>OX632358.1:24906021-25196404 GCA_951751655.1 Ophion costatus
TGAAAGCAACGGAAACAAAACGAAGTTTATGGATACATTTTTTCAAATTTCTTTTAAAAATTGTTCTTAACAAAATGTTAATTTTTTAATAACGAGCTTGCTAATCGTCGTGAAATTTTCACACGACCTCTTAAATACTTCGTACAAAAACATACCAAATTTTCCGAATTTTCTTATCATTTTTTATTTCAATCCTTAAGGAGGGTGACGTAATGATGATAGAATTCTGAAAATTTGGTATGTTTTTGCATGAAGTATTCAGGAGGTCGTGTAAAAATTTCATGACGATTAAGAAGCTATTTATTGAACAATTAACATTAACATGTTTCATAGGGACTCAACATCCTTAAGGGGTTACCCCCACTTGCGATTTTGAAAAAATCGATTCTTTTATTGCATTTTTTTGAAGTATAAGTATCTGAGAATATGTCCTGAAAATTTCAAGTCGATCCGAACAAAATTGACTGAGATATGAGCGTTGAAAGAGAAGAATCCGTGAATTGAAGAACTGAAATTGAAACTTTAAACGCGTTTTTCTCAAAATGGCATTTCTGAAGTCGGTGACCAAGATTACTCGAACACTAATGAACCGATCTTCTTGAAATTTTGCAGGCTTATTTAATACATAAAAATGTAGTCTTTAATCGTTCGATTTTTTTTTTTCGAAAAAAAAATGGCCGTTTTATAGCCAAAAAACGGCCGGTTTTTTCGTTAAAATCGAACCATTAACTTTGACTGTCCGCCATTTTGTGAAAAATGAATATTTTTTAAAATCCTTCGATTAAAGACTAGTTTATACTTATATTTGACTAAATCCATCCGCATTTTTTTTTCAGATGATCCACTTCGCCGCAATGTTGGTCACCGCAAACCGTGTATATAAAAACATTATTTCATTGACGGCCATTTGCCACTAAACAATGTAATATTTTTCAATAAAAAAATTACTGAAAGTTCTTCAAGATGTGTTCTTTAAGATGGTATATTGATCGATGAAAAAAGTTTTGTAGTTTTCTTTAAAAAAATTCATGAAAAAGGCCTTTTTTCATGAATTTTTAACGCCTTAATCACTCGTTATGGCCCCTCTCTCCTCTCTCTCTCTCTCTCTCTCTCTCTCTCTCTCTCTCTCTCTCTCTCTCCCTCTCTCTCTCTCTTGATCGTCGCGGTGCTCAAATGCAACGTCCGAATAGCGGAAAATCCGTAGACTCCTCCGCCGCTCTCTCGTCCGATTATTTTCCACGCGGGCAACTCGTTCTCAAACCCATTCGCGTTACTGTCATCGCGCAATGAAAACACGACGGGGGTGCGTCATCTAAAAAAGCTTGAATACGTAATATCAAGGGTGCGAGAAAAAAAAAGAACGTTTCGTCTAAAGAAGCTTCAATGTAAAATACCAAAGGTGCAGGGAATAGGGTGCACAGGGGGAAAAAAATGTGCAGAAAAGAAGACACGAAGGGGATGAAAAGATGTCTAAGATTCTCGCTCGCGTGTACTCACGTGAAAAACAGCATCTGCTCGATGGCGCATCTCCACACGTGACGACAGCTTGACCCGGTTGGACACTTAAAACCGACGGTGTGCTTTTTCTGAAAAGTCCGTCGTACAAACGAAAATACCACTAATTTACTGCTCGACAAACAAAAATCACTACGCACATGTATTTAATTATTTCTCCTCTAAGTTTTTTTGGGATCTTTATAGCTTTTCTCTATTTTCTGTCTTTTGTTTTAGGTTTTTAACGAATCACTACGAACTAACTTATGCACCGAGAAGAATTAATGGCATGGAATTGAGCCAATTTTGCACGCATTGTTGCGAATATATATATATATATATATATATATATATATATATATATATATATATATAATTTTTTTTATTGATATAACATTTTTATTCATTTTATCAAATGAAATTCAGGTCAAATAAAAGAATTAACGGAAATTCATCGATATATATATAAGTATATAAGTATTAAAATATAGATATAAATTTCGTCGTTTCCTTTTTCAGTTCAAAATTGCTTGATAACGACAATATCAACGTATACTAATAATAATATAAGAGCTAATTTAATAATTCATAATAAGAATAATACTTTCGCCAATCAAGATCAGCATCTTTTTTGATCTGATCAAAAATGACGGAGACAATATTATAGATCAAAATCTTTTTTGTACCTTTATCAATAAATTTGAAACTGAAAAAAAAGCGAAAATTAATATTGCCGCGCTCTATAGACACGAAGTTTGTACCTTTTTTTTAAATGTAAATGAGAATTGAAATAAAAATTTTGAAAGCGAAAAAAAATGAAATGCTCGTCAGATTGTTTCACATTTTATTTTTTTTGCTCTATCTCGTTAACTTTTTAATTCCTCATTTTACTTGATTTTCCAAATCGTCACAAGGACAAAGTATAGGAAAAGAAGTCTTTCTCGGTGCGCGATAAGGTGACGGAAATATTAACGCTATAGTGGTACGCGACTCTGGCGGCACTAGGTGACTCGGTATATTCATAATAACAATGAAAATAATAATGGCGATAACAACAACGACAACAACAATTATTTATCGAGATTGCTCTACACGATTCAGCACGTTCTCGATAACTTAATTATTTCTCTCTTCTAGCCCATGTGTTTTGCACGTGTTTTTTTTTAAACGGCGATTTCACATGCGATTACGCTCAAGCGACCCACCTTCGTTCTTAGATCCTGCGCGAGAGCAGCCGTCGAGAGAAAAAAACAAGAAAAACGACGTTTAACGAGAATCGTCGAAGCAATAATAAAAATGATAACGAGTTCATCGGACGATCGCATTTTTCACTCAACTAATTCATGTATCAATTTATTGTGATACGAAATGGGAATGCGACATGAAATTAAATAAAATCCTAAAATTTAAATAGTATAAACGACTTCCATAAAAAATCGCAAAAATAAATTTACGAAATTTAGATAATAAAACCGATTGATATAAAAAATAAATAAATAAATTCATATAACATCAATGAACTAAATAAATTGTATAAAAAATAAATTTAAAAAGTGTATAAAATTTGAATAAAATCGATGATTTGTATGAAAAATAGTTTTATTAATAAAAATGAGATTATTTACGGTACGACCAAAGACGATCCCGCCTCGTCGACTGTCACAAACGCCACTGCTTTTGGGATCGCGGCCACGCCGAGCGTACCTTTCGTAAGCTCGGGTATTCGTATAATCTTGTAAGTGTAAACTGAGTCGCGGTCAGCAAGGTTATAAGGCATTGTACATTATGATGCCGCGTCCTCGTTGTCTAGGTGAATTTTCGAGGCCGGATATTATTGATCCCTCTCCCTTCAGGCTCAAGACTTTGCAGCCTTACGTATTAAGTATTGGTGGTGTGTGTGTGTGTGTGTGTGTGTGTGTGTGTGTGTGTGTGTGTGTGTGTGTGTCATTTTTTCATGATTTGAGATGGCAAGCCAGTCATTCATAATAATGATGTTCAGTAGGGAAGGAAAATAGGAAATAATTATTTTCCACAAATCTTGTGATACATGTATAATAAACGTTGAATGATTACGAATAATTAAGAGTATGTATATATTAAGGGGTTACCCCTACTTGCGATTTTGAAAAACTCGATTTTTTTTATTGCATTTTTTTGAAGTATAAGTATCTGAGAATATGTCCTGAAAATTTCAAGTCGATCCGAACAAAATTGACTGAGATATGAGCGTTGAAAGAGAAGAATCCGTGAATTGAAGAACTGAAATTGAAACTTTAAACGCGTTTTTCTCAAAATGGCATTTCTGAAGTCGGTGACCAAGATTACTCGAACACTAATGAACCGATCTTCTTGAAATTTTGCAGGCTTATTTAATACATAAAAATGTAGTCTTCAATCGTTCGATTTTTTTTTCGAAAAAAAATGGCCGTTTTATAGCCAAAAAACGGCCGTTTTTTTCGTTAAAATCGAACCATTAACTTTGACTGTCCGCCATTTTGTGAAAAATGAATATTTTTTAAAATCCTTCGATTTAAGACTAGTTTATACTTATATTTGACTAAATCCATCCGAATTTTTTTTTCGCATGATCCACTTCGCCGCAATGTTGGTCACCGCAAACCGTGTGTATAAAAACATTATTTCATTGACGGCCGTTTGCCACATAACAACGTAATATTTTTCAATGAAAAAAATTACTGAAAGTTCTTCAAGATCTGTTCTTCAAGATGGTATATTGATCGATTAAAAAAGTTTTGTAGTTTTCTTTAAAAAAATTCATGAAAAAGGCCTTTTTTTGCGCTACAAGTGGGGGTAACGCCTTAAACCACTACATTACAAGAAAGTTTCAATTTCCGGTTGAAAATGGTCAGAACGACGAAATAGCACCCACAGACTTAGCAACGTCGCGAGTGACAGCTGATGCGTTTAGCGAACATAAGCCAGCTTTGTTCTGAAATTAATTTGAATAGTAGCCGCCACAAAATATGCAAACAACAATTTATGGAGTTTTATCATTTATCACGTATAAATAATATGTATAATTATATTCTGCCTATCGTGTTAATTCCGCAGAGGTAATTCAAGCCTATTTTAACAGGCTTGAATTTTATTACGTTAATATTATTACGAAGATTACTGTCGAGTCGTTGACAATCTAATTTTTCCGTTTTTATTTGTTCACGTGCAACAAATTCGTCATTTACCACAACATTTGGCACACTATAATCGATAATACGAATAACCAACATAAGTAAACATCAATCGGAGCAGCTGCGGGTAAAACAAATTTAGACTCTTTTTTGACCCCGTGGAAGTGATCGTACCTCCTCAAACAATTCAGCGATACCGCACATAATAAAAAAAACGACAAATTAGCACGAAATATCTAGGGTAAACAGAATTTAAAAAAAATCATCTCACCTCGTTTATCGTCAAATGAACTATGAACATCTTGCCCTCGTAATTAATTTTCTGAACCTCCGACCAGCGGAAATGATTCGTCTGTCGGGAGCCTTGAAAAGTGAGGATCCCGCAGTGGTTGATACCGAGATACAGTTGAGTGCCCTTGTGATCCTGAAAAATGATTTTAGCCTTTTTCACGAAGCATTCTATTTTGCTTGAATTTTTTGTCTTCCAAGAGGCACCAAAATTCTTGACGATGTTGCGAAATTAATTTCACTATTTTCTAATTTTATGCTCTATTCCATCCGCGTCCGGGAAGATATAAGAATGCTCGTGGTCCTGCAAAAATGGATCTAATTTTGCCTGCTTTTTTCCAAACTTGTTCCCGTCGAGTTTGACTTCCGGAAGGAGGTAAAAATCCTTGTAGTCATACAAAAAGAATTTATGCTCTTCCCTTTTTCACTCCTATCAAGTTTATATCCGGCACGACGTAAAAATCGTTGTGGTCCCGCAAAATGATTTTTTTCGGGATTCAGTGCTCGGTTTTTTTCTCTCCCAGCTTTTGCATCCGGAGGGCAATAAAAAATGCTTGTGGTTCTGCAAGATGGATTTGATGTTGCTTACTTTTTTTTCCGTCGAATTTCATATGAGGAAGGACATAAAAATCCTTGTGGTCCTGCAGAAGGAGTAACCGCTTTTCCCTTGTTTGATTCTGTCAAGTTTATATCCGGACGGACGTAAAAGTCCTTGGGGTCCTTGTTGAAAATGATTTTTGTTCGAATTTTTATTTTCTGTCAACTTTGTACATCCGGACGGCAATAAATAAATCCCTGCATTCCAGCGAAATTATTTCGAGTTTTCCTTCGGGCTGTCTTTACATTTTAGGATTTTTTTTTCTTTCGCTCTTCAAGTAATCTTTCGTTTTTCACTTCTTCTATCCCGAGAGACACGTACGCTCGGTGTTTGTCGCGTCAATGCAGGGGTAGCGATGTACATATGCCTCGTAAACGCAGATAATTGTATACGTATCGCATAATTGTGTATACGGGCGTGTATAATTTTATACGACGATCGAGAGGGAAGCCCGGGTCGGGGGGAGGGGGGGTTGGCGCTCAAGTGTACTGGGACAAATACGGAGTGTGCACAGGACGAGTCCTGAACTCGGGACTGCGATAAAACGCACATGGCGGAAGTAACACCGTGCCATTAACGTCACGACCGGAAATAGCCCCGGTGGTTTGCCCGTGGCGTGCGCGCGCAACGCTACCGGTATGCACTAACGCTTGACTAATACCACGAGACAGACAACTCCGACAGCGAGAGCCACACGGTCACGCAACCCTGACATTAGACACGGAAAACGTTCAGAGAGGCTCTCTCTCTCTCTCTCTCTCTCTCTCTCTCTCTCTCTCTCTCTCTCTCTCTCTCTCTCTCTCTCTCTCTCTCTCCCCTTCCCACAATTTGAAGAGAACCGAGTCGCGCGCCATCTGTCGACACAATTCTATGACTGGAATTAAAAAAAATCCAAACAAAAGTAATCTGCCTACCGTGTTAATTTCGCTGAGGTAATTCAAGCCTATTTTAAGGGGTTACCCCCACTTGCGATGTTGAAAAAATCGATTTTTTTTATTGCATTTTTTTGAAGTAAAAGTATCTGAGAATATGTCCTGAAAATTTCAAGTCGATCCGAACAAAATTGACTGAGATATGAGCGTTGAAAGAGAAGAATCCGTTGTGTAAACGACCGGCTAATTGAAACTTTGAGAGGTTACCCCCACTTGCGATTTTGAAAAAATCGTTTTTTTATTGCATTTTTTTGAAGTATAAGTATCTGAGAATATGTCCTGAAAATTTCAAGTCGATCCGAACAAAATTGACTGAGATATGAGCGTTGAAAGAGAAGAATCCGTTCTTCGTGTAAACTGAAATTCAAAACTTCAAACGCGTTTTTCTCAAAATGGCATTGCTGAAGTCGGTGACCAAGATTACTCGAACACTAATGAACCGATCTTCTTGAAATTTTGCAGGCTTATTTAATACGTAAAAATGTAGTCTTTAATCGTTCGATTTTTTTTTTTCGAAAAAAAAATGGCCGTTTTATAGCCAAAAAGCGGCCGTTTTTTTTCGTTAAAATCGAACCATTAACTTTGACTGTCCGCCATTTTGTGAAAAATGAATATTTTTTAAAATCCTTCGATTAAAGACTAGTTCATACTTATATTTGACTAAATCCATCCGCATTTTTTTTTCAGATGATCCACTTCGCCGCAATGTTGGTCACCGCAAACCGTGTATATAAAAACATTATTTCATTGACGGCCATTTGCCACTAAACAATGTAATATTTTTCAATAAAAAAATTACTGAAAGTTCTTCAAGATGTGTTCTTTAAGATGGTATATTGATCGATTGAAAAAGTTTTGTAGTTTTCTTTACAAAAAATCATGAAAAAGGCCCTTTTTGCGCTACAAGTGGGGGTAACGCCTTAAGGATGTTGAGTCCCTATGAAACTTGTTAATGTTAATTGTTCAATAAATAGCTTCTTAATCGTCATGAAATTTTTACACGACCTCCTGAATACTTCATGTAAAAACATACAAAATTTTCAGAATTCTATCATCATTACTTCAACCTCCTTAAGGGTTGAAATAAAAAATGATAAGAAAATTCTGAAAATTTGGTACGTTTTTGTATGAAGTATTTAAGAGGTCGTGTTAAAATTTCACGACGATTAGGAAGCTCGTTATTAAAAAATTAACATTTTGTTAAGAACAATTTTTAGAAGAAATAAAAAAAAATTCATCAATAAACTTCGTTTTGTTTCCGTTGCTTTCAGTATATTGTAGATGTTACAAAATTGAGAGGTCAAAAAAAAACTTATTGCAAAGTTACATCAGTTTCCATAAGACAGCATTCAATTTGTGAATGTTAATTGTTCAATAACGAGCTTCCTAATTGTCGTGAAATGTTTACACGACCTCTGAAATACTTCATACAAAAACTTACCAAATTTTCAGAATTTTATCATCATTTGCGATTTGGGACTCAACATCCTTAATAGGTTTCCGGCTGATCTTTTTTTGTCTTTTTAGTCCTTTTTATGGTGTATATGTTAATATTATTATTACGAAGATTACTACCGAGTCGTTGATAATGTAATTTTTCAATTTTTATTTGTTCACGTGCAATATATTCATCATTTACTACATTTGGCACACTTTAATCGATATTACGAATAATCAACGTAAGTAAACGTCAATCAGAGCAGCTGTAGGTAAAATAAATTTAAACTCTTTTTTGACCGCGTGGAAGTGATCGTACCTACTTTGAAAAATCAGACTGATTATCGTATTTTAACCAACAACAACAAAAATTGCGATCATCAGCTATTTTTCGACGCGTTACACTCTGATAATACCTTTACTACGCGCAAAATAAAATATTTCATTAATTCTCGATAATCAATGGATAAGTTTGAAATACAAATAAATATATCGCATAAAAAGGAAAGGAAAAACAGAAAATACGTTCGCCAGATTTCGTTAAAAATGTAATCACGTGACTTCTTCTTCGCGAACAACTTTTCGATCTTATTCGCCTCGGCGAATTCGAGGGGGGTGTTCGAAGTAAAGACGCGCGTTCACGGAGAGCCTCGGCAGTAAAGGGAAAAAGATTAAAGGGCAGATATACACCTAGGAGCCGGAAAAAAGTCATTATTGTGAATTTTTTCAAGGAAAACTATTTGAAATTTCAGATTGGGGTTTTAATTATCTGAAAGTATATACATTGAAAAATATGTTTAATTTTCTTTCTTTAAAAATATCAAAAATATACAAGGATATCGTTTGATCCTTGGAGCGTCGTAAAAAAAAGGGTACCCAAAATTTCTCGATTTTTTTCCGTTGCTTAGTTTTTGTTTTATAGGCAAAATAATAACTAATTTTTGGCCCAAAAATCGCTCTTTATGTTAAAACGTCCGCCATTTTGTCATAAATCGATATTTTCAAAATCAGCTATGACAAGTACTAGATAATGGTGTATAGAATAACCACAAAAAACATCAAGGCAATCGGTTCATTGGTTTACGAGAAATTTTGGGTACCGATTTTTTTACGACGCTCCACGGATCATACAATATCCTTGTATATTTTTGATATTTTTAAATAAAGAAAATTAAACATATTTTTCAATGTATATGCTTTTAGACAATTAAGGATGTTGAGTCCCAAATCGCAAATGATGATAAAATTCTGAAAATTTGGTATGTTTTTGTATGAAGTGTTTCACAGGTCGTGTAAACATTTCACGACAATTAGGAAGCTCGTTATTGAACAATTAACATTCACAAATTAAATGTTGTTTTATGGAAACTGATGTAACTTTGCAATAAGTTTTTTTTTGACCTCTCAATTTTATAATATCTACAATATACTGAAAGCAACGGAAACAAAACGAAGTTTATTGATAATTTTTTTTTTATTTCTTTTAAAAATTGTTCTTAACAAAATGTCAATTCTTTAATAACGAGCTTCCTAATCGTCGTGAAATTTTAACACGACCTCTTAAATACTTCATACAAAAACATACCAAATTTTCCGAATATTCTTATCATTTTTTATTTCAACCCTCAAGGAGGTTGACGTAATGATGATAGAATTCGGAAAATTTTGTATGTTTTTACACGAAGTATTCAGGTGGTCGTGTAAAAATTTCATGACGATTAAGAACCTATTAATTGAACAATTAACATTAACATGTTTCATAGGGACTCAACATCCTTAAAACCCAAATCCGAAATTTCGATTAGTTTTCCTGGAAAAAAATCACAAAAATGACATTTTTTCCGGCTCCTACACGGAGAAAAATACGGCCTCAAATTATAACACTCGTTGCCAGAATTCTAATATTCAGTGCTAGAAAATATAGCAGTTTACTGCCAGTTCGGAAATTCTAAGACTTGTCGTTATAGAAGTGTAAAAATGATTCTCACACCGTATAGTAAAAATGATGCGTGCATATTACATTTGAAACTATTCTCGCATAGACGCGAGTCCTATACGCTGTATAGTAAAAATAATGCGTGCTTTGTAAAATACCAACCTTTGTTACACGCTATATTTTCATATGGATTTTACTATACGTATAGCACGAATCTTCGTGTATGTATAGATTTCACTATACGCATAGCATTAATCGTCGGCCTATAGCGAAAAATATAACGAAGTTGATTAGTAAAATGTGACTCTTTATACCGTACTTTTTGTAGAATACTGCACGGAGAGAATTTTTAAGTAATTTTTACTGTGAAATCACAGTAACTCGGTGACAAATGTGCAATTCTTCAGGTTTTTAGGAAATAAATTATAAATTTTCATGGAAATGAATCAAAATTTACTTTTGCGTAACAGAAATTTAAAATATTTTCCAGAATTTTTACTGAAATTAATAGTAAAATTTCATGAAACGTAAAGATTACGACAATAAGTTAAAAAAGTGCTAATATAAATGAAATTTTTCAGTGGAACATTGAGAAATTTGCGTGTTTTCCATAAAGATTTAAAAAAGGAAGCCGAAATTTTCCGTGCGTCCACCGGAATTTTACGTTCTTCATAGTAAAATCAGTTAGGGCTAGGTCGCCTGACCGTACGCGTGAGCTCTGTGTGTAGCGTGCGTATACGTGAACGCAAGCTGGAGAGGGGGCTTGTGTATGACGCAGTATGACGAGCACGAACGACGCCAACCCGCGTTGCTTAGCAACAGCGGTACCGCGCATGCGCATTATAGTCGAAGCATGGGCCAAGAAAGCCTCGTGGTCTCGTGCAGTCTAACGTGTTCTACGCAGTTCTACGCAAGAAAACAAAGAAACGTGAAAAGAAACTTCGATAAAGGACGTCTACAATGGTACGGAAAGATGATATGCTAAAATAAGTAGCAATCAAGAACACAAATGTTCAGAAATACAGTATATAGAGTATTTATTTAATCATAGGGAATTAATTCTTCGCTAGGGATTTTAGAAATTTCAAGTTTGTCCAGGTTATTTTTACTGTAGAAACTTGGAATTTTTGAGGCAGCCCATTGTTAAAATTCTACATGAGAATGTGTCAGAATTTTTACTGAAAGAAATGTAAAAAATTATGCTACTTGCTTAAATTTTTACATGAATGAAAGCAAAATATTAAAAGCTAGTGTCAATTTTTGACTATGTGCACATTTGTCACCGGTTTCAAATTTTTAATGTAATTTTTACGGAGATTTCACCGTAAAAAATACTTAAAAATTCTCTCCGTGTGGGAACTAATTGTTTCAATCACGTAGGCAAAATATTGTTTTAAATACTACGAAAAATAACAATATGCCGAATAAAATGTATTATTTGTATCGGTTAACGTGCCATATCGTAGGTTAAAATTTAAATTTCTTCATTATTACTATACCATAATAACAATTTTTATCTCCCATTCGATACTTTTTCATATTTAATGATATTTTTTTCAGAAGCATAGCATTAATTCTCAACTCCGAGGCGCCCGTTTTCTCCGTGCAGGTGTATACCTACCCTTGAAGGAACAAACAAAAAAAAAACGAGGGAAACGAAAAACGAGGACGAAGTACGTTACCGGAATTTCTTGAATCAAGCTAGTTTATAGGCGCTCGGGTGAGCAGCAACGAGGCAGGACTCGTGGAAGACCGAGTTACTCTGGCTAGCTCACGGGAATAAAAAATGAGCCGCACACACATATATAGACATTTATCGCTCATTTTTTATTCCCGAGAGCTTAGACATATACGTACATGGGGTAAGGTCGATTTCGAAGACATAGGACTTCGAGGACGGTCCTCCGAGTAGCCAAACAGTCCCCGTACTCATCGTCGCTCAATGTCTTCAAAATCAACGCTCCACCGAGTGCAAGCATATTCGTATAAAGGTTATTTCGAGGACGGTCCCCGAAGACAGCCGAATGTGCCGATAGCAAACATTGGATGGATACAACGGCTTCGAAATATCCTCACCCCGTATACGCGCGTGTATATTGATCGTTCGAGACGGGGGTTGTAACGGGGACAAATCCCGTCCCTCGGCAAAGTTTCGGCAAACTTGTCGTTCGTGCGGCTTCGAAAGTGGGTCGCTAAACTCCAGTCGACCGGCCGGCTCTCTTATATGGAATATCGATCGGTTCTTTTGCTGGTTCGATATCGCCCGTAGCGTGAAATATCGACTGGTCTCGAAGGCTACAGCCGCGAATGAAAATCCTCGCGTTGAATTTTCCCAGAGAGAGATAGCGTGACGACAAATATCCGGGAATGCAATTTAGACAAAAATTCACTTCCGGCCTGTTTGGTGAAGAATTTTGATAAAAAAAAAAAAATTAATGACTTATGTCGCCATGCTCGCTGTGTTTACCTTGACGGGATGAGGATCAACGGCGTAGGCGTCGAGCTGCGAGGCCAATCGGAGAAAATGCGTCTCGGCTTGCTCCGGCGTGAAACCCTTGAGTTGCGTCTGATGGAGCTCCATCGCCTTTTCCTCGATCGCCTCCGTTTGCTTGAGCAATATTTTGTGCTCCGAAATGTAATTTCCCTCGTGAATCTCCGGATCGTATTCACCGAGTTCACCTTTAACGATTTTGTTTCGTTCACGGTGAGACTCCGTTGCTTATTTGTTAATATTATTATTAATAATAATAGCTGTTTTTATTATTGTTGTTTATTATTGTATATTATGTGTTGTATATTATTATCGTTTTTATTATTGTTGTCGTTGCGGGGGCGAGAAAATGTTATTGTTGAGGATGTTGAAGTCCCTATGAAACACGTTAATGTTGATTGTTCAATAAATAGCTTCTTAATCGTCATGAAATTTTTACACGCATTCCTGAATACTTCGTGTAAAAACATACAAAATTTTCAGAATTCTATCATCATTGCTTCAACCTCCTGCAGGGTTCAAATAAAAAATGATAAGAAAATTTTGATAAGAATTTAATGAATTTAATAAATTTAATAAATAAGAATTGAATTTATAGAATTTAATAAATAAATAAGAATTTAATGAATAAGAATTGATGAAAATGATAAGAAAATTCGGTATGTTTTTGTATGAAGTATTTAAGCGGTCGTGTTAAAATTTCACGACGATTACGAAGCTCGTTATTAAAAAATTAACATTTTGTTAAGAAGAATTTTTAAAAGAAATAAAAAAAAATTTATGAATAAACTTCGTTTTATTTCCGTTGCTTTCAGTATATTGTAGATATTACAAAATTGAGAGGTCAAAAAAAAAACTTATCGCAAAGTTACATCAGTTTCCATAAGACAGCATTTAATTTGTGCATGTTAATTGTTCAATAACGAGCTTCCTAATTGTCGTGAAATTTTTACACGACCTCTGAAATACTTCATACAAAAACATACCAAATTTTCAGAATTTTATCATCATTTGCGATTGGGACTCAACGTCCTTAATTTCAAAAAACGAAGGAAACGATGTAAGGAGCTTCGGGACTTGCTAAGTAAATCTATAGATCGGGATGGTGAATAAGTTCTCGCTGTTTCAGGATTGTTACGCATTTTGACGCGGAAATTCCTGGATTTTTCCACTTTTTCCATACAGCTTTTCCAAATATTCCAGGTTTTGCAGACTAGCCAGATCAGGGTCAATAAAGAACACTTTCTTTTCGTCAAACATATATCTTTTGAGTCGGAGAGATATTAGTGTTTGTGAACGTTACAAACTATACGGGAAAATTATATACGTAAAAATAGCAAGACTGATTTTTGTGAAAAAAAAAACATTTTTAACTGACTTGAAGAAACAAAGGAAATTCTCAAGTCGATCCTTCTATTGAAGAATTATGTTGAACTGGATAACATAATTTTTTTAAGACCAAATATATGGAAATTCGATAACATTGATATTTATTTTTTTTCAACTGAAATTCGAAACATAATTTACACATTATAAAGTAAAAAAAAGACATTAAAAGCAAATACAGAACCTGTTCTTCATTGTAAACAAAAATTTGTACGCTGGGGAAAATAAAATATAAATACTTATCTATAAAAAATCAAATATAAATACTTATCTATAATGATAATGATGTGGTTGTGTATCGACAGATCGAATACAAATGTATTTTTGTAGCTTTACTTTTCATTTACTTTAATTTACAAATATAACTTTACAGTAAATTAGTTTTCAGTTTTTAAAATCCTCAATGTTTGGCACTGACATCACGTTCTTTTGTGTATAATGAGGAATAATATAAATATCAAAGATATACAAAAATATTTATTTTTATACTGTTCAGTTTTTTTTGTCAAGTCGGTTTCATTTTTCGTATCTCTTTCAAAAAGTAAATTGTGAGAAAATTCCAGAAAATTTCCAAAATTCCCGGACTTTTCCCTGATTATTCCAGGACGAACGAAATTCCCTGAGTTTTCTCGGTTTTCCCTGTTTTCCATATGCGTAACAACCCTGTGTTTTTTTCGTGAAAAAATGATGCTTTATTGAAAATCATTTCTGATGCTTTCAAACCGTTCGAAAGTGTTGTGTGATCAACTCCTAATGTAATACCAAATGCCTCCAATTCAATACATCAAAATCATTACGTTCGAAGCGTCTAAACTAATCTCTGCATGTTGTTTCCGATAAAGCGTGGCGGCGGTAAGTTTCAACAAGAATTCTGTATGCTTCACCTACAGATTTTTTTCTTCAAATAACGGAGTGCAGTAAAATTCCCCGCAAATACTCTTTTCTAATACTACGAAGACACTTTTTAACACTATGAAGAAAAAAAAACGTTGTTTACACTTTATAAATGCGTTGCCATCTTAAGTCCTTAGGCCGCAGTAACGAGTATAAAATCATGTGCGAATTTAACCATTTTTTTTCGTATGAGAAAGTGATTCACTCATAAAATTAATTACACATCTATTTAGTATGAATATCAAGCCGTTAGAATTTTTTTATTTTTATTTTTTCAACCTCCTTCGGGGTTGAAATAAAAAATAATAAAATTCTGAAAACTCGGTATGTTTTTGTATGAAGTATTTAAGAGGTCGTGTTAAAATTTCACGACGATTAGGAAGCTCGTTATTAAAAAATTAACATTTCGTTAAGAACAATTTTTAAAAGAAATTGAAAAAAAATTATCAATGAACTTCGTTTTGTTTGCATTGCTTTCAGTATACTGTAGATATTACAAAATTGAGAGGCAAAAAAAACTTATTGCGAAGTTACATCCCTTTCCATAAGACAACAGTTAATTTGTGAATGTTAATTGTTCAATAACGAGCTTCCTAATTTCGTGAAATTTTTGCACGACCTCTGAAACACTTCATACAAAACGTACCAAATTTTCAGAATTTTATTATCATTTGCGATTGGGGACTCAACATCCGTAAGGTTCACAATGTGTGCCAAAATTTATCATTACATTTAATTTGACTCGGATATTATCGTTAGAAAAATATTAGATGTTAAATTAAATATCAGTATAATATTTGATGTTATATGCTATTCTATTTTTATTATATTTATTTTGTTTGTATTCTATAATTATTTGCATATCATTTTTATATTAGATTAGAGTATAATATTATAATTAGAAAAATATTAGACATTAGAATGGAAAGTATCCTATGTGTTAACCCAGGTCATAAGCTATATACATGTTGAATTTCATTTAAATCTGTCAAGCAATTTTGGCGTGATTCAGTAACAAACAGCCAGACATAAATACAGACTTTCAAATTTGTAATATCCGTTGGGATTAGGATTAGGATTTCTAGGTTTAATTTTCCCTCAACTTCCGTATACTCGCAAACGGGTCTTAAATTTTCAGTTGCCTGTTTGCATATTCTACGTTTGACGTCTTCATGTCCCTTTTCCCATCTTCCTCGACATTGCCGCATCCCATTCTTTTGCTCAAGTTTCATTCAATTATCCACTAATCGTCTTGTCCTTACAATATTTTTCGATTTTCGTGTATACCCGTTTCCCTGTGTTCAGATTCCTTGCAGTATGTTGACCCATCGATTTAACTCCAATGGTATTGAATTTCTCGTTCAATTTTGATTTTTATGCCTCTTTCGATTTTTCTTCTCAGCTCCCTTACATTTCCATTCCATACGGCTCGGCAGATTGCCGCCTCACCTACGCTTGATGGGTATTTTTTCAACCATTTCTTTTTTTATTTCTCGCAATGTTTAACTATTTACCGTAGAGTTTAAATATATTCAAGCAGTCAATTTATATAATTAGGGGAAGTTTTTAATGAAAATAAAAATTCCGAAAATTCTTGCAATTAATTATGTGCTGCTTTTTATTCATTGGCAAAAATAATTTTACAATTTTTAGGGTAATATTCATCGAAGAAATATTTGCAACACACATATTTTTGAGGCCAGGCACATTTCATAAAAGCATCGTTTGAGGAGTTACATTTTTCCGAAACATGCTTCATCGAAAAGCATACTTTATTTTTTGCATTTTTTGTGGCTTTTGTGCATTTTTTTAAGGCTGTAACTAACGTGCAAAGTCGACGTTCTTTATTTATTTATTTAAATAAACGTTAATTTTATTATGAAATTGCCTAATGTTTATGTATATTACTATTTTTTTACTCTAATCGCCTTTTTTACTGAAGCAGAATAAGTGGAAAAAAAGTAAATTAACTATATAGCAATCATTAAAAATCACACAGTCGATAATGGTATTGAATTATTGCCGAAAAATGTATTTTTGTCTTTTTTCAATTTTTCTGTAAATTTCTCCGTGCCCCTCCGCGCGCTATCTCACTCAAGAACTTTCTCTCTAGGGCGTAAACACTGAATTCACGCTGCAAAACCTTGCGGATAGTTACGCAATTTTTAATAAATGTCTGTGAAAAAAAATTCGGATTTTTTGGATTTTTAAATTTCTTTGGCTACATTTCCGAAATTCTCCTATCAAAGCTTGCTTCGAAATTTGTGGCTACTTTTTTTCGATCCGCTAAGTACAATAAAAGTATAGAAGAGTTAAGTGTCGGATATTAAACCTTTGAGGTCGAAAGATGAAAATTATTTGCTTTCGAGGTATAAAACGTGAATAAATCATTTGCTCCAAACTCAAGCGAATCACTTTGAGCATTGAGTCAATTTTTCTAATTCGGTCTGGGTATTGGATGTTAATAAATATTTGTTCTTCAACTTCTGGATTTAATGCGTTTGTTGTTAAAGTATATTCAAAATGAGTTATACTGCGACAAAAAAGCAGTTGTTTGAGGCCTTGCACGAGAAAGCGAAATTGAATCGAGAATCACAACAGACTCGTCTATTAGACATTTTGTGTGAAAAATTGGGTGTAAGTAGAAGCGAAGGAGAGGCAAGAAATGAACTACTAAAAGGTGTCTGCTGTTTCTGCAGTTAAGCGTACTCTGGATTTGACAATACAAATCGTCATGTGGAAGTTTTTATGATTAAATATGGTTCTTGTCGAGATTTTTTATGGTTTGACCTTGAAATTACCTTGAAGGACATATATCCGAGACTTGACACTATTTTTTCGTACTCAGCGCATCGAAAAACATGGGTATACAAATTTTCGTACCACGTTTTTGATTATTGCATTCTTGGCCAGGTTTTCGGATAATTCGAAACCGTTATAAACAACCCTTAACGAATTAGAAAGTAATTATATCTGTTAATGTTTGCATTATTTATTTATTTATTATTATCACTATGTGTGCACGATATAACTGTTAATTAAAGTAATGAGCAAACAATATAAAAACTTAAATTATATAAATATATAACTGACATTATTATATAAAATATATAAATATTTAAATTATCAAAATATCAAAATATTATTTAACATTAAATTTTATATTAATATTATTAATATGAATAATATTATATATTATAAATATTTTATAATATATTATATTATTATAATATGTAACTATAAATATTATATATTATAAATAAATATTAATATCATTAATATAAATAAATAAAATAAATATTATAAATAAATAATATGATACATTAATATCATTGAATATCATTGAATATTAAAATATTAAAAAGCTTAAAAGATATAATATTAAAAAATATATAACTTAAATTATAAAAATAAAAAAAATATAAAATTATATATAAAATAAAAAACAATATTTCATTAACTTTTTCATACGAAAAAAACTTGTCAAATTCGCACATGATTTTATACCCGTTACTGTGGCCTAAGGCCTTAACATGAAGGTGGTTAGGTTATGGTCCGGTGCGATTTGATACCAGTAACGCCCTTTCTTGTCAATCCTTTAAGGGGTTACCCCCACTTGCGATTTTGAAAAAATTGATTTTTTTTATTGCATTTTTTTGAAGTATAAGTATCTGAGAATATGTCCTGAAAATTTCACGTCGATCCGAACAAAATTGACTGAGATGTGAGCGTTGAAAGAGAAGAATCCGTGAATTGAAGAACTGAAATTGAAACTTTAAACGCGTTTTTCTCAAAATGGCATTTCTGAAGTCGGTGACCAAGATTACTCGAACACTAATGAACCGATCTTCTTGAAATTTTGCAGGCTTATTTAATACATAAAAATGTAGTCTTTAATCGTTCGATTTTTTTTTTCGAAAAAAAAATGGCCGTTTTATAGCCAAAAAACGGCCGTTTTTTTGTTAAAATCGAACCATTAACTTTGACTGTCCGCCATTTGGTGAAAAATGAATATTTTTTAAAATCCTTCGATTAAAGACTAGTTTATACTTATATTTGACTAAATCCATCCGCATTTTTTTTTCAGATGATCCACTTCGCCGCAATGTTGGTCACCGCAAACCGTGTATATAAAAACATTATTTCATTGACGGCCATTTGCCACTAAACAATGTAATATTTTTCAATAAAAAAATTACTGAAAGTTCTTCAAGATGTGTTCTTTAAGATGGTATATCGAACGATTAAAAAAGTTTTGTAGTTTTCTTTAAAAAAATTCACGAAAAAAGCCTTTTTTTTTGCGCTACAAGTGGGGGTAACGCCTCAAAGCTCACTCGTACCGCTAATATTATCGTCGTTATTCGAAAGTGTAGTGTTGCGAGACGTAAGCAAGAGGTTGGTACAATTTTTTGCCGCACCGAGCGCCACAAGTCGTGTACGCAAAGGATGAGACGGAGGAGGGTGGGTTGGGTAAATAACTCACTGTGAACGATGCAGGCGGCGAGGAGAGCGGCCTCGCCGGGGCTGCAATATAGACGCCCGTGTAGCAGGTCCCTCTTCAATTGCTGGTAAATCTGATACCTCGTGATCTCCTCCTTGAGTCGCAACGGATCCGGGGGATAGAATTTCACGCGAAAGGTAAACAGTATCGGGTCCATGTCTGGAAGGAAGACGCACAACGAAATGGGCAACCGGTCTGTACAATGTATATAGGCGTATACAGAGTGAGCTGAAAAGTGACGTAGAAAGGGAAAATCTAAATACGAATCACCATTATGTGCGTTCTAGGATTTTTTTGATTACTTTTTGAGAGAATAAAAGCATTTTTTCCATTGCTCTTTTGTGTATGTACGTTCTGACGATTTTTTAGACTCGCCTTGTCGTTACGAAGTAAACGTTGAGCGATAAATAAATTATCAACTGAACACTGACGTCGATAGCTTAGATTTTGATGGAAAGTTTTGCAAATAGGTTAAAGGAGGTTGGATCGTTAGACATGATGCAAGATTAAACTCGAAAAAAATATACGTTATTGTCTAGACTATACTGAGTGGTTGAGAATTTTTTGAAATCTTTTCACCACGAAATATCAGAGATCAAAAATAGTTTAAGGGGCCAGTCCACTTTGAAAATATGAAATTTTTAATTTGAAAATTTCGCTTGAAGAAATCGACGATGATGAGCAATCAGAAGGGAGTTTGTACGGTGCAGGAATTGCCGATTGAGTTTAGGTAAGAGTTTTTCATAGTACAAACTTCAAACGCGTTTTTCTCGAAACAACGTTTTCAAAATCAAGCTCCATCGTATCTCTAAAACTAACAAACCGATTCTCATGACATTTGAACCACAAATTGTAAACATGATTCGCGACAAGATGACCCTCGATGGTTTTGAAATTTTGATTTTTACTCTTTTTTGCGAAAAACTGCGGAAAAAACGCGTTTTTTTTACTTTTTTCGTTTTTCGTCTGCCATTTTTTTTATTTCTTGATAAAACTTTATATCCGAGGGTCATTTTGTACCTGGTGTCATACCGAATCTAATGGATTTTGATTTTTTTGTTTCCGACAAGCCGTTGCCGAGTTATGATGGAGCTACCTAGCCCATCTATTTTTCAGGCGTTACGTTAAACTATAGTTTTTCCACTTAAAAATAAATAAAAATGAATTAAAAGTTTTTTAAAAATGTATTTCAAGACTTTATTTATCAAGCCCAACAACTTTTATATTCACATCTTTTATGTAATCCTCAACAACAAAAAATCGCGAAAACAGCCTTTTTTGTGGCTCCGAAGTGGACTGGCCCCTTAATATATGTAATTTTACGTGCGGTTAGATGGGCCACGAATGAGCTAATTTTTTGGCTATTTAGCACGAAGACAAACCATTTCTAATAACCGATTAACACAAACTAAACCTGTGTAAACTAAACTAAACTAAAACAAACTAAATTGTGCAAATATATTCAATATTGAACCATCAAAGTTTGATAAAAGATTACGAATCTTGGCTGGCTGATGAACAGCATTGCTGTCAACCTCAATGTTCTCGATATCTACCTAATAGTTATTGATGGTAATAATAAATAACCTTGTGACATAAATATAATTAGGCATAATGATAAATGACTCAATATTTCATTCTGAGTTGTATGAAATATTCGCTGTCGCAGTTATTTCATCATAATCGTCGATAATGGTATACTTTTTCCAGTTGATAGTAACAAAAGTCTTATTTACCTAATGAAAACATCAAAAAATCCTTTTATTATATTATTTGATAAAAAATTAGCATCTACCGAATAAATCTACAGCTCGTATGCACTTTTCAAAATTGATCGAAAAAAAAATTCATAAAAATACATAATTTCATTATCAACTGAATTCATAAAGTTCAGTTGATAATGAAAAAAGGCTTGAACAAGTCTAAATGACTCCCGATTGCTTTGAAAAACTTCTAAGAGGAAACTACATATACAAAAGAGAAAAAAGTAAAAAAAAAACTCGAAAAAAAAAATTGAATGCTTTTTTCTCAAAAAGTAAAAAAGCTCGTAGAACATAGATGGGATGATATTCGTATAGGTATCGTTACGAGGTATCTAGATTTTTCTTTTGGACGTCACTTTTCGGGCCACCCTGTATGCATATATAAATATATATATATAGAATTCACGATTGGTAAATATGTATCTATTTATAAACACGGGTATCGAGTTTTGTGGCGGACAGTGTCGAGCGTCCCGGTCTACGAACTTCTCGACATCGGAATACAAACGACCATTTGATATTCGACAGAAAAAAGAAGCAACACCAAAAAGCCGTCCCCATTTATCACAAAAAATTGCATAAAATTCGAGAATATTGCACGAACAACTGAACATTCATATAGTCCCGAGTGCGAAATTGAAGGAAAAAAAAGGATTTCAACTTTACGTCTTCGTTTTTAGTTTTCGTCTCCGTTCGAATGCATCAACATTGTGGGATCGTTGCAGGGACTGAACTTATCATCAAAATTAAGACGAAGACGCAAAGCTGAACAATTTTATTTTATTTTTCGAGTAAATTTAATTCACTTCGAATTCAAAATTAAATGCAGATTCTATATAATGCGTTTACATGTGTGTTTATGTATATGAAATGAACGTTGTACGAACCTTTCACCTGCTTGATTGCCGTCTTCGCTAGATCCAGCCAATGCTGCGGAACAGAAGAAACAGAAGGAATGAGTAAGTTGTTTTTTTTCATCATTTTTCCGACATCCGCGTGTGTGTGTGTGCGCGCGCGCGTGTGTGTGTGTGTATAAATAAAAGCTGGTAAAAAAGAGTAAATAAAGTAAATAAAACATTCAACAATAGGTCGTGCAGTGTAGACGAAGTCGTAAAGAGAACGAGACGTATAGAACGAGCTAGGCTCTATAAAATTTATGTTTTATGTAGTCAGAAAGTGTGTGTGAGGGAGCGAGAGAGCGAGAGAGAGAGAAAGTGAGATCTTAGCATTCAGTGGCCACAAAAAGCTGTACACTTTCATCCAATATCCACTTTGAGTAGATGCATGTGTGTGTATATATATATATACAGGTAAAGGTCATTTTGAAGACTTCGAGGACCGTCCTCTCAGTAGCCAATAGTCCCTATACCCAACATCACATAAACCACGATGTCTTCAAAATCGCCTTCAGATAAATGTAAGCACGTTTATATAAATGTGCTTCAAAGGACCGCCCTGTCGCTCTAAATCAACCATTTGCTTGAAAAACGTTTGAAGAACCGTCCTCAAAACAACCGGATGTGCTGATAGGCAACATTGCGTAGAAATAACGACTTCAAAATGTGTCTGTGTGTGTGTGTGGCTAAACTACTACTTTTCCGTAAACATATAGGGTTACTCTGTCCGAACAAAACGATTTTAAAAAAAAAAACGTGCGACTAAAATTGGCCGAGACATTCACGAGTAAAGTGACTTTTTCTTCAAATTTCTTTCCGCTGTATAATAAACACGAACAATTTATTTGCAAACGGTTTATACTGTTTATCATTTTTATTTATCAAATGAAAGTATCAGTTTAATTTGTTTCAACTAATTTTGGCGGTTGTTTTTCTTCTAGTCTTGTTTGGCATTTTTCCACTCACTAGATGTTAATCATTGGACGAAACGAATCGAAAAAAACATTCCGTCGTGTGTTCCGAAACCAATGGGCCCTTGTTTACTCAGCGTCGGACTTTACTCGTGAATATCACGGCCAGTTTTCGTCGCAGGACAGTTAAAAAAAAGCGTTTTGCTCGAAAAGAGACATCGTATGTATGAAAGAGGCGAGGGTGAAGTGGACATGTATACGTCGAAGCTCGTACGACCGCTGGGAGAGAGGGAGGCGACGTGAAAGAAAGTACGCTGCTCCACATATAGACAGGGACGGTGGAAAAACGTGCCTCGTATGTTTTCTCGTATTCAGGCTGCCAGAACGAGAGCACGGTAAAGAGAAGAGAGAGAGAGAGAGAGAGAGAGAGAGAGAGAGAGAGAGAGAGAGAGAGAGAGAGAGAGAGAGAGAGAGAGAGAGAGAGAGAGAGAGAGAGAGAGAGAGAGAGAGAGAGAGAGAGAGAGAGAAAGAGAGAGAGAGAGAGAGAGAGAGAGAGAGAGAGAGAGAGAGAGAGAGAGAACGAGCAAGAGCTTTACGAGAAGTCCAGTGACAATATAAAATATTGAAGAATCGGATGGATCAAGGACGAACGAGGCAAGGGGCTGAGAGTTGAGAGAGAGAGAAAGAAAGGGGGGGGGCAAGAGAACGAGTTCCGTAAAACCGGGAAAAAAATGTTGTCGCGTTGAGGAAAGCGAGAAAAGCTCACTGTGCACAATGTCAAGAAAGAAAGATACGTAGATAGATAGATAGATAGATAGATAGATAGATAGATAGATAGATAGATAGATAGATAGATAGATAGATAGAGACAGAGAGAAAGAGAGGGGATGAGGGACGAGACTTTGCACACAGCTATCGATTTTTCTCACTCTTCTCCTCCTCTTCTTCTTCGTCTTCTTCTCTTGCCGTGAATGGCGACGGAATCGTCCAATACAGCCATAAAGGTTTTCCCCGTGCACACGAGCCCACACACGTGTACACTGGCACAAAATATACACGTGTGTTGACCTCGTAAAATAGCGAAAATAAGGGGAAGAGAAAATAACGGGATCTCGAGCAAGGCACGAGTTACCGGAAGTCATTGGGAATTATACATATATATTTATGTGTGTGTGTGTGTCTGGAGGTTTTTTCGAAAAAATAAAGAAAAAACGAGTAGTAGGCAGCAAGGTGCCAGGGAACTTTCGCTACTCGAGACTGATACAGATCGTCGGGTTCCGTGGACGAGCAGCGGGATCAAGTACTTAAAAGTAGTAATCGTGTTCTGAGGGCGAACTTGCGATTTGTTCCGGCATCGTGTACACTCGTTACACGATCGAGAGGAGAGATAAAAGAAAAAGATTGCGGGAAGAGAGATAGATGGATAGGTATAGAGGGAGAGAAAGTAAGAACGAGAGAGAGAGAGGCAGGGAGACAGAGTGAGGGAAAGAATTTCAAAAAGTCGAAGTTAAATATTATATACATATGCAGACAATTTTCCTGCTCATTTTTATCAAAAGAAAATAATCAGCTTACAGAATTTTTTTTGCTGTCAATTTTCACAATGGGCGGATTGTTTGGGTTTATGTGGATTAGTATTTATTTTTTATTTTCTTGTGTTATTATTTTTTTGCGACATCAGTTTCCTGAATTCCAACGTATCAAACGTATAACCTTGCGGGTTTTTACGTATTAGCGTTCCCAATTCAAATTTTTCCTATCATCGGCTGTCCGCACTTCGCTAATCAAACCTAACGTTTCGTTGCGTCCGCAGCCGTCGTAAGCTATACTATACCGTATTTCGGTTTTTTAGTTATTATTTCGTTGTTATAATTGTTACGAAAAATATTACTTGCATTGTGTGTGTGTGTGTGTGTGTGCGTGCGCATGCGGGTGCATATAAATAATAATAAAGGGCGTCTCCAAATGACCTAACATTTTTAATCGCGCGCCATTTTTTTTTTGGGGAACATAGAGTACTAATCCACCAATCAGACAATTGGCATCAGGAAGTATTGAGGTTTAGTCATGGAGAATTACACGATCGAGCAATGCATAGAAATTGTGAAAATTCACTACAAAAATGGTGAAAAGTTCGGTAACTTGGCTTGAAACTTTACCAGTGTCCTGGGATGTATTTTTACTTCATTATAGGCGAAAATCAGTTAATTGTTAAATATTCAGGTTCGTGGAAGGAATACCTTGAGAAAGCTGCAGACGCAAGGAAAGATAGATTAGATTAGCGAAGAGCGGATGGCGAATGACAGGAAAGGGTCGAACTGGGAAGGATGAACGTAAAAACTCGCAAGGGTATTCGTTGGAACTCAGGAATTAATTAAGAGCTCAATAAATAAATGTAAAAATACATATACACATATAATAATAATAATAATAATAATAATAATAATAATAATAATAATAAGCTATCGTACGTACCCGTTGCCTACACTGGTCCACGTATCTGAGTCCAAAGTAATCCGTCTCCATAATGTTGAGCTGCTTGCATACATATTCGAGTATGTAGCGTCCTTTGTGTTGGGGCTGCAAAAGAAATTTTATTTTGTCTCTTCGTTTACGAATAGCCGAAGGCAATTCAATTAAATGAGCCCTTAGTTATAAGTATTATCTCTATCATTTTTCCATTCATTTTATAATTATTACGATTGTTTTTTATTTTTTAGTTTTAGTTTTTAGCTTCTAGTTTTGGTTTTTAGGTTCAGTTTTTAGTTTTAGTTTTTAGCTTTAGTTTTTAGTTATAGATTTTAGTTTTAGTTTTTAGGTTTAGTTTTTAGTTTTTAGTTTTAGTTTTGTTTTTAGTTTTTAGTTTGTTTTTAGTTTTGTTTTTAGTTTTTAGTTTTAGTTTTTAGTTTTAGTTTTTAGTTTTAGTTTTAGTTTTTAGTTTTAGTTTTTAGTTTCAGTTTTAGTTTTAGTTTTAGTTTTAGTTTTAGTTTTAGTTTTAGCTTTTAGTTTTAGTTTATAGTTTTAGTTTTTAGTTTTTAATTTTAGTTGTTAGTTTTAGTTTTTAGTTTTTAGTTTTTAGTTTTTAGTTTTTAGTTTTTAGTTTTTAGTTTTTAGTTTTAGTTTTTAGTTTTAGTTTTTAGTTTTAGTTTTTAGTTTTTAGTTTTTAGTTTTTAGTTTTAGTTTTTAGTTTTAGTTTTTAGTTTTAGTTTTTAGTTTTAGTTTTAGTTTTTAGTTTTTAGTTTTTAGTTTTAATTTTTAGTTTTAGCTTTTAGTTTTAGTTTTGAGTTTTAGTTTTTAGTTTGTTTTTAGTTCTAGTTCAGTTTTAGCTTAGTTGTTGATGTTTTAGTTTTAGTTTTAGTTTCTATTTTATATTAATATTGATTTTGTTGTTATTATTATGATTATTATTTTATTCCGAGGTTCGTTCCATTCCATTCATCGTCAAACATAAAATAAATGCTCAATTTCAACACGTAGCGTGTCAGTGTTCAGCGTTCAGCGCTTGAAAAAGTGACGATTGTTGTAATTTTTATTTATTTACTTCAACATTGCCACGCTCGATTACTAGATTTCCTCGTACGTGAGGCTGGGAGAGCACGATCGAAGATGGAAATTATGATAATTATAGGCTTGGAGTAGACGAGGAGGAGGAAGACGGAAAGAGCAAATTGACGAGACGCACGACGATCGAATTGCGGAGATTCATAATACTTCGTGTGGAGCAATGGGCGAATACGGAACTGATCAGCCAAAGCTACCCGATTGGAATATCTCGTACATCCTGGAACGTCTCGTATACGCACACGTGTGTAATTGTCACACGTGTTGCGCAACTCGTCGAACGTTGCGGATTCTCGCTCTCGTGTTACATCGCGTAGTTTTACTATAAACGGGTGTTTGGTAATATACAGTCGAACCTCGATATAACGAAAATTTGTCCATTCCCTTCTGATAGGCACCCGAAACCTTGATACAACGACATAATCATTACATTAAACTCTAATTACACATTGCTTGTAAAAAAAAGCCCTAATCTAGACCTTACTTTCTTAAAAAAATAGCCCCATTTTTATAACACTAATATGTTTCTTTTTAAGGACATTTTAAGCAACATAACTTCGGTATAACAAAACCTCAATATAACGAAAACTCGATACAACGAACTTCCTTTGAGATTCGTCATATCAAGGTTCGACTGTACATAATAACACCAGACAAAAACCGTCAGCTCGAGGGGTCGGAGATCAAACGAGTCGCGAAGACTCGTACGATTTTGTCGCCGCTTCTTCTGTACCTCGACGTTTGTATTTTTTTCTTCCACATCCGATCAACGTGTTCGCATTGATCGATAAAACGAATGTGTAACAATTTTTCAATGGCATTTTCTCGAACCCTTTTCACTATCTGAATTACTATCTGGATTATTGAAAAATACGATTCGCTCGGTATATTTTTTATACAATTTTCCTGTTGTTGAGGTGTTGAATTCTTTCGTAAAAAACTACGATTATTATTATTATTGTTATTGTACTGCATTCATGATATAATTGTCCAACTTGTCATTAGTAGCAGTCCTTAAGGTTCGCCCTTTAAGGGTGTTTACACATAGTTTTTACACACCCCTCACATCCTGTTCACATTTGTTCTCACAAATTATGTACATTTGTTTCTGTTTTCCTAACTTTTTACAAGGCTTTGTTTAACTTGACTTGGTGGGAGATCCAAAACAGAACATCGATATTTCACCCACTTCCCGACTACTCAAAGCCCTGAAATTTCGCAAACATGGATCTAAGAGGTGACAGTACATGATTCAAATAAAAAAAAAACAACTTTCTGTGAGATGCAAAACGGAAAATCAATATTTCACCCATTTCCCGACTACTTCGAACTCTGAAGTTTTGCAAACATGCATCTAAGACGTGACAATGCATGATTCAACTTAAAAAAAACACCTTTCTGTGAGATGCGAAACGGAAAATCGATATTTTACCTACTTCCCGACTACTTGGAGCTCTGAAACTTTGCAAACATGCATAGGTGACGATGCATGATTTAACTTAAAAAGAAGCGCTGCGAAAAGCTAAGAGGAAAGAGACTATGCAATGATGAAGCGTCAGCAGAAATAAACAGAATGACAAACATTAAATAGAACTCAACTACATGAAAAGTGCATGAGAACATATGAATTAGCTCAAAGTGGTCTCGGAATGCACAATCGTTAAAGGGGACCAATAGGTAAAATAGGTTAAAACGTAAGGTCCAATAGGTGGTTAGCCAACATCTATGATAGATGCCACCTATCACAGTTCTCCAGGATTTCTCCTGACAATCGACCAATAATAACACCGCTTTGTCTGGAAAGATTAATTTCTCTTTGGAAAAATTTCGAAGCTCTAGTAAAATCGATCTAAGGGTAAAAAGTTAAAAAAAAATCATTGACATGTAATTTTTTTAACATGTTTAATGTATTAAAAAGTAGAGAATCATTTTTTTACCAAGTCACCTATATGTAACTATAAATAAAAGCTTGGGGCTCTCGAAATTTAGACGTATTATTTTCCATTTACATAAATCCGTTAACGTATCAACTGTATTTAATTTACCGTAAAACAAACTTGAATGTCTTAAATAAAAATCTTGAAACTGGGTATGATAATAATTACTCCAGCTACTATGGCGCCAAATTAAATACGGTTACTGAAACTGAATTGATCAAATGTATTACACATTTAAAAAGTTTAGTGCCACAAGCTTTCATTTATAGTCACATATAAGGGAGAAGAGTAGAAAATAAATGGAGAAAGAATAGAAATAGTGAGTGAATTCCGGTACTTAGGGTACTGGTTTTCATCTAAGAACGCACTAAAAGCGCATGGGAGAAAAATGGCGGGAAGAGCCCAAAAAGCCCCGAATACAGTGTGGGGAGTATGGAAAAGAGCAGGAAGGGATGTGATGGAAGAAACAATGTGTTTATTAGAACCAATTGTTAAGGCAGGAGCTTTTTACGGGCTAGAGATATGGGGTTTCGATAATATAGCACAGTTTGAGGTAATACAAAACAGGTATTGCAAAATGGCGTTAGGAATAGACAGAAGAACCCCCGATACGTGTGGAGAACAGAGTTAGGAATACCAAGATTCAAGTATAAAATTAGGGAAAAAGCGCTGCGGTATATACAGTTAGTAATAAAAATGGAACGTAATAGATGGCCGAATATTTGTTCGAGAAAGGAAATAAGGGGAATCTCGAACAGGAAGCCTTCGAAATGGGGAAAAGACGTTTTAAAAGTAGCAAGGGAATTAGAAATTGAGGAAATAATAGATATGATAAAAGAGGGAAAAGAAATAAAAATAATAGAAAATTTGATAGACATAGAATTGAAAAACGTGAGAAAAAGACTATAGAAAGAGAGAGGAAAAGAACAGATTCAAAAATCGACATATAATAGGTTGTACAATGCGATAGTAGGAAACGACGAAGTTCCGTGGAAGTATTGGGCGGCAAAGGATATTAAAGGAAAGGATAAGGAAACATGGGCGAGGATAAGTTGTGAAAATAGAGGAAGGGATGGAAAAAGGGGGAAGTGGAATGGACTTGTAGGATATGCAAACGAGAAAGAGAAACAATGGAACACCTGATTACGTGTGAAAAAGGAAGAGGAATAATATATGAAGAAGCGAAAACATATATAGAGCAGTGGGTAAAGGAGGGAAGGGATGAGGATGGAACTAGAGGAGGAGGGAACTAGAATATAAATTAATAGGGTTGCTGAGAGGGGAGATAGATATAAACATGTGTAAATTTTTTAGGGAAATAAAAAAAGAGTGTAAGAAAAGAGAAACCGTCGCAATAAAGAGTGTGACGAAGATTAAGGGGGGATTGTCTTTTTTTTTCGCAAAATTTACCGCTTTTTGGGAATTTTTTTGTGAACAAAGTTTACAACGGAAAACTTGTGAAACTTGGCATATAGTTTTATTGATCTGTTTACTACATACAAAAAAATTTTCAAACAATTTCATCAAAAAATCCGCCTCCCACCCCCCTCGACGCGCGATGGTCCTTTTTTGATGGTGTGGACGATTACAGCCTTCACGTTCATCCTGCAACAAAAACCCAAAAAGCATTTTACTTTAGACACATATAGCAATCGTTCGATGAAGGGAAAAAAAAAAAGTTGACGATTTGGTGACGTTTTGAACTTGAAGTATCGATTTTTCGAAAAAAATTGATCGATTTTTTGTTATAAATAAAAAACTATTAAACGTATTGCTTTTTTACTTCATCAAACGATAGCTATATGTGTCTAAAGTAAAATGCTTTTTGGGTTTTTGTTGCAGGATGAACGTGAAGGCTGTAATCTTGCACACCATCAAAAAAGGACCATCGCACGTCGAGGGGGGTGGGAGGCGGATTTTTTGATGAAATTGTTTAAAAAATTTTTTGTATGTAGTAAACAGATCAATAAAACTATATGCCAAGTTTCACAAGTTTTCCGTTGTATACTTTCTTCACAAAAAAATTCCCAAAAAGCGGTAAATTTTGCGAAAAAAAAGACAATCCCCCCTTAAAAATTGTAAAACTGGAAAGATGTAAGTTAGATTGTAAGAGAGCGATGTTAAACGGTGTAAAAGCATTGTAAAAAGCCGAAAAGGCGATGCAAATAAAACTTACTGCTGCTACTATTTATAGTCACATATAGGTGACTTGGTAAACAAAATTCGTTTCTACTTTTAAGTACATTAAATAAAAGCTTGTTTTCAATAAAATGTATATACTGGTAATCTCTTCTCTTCGCGCTACCTGTTTTATCAATACCTGTAATTCTTTTACATACGCGCGTAGCTCTTTGGCGAGCTTATTCCTCACCAGTTCCTATAGTTGACTGTTATGTTAGTTCTTCCCCCCCCCCCCCCCCCTTTGTATTACAGTACTTCTTTTAGCTTTTTCACTACTGCCGCTCTGATTTCTGCCTTCACCGCTTCGCAGCCACAAACGTGTTTCAAGCTCTCCACTTCTCTACACATCCGGCAGTTATTGCCTCCGTATCCCCTATTACTTTTCTTCCCTACATTCTCGCACCTTATCCTTGCCCATAATTTCTTCGTTTCCCCACCGAGCTCCTTTATTTCTCAGTATTTTTCCATTTCTGAGTTCCCCTTTCTGCTCCTATACTCTTTGCAGTATCCCGAGTAAAAAACGTAACTTATCACCGCCAAGCCACAAGCTAGTAAAGTAATGTTTCAAATCGCCATTAGCTAACCGTTTAAGTTATTATATACCCAGCCTTGTAACGCCGACTGTGTACAAAAAACTAGATGATGACTAGATAGAAAGAAATATCTCACGGCGGTATAATGTTTTTGACCTAGTTTTTTTTTCAACTAGTGACTGGGAACAAAAAATTAGGTGACACCCAATTGAGATTTTTTTCACTCCCAATGCCATCTGTAACTCAAGTTGTTTAGCCAGCCATGAGCCAATCGCTTGATGAAACTACCCGGCGTCGAATAACCTCACTTTGTCATTCGTGACCAAGATTGTCTGGGTACTGACCAGCCAAGGGGTGCATAGCCACAGTTAGCTAGTGTTGGCTAGGTCACGGCGAGATACCCACTTGAGATTTTTTTTTCATATGCAACGCCATCTGAAACTCCAGTTGATGGATGATAGTTCGTATAAGTCACATAACCTCACTTTGTCGTTCGTAACCGTAGGTGACTAGTCTAGTACGGCTCAGTTACTAGGTGGCATTTTTAATTGAACGCAGCGAGATTTATCGTGGCAATCGGTTGGGCAATTGGTTGGGGAATAGACAGGGGGTGAATAACAAAACATTAGGATATTACTAGCTAACTGCGAGGAACCCATTGGTCAGTTCGGATAAGCTCAATTGGCCGAGCCAGTCACTAGGTCGTAACTGAGACCGGCTAGCACAATTTCTTCTCGGGATGTTGATTTGTCAATCCTGCACCAGTCGTTCTCATGCATGATTCTCCCCACTTTGGCGGGTTTTCGCTCATAATTCCTTTGTCTTCTTTTTTGAGACACACTTTCAGCCACCTTCCTTCTTCCATCTTTATTATTTCTCCCAGGTATTTTGCCGGTCTTTTCCGGGCTACTATTTCCACCCTCTGTACCCCGATTCCATTCTCCAAATACAGTATGGTGTTTTTGGACTGATTCCCATAGCCATTTTTACATATTTTGCCTGCCATCTTTCCAAGGTTTTCCTCTTTCTCCATCCCCATACCGTTGCCCCATATAAAATTCCACTTTTTGCGATTGCTTCCATCAGTTGAAACATCCTTTTTTGGATGCTTACTCTTGCTCTTTTGAAAATACCCCACATTGCATGGGTCACCTTTTTATTTTTCTAGCTAAAATTATTAATTGTTTTTTGAAAGAATTTCCTGTGTCAAGTTGTTGTTGTTATCATTATTATTATTATATTGTGTCACATGATATAATAATAATAATCACATTCACACAATTAATAATGCACATACTCAATAATAGTCACATGATATAATAATTATTATTATATAGTAATAATAAGTATTATTATTATTATAACGTATCACACTGTGAAAATGAATATTTAATGAGGGAATTGCGGAACCACGTAGTACGTTCTGTGATAAAAACCCTTTTGCAGGTGCGTTCTACAACTTGATACGAAAACTCGTATTACGTGGACCGTATACAGGACGGGTGGGGAGGTACGCGATTTAGTCGCGACCATAGGGTACCCATGATGTTCGCGAAGCGTATTTTCCGCGCCTCGTGAACACCAGAGATAATTCACACGTTGATTCGCCCGTTCCGAGGAATTAACTTTCAATGCACTGCTGAAGTTTATTTTTATTAATATGACAATAACAGCAACAACAACAACATAATAATAGCATCGAAATATTATAATAACAACAGTATAATTATTTTTCCATTATTATTGGTGTCGTAGTTTTTAGTTTTTTTATTGCCATATATCGAACACAATCCATTTCCGGTATGTATTAACAAATAATTAAATATTGTTGGTTGATCCTGTTATTATTATTATTAGTAGTAGTAGTAGAAGCAGTATTTGTTCCATTTTCCGGGTATAGAGTTTCGGGTTTTTACACAGTGCCCCCCTCCTCCTATACATATTTTTCCCTACAACATTATAATACAACGCGATATAATTTATTTTTCGTGCTTAAATTGTTTGGTTCACTCGCTCAGCCATTCGCACATACTGGCACAGTTCTGCTACCGGCCGTCCCTAAAATGCGTGGCCTATTTCCACTTTTAAGGCCTTAGGCCACAGTAACGGGTATAAAATCATGTGCGAATTTAACAATTTTTTTCGTATGAGAAAGTGATTCACTCATAACGTTAATAACACGTCTATTTAGTATGAATATCAAGCTGTTAGGAAATATATATTTTTTTTCGATGTACAAAATGGCCCACTACTAATATTTTCTATTAACTTTTTTTAGGCGCTCCGCGGCGTGACATTTAGCACCCTCAATTTTCTGCCTAGAACAAAAAACAAAAATTCTCGTGAATCTCCATTCGAATCCCTAGAGAAGTACGTACGGAATTTAAAAAATATTCTTTTCCCTGCACTACGATTCTTTTTTTATTGCTTCGTTTACTTTTTTCACATTCACACCCGTGAAAGAATTCAGCCAGGGCTTTGACTAGGCCCCGATTATCTTTCCCTTACGCTGCAAGGGTCCTAACCTGGCACCCGACCAGGTCCCTTGGCGGCCGGTTACACTTTGTCGACGAGGGCCTAAAGAGGCTTATGAATCAGGGCCCGACTGGTTGCCTCAACAGAACCCGATCGAAGCCATGAAGCAACCCTATTACTGCCCTATAATTATCGGCTTTACTAGTGGATATATATCAAGCGAGGTGTTTTGCAATAACGAAAACTATTTTCTTCAAATAAAGGATTGTATATTTTTCACCTCGAAACTAGAAAATAAAAAACAAGTTCAGTTTTACAGTTTATATTGTATGCCCTGTAACAACCACTGCCCTGATGAATCCCGTCTGGGCCCTTTATCATTTTCCTCGCTACGACCTTCTTTGAATAAATTACCCAACCCTGTTATTTTCCTGTCGGGGCCTAGTCCGATTGTGTTGTGGAAAGCCCTAGTGGGGATCCATATTCAAACCATCACGGGGCCCGATTTTTTTTATGGCTGCCCTCCCAATTTCTTTCACGAGGGGCGGTTGCACACTCAAAACTTGAATGTGCAAAAAGGGCTGTCAATAATTATGAAAAATAGGAAACGCAAAATGTAAAACAAAAAAATCGGTGGATTCTAATAATACAAACTCCAACGACATCAGCTGTCTTCCATATTTCTATATCGGTTCCCCTGCAGCCTACTTTTATTCTTCAAATGTAGTTCGGCGTATGTGCCTGAAGTTTGCATCGTTGCTATCCAACGATTTCATTTTTTTTTTTAACTTTTCAATTTCCTACAATTTCTTGCTCAGTTCGGCTCTAGTGACTAAAAAAACATGGTAAAATGAATTTAAAATATTTTCGACCATCCGGACCAACCCTTATAGGGGGGTGAAATTTGAAGAATTCTATCTCCCGCACGTTTGATATAATCGCTTTTTTTTTTGGCGTCGATGTAAGGTGGCATGAAAAGGGCCACGAAAAAAAATTTCAACCCTCAAAATGTTTCGGAACGCAGTCATATAGGAGGGAGAACCTGGGGGTGAAATACGAAAACATTTTTTATTTCCGATGCATTCGACATAATCGTTTTTTTTATTGATGGAGCCTGTAGGGTGGCTCAAAAGACGCCTCCAATAAAAAAATCAACCCTCTAAATGTTCCGGAACGCAGTCATATTGGGGCGGAAGGAGGTGGGGGAAATTCCAAATTTTTTTAAATTTCCGATGCATTTGACATAATCGATTTTTTTATTGATGGAGCCTGTAGGGTGGCTCAAAAGACGCCTCCAATAAAAAAATCAACCCTGTAAATGTTCCGGAACGCAGTCATATGGGGGGGAGAAAGGGGGGATGAAATTCAGAAACATTTTCTATTTCCTATGCATTCGACATAATCGATTTTTTTATGGATGGAGCATGCAGGGTGGCTCAAAAGACGCCTCCAATAAAAAAATCAGCCCTCTAAATGTTCCGGAACGCAGTCATATGGGGGGCGGAAGGAGGTGGGGGAAATTCGAATTTTTTTTAAATTTCCGATGCATTCGACATAATCGATGTTTTTATTGATGGAGCCTGTAGGGTGGCTCAAAAGACGCCTCCAATAAAAAAATCAACCTCTAAATGTTCCGGAACGCAGTCATATGGGGGGCGGAAGGAGGTGGGGGAAATTCGAAATTTTTTTTCATTTTCGATGCATTCGACATAATCGATTTTTTTATTGATGGAGCCTGTAGGGTGGCTCAAAAGACGCCTCCAATAAAAAAATCAACCCTCTAAATGTTCCGGAACGCAGTCATATGGGGGGGCGGAAGGAGGTGGGGGAAATTGGGAATTTTTTAAAATTTCCGATGCATTCGACATAATCGATTTTTTTATTGATGGAGCCTGTAGGGTGGCTCAAAAGACGACTCCAATAAAAAAATCAACCCTCTAAATGTTCCGGAACGCAGTCATATGGGGGGCGGGAGGAGGTGGGGGAAATTCAAATTTTTTTATTTATTTCCGATGCATTCGACATAATCGATTTTTTTATTGATAGAGCCTGTAGGGTGGCTCAAAGGACGCAACGGAACATTAGGTTTGATTAGCGAAGTGCCAATTGATAAGGATTCAATTGGAAAGGGTATTACGTAAAAACCCTCAAAGGTATACGTTGGAACTCGGAAGAATGAGAGTATACAAAAAGTATATAAAATATAAGGTAAAAATTAAAAACTATATAAATTTGTACCTTGATGGATTTTTACTGTATAAAATAGTAAAAGTACCATGGTAAAAATATATTGAGGTACAAATTTCTATAGTTTTTCATTTTTACCTTATATTTTATATTCTTTTTGTATGCTCTTATTCTTTTGAATACACACACACACACACACGCACGCACGCACGCACGCACACACACACACACACACACACACACGCGCGCGCGCGCGCGCGCGCGCACGCACGCACGCACACACGCACGCACGCACGCACGCACGCACACACACACACACACACACACACACACACACAAGCTCATTTTCGCTATATTTACATCTATCTTGAGGGATAGAGGAGAGTAAACCGATAGAAAGCTACAGACGATGCTAAGAATGAAGCCTGTGACTGAACTATGTATATGCATAAAACACTTCGGGAAACTAATTGGGAAAATAGTAAACGAGGAAGCGAAAGCGAGACGAAACGAAAGGCAAAGCAACAATAGAATATAAGTTAGCAAGAAAATTTTGTGAGGGGAAACATGTATGTAGGGGGGGGGGGGCCTACGTGTAAACACTCTGGAGGGGTATACCTGAAATAATGAATACTGCTACATCTATTTTTTCAGTACTGCATTTTTTATTGATTCAAATTTTAGAATTTCTTATGAGCTTACAAACACATACATTTGAAAACGTATTCAAAATTCTTCCCTATATGTATACGGAGGCTCTCCATATTTACATCCATCCCCTGAATATCGAATTATTTATTTCCACATACATTATGTGTTCAATTTCTTTTTCAATCAAATTTAAGATGTTTATATCAATCGTTTGAGAGTCACTGAATGATAATTCAGCTGGCTCGCGTTGCATGTCTGGTATCCTGCAAATGTACGAGGAAAAGAGAGAGGGAGAACAAGAAAGAGACCGTAGACCGTTGTAGACCGTACTTCTACAGGGAAAATAGGGTTGTTTTCTACCTTATTTTTGATTTTTCTTTTTTTTCAATAAACTCTAAGTGAAAAAAATGATCTTGGGCGGGACGCAAACGACCTACGTTTGCGAATTGCGGGTCAACATTTTCTACGCAATCGGTCAGATTGGGTCGAGAAGTCTGACGATCTTGCGACAACGACGGAACCATAGCATTATTTATTTAACGATGATAACATCGGTGCTCCTACCGGTTCTCGGAGCACAAAATGCCACAAAATGCCATGAAAATCAGAAAATCTCGTGAAAATCACGAAATTTCATGAAAATCACCAAGTCTCATGAAAATCTAAAATTGTCACGAAAATCTCAAAATGTCACGAAAATCTCAAAATGTCACGAAAATATCATAATTGCATGAAAATAAAAAATTGGGGGTGTTTGGGTTTGTTTGGGTTGGTTTGGGCTATATCCCAAAGAAGCTTAAACAATCCTGAACAGACCTAAACAAACCTAAACAAACCTAAACAAACCTAAACAAACCTAAGCAAACCTAAACAAACCCCAGCACCCCCATTTTTTTATTTTCATGCAATTATGAGAGTTTCGTGACCTTTTGAGATTTTCTCCCAAACAAACCCAAACAAGCCTAAACAAACCTAAACAAACCTAAACAGCCCTAAACAAACGTAAACAGACGTAAACAAACCTAAATAAACCTTAACAAACCTTAACAAACCTTAACAAACCTTAACAAACCTTAACAAACCTTAACAAACCTTAACAAACCTTAACAAACCTAAACAAACCTTAACAAACCTTAACAAACCTTAACAAACCTTAACAAACCTTAACATACCTTAACAAACCTTAACAAACCTTAACAAACCTAAACAAACCTTAACAAACCTTAACAAACCTTAACAAACCTTAACAAACCTTAACAAACCTTAACAAACCTTAACAAACATTAACAAACCTTAACAAACCTTAACAAACCTTAACAAACCTTAACAAACCTTAACAAACCTTAACAAACCTTAACAAACCTAAACAAACCTTAACAACCCTTAACAAACCTAAACAAACCCAAACACACCTAAACAAACCCAAACAAACCCAAACAGTCCCGATTTTTTTATTTTCATGCAATTATGATATTTTCGTAACATTTTGAGATTTTCTCCAAAACAAACCCAAACAAACCTAAACAAACCTAAACAAACCTAAACAAACCTTAACAAACCTTAACAAACCTTAACAAACCTTAACAAACCTTAACAAACCTTAACAAACCTTAACAAACCTTAACAAACCTTAACAAACCTTAACAAACCTTAACAAACCTTAACAAACCTTAACAAACCTTAACAGACCTTAACAGACCTTAACAAACCTTAGCAAACCTTAACAAACCTAAACAAACCTAAACAAACCTAAACAAACCTAAACAAACCTTAACAAACGTAAACAAACCCAAACAGACGTAAACAGACCTAAACAGACGTTAACAAACCTTAACGGACGTAAACAAACCCAAACAAACCTGAACAAACCCAAACAAACCCAGCCCCCGAACCCAAACCCCAACAAACAACCCCAAACAAACAAACCCAAACAAACCTGAAAACTTGAAAAAACCCAAACAAACCTAAACAGACCTAAACAGACCTAAACAGACCTAAACAGACCTAAACAGACCTTGACAGACCTTAACAAACGTAAACGAACGTAAACAAACCTAAACAAACCTAAACAAACCTGAACAGCCCTAAACAAACCTAAGCAAACCTAAGGGGGGGGTGAAATTTATGAATTTCACCCCCCCCCCCCATATGACTGCGTTCCGGAACATTTAGAGGGCTGATTTTTTTATTGGAGGCGTCGTTTTGAGCCACCCTGCAGGCTCCATCAATAAAAAAATCGATTATGTCGAATGCATCGGAAATAGAAAATGTTTCTGAATTTCATCCCCCCTTTCCCCCCCCCCATATGACTGCGTTCCGGATTATTTAGAGGGTTGATTTTTTTATTGGAGGCGTCTTTTGAGCCACCTTACAGGCTCCATCAATAAAAAATCGATTATGTCGAATGCATCGGAAATTTTAAAAAATTTCGAATTTCCCCCACCTCCTTCCGCCCCAATATGTCTGCGTTCCGGAACATTTAGAGGGTTGATTTTTTTATTGGAGGCGTCTTTTGAGCCACCCTACAGGCTCCATCAATAAAAAAATCGATTATGTCGAATGCATCGGAAATAAAAAATGTTTTCGTATTTCACCCCCCGGCTCTCCCTCCTATATGACTGCGTTCCGGAACATTTTGAGGGTTGAGATTTTTTTTTCGTGGCCCTTTTCATGCCACCTTACATCGACGCCAAAAAAAAAAGCGATTATATCAAACGTGCGGGAGATAGAATTCTTCAAATTTCACCCCCCTATAAGGGTTGGTCCGGATGGTCGAAAATATTTTAAATTCATTTTACCATGTTTTTTTAGTCACTAGAGCCGAACTGAGCAAGAAATTGTAGGAAATTAAAACGTTTAAAAAAAAAATGAAATCGTTGGATAGCACCGATGCAAACTTCAGGCACATGTTCGGCGTGTTTTCTTTTACAGCCATTGCCATCTTGGTCCATTTGGCCTGCAGCTTTTTTATTATTATCATGAAAATAATAATAACAACGCATAGCATAAAAGTAATAAACGTATAATACTTTTTTGATATTATTATGAGTATTATAATTGTAATTGGCAATAATTACAATATGAATATTAAAATGTAATTTATAAAATATAATATAAAAAAAGGAGTACGAGTATTCACGGCAACAATACTCACGATCAAGATTATTATTACTTCAGTTACCATTACCGAGGTTACTGTTATTTTTGTTCAATAAATGCCGTATTATTATCAGAATAGATATTAGTAGTTAACTGCGAGCCAATAATTTATAACTGGCGCGACAAGTTAAATTCTAATAACTCAACACAAGTTAATTGAGGTGTTAATTAAGTTAATAAGTTATTAAGGCGGTTATCCCATGTGACAGGCACAAAAAATAAAAATGAATTTTTTGCACAAATCGCAAAAATATGTCCGTATTATATGGGCCCGGTATAGCGAACTAACGGTTAGTCAACATTTTCTTTGTGTAAATCGTACTTGAACTTTTATACGCTTTTTTTCTTAAAACTGTATTTAAAAAATTGGTTTCCATGATATCTCAAAAACTATTTCACGGATTTCGCCTAAACTTTAATGGTACAGTCAGCACATCTATAGTTCTCACTCGATCTAGAATATTTCTGATATCCACCATAGTTTTTTATGCTGGAAAAGTCGAAGAAAATGACGACACCTTGAACTCAACTTTTAAAACTGTGCCAAAAATTCAATTTACGATATTTTTACTTTACTCTAATTTCGGCGATAGCCTCAGGTTTACAAATTAAAAAGCCGTTTGGTTTTTTTATTTCAGACGAGCAAAACATCCGGAATCATAGCAGCCATCAGCCAACTTCGTTTACACATGAGGATCTTCCGAACGGGGTGAAATCGGTTCAACTCGATATTCTTGTGTGATAAAATTTCGAGGGACTGTAAAAATGTTCATAAATGCGTTGTAAACATTCAAAAATAGTGCGTTTCAATGGTTCATTTTTAAAAATCCCCAAAAAGCAAAAAATAACCGTCACAGGATGGTGTTGAAGTTTGCATCGTTGGAACGCAACGAAAGTTTTACATACTGGTTTCCATATTTTTATCGTCCTTTTGAGGCGTCCGTTTTTTAAATAGATTTTTAATGTAGACCGCTAAGTGAATGTCTTAAAAAATCGCTAAAGGACTTTTGTAGACGAAATCTACCAAAAGAAACTTCACCATCGTTGTCGCATAGGATGACCTATTTACGGGGTCTTCTTACTTAAGACGCTAAATAAAGCTATTTTGATGCATTTTTTCATAGGTTTATATTATAGATATTGATATAAAAGTTGTTACACTTAATAAGTACGCTTTCGAAATACATTTTTTTTAAATGTTATTCATTTGAGTCACTATATATAGACGAAAATGGTAGTTCAAAAAAGTCCGAAAGAAATTGTAGGTCTGCACTATTGATAAAATCTCGGAGATGGATCATGCGAAACAAAAGGATTACACGGTTTTACATTCAGTATGTTAATGGCTATAGCGCGTATCATACAATTTTTGACATATTCAAAAACAACAAAATGTCGGACATTTTTTGAAAAAAAGTTTTTTTTCACTGTTTTTGGCAAAAAAAATAGTAAATATTAAAATTGGAAAAAATCCTTGATATGCGCTATAGCTATAGTTGCGAAGAAAAAAGTTTATTCGAGAAAAACGCGTTTAAAGTTTGTTTCGGTTACATAAATACAAAAAAAAATGTCATGTATTTCGAAAGTGTATTTATCAACTTTTATATCAATATCTATAATATAAACCTATCAACAAAAAAATCATGAAAATCGGCTTGTTTGACGTTCAAAGTGAGAAGTGGCCCCCTTAATGTAAGAAAAGGAAGTGGCGAGGGCTCGAGAAAAACGTGAGGCTTTTTTCTTTTGTATTGTTTCGGATTCGAGTACAACAAAGCATGCTAACGAGCCACCCTCGATGTGCATGTAAACTTTGATAGCTATCGAAACAACGGGTGACCGGGTAGCCTCTTAAGCCTCGCGCCCCTTACGCTCTCCAACGCCCCATACTATTATTGCTCATTTATCCAGGGATCCGTCGCGTACGATGACGAGCGTGTGTGTGTACAGTCCCCCCTCAACGTTGTATGCACGTTGGTATACGAAACGAGGAGGAGTCCACGGGTCTGTGCAAGAACGTACGTAACCCACTGAACCTGCGCGCCCCATCCACTACTGTCCCACTTTGCCGCTGTCGGGCGGTCTCGCTCACTCCGCAGTCGTACCGGGTCCCCCCCCCCCCCCCCCCCCCCCCCGAAACCGCACACCCTCGGATGACTCGATAAATTTACGGTGTAGAGAAAAACAAGGGACAAGCAACTTCCTCAAGCTCGTTTGAGGCACAGGTCTATGCACAAGCTTGGAGCCCAAAGAACAGGTTGGGTTTCAATATGTTTTTCGGATGAGAGTAACGGGATGACATGGTCGGGATTTTACACACAATTGATACATACCAGGTGCAGAAGTATGAAAGCGGAATTTTTTTGTAAATTTTTTTTGTAAAAACCCGTTTTCCCAGTTTCTGTATCTTTCCCATGGCTTTCGAACGAACGGAGACAGCTTTCTGCGTCACATTCAATTGATCCGCGATTTCTTGTTGACTTTGGGTATCATCTTCATCCAATAAAGCTTGCAATTCGTTGTCTGCGATCTTTATCGGTCTCCTACACGGAGAAAAATACGGCCTCAAATTCTAACACTCATTGCCAGAATTCTAATATTCAGTGCTAGAAAATATAGCAGTTTACTGCCAGTTCGGAAATTCTAAGACTTGTTGTTATAGAAGTGTAAAAATGATTCTCACACCGTATAGTAAAAATGATGCGTGCATATTACATTTGAAACTATTCTCGCATAGGCGCGAGTCCTATACGCTGTATAGTAAAAATAATGCGCGCTTTGTAAAATACCAACCTTTATTACACGCTATATTTTCATATGGATTTTACTATACGCATAGCATGAATCTTCGTGTATGTATAGATTTCACTATACGCATAGCATTAATCTTCAGCGTATAGTGAAAAATATAACGAAGTTGATTAGTAAAATGTGACTCTTTATACCGTACTTTTTGTAGAATACTGGAAACTAATTGTTCCAATGACGTGGGCAAAATATTTTTTGAATACTATGAAAAATCACAATATGCCGAATAAAATGTATTATTTGTATCAGTTTCCGTGCCATATCGTAGGTTAAAATTTTAATTTCTTCATTATTACTATATCATAATTACAATTTCTATCTTCCATTCAATACTTTTTGATATTTAATGATATTTTTTTTTAGAAGCATAGTATTAGTTCTAAACTTCGAGGCCCCTGTTTTCTCCGTGTACGCTCTTCGTTTCTCACGTCAAAATCACCACTTTTGAATTTTTTGAACCACTCGAGACACTATGTTTTACCAAGAGTATGTTCACCGTAAGCTTCGACAAGCATTCGATGCGATTCTGCGGCAGTTTTCTTCAAATGATAACAGAAAACCAATGCTAACGCAAACAGTAGTTCATAGGCACAAAATTCGACATGTTTAAGGTTATAGAAAAATATACCGGTGTAGGGAACTTGGGTTGTAGTGTGTTGAAAATCTTCGTCAGCTGTACGGTACCTAAACTGATGGCTAGCACCATCTATAGGCAAATTTCGGTTTCACTCCCTTCATTGCTTTGTAACTAGCTCTCTCATTAGATTTTTCATAAACAAAATAATACGTGTTCTTTTAAACCTTTTAAAATCTACCATAAGGGCCTAAAGTCAACGATTTTTTTATTTTCACGCTGTTGAGCTATAAAAGGGTTGTGCTTGTGAATCGCGACACCCTGTAGATTTACTCGCGCACACGGTGGCGGGCTTCACACTGTCTTCACTCGAAAGCTTTGACCTCCACTTTCGAGTATCATCGCGAGATGCCTATTCGAGTCTGGGGACAAATCTTGACGCGAGTCCCACTCGTGTAACTCGCGTGTATGTTTTTTTGCGTTTTCAAGGGTTGCGATAAATCTCAGTGTCGTAATAACTTCCAGGACGACCTGGCGCGTTTTTTGTCCTTCTCTCTTTCTTTTGGACGACTCTTCATCGTGCCAAGAAAATTGAACGCAGTCTCGTAGTTCAACTTCTTTTTCTGTTTCGTTTAAAGCTTTCCCCCCTGCCCCTCTCTTCTGGAATGACCTTATAAGAACGTCGGTTGGAGGAATGTTTTTTTTTTTCAATGCACACGTTTATGTAACCATACTTTTATAGCTATACCGGGTAAGGCACTAGCAATTAGACACTCAAAACGCCTATAAATATTTATTGTAGCGAAAAAAGATAAGAGACAAAGTATGAAAAATTTGTGAAGATCGTTATTGAGGAAGTACTTGCAACAGGTACTTTTTCGCCTTTTTGGGCATTTTTGTTTTGATGAATCATCAAAACACACTATCTTCGAATTTTTATACACTTATTCACAATTTTACGGTCACTGATCATTTTATGAAACGTAAATAACTAGTTGAATCGACTTTACACCGTTCGGAAGACTTTCATGTGTGAAAAAAAGTTTGGTTGACGGCTGCCATGATCGCGGAGGTTTTGCTCAAATGAAATGAACAAATCAAAGGGAATTTTAATTTGTGTGCCTGAGGCTTTCGCCGCAACTAGAGTAAAGTAAAAGTATCGAAAATTGATTTTTTAGCATACTTTAAAAAGTTAAGGGGTCTTCTCACTTTAGACGCTAAAAAAGGCTATCTTCATCAAGCTTTTTGATAAGTTTCTATTATAGATATCGATTTAAAAGTTGTTACACTCAATGGATACACTTTCGAAATACATTTTTTTAAATTTCATGTATTTATGTAACCCAAACAAACTTTAAACGCGTTTTTCTCGAATCAATGTTTTTCGACGGCTTGTTGATAAAATCTTCGAAACTACATAACCACGATCCTTATGAAATTTTAACCACATATTCTTTACAACTATAGCTATGGCGCAATCAAGGATGTTTTCAAATTTTTATATTTACTATTTTTTGCCAAAAACGGTGAAAAAACGTTTTTTTGTTTTTTTTTTCGAAAAATGTCCGCCGTTTTGCTATTTTTGCATATATAAAAAATCGTGTGATGTGCGCTATAGCCATTAACATACTGAATCTAAAACCGTTTGATTTTTATGTTTCGGACGATCCATCTCCGAGATTTCATCCACGGCGCAGACGTCCAATTTTTTTAGAACTTTTTTTTAACTATCATTTCCATCTATAAATAGTGACGTAAATAAATACATTTTTTTTAAATGTATTCCGACAGTGTATTTATTAAGTGTAACGACTTTTATATCAATATCTATAATATAAACGAAGATTCCTTAAGTCGCGAGTTCCGTAATTTATTTTCGACTTTTTCAGCATAAAAAAACTATCGCAGATGCCAGGAGTATTCTAGTTCGGTCAAAACTATAGATATGCTGACTATACCATAAAAATTCCAGCAAAATCCGTTCAATAGTTTTTACGATATCGTGGAAGCCAATTTGAAAAACACGGTTATGCAAAATACCCGTTTACAAGTTCAAGTACGATTTACACAAAGAAAATGTTGACTCACCATTAGTCTGCTAAGCCGGGTCCATATAACACGCAATCATTTTTTTGCAGTTTATGCAAAAAAAAATCGATTTTTTGGACCTGTCACATGGAACGACCGCCTCAAGCGAGGTTCATTTCAGCTTTTTTTAGCCAGACGTCACCCTTGTTTCGATATCATCTCTACGTCTTTAGCATGGAAATCCCAACTATCAACATTTTTTATGACTTATCCGATAGTCTTTTTTTTAAACGAATTCTGATAAGAAAAAAGAAGATAGTCTTATTTCCACTCAATTCTAATAAGAAACAAAAGTGCGTAACTTTTTACGTAAACAAAATAGTTATTCGAAGCGTTTTGTTTCTTCCTTTTTTTGCCCTTATCAAATGGATGTGTTGATGTGTTGATAAAAACTGCAAAATCCTTATTAATTAATTCATCAGACGTAAGAGGGCATATAATTATTAGAGGCAGCGGACAGCGGGGACCGGGGTGCAAAAAGTCTCAAGCTTCGTGCACGAGACGAAGCAGCGTACGTATGTACTGCGTAGGTGAAAATTTCCACTCTCCAAGTAGTCACTCTCAAGCAAGGATTTTCGTTCCCAGTCTATATGTAAATGACGAGAGTGTCGGACGGTGAAGGACACGAAGGTCTTACCAACAAATTCGAAATACTGCGTGGTGTGCGCTCAAAATCCTTATCCCGTTTAACCTTCGTCGCTTTTCCGATACGCGTGTGTGTGTGTAGGGGAGTGGGGATGGATGCGTGTGGAACGCGAGCTCTCGTCGCACGCCAAGTAGTACAGCCACGTTTTACGTCAGACTGAAATATAGCACAAGACCCGCGCGCGCCAGCGAGTGCCACTAAATCTCTCGATTGCCGGCTCTATCTCGTCGTCCTTTCCGCAAGTTACGATACGAGAACTTTGCATTAATTTGCATGTTTTTCGAGGCCCGCGCTCGTCGCCTATGGGCGTCTTTTTTTTAGCGTTCATTCAGAGATTTTCCTCTTCAAATCGTCTGTATAAGTTTGAATTTCGAAAATACGATCTTTTGCGGTTTTCTAGGCCACAATGATTACTTTAATGCGGAAATAAGATTTTGTAGAAATTCTGAAAATTGGGCGACGATTTTTGTAGAGGGTAAGATGCTGCTGCGCCTAACCATTTTTCTTCGAAAATCTATTCGTCCGAGTCACTTTAAGCTCGGACAAAGTGTAGTTCATAACATTTACCATCGTATGACCGAATGATTTTTGTATATGCTTATCCATTTGTTAACAACAAATTGTTGAACTTGGGTTTTTTTGTAAAAAAAAAATCGAACTTTAAAGGTATCTGGTCATACGAAAGTTTGATTATTATACTAACAGTAAAACTTCGTTGTCTTTCATTTGAGATGGGCATAGTTGCCAGAAGCACCTACATCTAATGGCCATGCAGCAACGGCAGCACTGTATTTGAATAATAACTTCATTGTTTATCAACATTTTCCAATTTAAAAAAATATCAAACTCGGCAAGACTATGTATCAAGCGTGTGTAAAATCCCGAGATTATCATCCCATAACTCTCATAAAAAAATATTGAAAACTGACCAATTATTTTTCGTCTACTACTCGAGCAGGAGACGAAGGCATTTACGATACTAGTGATGCTCATCGCGAAGCAATCCCCTTTTTCGCTCGACTATCCACTGCTGGTTATACTATTTCTTTTGTTTCTTTCTAACTTTTTTTATTGGTTTGTTCCAGCCGTACAAGGGCTTCCCTTTTTACGTGCCCAAACCCACCTCAACTTCGTTCCACCTCCCATTCCGCTACCCCCTCCCCCCCCCTTATATCACCCAGTCCACAACTTCCCCCGTCTACCGCCCATTCCACACCCCTCCCCCGTCCCCGTCTTGCAGCCGCAGCCGACTTCCCCCTCTGTATCGTATTTACCATACCATATCCGCCATGGGCATAGGGAAACTGCGGAAACAAGAATACAGTCGGTCCCAAGTTCGCCTTCCGTCACGGAACTAGGCGTCTTTCGCCGAGAAATGTTGAAGAAAAAAATTTCACGACGAAAATGACGCAACTGGGATTCGAACCTGCGACCTTCCGATCCGCTGGCCAGCACGCTAACCACTAGACCATCGCGTCGGATATTTTTTTTACTATTTCTTTTCTTTTCATGCCCGTGGTGTTTTCTTTCTTTCTTATTCTTCTAGCGACAAGGAGTAACGAAATTCTATGAATATTGTTATGAACTTTAAGGTACGCTTCTGTCGGTTTTATCTTTATCTGTGAATGAAAATCTTTAGAATAGAGGGCTCAGAGACGTTGGTAGGGGTGGAAGAGAACGAGGTTAAATAAAACTAGACTCTCTCTCTCTCTTTCGCTCTTCTTCTTATTCAGAGTGAGCTTATGAAAAAGTCGTACAGAATTGATATATATGTCGCTATGACATCGATGAAATTCATTATTCCGTCCCCGGACGAAGTTCGTCCTACGATATATACTCTCCGCCTCCCTTTCTTTCGTTCTCGCGAGGCTCGACACTGTACCGATATTGGAAAAAAAAATGCACAGCGGGATGAGCCCGAGCGACGTTTTGTTCGCGGGCGCCTTAAGCCCCCCCCCCCCCCCCGCCCCATCGCGCCCCTGATAAATTTTATACTACCGAGAGCTACAAATCGGACTATGGAGAATTTCCGCTTGCAGTACTTTCTGTCCACGATGAATATTCGGGAAATGGTGTGTCGAGGAAGAGCATCGGGTACGAGAGACCCAAGAATTCCCGGATGGTGTTGAATTTCGCATCGTTGAAACGCAACGAAAATTGATACTTTTTAATTGTTCGAATTTTTTGGCTGTGAAAATCACTCAAACGTCTTTACGCATTCTTATTAGAGATTTATCACCTCAATGTACAAATTTGGTTAGACTTTTATGTAAAAAAAAATATTTGAAAAAAGAAGCTCTTATTTAATGTACTAAAAAGTAGAAAATAATTTTTTTCGCCAAATCACCTATATGTGACTATAAATAAAAGCTTGAGGTGCTCGACTTTTTAAATGTTTAATACAATTGATGCATTCACTTTCATTAACCGTATTTAGTTTGGCACGATAGTAATCAGAGAAAAACATATTATCACACTTTATACTCGGTTCCAGAATTTGTATTTAAGAAATCTAAGGTTGTTGGTAAATATTCGGAAGTGGGGCTCCTGCTAGAATCGGGCTAATTTTCTTCAAGGGCTCAAACAACCCCAAACAACCTCAAACAACCCCAAACAACTCCAAGCAAACCCAAACAGAAATTAGCCTGATTCTACCAGGAGCCCCACTTCCGAATATTAACCAAGTTGTTGTACAGTAAATTAAATACAGTTGATATGTTAACGGATTTATGTAAATTAAAGCTCATCTGTCTAAATCTCGAGCGCCTTAAGCTTTTATTTAGCCACATGTAGGTGACATGGTAAAAAAATGATTGTCTACTTTATAGTATATCAAATAGAAGTTCGTTTTTTATAAATATTTTTTTACACATTAATTATTTTCGACTTCTTAGTCTTTAATTGCTTTTACTAGTTAGTTGTCACTAGTAGTTTACTAGTTTACGAGTTTGTGCATTAGGGACATGGAATGCTTGTGAAAAATAACAAAGACTGTAATTGAGATCGAACTTACGATTAATTGCGGCATATAAACTTTTCACATACAAACACAGTCGGCTACGAATTTGTTTGTATGCGTTAGTGAGATTTTTTATCGATGGTTAGATATTGCTAATTTTACATGAAAAGTTTATCATTTCATGGATCTTTTTTTTCAAGATTGTCGTGCATTGTCGCCTTTTGTTAAAAGGCGACAATACACGACATTGCAATTATTGTAAATAAAAGCTTGTAAAAAGAAAGGCTTTGGATAAGCATAAAAATGAAGAAATGAAAAATTAGAAGAAAAAAGTAGCATTCAAAGGGTGCCAACTTTAACGTCATATTCCCAGTCACGTTCTTATCTTAAGTCTCCTCGTTCCCCCCCCCCCCCCCCCCCGCATCTAACCCTGATGTAAAAAAATACGTCAACGAGGCAAACATGCTCCCGGTGAAAGTCGAAAAAGAGCCTTTTTGTTCAATCGATGACATCTGTGCAGTCGTACACACGATGGAAAGCAGATATATGGAAGGAGGGAGAGAGGTCGGGAGTGGGGGCGAATAGAAAGAGATAGACAGCGATGGGGAGGAAGGCGAATAATCGAGCGAGAGGAATTAATTGAGCAATCGATTGATTGGGATTGAATGACCCGTGAGCCTCAGGGACAATTTATTTCACGAAAGCTTTCAGCTTTGTGTTCTTTTTTAAATTATTATCATTCTTGAAACAAATAACGATAGCCTTTATTTTTTTAGTTTTTTTTTGTACTTGTAGAACGAACAATTCATTCACGACGGCTATTGAAGCAAAAAATTATTATTTACCTGCGCGCGTGTGTGTATATATGTACGCCATGGCGTTGAAATTTGCATCGTTGGAACGGAACGAATTTTTTTTTTTTAATCGCACACGTTTCATTTAGCCGATTTAGCCTGTAAAAATCACTCGAACGTTTTTACGTATTCTTATTATTAGAGATTTGGGACCTCAATTTGCCAAAAAGCCTTTGGATGATGATGAAAATAAAGAAATGAAAAATGAAGAAGAATCATAACGTTTCCTTCTAACGATAGAAACGTCAACGTCATATGTACGCATTGTTTAATATTTATTTTAATTTCCTGAGTTCCAACGTATACCCTTGCGGGTTTTTACGTAAAACCCTTCCCAATTCAACTCTTTCTTATCATTCCCTACCGCACTACGCTAATCTAACCTAACTTCCGTAATGTCCACAGCCCATTTTCGGAGGTTTGAGCGGTTCGGTTGTCAACCGATGGTTTATGCATTTTTTTTCAATGAACGTTGAAAAATGCATACGAGGCTTGCATTTCTCTGTAGACTTATTCTGTAAATGCTAATTTTTCATAAAATATATTATTGAAGGGCAAAACTATGCGTTTTTATCAACTGAATAAGAAAAACTTTTGTGTTACAACCAACTTGAAAAACTATAACATTATAGATTGTTATGAAAAAAAATGCGTCAGTGAAAGTTTTATACAACTCATAATAAAATTTTCAGTCGTTTACAATTACTATTCTGTCGAGTTGACGAATTTATTTGTTTATTAATATTTATTCCATATAGTGGACATCCAGTTTTAAAGAAATTAGTGATTTCTTGTTTGATATTTTTATTAATTTACGTAAGCCATTTTTTTTAGACTTATTCCATTCGTCGCTAAGATAATATAAAATCTTTAATTCGTAACCATTAACTGTATCGCTTATACAAAAATGAAATATTGAAATTATAAATAAAAACCCTTGAAAAATGCGAACTTTAGTCGAAAAGAAGTCCATAATTCTATCGAGTTTACTAGTACTCTAGTTCCGCGCAGCACCCCGATTTTTATAGAACGCTCCGCGGCGATTCTCGCGCGAGAGGCCGAACGCGCGCAGCCACCTGGCGGACGGCGGGCAAAGCGCTCAGGAGTCCAGTGCTGTCGGCGCGGCCGTGCGCGATAGTCGCTCGCACTGGCCTTCCTGCTCTTCTTAACCGTAGCGATAGCGTGTTTCGTAATACATACGAACACTCAGTGTATACAGGAGCGGGGACCATGCAACGCGAATCGAACTCTCACCTTATACGTCACGCTCGCAACGATTGATAATTAATGAACTCGCGGTTCTGCCGGGGTGGTGGAATCCATTGATTCGCCTTTGTGCACTAAGGCTAGTAAGTATAAAAGTCAACTATAGCTGTGGCGTAACGATGCTCTCCTCGCTTTATATTAGCGTCGAGTGAGTGAGCAAGCGAAGGAGAATGAGAGCGAGAAAATTGCCTCGATTTGCTTATTTGCTTCAGAAACATTCGTCAATTGCCAGTCTACCACAAACGTCAATCAAAATCTCGAATTCTAAAATAAAAAAAGCCACCTTCCCCTCGTCTTGCTGTCGATTTTTTACTCGCGCATATTTCGAGATATGAAGGGAAAAAATCAATGAAACACTGGCCAACGGGTGAGTAGGCGCTGAAGGAGGGAGGCCGAAAAAAAAACTTATTTACATGCGATTTTATTCTCGCGCGCTGGATCAGCGACAAAAATATCTTTCAATGATCGGACGACTGAACATCCGAGGGCCTTGGACGCGCGATTTTTTCTTCCACTTTTCCTTTCATTCGTTTTAGACACGTAATCGGGAGGCGAGCAGCGCTTTGTAGCTTACGCCTGTTATGGCGTATTCTAGTAACATTTTATAAGTGCGATGATGCGGCGTAATGACATGAGAGAGAGAGAGAGAGAGGGTGGGGGAGCGATGACGAAATATCGAACGTACAGTAGAGCGGGCCAGAAAGCCGAGGCAGTTTGGAAAATCGATTGAAAACTAAGAAGGGATGAGGCAGATAGAGAAGAACGCGAAGGGGTCAGGAAAGTCCAGAGGAGACAACGGCCCAGAACGGCTGGCAAATTCGGCGAGAGACGTGACGGAACAAAAAAGCAAACGCTGCAAAAAATGATAAACATATTTCGTTGTTCTCGCGTCGCGTTCTCGACATCGCGTGTACGTGCATAACTTTGCACCTGACGGAACGAAAAAAAACGAGGAGAGGGAGTCACGATTCAGAAATTATGAAGCGAGTATAAGCCTAGAGGTCTGAAAGATGGCAAGACAAAAACATTGCATACGTGTTACAATACTCTGAAGAGTAGAGAGTTTTATTTTTCTCTTTCGTATCGTGACACGCACTGAAAACGCCGAAAATGAGCTAGCCGCGTACGTTCGAATTTAGTGACGAGACATTTAGTGACATTGAACAGGACATTTTGAGATACGAGTAGATTTTTTTTTCTCGTTTTTTTTTTGTTTTTTACCTGAAAGTCACAGTGGATAATTTCGGCGTCGTCCAGAAGTCGAATAGTGGCGCGATGCACCACCGTTACGTCGTTCTTGCTACCAAACTTCAACATTTCTGACCTCAGATCTTCACCCGAATTATCCCCCTGGCCCTCATCCCTTAGCCCACAGCACCACACACTGGCAGCACGCTTTCTAACGTGGGTATTATTATAATGGGATTATTGTAGGGAGATAGCGGAGAACACGCGTCGACGAGTGGCAAAGTCGTCGATCAGTGCTCCGCTGCTGTCGCAAGTGTTACGAGGACAACGGGGTCCTGCAAACGTCGGCAAAGAGACGACGACGACGAGCTGCTTTTTCAGCAACAACGACGACGACGAGGGGCACGCTGATAAACGACGATACATCACCGAATTCGTTTATTCGCGAAACACACACCGACACTTTTTTTGCTTATTATTATTTTTTTTAATTTGTCGCAGTGTGTTTCACTTTTTTGCTGGGAGAGCAACGAGAACGGTGATTTTTCGATTTTCGGACCGCTAGTGAATGACTGACGACCGAAAAACGTACGGAACAACAAAAAAAAGTATCGCGGCGTGTGCACGATGCAAACTCGCGGACATCTCTCTGGCTAAGACGGCGCTCTCGACGGACAGTGCGCTCATCCCTCCCCACCCTATTCGCGCTCTTCTCACCTCCCACCACACGCGGGGTTTGCCCCTGCGCGCGCCATACGCAGCCCCGGCCGAACTCCGCGGCCGGGAGTGGGGAAAGACTTCTCACCCCTGTGGGACGACGGCGCGCGACCGCTGACGCCATCTCGCGTGGAAACGCCAAAGCACAAGGCAAAGGTTCGAACGGGCGCGCACAGGTGGCGCGCGAGGAGCGAAAAATTACGTAAGCTGGACGCACGATGTTCTATTCGGATCTGGACACTCCGCTGGAGTTGACGAGCCGCGAAGCTCGTTGTTTTCACTCCTGCCGCGAGGTGTCGTTACTAACTGGTGCACCTGGAAATGCGCACACTTTCTCATTCTAGCGTACTCGTCATCGCGTTAACTTATTTTTACAGAAAATCAAATTATTCGGCAAGATAACGAGCAGTTGCTTTGTTATTCTACTTTTTAGGTAGAAGAATGTATGTGCTTTTTGGAGTTTATATGTCTAACGCTGGCGGGTTTAAAAATTAATTGTACCACATTCTAGCCAAGTTTCAACTTGCGCTTTTACCAAGTGTTCGATTTTTCTACACGAGGTGTTTAAGGCGTTCGAGGAGAATTTTTTACGTTTTTTTTTCTTCGTGGTTTAAATTATGTATAAACATCAAACTACCGATGTAAAAAAGGAGTTATACGCGAAATAGACAGCCTAGCTGGTGAAAGAAGCAATTTGGCGTTGCTTAGTCCAGTCGCTGTACAAATAAATATACAAGGACCTAACAACTGAAGGCCTATTATCCTAATCGCTCGGTGGGCACACGCAACATTCGAATGCTTTAATTCCGAGAACTTTAATTCCGCCGTGTGAACGACAGCTGCTAAATCAGTTTTGAAACTTTAAAAGCGTTTCTCTCGGAACCACGTTTTTGAAATCGGGAGAACGCATAATTCGGGCAGTTTTTATCCGATCGACTTAAAATTCCAACTGTAGCTTCTTAGATAGTTTCTTCAAAGAAGTATACACGATTTTTACGATTTATCAACAATTCTAGTTTGAATAAACAAATTGAGGCCGATTTTTTAGCGAAAAAAGGAATTGTTTAAGATAATCCCATGTTGCGAAAGAATACCACCATATTTTTTTTAAATCGTGTGTATTTCTGTAGCGAACCTAATGTGTACGACGAATTTTCTTTTTATGTTCCATATCCATAAAAGTCCTGCGTCCCTCCTCATCACAGTGTCAAATTTAAAACAAATCATTTTTTTGCATTATCCGATAGTATAGACGGTTATAAACATGCTGTTCATATAATTACATAAACCTAAGTAGAAAATTTATATGAAAATTCCACGATCGAAACTTTAAACGCATTTTTCTCGAAATTTCCCGTTTCAAAACGGTGTACACTCTCGATGGAAGAGTTTTGAAGCTATCTGTCTCAGATTTTGACACAACATTCTTCACGCCATCCTATATCTTGCTATGGAAGCTTTTTTTAATCTTCATGTTTTCTTTTAAAGAAGAACTATGGAAAAAATTGCCTAAATTCGATACTTTTTCCAAAATGCCGCCATTTTGTCAATTTTGATTACGAAAAAAAACCTCCATAAAGAAATCGCTAACATCAGCTATTTTTCGGCCCGTTACACTATTATGATTCCTCAATATACTTATTTTTACAATTTTCTTTCATATACGTCAACGCATTTAGAATAAATCCTCCAAACCTCATTTCGATTGCTTTTTTTTAGTATTCTCAACAAATACTCCCAAAACAGTGTCCTTTTTCGGTGAGCCACATAGGTGTAGCTTAAAGAATAAGGGATGAATGTGCGCGCGGAGACAGCTGCTCTTCTCGCGCACCAGTCCGCGCGACCGTAGCGCCGTGGCCGAGAGCGGCACCAAAAGCTTCGCGCCGATCTGAGGGGCTGAGAGCGTTCGCCGACCTGAGAAGAGCCCGTGTATGAGATTCGGACCCTGTCAGCCGGTCAGGTTTCATCGGAATCGACGAAAAGAAAACAAAGCTGAATAATCGCTGCCACGATCGAGCTGCGCAAAACGGGAAACGTTTGGTTTCTGCTTTTGTCGGGCGGCAACGCTTCGTCTTTTTTCCAGGCGTTCTCTTCCTAACCAGTCCAAAAATGAAAGGTATCGTAACTGGCCTCGTCGTATTTCTCTCTATAGTTCCTTTGCGAAGCATGGAAAAGATTCGCGCGAGTCCCGTGCGAAGAATTCGCAACATCGGCGAATTCGAACGCGAAGAATCGCGAGCAGAGACATAACCTAAAAATCGCGAGTACTACCGGTTCCCGTTCGCTTTCAGTATCGGGGCCGCTGTTCCTCCATGAGCCGAGTTACTACGCTCACCCCGAGGGCACAGCGCCCTTTGAAAAAATTGTCTCACTCGGGAAAAAAGGCTTGATCGGGGCCTTGGGAACGGGTGTCATGGACTGTGTCTTCATAACCGACACGAAGAACGCCCTTGAGACTCTGAACTGCATGGCCTATTGGGTGGTACCTACGCTCAGTCTCACCACTATGTGGGCCTCCACCACCTACATATCCACCAGGGTCCGTGGCAAAGACGACACTGTCAATTATCTGGTCGGCGGTAAGCAATGTTTGCCGCTGATCGGCTCACACACCAACTGGCAGGCCAAGCCATTTTAGTTTGCACCTAGACACGCTGTAAACATGTTCTCCTTTGCCTGTCGAAAAGCTCCACATTTGTTTTGTCTTTATGCTGTATATTTTGGGATCCGTTAGACTTATGGAAAATTGGTCACGCACAAATGGCGGGTTGCGGATATGTTGGAAAAACGTTGTGGCTTTGGGTTTGAATGTTATATGAAAGATCTTCAGCGTATAACGAAGCTCTTAGGAACTGAAGTACTTGAATAATTGTCTTGCACGTAAGGAGGGAGAAGCATAGCGATTCAATTTCGCAGGAATTCGGGAAGAAGTTTGAGTCTTAGGTGCATTGAAATTTTTAGAATAATTGTTATTTGTGTTATTTGGAAAATTTGGATGCACCTAAGACCCAAACGTCTTCCCTAATATCTGCTTTGGATTTTAAGTGCATTTGAGGTGTTTGGATCTTGAGTGCAGTTGAGATTTTTGGAATAATTCGCTTGAGTTTGTTAGGGCTTGAAAAGTTTGGATCTTATGCGCATTTGAGATTTTTGGAATAACTCGTTTGGGTTTGTTCGGGCTTGGAAATTTTTTTTATTGCAGGTGCATTTGAGATTTGAAATAATTCGGATTTGTTCAGGTTTAAAAAGTTTGGATCTTACGTGAATCTAAGATTTTTATATAACTTGTTTGGGTTTATTCGGGCCAAAATAGGAATTTTTGGAATAAAGTTTTTGGGTTTGTTCATGCTTAACCTTCCGTTAACACACTCGGACTTTTCGACCCAAGCGAATTTTAAAGAAAATGCTCACTCTACGAGAACAGCAAATTTTTGAATAACTCTTTCACAAGAATTTTCATTCAATTTTATATTTTCTGATTTTCACTTATCCAGACATATTAAGAAATGCTAAAAGTAGATTTCTAGCTTTTCAAAATAAAAACTGACCGAAGGTTTGTTAATGGCAGGTGGATGAAGTACCATCCGGGTCAAAATCGTCACCAGAGACACGTGTGTTAACGAAGAGTTCGACAATTTATATCCTAAGTGCCTTTGAGGTTTTTCGAACGATTCGTTTAGGTTTATTCGGTCTCCAACAGTTCAAATCCTAACTGCCTTAAAATCCGTGGCATAATTTGTTTGGGTTCGTCCGGGCTTAACAAGCTCGGACATTAAGTGCGTTTGATGTTTTTGAATAACTTGTCTGGGTCTGTTTGGCCCGAATTACTTCGAATCTCAAGGGCGTTGGAATTCTTGGAATAATTTGTTTGGATTTATTATGGCTGAAAAAAGTTAGATCATTCGTGTGCTTGAATTTTTGAATAATCTGAACTTAAAAAGAAACTGACTGTACTCACGTAAACAGCAACGCCTTAAATTTTAGCATACGAAGTAGAATTGCGCGAATTGAAATCTTGCACATTGCTGCCTCATTAATTTTGCGCTATACGCACACAGTCGTTCACATATTTTTTTTGTTGCCCCAAGGCCAGGAGGCTAAAATCGAAAGCTTTGTGTGAAAAAGCAAACGTGCTCATACGTTGGGCATTGGGTTCGAGATAAAATTGGCGAGAAGATAACTTGCATCTATTCTTCCTGGAAACCGAGGGAATGTAACTTATCAAAGCTTAAAACGAATCTACGTCAAACGCTTTATATTTATGTTTAACACAAGCGAACCCAAACAAAAAATTTGTCCACTAGGAAAATTGTATTAGAGAAACTGCCATTCGGGCAATTGTTTTCGAAGGATATTCCGCAAACGACGTTAAACTCCTCGAACACGAACCAGCGCATCGATCGAGTGTCCACGCGTCTAACGAAATCATTTTTTCATTGCAGTCGCATCTTGCGCTCCGATATTCCACGCCTGGAAGAAAAGTCTCGCCTTCACGCTGTACGCGACGGGGGTTGGCATGTTCCTGGCGGCCATTGCCAAGGACAAGCACAACGCGGGCTGGAAGTTCTTCCTGGAGGACGCGCCGCACGAGTACGGTATCCATTGGGCCGATTTGTCGATGACCAAGCCATTGGACAAGGACTTCCGAACGCCGTATCGTAACCAGTTGTAAAAAGCGCCCGCGGATCGTTTACGCCATAGAGCCAGAGCCATTGATCCCAACGGGAAACTTTCGAATCGCCGATCGGATCGCGCGTTGAGGAGAGCGAAGGAAAAGAGACGTAGTAAAGCGCACGCGCGACGTTGCTGCGCGTTGTAAACGGAGAAATAAAGGAGAATACGGCGAGAAGATTGGAAAATTTTCTTTATCTTACATTCGTGCAATTGTTTTATCGGTCCGAGACGTCCGGCGGGAAGAGTTGAAGGATTGAGGGAAGAAGAGATGAGGTACATCGTTAAGTCAGAGTTTCTCCTTTGGTGACCTGAAACGAGAAACGGATAGTTGGCTTTGAGCGCGTTTGCGGATGAGTCGTGAGCCATTCTTAAGGGGCGCCTCCAGCGTGAGAAAGAAAATGATTACTCTTGTTGAAACCTTTTGCAAATTTAAATTGACGGGAATGAATGATATCAGAGTTTGCATCGTTGGTACGCAACGAAAATTTCGACGCCGAATTCTTAATCGAGAATTTTGTGTGCCGAAAATCGCTCGAACGGTTTTCGGGGTTCTCATCAAAGGTGGGTCTACCAGGTTTAGAAGTATGAAACCGGAATTTCCCTATAGATGGTGCTAGCCATCAGTTCAGGGACCGTAAGACCGCTTCTGCAGCGCCATCATCTCCCTCTAACAGCTGACGAAGATTTTCAACACACAGCAACCCAAGTTCCCTACACCGGTATATTTTTCTATAACCTCAAACTTGTCGAGTTTTGTGCCTACGAACGACGATTTGCGAACAGCATTGGTTTTATGTTATCATTTGAAGAAAACTGCTCCAGAATCGCATCGAATGCTTGTCGAAGCTTACGGTGAACACGCTCTTGGTAAAACACAATGTTTCGAGTGGTGCAAAGAATTCAACGTGAGAAACGAAGAGCGTGGGGAACCACCGAAAAAGTTCGCAGACAACGAATTGCAAGCCTTATTGGATGAAGATGATACTCAAAGTCAACAAGAACTCACGGATCAATTGAATGTGACGCAGGAAGTCGTTTTCACTCGTTTTTATCATTTTCAAACAACAGACGTGTAATTTTTGCAAAAAAAATCCGGTTTCTTACTTCTGCGCCTGGTAAATGTGCATAATAAGATTCCGGACGATAATCAACATGAAGAAATGAACTAAGTAGTAGTAAACTTTATTCCATGTTTATCCTCGTGGGCTGTTACATCTCCTTCCTTTATATCTTCACTTATTCCTAAATGTTTACATTCGTTCATACGCTCTTTATTCTTCTATTTCTGCAGGTCTATGTACATTCATATAGACATTTTTACGTTTATTGCCGTCTTCTCTCGTCCTTGTTACTTCGTTTTTTCCCGCCCTCCTTTTCTATCTATCTTTTCCTCCTAATGTTTTCGAATCGTCTCAGTATTTCGCAGACCTCTTCCACTAGCTCCTTCCCCTCTAATGCATTCCTCCACCACATCTGGTTCCTTTCTTTGCTGCTCAAGTTTTGTAAGGGCCTACTCGTCTATGTCCCTAGCCTCCTTACATTCCCAAATGTGTGCTAGTGTTTCCTCCGTGTTTCCGCATACTCGGTACCTTGCTTCTTCGAATCCTCTCTCCGTCTCTCTCTCCCCACGCTTCCGCACCTCGTTTTTGCCCGAATTTTCCTCATTTCTTCCCTTGTTGTTCCTTTGTCCCAAAACCTCATCCCCAAATCTTTTTTCCTCTCTTTGTACTCTTTGCAGGCGTTGGACCTGGAGATTTTTGCCCACATCCTCTGTATTGCTTGGTCAGCCATCTTCTGCACCGCTTTCCTGGCCCTCATTTTCCATTCCTCCTTGTTTCTTCTTATCACCTGACCCATCTGCCCCTCTCTTGCTTGCTCCATTGCTGCCTACATTTCTTTTCCTCATTTGCTTCCATCAATGCTTATCAGTCCTCTTGCCTCCTCTATCGTACATTTTCTTTCTCCATTTCTAAAATTTTGGCTAATAGTCTCTTGCTCGTTTTATCATCACCGTGTCCATTCCTTTGCAGTCCGCCTCCATTTTCCAAGTATACCCTGGCGTATTTCTCCTCATACCCGTCGCCATCTTCGTATACCTGGCCTGCGCTCTCTCTACTCTTGCCCTTCTTTTCCAGATCCAAACTTTTACTCCCTAAGCAGCCTGCACCTCGCTATCGCTTCGGCAATTCACAGTCTGTCTGTAAGCCTGCCAATCCTTGCTCTTTTTCCAATAGCCCAAGCTAAGAAATGAAATATCAAAAGAGGAAACTTTCGTTGTGTTACAATGATTGCAAACTTCGACATCGTGGCAATCAAGGTATTCCTTTTACGGACCCGAATATTTAACAATTAACTGATCTTCGTTCGTAATCCAGTAAATAAAATTTCAAGCCAAGTTACCGAACTTTTAAGGAAAAATTACGAGTCCAAAGGTCGTTTCATTTTAAGGCACTTTATGGAGATGATACGCGGCCACATTTCTATCTAATAATTTATACACTAAATAACTCTAGATTCCTGGTGATAAACTACTCAAGGCGTGTAAAAAAATCTAAAGATTCCATAACGTCAATAGAACCGGAGAATATAGAATAGGGAGTCACTGAATGTTTGAAGAAAATATTAATGATAAAACTTGTAAATATGTGACTAGCAGAAGAATTTTCGTAGCTGCGACTTTTCGGGGAAAGTGTAAAAATGTCTTAATTTACTTAAACTTGCGCGAATTTTTCTAATTCCAGTTTATAGTTGGGTACAATAGATTGTGACTTATTTTTATCGAGCACCGCTGTAATTTACCAATGATACAAAATCGTCCTGCTCATGCCCCTGGAAAATACTGCCCTCCGCGAAAGAAATACCTTAAGAGGTCTGCATAAGATTAAAATTTCAAAAGTATGATATGTTTATCGCAGCTTTTCAGCCTACGGTCTTAACTTTAGTTTGCAACAAAAATAAAACGACAAAAAATTGAGCAATTTGTGACGATCCTCCATTTGTGTGTTTCTTCAATTTTTTTCCAGCAGATTTTGCGTACAAAAATCGCTGAACCATTTTTTTAGATATTTATTTAACGATCTACAGTATAAATTTATAAAAAAAGATCTATCATAATAAAAATAAGGAAAATGAGATGTAAAAAAGGACTTGTTGCATTCCAACAGTGCAAACTTCGACACCAATCTATCAGGTGATCGGATGATTTGTTTATATGTTTATTCATTTGTTAATGATGAATGATTTAATTTGTTTTTTTTATTTAATCGAAAATCGACTTTTCTCTAACGTGACATATTCGTGACTTCTCAAATTTCCCCAAATTTGATTTTTCAAATTTCCTATTGGCCATGCATCAACGGCGTCCCTTCAAATAACAATAACATCAATGTTCATCAATATTCCGCATTGATCCTACAGGCCGAGAGTGTTCAAAAAAGAATGTCCATATTAGCGTCCGCGAAATTCTTCTGACGTCGAGACGAATAAAAGTTTACTCACGCAAGCTTCGAGGTACTCGATCCTCCTCTCGAGCGTGGTGAGCTTCTCGTTAAGAACTGCCAGCCGCGATCTGCACGACATATCTGAAATTTTGCCGTAATCTATTTTTTGTCGATTGCCGCTGTTCGCCATCTTGGATTACTGATGGGCGCAAAAAAGCAAAAAAGGGCGCTGGTTTTATTTCTCTGTGTTTGGCACGAACATTTCTCAAAACACCGAGGAAACTTAACCTCCACGGGCGTCATTTCGTCAAAGTTCAAATCTCACCGAAGGAGTTGAGGAAATCCGTGATCTTCTTAATACTTCCGGTGATGACTTCAATGTACTCGCGATTTGCCCAGTCCTGTTGTATTTGCTTTTGAATCGCCTCGCGATGAATTCCCGACATTGTTGTTGTTTCCTTTATCGAGCAACGCGGAAACGTCAGAACGATTGTGTTGTCATACCCGCGACATACGCATATATGCCAGAGTGCGGCAGCGCAGCGAACTTCCACCGATCGGGGCGCAGTTCTTCTCCTTTTTATTCTTCCTACATGGCACCGCATCAGGCCTGAATACCTCACCAAAGTTAGCCCCCCCACTTTGACTAATCGAACTTTTTTTTTTACGAATCGTTTGGTGGTCGTTTGGTAGCGTTTGGTAGTCCCTTTATTTCGTTTGGTATTTCTCCGTTTTTCGAAAAATCGATAATCAAAAATTGGGCAGTAAGATGGCCCCCCACTTTGACTAATCAAACTTTTTTTTACGAATCGTTTGGTAGCGTTTGGTAGTCCCTTTAAATCGTTTGGTAGTTCTCCGTTTTTCGAAAAATCGATAATCAAAAATTGGGCAGTAAGTTGGCCCCCCTACTTTGACTAATCGAACTTTTTTTTGTACGAATCGTTTAGTAGTCGTTTGGTAGCGTTAGGTAGTCCATTCAAATCGTTTGGTAGTTTCCCGTTCTTTCGGAAAATCAAAAAGAAAATTCCGATCCATGAGATAGAACGATAGGTGGCGGAAAACGACTCGATAACCAACGCCATCTATAGCTCACGGGCTCTACTCTGGCTATGCCTATATATGTTATCGCGCCCACCGCTTTGTGCGGATTTTCGTCAAGCTTGGACGATAGAAACATACCGTCGCTACTTTTCTCCGCCGCGCTTCTAATCCAGCTTCTATCTCTAGCTGACGGGCTCGACTCTGGCTATACCTATATATTTTATCGCGCACTCCGCTTTGGGGTCGTTCATTGATGATGTGAAGTTTTTTAAGCCACTTTTTGAACTCCACTCCGCCATGGTGATATGTGGCGAGGTTCTAGGGACCCTACCCCGCCTGTAACATCGCGTGTATTCGTTTTGTTAAAAAATGTCAGCCACAAGGCATAGAGAGTACGGTATTTTATTGTGAAAAACGAAGTAATATATGCTCTCAGTATATTTAAATGGCATTGTCCGCGCAATTACCATAAAAGTATACGTGATATGTCACAACACCCCCCCCCCTCCCCAGTGTGATCAATCGTGATGTTATCCGAACCCCCCCCCCAATTTGAGCCTCACGTGATTAATGGACGACCTCTTTGTTCGGATCTTCGTCGTTCTAGGGCGATCGAAACCGTCGCTGCTTTTCTTTACCGCGCTTCTAGTATATGTATAGCTGACGAGCTCGACTCTGGCTATACCTATATATTATCGCGCTTTCCGCTTTGTGCGGATATTCGTCGTTCTAGGGCGATCGAAACCGTTGCCGCTTTTCTTCACCACGCTTCTAGTATATCTATAGCTGACGGGCTCGACTCTGGCTATACCTATATGTTATCGCGGTCTCCGCTTTGTGCGGATATTCGTCGTTCTAGGGCGATCGAAACCGGTGCTGTTTTTCTTCACCACGCTTCTAGTATATCTATAGCTGACGAGTTCAACTCTGGCTATACCTATATTTTATCGCGCTCTCCGCTTTGTGCGGATATTCGTCGAGCTAGGGCGAACGAAACCGTTGCGGCTTTTATTCGCCGCGCTTCTAGTATATCTGTAGCTGACCGGCTCGACTCTGGCTATACCTATACATGTATCGTGCTCTCCGCTTTGTGCGGATCTTTGTCGACCTTGGACGATAGAAACACACTGCAATTTTCTTTACCGCGCTCCTACTATATCTATAGCTGACGGGCTCGACTCTGGCTATACCTATATATTTTACCGCCCTCTCCGCTTTGGGGTCATCCATTAATCACATGAGGTTTTTTAAGTCACTTTTAACTCCCCCGCCCCTATGGTGATATGTGGTGAGGTTCTAGGGTACCCCCCCCCCCGCCTATAACATCGCGTGTATTTTTTTGTTAAGAAATTTTAGCCACAGCTATAGAGAGTACGGTATTTTATTGAGAAAAACGAAGTAATATAAGTTTTCAGTATATTTAAGACGGAATGACACCTCATCGCGGTCGGTATGGGAGAACAATTATAGATTCCCAAAAATCTCTGAAACGGCTCTTCAGATTCCGTCGAAACTTTTCCAAACGATATCAAATAGATAGACGAACAGCTGTCTGCCCCTCAAATTTTCTGAATTTGCGAGAAAAAAACGTAGATCAGCTGATGATAAGCCAATCTACGTTTTTTTTCTCTCAAATTCAGAAAATTTGAGGGGCAGACAGCTGTTCGTCTATCTATTTGACGTCGTTTGGCAAAGTTTCAACGGGATCTGAAGAGCCGTTTCAGAGATTTTTGGGTATCTATAATTGTTCTACCATACCGACCGCGATGAGGTGTCATTCCGTCTTAAATGGCATTGTCCGCGCAGTTGCCAAAAAAAAGTATACGTCATATGTCGCAACTACTCCCCCCGCCCCAGTGTGATCAATCGCGATGTTATCCAGCCCCCTCCCCCAATTTCAGCCTCACGTGATTAATGGACGACCTGCCTACCTATACTAATGTAACCCCCTCGACGCATCCGATTGGTCCTGGAGACTCTCGAGCCTAGCTCCAGGTTGGAGCGCCGCGCCGCGCCGGCACGAGGGGAAGCCGCTGACGCACTCTGGGCTGCCCAAAATACCCGACCGAGATGCAGTGACCCTCGCACGCGTGTAACGGCCGTGCGAGAGCGTGAGTCGGGCCGCGGGCGGGAGGGGTGGAGAGAGAGAGAGAGAGAGAGAGAGAGAGCGAGAGAGAGAGGAGGTACCAGCGATGCTCATACCTCTCGATTTCGTCACGTCCGTGTGCCTCGCTCGCTGATAGTTTGGTGTGCATTTGTTTTTCGATTTTACGGCTAAACTATTGTAGATAGAGAAAAAAACATCGTATATACTTACGAGGTAAAATCTTCCATTCTACAACTTTTGTTCGAAACTTTTTTGCGATTTCCTCCTCGTTCTCGAAATAATGCATATTTTTCGGTTTTTAACCCTTTCCTTCACTGTTAATAGTTAACATTCGTAGAAATTCGAATTGCCCGGGTCGATTAACATAGGAATACATGTTTCGCTAAGCGGTCGCAAAAATGTTCGACTTTGGCTACTTTTGACTGGACCACGGTCTTATATACAGGTCTGGAAACTCCGTCAGATGAGGAGGGTCGCTTACTGACGAAATTTTTTTAATACACTGGCCGCTAGGGGCGCTGCTATCTTAGAAGAGTTGGCCGCGAAGTGCGGTACCGGGGCAGACGGAGGTATTGAAAAAAGACAGCTAATCGCTGCAATACTCTACATCAGCCTGTCTCCGTAACACCTCATTTCAATTATTGGTTCCGCAGTATATATATATATATATATATATATATATATATATATATATATATATATATATATATATATATATATATATATATATATGTGTATATATATATATACCACCAATTTATATATATATATATATATATATATATATATATATATATATATATATATATATATATATATATATATATATATATATATATATATTGGTGGTATATCTACCAATACAGCTAATTATAATGAATAAAATTCAGCGGTGAACCAACCCAACAAGCCGCCAAATCTAATTCAACCCCAAGCGTGGATATAACTTAAATGTTAGAAAACTGTCCTATTCATGCAATGATAATCGTGGTCGCACGGATAGGGTGCTGAGCTACCGTTTTGAAGGAGCCGAGTTCGATCCCCGAAGAGTGGGCTTGTTTAGAAAAATTATTTGTGGTGGTTATGTTCAACTGGGGGAAAAATTGCAGCGCCGCGTAGTGTCAATTCTCAACGAAAATTGTCGTCAGTAAGCGGCCTACCCCCACCATGCGTATTCTGGCAGAGTTTCCAGACCTGTATGTAAGACACCTCACCAAAGTTAGCCCCCCCACTTTGGCTAATCGAACTTTTTTTTTACGAATCGTTTGGTGGTCGTTTGGTAGCGTTTGGTAGTCCCTTTAAATCGTTTGGTAGTTCTCCGTTTTTCGAAAAATCGATAATCAAGAATTGGGCAGTAAGTTGGCACCCCTACTTTGACTAATCGAACTTTTTTCATTACGAATCGTTTGGTAGTCGTTTGGTAGTCCATTCGAATCGTTTGGTAGTTTCCCGTTCTTTCGGAAAATCAAAAAGAAAATTCCGATCCATGAGATAGGACGATAGGTGGCGGAAAACGACTCGATAACCAACGCCATCTATAGCTGACGGGCTCAACTCTGGCTATACCTATATGTTATCGCGCTCTCCGCTTTGTGCGGGTATTCGTACGACCTTGGACGATAGAAACACATTGCTAATTTTCTGTACCGCGCTCCTACTATATCTATAGCTGACGGGTTCGACTCTGGCTATACCTATATATGTTATCGCGCCCTCCGCTTTGTGCGGATTTTCGTAATGCTTGGACGATAGAAACATACCGTCGCTACTTTTCTCTACCGCGCTTCTAATCTAGCTTCTATCTCTAGTTGACGGGCTGGACTCTGGCTATACCTATATATTTTATCGCGCACTCCGCTTTGGAGTCGTTCATTGATGATGTGAAGTTTTTTAGGCCACTTTTTGAACTCCACTCCGCCATGGTGATATGTGGTGAGGTTCTAGGGACCCTCCCCCGCCTGTAACATCGCGTGTATTCATTTTGTTTAAAAATGTCAGCCACAAGGCATAGAGAGTACGGTATTTTATTGTGAAAAACGAAGTAATATATGTTTTTAGTATATTTAAATGGCATTGTCCGCGCAATTACCAAAAAAAGTATACGTGATATGCCACAACACCCCCCCCCCCCCCCCAGTGTGATCAATCGTGATGTTATGCTAACCCCCCCCCCCCAATTTGAGCCTCACGTGATTAATGGACGACCCCTTTGTGCGGATCTTCGTCGTTCTAGGGCGATCGAAACCGTCGCTGCTATTCTTTACCGCGCTTCTAGTATATCTATAGCTGACGGGCTCAACTCTGGCTATACCTATATATTATCGCGCTCTCCGCTTTGTGCGGATATTCGTCGACCTTGGACGATAGAAACACATTGCTAGTTTTCTTTACCGCGCTCCTACTATATCTATAGCTGACGGGCTCGACTCTGGCTATGCCTATATATGTCATCGCGCCCTCCGCTTTGTGCGGATTTTCGTCAAGCTTGGACGATAGAAACATACCGTCGCTACTTTTCTCCACCGCGCTTCTAATCTCGCTTCTATCTCTAGTTGACGGGCTCGACTCTGGCTATACCTATATATTTTATCGCGCACTCCGCTTTGGGGTCGTCCATTGATCGTGTGAAGTTTTTTAGGCCTCTTTTTGAATTCCCCTCCGCCGTTGTGATATGTGGTGAAGTTCTAGGGACCCTCCCCCGCCTGTAACATCGCGTGTATTCGTTTTGTTTAAAAATGTCAGCCACAAGGTATAGAGAGTACGGTATTTTATTGTGAAAAACGAAGTAATATATGTTTTCAGTATATTTAATTGGCATTGTCCGCGCAATTACCAAAAAAAGTATACGTGATATGTCACAACACCCCCCCCCCCCCCCCCCAGTGTGATCAGTCGTGATGTTATGCTAACCCCCCCCCCCAATTTGAGCCTCACGTGATTAATGGACAACCCCTTTGTGCGGATCTTTGTCGTTCTAGGGCGATCGAAACCGTCGCGGCGTTTCTTTACCGCGCTTCTAGTATATCTATAGCTGACGGGCTCAACTCTAGCTATACCTATATGTTTTCGCGCTCTCCGCTTTGTGCGGATTTTCGTCGACCTTGGACGATAGAAACACATCGCTAATTTTCTTTACCGCGCTCCTACTATATCTATAGCTGACGGGCTCGACTCTGGCTATACCTATATATGTTATCGCGCCCACCGCTTTGTGCGGATTTTCGTCAAGCTTGGACGATAGAAACATACCGTCGCTACTTTTCTCCACCGCGCTTCTAATCTAGCTTCTATCTCTAGTTGACGGGCTCGACTCTGGCTATACCTATATATTTTATCGCGCACTCCGCTTTGGGGTGCGTTCCGCTTCCATCAATCGGCGATATCTCATTCATTAAAATGGCCGTCCTGCGTCTTCGGCCCGTTGTTTGGTAGCATATCGAAATCGATCAGAGACAGAGTTTTCCGCTAAACAAAATTGTTTGTTTACCGTACAAAAAAATTGGCCAGAAAATTCGGTTTTTGGCAACCAATCACGACCCTTCATTCAGCACCCACAAGCATTATGCACCGTCATAATTTAGCAACCGACTACCAACAGTCCCGGATTCAATACCAAATGCTATCATATGCTTTTCTATCAATCGAGTCTTATTAAGAACTGGATTAGCCAAAAATAATCAGGAACCCTGCGTAAATAGATTCTTGGTCGGCCACGATTTGTGGCGACCAATCACAGCTCACCGTTCAGTTGATCATGGTGAGCCGCGATTGGTCGCCAGTAGCCGCAGCGGAAAAAGGAATTTCTAACAAAAATTCACCCATTATTTTGCGGCTAATTCATTGTGATACGACTTAATCGATCGAAAAATAAATCGGCGTTTGGTATTGTATTCCGGACGTTTGGTAGTCGATCAATCACTATCGCCAACGCAAAATACAGCGAATCGGGAATGGAGAGCTGGGATTGGTCGCCAGAAGCCACACTGGCAGAATTATTTATTAGCGTAGATTCAATCGTTATTTCTTGTCCGATTACGTTCAAATGGGTCGCGATCGATAGGAAAATATCCGGTAGCGTTTGGTATTCTATTCGGGACGGTTGGTAGTCGATCATTCAAATACGATAACACAAAATATGTGCGTATCAGGAATAGTGGGCTATGGTTGGTCGCCAAAAGCCGCAGGGGCAGAACGATGTGTCATTTTCATAGTTAAACTCCAAAGTCAACTAAATCCAAGAACGATAGTACGGAGAAGTCGCTGGGAAATGAATTTAACGAAATGCAAACGAATCAACATTTTCGAATTAAATTTTTTAATAAGCTCCGACCGAACCGAAAGAAATTACGCATATCCAAAACGGAAGGCTGTGATTGATCGCGATAATATACGACGTTTTTGCCATAGATGGCGTTGGTTATCGAGTCTTTTTCCGCCACCTATCGTCCTATCTCATGGATCGGAATTTTCTTTTTGATTTTCCGAAAGAACGGGAATCTACCAAACGATTTGAATGGACTACCAAACGCTACCAAACGACTACCAAACGATTCGCAAGAAAAAAAGGTCGATTAGTCAAAGGGGGGGGCCAACTTACTGCCCAATTTTTGATTATCGTTTTTTCGAAAAACGGAGAACTACCAAACGATTTAAAGGGACTACCAAACGCTACCAAACGACCACCAAACGATTCTTAAAAAAGAAGTTCGATTAGTCAAAGTGGGGGGGCTAACTTTGGTGAGGTGGCCTGAATACTTGTAAGGTGAGGAATGGCTTAGATAAGGAGGCAAAGTGGTAGTTCTCGCGTCGGCCACCTGAAGCGCTGCGACTTAGGGGTGAGCCAATCAAACGCGGGTGCGAACACCGCCGTGCAATAAAGCAGTTTTTTCGGAATAAAACGCACTTTTAATTAAGAGCGATACGAATTGAAAATGATTCAGATTTCTTTACTACTGATCCTATGATGGGAACGGCAATTATTATTTCAGTGGACTGCATTTTTCGTATGTTCAAACTTCTTTTATTCTTCAACTTGGCCTTTGGCCATTGGAGTAGATGTGGTATGGGGTTGATGATCCGTAAACATATACGGGGTAAAATTTGTTTTCCTCTTTTTCTTTATAACTAATCTGTTATTTTTCTCAGTACATTGCATTCCTTGTTTGTTTGTACAACTTTTATTTTGATTTTTGTTTTCATCATAATGCTAATGAGGATCTGGAAATAAGTACAACGGAAGAGGAATAAGTAAAAAATGAATGCATTGTGTATGTTTGAAAGGCACCAGTTTTATTGTTTTGTGAGTTTAGCGAGTTTGTTTCTTACAACGAATTGTTTTTGAAGTTTCCCCATTTACGCCGCGATTCTTCGTCCTGCCGAACTTAACACTGAACACTTTCCAGTATCGTTTTTAAAACTTCTCCAACGGTTCAGTACGATTAACGCTTTAGGTATGTGGCTAACTAAGTTTGCGAATAGCAGAAACCGAGTTTCGATCTGAAATTTGGCAGTCCCAAAACGACTTAAAGTTAATAAATGAACCCTAGAAATCTATTACACCTGCAAAAAAATGAACTGTGGAAAAACAAAAAGTGTAACGCACCCACTCTAGTGTTTCACGCACCCCACGATTCCACACGCACATCCGAGGCAGTGCAGCCAGATCGCGCGTAAAAGTTACCCTCTCTCTAGTCTCTTACGCGCCCATCACACAATCACAGTAGCGCGTGTCCGTGAGCGAGCGACGCTCGGCATCTTCGGAAAGAGCCGAGTGCGGTCGACGTGTCCCGACCACGCATTCGGCAGCTACACCAACACATGGACGCTGAGCACGTTCATGTGCGGCCAAGCCGAAACGAAGGCTTCGAGGGAAAAAGCAATCTGAGCACGACTCGCGCGTGCCGTCGGGTGACGTCACGCGCGAGGCTTTTAGATGATTTCAATGCTTATTTAGCTCTTGATTCTTTGCGTTATTAATGTATACAAAAAAATGTATCGCGCACTCGGATTGCTTATTTGTTTAGTTTATACGTTAATTTAAATATAATAATAAATCTAAATTACAACTTATTTATGTTCTAAAAAATTGTTTACGCTTTACTCACATCCGTCCTTATGCCAAATAAATTATGATTCATAAAAGTAAGCAGAAATATATTTATATTCGTATTATTATATTAATTCTCATACCTTCATCAAGCGATAAAGCATTATCCCCAAAAACAAGTCAACCATCCATCCGGCTGCGAATCGTAAGTGCCAGAAAGTGTATTTTTGGTACAAGTGATAAGATGGTCCCGTTGGTAGCGTTCCTGGCTTCGGCCCGCAAGGGCGCAGGATCCTTCCTCACGCTCAGTGCTTTTTTTTTTAAATTGATTACTATTAATTCTTATTTGATTAGTTATTTTTATTAGTTATCATTATTATTTTAATTAGTTATTCTTTAGTGCCGAAAAATTTATCTCCCACTCTGGCCGCTTATTTTATTAGTTTGTACGTTAATTTAAATATAATAATAAATCTAAAATACAAATTATGTATGTTCTACAAAATTGTTTGCGCTTTACTCACACCGTACCAAAGCGTACCACGTGGAGGTACGCTTTGGGTAATTCTACGTACGCATTGGGTAATTCTACGTACGCTTTGGGTAATTCGAATGCTGGCGGTACAATGTTCATTTGAAAAAAAAGGTCAACATTTTAAAAAAATCGTAATTGATCTTCTTTATTTTATAAAAAAATTTTCAATATTTTTTTGATTAAAAAAAAAATTTCGAAAATTTTTAGTCAATACGATTTTCAGGCTTTTTTCCCAACATTTAATGCGTACTCAATACCCAATTGTACGAAAAGTAATGAAAAGTTTTTTTTCCTCTTAATAATCATGAAATGATGTCTGAGAAGGAGGAAACTTGCGCCTTTAATTTTTTTTTCATATTTTAGTCAATCGGGCAAGAAAGATCGATGAACGGATCAATTTGGAATATTGCATGGCTCTTGGGGACATATAGAGCCGAATAACTGTCCATAAACATTAGTGTTTATCGCAATATTTGCAAAGTAGCGGTGGATTTTATAAAAACCAAGAAAACATCGTTTTTTGTACTTTTATAAAACGGATGGCAAACATTTTTTTTTACCTACAATAATAATCAGAGCTTGTAGAGTGTGTATTTATGTTTCCAAAACTGCCGGTCGAATTCCCGTATGACCATTAGTTCCTGAGATATCGATGACGGAAGACAAAAGGACGTTTCTTCATTCAAAGGCCGATATTTCAGCGAAAAATGATCGTACGGAGATAAAAAAAAAGCAAATTTAAGCGAATTAAATAGGCTCAATGACCTTGATATTGGTTAAGTCTGAAAAAAATCTCCGAAACCCGCGCAGATCTTTGAAAAACGTAAAAATTTGCAAAATTTTTTTTGTCGTAATATTTCTTCCGACCGCGCAATCAGTGATTCTAAAACAAAAATCATGGTCAGAACAAAAAACTAGAAATTTCAAGCTTCAAAATCCTTTTCTTTTTGCACGACCATTTCTGACGAAGTTACAGCCTTTCGAAAAACACGAAAAAAATGGTCAACTTTTCTTGCTCCCTTAATTTTTTTGTGTCAGTGTATGTGCACTTTCTGGTACTTACGATTCGCGGCCGGATGGATGATTGTTTTTGGGGATCATGCTTTATCGCTTGCTGATAGTATATGAAAATGAATATAATAATACGAATATAAATATATTTTCGCTTACTTTTATGAATTACAATTTATTTGGCATAGGGACGGGTGTGAGTAAAGCGCAAACAATTTTGTAGAACATACATAATTTGTATTTTAGATTTATTATTATATTTAAATTAACGTACAAACTAATAAAATAAGCGGTCAGAGTGCGAGATAAATTTTTCGGCACTAAAGAATAACTAATTAAAATAATAATGATAACTAATAAAAATAACTAATCAAATAAGAATTAATAGTAATCAATTTGAAAAAAAAAGCACTGAGCGTGAGGAAGGATCCTGCGCCCTTGCGGACCGAAGCCAGGAACGCTACCAACGGGACCATCTTATCGCTTGTGCCTAAAATGCACTTTCTGACACGATTCGCAGCCGGATGGATGATTGACTTGTTTTTGGGGATAATGCTTTATCGCTTGATGAAGGTATGAGAATTAATATAATAATACGAATACAAATATATTTCCGCTTACTTTTATGAATTATAATTTATTTGGCATAAGGACGGATGTGAGTAAAGCGTCAACAATTTTTTAGAACATAAATAAGTTGTAATCTAGATTTATTATTATATTTAAAGTAACGTATAAACTAAACAGATAAGCAATCAGAGTGCGCGATACATTTTTTTGTATACATTAATAACGCAGAGAATCAAGAGCTAAATAAGCATTGAAATCATCTAAAAGCCTCGCGCGTGCCGTCGAGTGACGTCACGCGGGAGTCGTGCTCAGATTGCTTTTTCCCTCGAAGCCTTCGTTTCGGCTTGGCCACACATGAACGTGCTCAGCATCCATGTGTTGGTGTAGCTGCCGAATGCGCGGTCGGGACACTTCGACCGCACTCGGCTCTTTCCGAAGATGTCCGAGCGTCGCTCGCTCATGGACACGCGCTACTATGATTGTGTGATGGGCGCGTAAGAGCTAGAGAGGGAGCAACGTTTACGCGCGATCTGGCTGCACTGATCCGAGGTGCTCTGCGCCCGTCAGCTATAGATATAATAGAAGCGCGGTAAAAAAATCACTTCCGAAAATCGATATCTCGGAAACTATTGCGCGTCGCCAAAAATACTTTTAGGGGATCTCTTGAAATATTGAAAGGAAGGTCTACGTCGAATGTCAGATCGAAATTCAGTTTCCGCTTTCCGGAAGTTTATCCAGGCATTTTCCGAATTCAATAGACCGTTCGCTTTATTTCGACACTACAGCGGAACACGGTAACACACGATTCAGAGACTGTGGAGTTGTCTATTGCTGTATATCTACAACTACAAGACTCCTACGTGACAGCGTTTCCAGTGGATAGATGAGGAAATAAGTTTTGCGTCACTACAATGACATTTCCCACCACTAAGGCCCGGTTCCACAACTCTCGGTTAACCGAGTTAACCGAAGTTTAAGGACGACTGGACCAATCAAAACCACGCTTGGCTGGCTAAACTCCGGTTAACTCGGCTAACCGAGAGTTGTGGAACCGGGCTTAAAAAATTCCGGAGTTTCCCAGTAGGCCTATTCTGTATCTCGGTAGCGACAGTGTTCGCTATCATTAGCTAACGACAGCCAATCGCATGCACGATTACAGAAGAAAGGGAGCCTCTTATTGGCTGTCGCTAGCTAACGACACTTTCCTTGTCGTTACGAGTTACAGAATAGGCCTGCAGGCCCGTATGTAAGACCGTGATTTTACATAATGGCAGCCTGAAGTATACGTCGGAACGTAAACTAGGCGCGATCGCGACCCAGGTAATCCGCACGATTCCTACTACACATGTGATAGCTCGTCGATCGCCCGAACTATCGTCAATATCTTCGACATTTACATGTTATGATTTCGGGAAGATGTTCCGTACTACCAGGCGCTACGCGTTACGCGCTCGAATTGTTTAGGTGCTACGGCAACAACAACGGCGGTGCTGCTGGTGTCGTTTCTGTGGATACGCTTCTAAAATCCATTAACAGACGACAGCTTGAAAGGTCATCATATATATTGATACGAATATAAACAATAAATATTGAATAAATAAAAATTACGTACGTTTATTCCAACCTTTTCTGTATTTTCATAATAAGTAAATATTTTTAAATGAATTTTTTATCGTCAACGGTTCTGGTTATGGATATAAATAATTTTCACACGACCAGAAGAAAACATCGAATTTTAATTTGACAGGTCGCGTCCGAACAGTTTGATAACCTTCAGTGCGAGAGCAATGGCGTCATCATCGTCGTCAGAGAGGAACAGGCTCGCTCTGGAAAAGTCGCCCTATCTGCTCCAACACGCGAGCAATCCGGTACAATGGTATCCATGGGGCGAGGAGGCGCTTGCCAAAGCTCGCCGTGAGGACAAATTGATATTTCTTTCGGTCGGCTATTCGACGTGCCACTGGTGTCACGTGATGGAGCGAGAGTCCTTCGAAAATCCACAAACGGCGAAAATAATGAATCGTTACTTCGTCAATGTGAAAGTCGACAGGGAGGAGAGACCGGACATCGACAAAATTTACATGACCTTCATACAGGTGAAGATCTTATGGTTGGGCCGGGCGCTTTGGAGTTTCTTTTTCCACGTCTTTTTCACGAGATGCTTTTGGCTTCTAGACGATATCGGGGCACGGCGGCTGGCCGATGAATGTCTTCATTACGCCGGATCTGGTGCCTGTGACGGGAGGGACTTATTTTCCACCCAGCGACAAGTACGGCCAGCCCGGCTTTGAGAAGATCCTCCTCACGGTCGCGCATAAAGTAACGAACCGTAAAGAACGTTGGAACGTCAAGCCTTTCGAACTTTCGAAAGGTGTGGCGGTCAAACGTGACGATAAATACAAACTAGCGATTTCCAGTGGCTGGAGAACAAGCAGGACCTGTTGAAGTCGGGTTCGAGGATTTTGGAGATTCTGCGCCAGTCGACCGCCTCGAAGAGCAGCTCGGACGTAAGAAAGTCAAAGTCTCTTGTCCACCAGCTGCAGGTGCTATCTTGACTCGGGGTGTTGAACGGCGAGTCTTGATCCACAGGAGAAAGAAGTGCCCGGCGTCGATTGCTGGAGATCCTGCGTCGAACAACTCTCCCGGGGTTACGACCGGGAATACGGCGGCTTCACCGACTCGCCTAAGTTCCCCCAACCCGTCAATCTCAATCTCCTCTTCCACGTTCACGCACGCGAGAGGGAAGACGAGTCCGGAAGGCACTGCCTCGACATGTGCCTTCACACGCTGACGAAAATGGCGAACGGCGGTATTCACGATCACGTCGGACAGGCGAGTACATGGAGCGAATCGACTTGATTCGAGTAGAGGCGGAAGAGAGCGAGAAAGAGAGTCACGATCGTGCTTCTAATAATCTTTCGACGATAGATTCAATATGGTTTACTGATGAGAGTATTGGGATAACGAGGTCGGGAATTTTACACACAATTGACGCATGGTCTTGACAAATTTGAGTCTTTTTAATGGGAAAATACTTTTAAACAATCTCAGGTTTCTTACGCATATGGAAAAGAGAGGATTTCTTTCCTCCTGGAAAAACAAGGGAAAAGTCAGGGAATTTTGGAAATTCTCTGGAATTTTCTCGGAATTTACTGCTCGCAAGAATTACGAAAAATGAAACCGACTTGGGAAAAAAACTGAACAGTGTAAAAATTAATATTTTTGTATATTTTTAATATTTATATTATTCTTCGTTGTATACAAAAAAAGTTATGTCACTGCCAAACATTGAAAATTTAAAAAACTGAAAACTAATTTACTGTAAAGCTCTATACATTTGCATTCGATCTGTCGATACACAACTACATAATTATTATTATAGATAAGTGTTTATATTTCTTTTTTATTTATTGTCACCGGAATAAAAGTTCCTGTTTATAATAAAAAACACGTTCTGTATTTGCTTTAAATGTATTTTTTTACTTTACAATGTTTAAATTATTTTTCGAATTTCAATTCTTTTTAACTTTTATTTAAACTTTTAACAATTCCAAATATTTGATGAAAAAAAAATTGTGTTATCCAGTTCAACATAATTTTTCAACAGAAGGATCGAATTGAGAATGTCCTTTGTTTTTTCAAGTCTGTTGAAAATGTTATCTTTTTTTTCACAAAAATGATTCAGTACTATTTCTACGTAGACAATATTCCGTATAGTTTGTAACGTTTACAAATACTAGTATGGTTGAAACGAGACTTAACGTGTGGTCTTTAACTTCAAAAAATGTATATTCGGTGAAAACAAAGTGTTCTTTATTTGACCCCAATCTGGGTAATTTGCGAAGCCTGTATGAAAACCTGGAAAAGTCGCGGAATTTCTGAGTCAATAATGCGTAGCAACCCTGAATGTAGTTACAGTCCGACCCCCCAATAAGAACGCAAAAGCCCCTAAGGGGAAGAGTTTTAGAATACCGCCACCAGGTGCGCGCTCCGCGCTCGCTGACTCTTTCCGTCTCTCTCTTTCTTTTCGGCATGCGAGGTCCTGAATAAGAACGGCCGCTCGAACGAGTTTCAACTCGTAGCCCATGCGCAAAACGTTCCCTGTTCCATTTGTTCTACTCAATGAATAATTTTTTTTCAATATTATTCATACATATTAATAATTGAATATTAGTGGATGATCACCAACGACATAAGATGTAACAGAAGAAACGAAAGATAGACTGTTGTTTATGGAAAATATTTTGTTGTAAACCCAAACAAAGTCCGTACCGCAAGGTAGTACTAATTCTACCGAAAAAGAAGACATTGAAAAACTCCGTTTCTCTGAGACTTCATATTCGATGGAGGAATTCGGCTCCCTTGAAAATATTCAACCTCCAGTTGAATGCTCCATGGATCAAAATGACTCAACACAACGAAAATACTTTAATCATTTATCTGAATCTTTGGCTATTTTGTACGACAATCTTCAAATATACATTACTTGTTATGAAGGGATATAAAAATTTTATAATTGACTTCAAGAATGCATGCACGATTGACAAAAAGTTTTGATTTCGTATTGTATAGCAACATTTCTTCACAGTATAACGAGAATGGTTCAAAACGGAAATGTACGTTACAATATTTATCTCATTTTACTCTTCTAAGCTCTTCTTGGCTGGACGTTCTTATTCAGATACCCGCACGCGAAGTGACTCGAGCTCGGGGTTCGAGTCCGGGTGGGGGAAGCGCTCGAGCGAGAAAAAGGGGAAGCGTTCTTATTGGGGGGTCCGGCTGTATTATTTAAAGAAAGTGCCGCCGCTGCTGCATGGCCGATCGGTGTAGGTGCTTCTGGCAACTAGGCTCATCCCAAATGAGTAATAAAATATGTACTTTAAATATAATAATCAAACTTTCATATAACCGGATACTTTATCGAAATTTTGAAAATTACGAATATACCAAGCGGTAGAAAAAAGTTCGATTTTTGAAGAAATAAAATTACTTTAATCATTTGTTATTAAGGGGTAACACCACTGTAGAATTTAAAACCTTTTTTTATTAGCTTAAGCGATGCTTTGAACCATCGGAACTAAGGGGAAGAAAGTTTGGCACCTGTAAAAAAAAGGCCAGTGTGGTCTGCATTACTTATTAAAAAATAATTGTCCATTTTTCTGTTGAAAGTAGAGTTTTTACTTTAAACGCTTGCCAATTACACAACAATTAATCCGGCCCTTCGCTAAAATCGTCACAACTCGCTCGATTTTCGGTGCTTCTACAAAATTTTTGTTGCAAATTAAAGTTACGATCCTAGGCTATAAAACTATGCAATAAAAAAAAAGTTTATGTGGAAATTTCAAACTTATGCAGACTCCTTAAAGAAGTAATTGTCGACAGGGTTTCTCGCGATACTCTGTGGACGGCAAGTGGCACGTGCCCCACTTCGAAAAAATGCTCTACGATCAGGGCCAATTGTTGCGCTCCTATTCGGACGCATATCTCGCCACGAAAGACGAATTCTACGCCGAAATTCTCGAGGACATCGTCACCTACGTCACACGGGATCTCCGACATCCGGTAAAGCGCAAATTCGTCCCACATCGAACGTTCGTGATCGAACGTTCGTGAAAAATTACTTACGGTATTGTTATTATCCATTTTTCAATTCCAGGAAGGCGGTTTTTACAGCGCCGAAGACGCCGACTCGCTGCCCACCGACGATTCGAAAGCCAAGAAGGAAGGGGCTTTCTACGTGTGGACCCTCGACGAAATTCAGACCCATCTCGACAAGGAAATCCCTAATACGAAGGGTTTGCGACTTTGCGACATATTCGCGTATCATTATCACGTTCGCGAGGATGGCAATGTCGAGAAGCAACAAGTACGTGTAACGCGTGTTGCCTCGATTACGTTCACAATTTTTACGTACTTTTCAATGAACAAGAAAATTATTGCCTTTGACAATATTATTATAAAATGAAAACGAAACATTTATTTGTTCCTTTTGAAGATCCTTCAATAGAAAAAATGATCCGGTTCTATTACAAACTTACTATTATTGTTAAACAGGGTTGTTACGCATTATTGACTCAGAAATTCCCTGACTTTGCCAGATTCTCCATACAGGTTTTGCCAATAACCCAGAATAGGCTCGAATAAAAAACACTATGTGTTTCATCGAATATATGTATATATGTTTTTTAAGTTAAAGACCACAAGTTAAGCCTACTTTCAACCATACCAGTATTCGTAAGCGTTACGAACTATACGGAAAAAGTTATACACGTAGAAATAGCAATGAATCATTTTTGTGAGAAAAAAAACGTAACATTTTCAACAGACTTGAAAAAACAAAGGAAATTCTCAGTTCGATCTTTCTATTGAAAAATGATGTTGAACTGGATGACATAATTTTTTTAAAGATAAAATATTTGAAAAAGTTGAAAACTGAAATAAAGTTTGAAAAGAACTGAAATTCGAAAGATAATTAAAACATTGTAAAGTAAAAAAAATGCATTGAAAGCAAATGTAGAACCTGTCCTTTATTATGAACAGTTTTTTTTGCCGATGACAATAAATAAAAAATAAATATGAACACTTATCTATAATAATAATTATGTGGTTGTGTATGCTGACATCACTTTTTTCGTCTATAATAAAGCGTAAAATAAATATTAAAAATATACAAAAATATATTTTTTCATACTGTTCAGTTTTTTTGTCAAGTCGGTTTCTTTTTTTTTGTAATTCTTGCAAAAAGTAAATTTTTTAAAAATTCCAGTGAATTTTCAAAATTCCCTGACCTTTCCCTCATTATTCCGGGACGAAAGAAATTCCCTGAGTTTTCCCTGTTTTCCATATGCGTAACAACCCTGTTAAAGGAAAGAAAATCTTTCAATAATTTCTTTTAAGGATATTTCAAACATAATTATTATCATTGTCATCTTCATCATTATTATTGTTATTATCAATGGAAAAAGTTTCAAAAACATTTTTCGCATGAGGATATTTCAATTAACAATTTTTTCTCATTTTAATCACAAAATGATGACTATTATTGTTATTATTATTGGACAGCTGTAAGGCATTCAGGCACGTGAAAAATTTAACGCTCAGGCTAGCCGTCCGGTTATCGGACGGATAAGCGTATGTTATTTGTCCGGACTGCGGCTAATTTTACGTCGTTCACGCTGTACAACGCCCCAAACGGCAATCCCAAACACACAAACCCAAACAAATCAACCCAAACCCAAACATACAAAACCAAAATGACAAACGCAAACAAACCACCCCCAAAAAAAACCTCAAACCCAAACAAAACCAACCAACCCAAACCAAACAAACACCCAAACGTATACAAACCCAAACAATACACACCCCCAAAACAACCAAAATCCAAACAAAACCAACCAACCCAAACCAAACAAATCCAAATACAACTAACCAACCCAAACCCAAACCAAACAAATCCAAATACAATTAACAAACCTAAACACAACCAAACAACCCAAAGCAAACAAAACCACCTAACCCAAATAAAACCAACCAACCCAAAGCAAACAAATCCAAACACAACCAACCAACCCAAAGCAAACGAACCCAAACGCAACTAACCAACCCAAACCCAAACACAACCAACCAAAGCAAACAAACACACCCAAACAACACAAACCCCCAAAAATACCAAAACCCAAACAAAACCAACCAACCCAAACCCAAACACAACTAACCAACCCAAACCCAAACATAACCAATCAACACAAATCCAAAGAAAATTATAGATTTTCATCGGATGACTACATGTAAATTATTCTTCCGGATAGTTTGTTTAACAACTTAACACATTCTAGTCGGACAATTATACATATGTTATTCGCCCGGATACTAGCTTGCACGAATCGCCGTCTTATTCGGTCCGATAACCGGACGGGGAGACACTGAAAATTTAACTTGTCCATTCAACGTACTTTTTCGTGCACAATTCCGTTTTTTTCGCCACCCAACTATCGACCTTGCAAATTGTATAGGATTTTTTTTATGCTTATATATTTTTTGATCGAAGGATCCGCACGGTGAGCTCACGGGCAAGAACGTGCTGATCGTCTACGGTAGCATCGACGAGACTGCTCATCACTTCGAGTGCAGTGTCGAGGACGTTAAGAATTGCTTGGCCGAGTCGCGCGAGATACTTTTGAAAGCTCGAGCCGCACGACCGCGACCCCACTTGGACGACAAAATCGTAACGGCGTGGAACGGTGAGAATACGTGTTAAAAAATAACTAAAACCACCAATGACGTCTAAAACTCGTTCGAGACAATTTCCCCGAAACAAAATAATGAAAATGTCAGGGAGGTGAGTTCGGGGGTGGCGGAAAATTTGAAAAAAATGGACTGTTCGAAGGTCTTGTGATCAGTGGTCTGGCGCATGCCGGAGCTGCCACAAAAACCAAAAGATACATCGACTTCGCCGAGGGCGCGGCGAAATTCGTCGAGCGCTACTTGTTCGACCGGGAGGAACAAATTCTTCTAAGGAGCTGTTACAGAGGCGAGGGAGACGTTGTCACTCAGCCGTGAGCACGATAGAAATAAATAAAATGGCGTCAATTATTAATAGTCTTTTTTTTTAACTTCCAACTTTAAATTCTACAATAACTTTAAACTTCCACCCGGCGTTTTTTCTCTCTCAGGAACACACCGATAAAGGGTTTTCACGTGGATTACGCTTTTCTCGTGCGAGGCCTCGTCGATTTGTACGAGGCGAGTCTGAACGAGCATTGGTTGGAATTTGCCGAAAAGCTTCAGGACATTCAGGACGAGTTATTTTGGGATTCCGAAAACGGTGGTTACTTCAGTACGACGATGCAGGATCGTTCGGTTATTTTGAGGCTGAAGGACGGTAACCACGTATTCATTTATTATTAATATTATTATTATTATTGTACAAGTAAAAAACTATTATTTTCTCAGCCGTCGACAATTATTGTTATTAATATGATTATGCACAAATCTACGATTATTATTATCATTATATTATTACTTTCCAAGGCAACTATTATTTTTTTTTACAAATAAACTATTATTTGTCATAGTTGATGGATTTTTTTCACTAGCCCACAGCTATATTAATATTATTGTGTACAAATCTACGATTGTTATTATAATCGTCAATAACATTATTATTCTTAGTCGACAACTTTTGATATTATAATTATTATGATGTACAAATCTCCAGCTATTAATATCAGCATTATCGTCATCATTATTGCATTATTCGTAAATATTTCATAAGAATTGCCAAATTCGTTATTTTCTTAACAGAATTGTATATTTTGATTGCGAATTTTATTTATTTCATAGCTGTTTTGGTAAAAATGTTCATTACCCCGGCAAAGCAGTGAAAAAAAGATATGTGTTTATTGGAAAAGGCCTATGTATTTTTTAAACGACAGATAGCGATGGTGCAGAGCCATCGAGCAATTCGGTAGCGTGCAGCAACCTGCTGCGACTCTCCTCCTGCTTCGACCGTCCGGACTTGAGGGAGAAAGCGAGCCAGCTTCAAGCCTCCTTCCATCGGCTGCTGACTCGTATACCTGCGGCGGTGCCCGAATTGGTGTCCGCTCTGCTGCATTATCACGATTCCACGACACAGGTGGCTCTTTTTTCTTCTTTTTACAGGCTTTTATTTATTGGGAGTACAAATGAGTCTCCGCCGTTTGACGAAAGGTGGCCCCACCAGGAGGTTATGGTAGAAATGGTCAGATGTAAAACCTCATATCGCAAAGTTGGACATCCGGCAAGACCGTAACGTGCGAAAATGTCGAGTTTTGAGCCGAATAAGCGTCATTTGCGGGAACTTTTGATTTACTTCTTTAATTTGAAGAAATCTGCAGCTAAGGCGCATCAATTGCTTGTAGAAGCATATGGTGAGGCTGCTTTGAGCGAGAGAAGTTGTCGTGAGTGGTTGCAAAAGTTTAAGAACGGTGAGTTTGACGCCGGAGACAAAGAACGTAGCGGAAGGCCGAAAGTGTACGAAGACGCGAAATTGGAAGCATTATTGGAGGGAGATTCATGCCAAATGCAATAAGAACTTGCTCTTACACTAAGAGTGACTCGAAAAGCAATTTTTATTTGAATAAAACGTAAAGTACCGTTCTCTCATAATAAATGCCCAATGTTTTATCTAAAAAGAACGGTTGTCTTATTTGTACTCCTAAAAACTTGCTTCATTCGTACGTCCGTCTTTCCGGTTCAAAATGTGTACTCCATTTTTCCGATTGAGCTGAAAGTTGGCATACTTATGGAACTTCGGTGACAATGCAATAATATGGTACCATGAAGCTGTTCCGATGATGGAGGTGGGAAGTGCGACTTCTTTATAGCATATACTAGGACAGTCGAGTTTGTGCTCACTTGTTTTGTTATCGTGAGCGTTTTTCATTAAACATGATAACGAGAGTCTGATAATGGCGGTGGGACACAGCCCATGGTGGGAAGTGGAATTTCCAAATGGCAAATGGTGGGACAATCGAGTTTGGGCTCATTAACTTTGTTAACTCGAGCTCTATTTATAATTACACTGTTATAAAGTTTCTCGCGAAACCTATATAACCTGAGGCAAGGTTTTTCATCACGCCGATGTCTGAATGGCATGGAGGTCTGGCATAGCAAATAAATAAACAAATTCCAATACTTAAAAGTCTACATTAAAATAAACGTAAAAATACTTTTTAAGAACAAGCTTTTATTTGAAAGGTACTATACTCAAAAGTAAAAAATAATGTTCAGCAAAATTGAAAATCAAAACAGTATAACTACAAAAAAGTCTCTGCATCGATCGGGCATCATAGGTGCACGTACTTGGAAGGTATATAAACGTAGATATTTCAAAAATATTAAATATACATTTTGAAAGCTTGAGGCGTTATCATAAGTCATAAGTACTAATGCTACTTTAAAATTCCTGAAAATAAGTCCCAAGTTGCTGAACTTTATATGTCATATTTTTTAAATACCTACGTTTATGTACCGTTTAAGTACTTGCACCTATGATGGGTGACCAACGAAGGGACTTTTGAATGTAATTATATTGTTTTCATTTTCAATTTTACTAAACATTATTTTTTACTTTTTAATACAGTACCTTTTGCATAAAAACTTGTTTTCGAAAAGTTTTTTTCACGTTTATTATATCACGATGTCTGAGCTTGCGGGCTCCTTGGTCCCATACACGTTTGATGAAAAATTGTACAGACACGCTTGGCGTTCGCAGATATTCGTGGCGGGCAAGAGAGACGGCAAAGACACCGAGGAACTCGTGAGGGTCGTCCGCGAACGTCTGATACCCGCGAAGACTCTGCTCCTCGTCGATCCGGACGATCCCGAGAGCATAGTCCTCCGCAAGAACGAGATCTCGCGTAGCATGAAGTGCCAGAACGGCCGAGCTACCGCCTACGTGTGCCAGCATCACAGGTGCTCCCTCCCGGTTTTTGAACCCGACCAACTCGCCGATCTTCTCGACTCGCGAGGAACGTAAAGAATCTTCACCATTCGCCCCCCATGGGCACCCAATCTTGTAGCGCGTTTGGCAGAGACGTTGAAAATGTAGCGGAGAAAAGCAAGCGACACGCTGTGATCGATTCGAATTGGTACGGTAAAATTTACGGTGTAAAAGGGACGAGTTTTTAGCGAGTGCTCGTAGCATCGCCCGATCACGATTGCGATCTCGGCTCGATCGTACAACGATGACGGAGATACAGGAAAAAGTAGAAAATCGTCAATAAGGGCGACTGAATACGACGTGAAAACAACTTTCTCGGTAGATGTAAAATAATTTGTAATTAGATCGATTCTGTGGTTGGACGGTTGATTAGAATGGTGCGAAAAGAGGTCATTGTTGTCAGTTTTTAGTTTTGGTTCGTAATTGTAGAAATTTATTCTTCGAGAAAATAAAGTCGGAAGGTTTTTTTCCAGTTGGAGAATTACATTTCGGGCAAACGAAGAGATAGTTGTTCGTCTTTTGAGAGAGCGGAAGGTCTTTCCTTGTATCCGAAATGTCAGCCGCCTCGAAGAATCGGGAAGTCAGCGAATCAGCTGGACGACAATTAAGATTTGAAAATATAATCAGCTTCAGCGTGGACGAAATATCTTAAGGTAGTCCCATCGACAGGCTTGAATTCATAAGATTTTCATAATTTTTCTTTGAGCTTCACTACATATATTAATCATCGTCTCTGTAAAATTTCAGGGTAAGTCATCGACCTTATTACAGAGAAAAATAAATAAAAATTGCGCACTTTTGTGAAGGAATCCCGAGACGGCATACAAAAATCCAATTTCCGGTCGCTACAGAAGTGTGTACAATAGTGAGAATCCGTCAGATTCTTAAAAATAATGAGATTTGCATACTGAACACTTGTAGTAATCTAATGCTCTCAGAAAAAATACGCTTATTGACCTAATTTTCATGTAATATCAAGTTTAATTTGAACTTCCGGTATTGGATTTATTACAACTTGCGACGATAAAGAGACGTGACAGAAAGGCAACAGCTGACCGTAGTCCTAACCTCATCTCACTCATTCGAATTTCCACACATATTTCATTTTTAACCGACATATTGCGTCGACACAAATTTTCCACGCTTTTTTACCAGTCGTGGCCCGAATAAAATGCTTTACATTTCCCGCACCTGGCATTGTTTTGACAAATCGTCGTTGAAAAGCATGGAGGTTAAACTCTTCTGACTGAGTAAAAAGAGACGGAGATAGAACCAATGTTGCCAAATATCAAACCTAGAAATACTACGCGAATCGTTGGAACTTTTTCCATTTGTCTACTGAAATGTAAACATTCATTAAGCAGTTTACAAATGAAAAATGTTAGTTATTACATATTATTGGTTTGCATATTTTAAAAATATAAATTGTACAGGTCTCAAGTATGATCAGTGGTATGACTAGTGCGAAGCGATAGGAGTACCTTAATGAAGAAAGAAAAAACCTACCGGGTGGAACAAAGACAAAAAAAGTCTTGCACTTTTTTCCCAATGCCAGAATTAACGGGAGGTTATCGTCGAGAGGCATAAAAATGCATGAGCTTCAGGAACTTTTTTTTCAATATAATATAAATACTTTTGGAAATGGGTTTCAACGTGTTATATTTTTCTATCAATGGCGGGTAAATTCCAATTTTATTTACAACAAACAAAGCCCAAAAAGTCAAAACAAAAACGAAATAGCCTTGCCAGTTCGTTTAAAACAAAAACGGGTTAGAAATTATTAAACCAGACTAAATTTGGGGGGCCTAGTCGTTTTTGTTTTCTGAAAAACTCCTGGATGACAAAATAGCAGCCGTTTGAAAAAAAAACTTTTTTCTTTGCTTCAACGGACGAAAAAATATTTCTAAATGAATTTTTGGCCATAATCGTTTCCTGATGACCCCGCAAATTGAATTTGCTTTCAATTGCGCAGAGATTCACGTAAATCGGTCCATCCGTTGGAGCTGTAGAAGGCCCCGCGCCGAAAAATCTTGTTTCCAGAAAAAACCATTTCAAGTTTGACGACATGAAAAGTCGTATTTAACGTTTGTTTTTGACATCCCAAACAAACCAACGTGTTCCAAAACTTCAAGGATGCAAATTATGTTTTAAAAATCAAATTTTTCACACTAATGAACGGTAACCTTTCCTTAAAGCGTCGGCCATTACGCAATCGAAAAATGTCTTTTCAGATTGTGAGGTGGTGCGAAAGAAACAATTCAAAAATCGACTAACGTTTAACCCCCTATTTTTTTGTGAGAAAGAGATAGCACGTCATTAACCACTTTGAAATAACACATTTTAAGCCACTCCATCATACCATTTCCGAGATATGAATGTTGAAAGTTGGCCTAAAATACACGCACACAAACGTAACCGCCGACAAATTTACCGGAAATGATAACTTTACGTAAAATTTAGTCGTTTGACCCAACAAACAAAATGTCTTATTCGAATCTTCGATTAGTACGGAATTCACCTGCAAAAATCGTAGTTGATCCAACGTGTAATTTTTTCACAATCATTTTTAAAATTTTGCTATGCGCCATCTGTCTCTCTAAACGGTGATCGGAGCGTCAGCTTTGATTGCTAGCGTAAATTCCTAGACGGCAATTCACGCAGAATGCGATAAGAATGTCGCCGAACACCTACGCTGCAGATCATGCTCAATACAATAAGAATAGAATAAAAGTCATAATAAAACGAAGGATAATAAATAAATAAAAATATGTTGATTGTAGATCCTGATTTTTTTTAATTGATTATTACGTATACAAATATGTTTTTGCTCAATGCGAGATTTTTTCGTGATACGACCACTTACACGTAATTGTGCCATGTTTGAATTCTTCTAAAGTGAGGTTATGTAGCGTTGCCAACTGCTTAAAACATGAACTCTCTAGTAAAGTCGATAATAATCGACCGAGTTTACAATAACCAATGTCGATTGAAAGTATGAAAATCATCATAAGTTTTCATTCTGATGGGTACTAAAATAAAAATACTTTTTTATGAGATCAAATTCTATGTATTTTAAACATGCGAAAGAAAAAAAGAAAAATCGTTGCCATTGTCAATTTGACTTCCGGTTTTTATTTCGAACGACCTTACTCTAACGCATCAATTCCAGAACACATTGAATAGCTTTACGATGAGTTCGTTTTACTTCAAGATGCGAATGCGTCGAAAACTAAAAGATGAACTATTTTTGGCGCATTTATGCGTCAGTGAGCATAAAGGGTTAAGTCCTTCCCGGTTTGTACCGGCATTTGAAATGATACTCCCTTAATCCTCGTCTCCGTAGCGGTATCGATGACGATGGGCCATTCAGGTAGTTACTCGGATCGGTGGTCGATTAGGGCTGTTAATCATGCCTGCCATAAAAATGGGGTCAACGCGTTTGGGGTAAATAGTACAGCGACCCATTGTTTCGCCAGAGTGGAGTCCCCTCTGGCTCTCGCGGCGTCGCTGCCATCGGCCGGGGGATCTAATCGCTTCTCGTGAAAGGATTTCACCACCAATTACATGCGTCGGATGGGGGAGAAGTTCAGGAATATTGGTGCAACGAAAAATCGGGGTGGATGTCTCTATTGTACATAACTTAAGTGTTCGCCTTCGATTTCGCTGAAATTCATAAATGTGATAAACCATTGAAAATTATTGGACACGTATTTTTTTTTATCTGCAGAAAAACGTTTCTAAGGTGGGAACCACCCCTAAAAAAGCCATGTCGAGGGGTGATTTTGCAGTTTCACCCGCAACCAGTCCACCGATCTGAACAAAACAAAAACCGAAATTCTTCGAATATAAAGCGATGAAAAATCCACTCTATAATAAATGACAAAAATTAAGTTAAGGCGGGATATACATTTAGGGGCCGTCCATATATTACGTCATCGATTCTTTACTGATTTTTACTCCCCCTTTCCCCAGAAATCATCCTATCCAAGTATCGCTACCATCCTCCAACTTCCCTATTTTAAACGACGTGACATATGGACGGCCCCTTACAACGATAAAAAGAAACAATTTCTATTATTTTTCTTTAAACGATAGATCCATATATGTAGAATATTTTACCGAAGTTTCAAAGCGAAATTGAAAAAACTTTTAATGTTACAGCCCGTCAACGCCATGCCCCACCGCTTGGATTCGGAGCGGACGTAAACTTCAAATCCCTTTTCTCACAACTGCATTTTTTAAATGCAGGGTTAGTCAAAAATTATTAAGCACATTGAGTTGAAACTTGATAGAAATATTGATAATATTGCTACCTTCTACTTGACGAGCATTGTTTTTGAGAAAATTATTTGAAGAACTCCCTTTTTAAGTCAAATTTAGCAGAAATTCTGCGTGAAATGTTGATGTTTTTTTGTAAATGCATGCCATTCTCTTGAATTTGATTTTTCATTTTAGTTACCGTCAAATAGATACTATATATTGTCTAAGTGAAAAAATGTTTAAATTTTCTTGCAAATCAAAGTCTACGGGGAGCTAGACTGCACGTCGATTTGCAACTCATGCGGCAAACGATGATAAATGAATTTAAAAAAATTGTTTTGTATACTTAAATATCAGGGTGGCTCAAATTGAGGTTTATTTTTTTTTCCTTTTACTGACCGTGCAATTATCTTCTTGAAATAAAAAAAAATTGTCGCAAAACTGCGAACGGTAAAAAATATTTAGAGGTCGCTCAAGCCTCCAAAAAGTACAAATTTTCATTGAAAAATCGTTTGTTTTTTTTCCCGTCCACTTCTCACCCATGAATTTTACGTTTTATAATTTTTAAATTAACCTCGCGAAAGCTCTCGCCGGCCAATGAATGTTTAGTGGCCGCTCAAGAGCTCCGAAATTTACAATTTTTTTCATTTTTTAATCACTCTTCTCACTCATAAATTTGACGCTTTGTGAAATTTTAAAAACAATTAATCCTTTTTCCTTTAGAAAGAGATTTTTCAAATTAACCTCACACTTCTAACCCAAGAATTATAATTTTTGTTCTCATAAAATAATTCTTTAAAGCTCTTGTCCGTAAACAAAACTATAGGTAGTTTTATTCGTAAAACTATAATGTCTGATTGTCTAATTGGTGCTTGTTACAAATTATTATAATAAATCATTCAGAGAATGTAAGACTTCACTGTTTATTTTGTTTTTATGCTACAAGGAATTATAGTGCATGCGAGATTTATTTTTGGCGAAAATGGTCAATTTCGTAAACCTTGAGCGATCACTAAATATTCATTGGCCGGCTAGAGCTTTCGCGAGATTAATTAAAAAATTATAAAGCGTAAAATTCACGAGTGAGAAGTGGACGAAAAAAATCGATTTTTTAACGAAAACTTGAATTTTTGCGAGGCACGAGCGACCTCGAAATATTTTTCGACCTCTCGCAGCTTCGGCGACAATTTTTTTCTTTCTTTCAAAAAGATAATCGGACGGTGAAAAAAAAAAGAGCTCAAATATGTGCCACCGTATTAAATATACTATTAAAGTATACCTACAGTTTGATAAACGTAGAATAATTATTTCTCATTTTGAAAAATCGCCAAAATTTGTTTAATTTTCTCCTGTCTAAATGTATATCTCACCTTAAGGGGGGGGGGGGCGCCTCTCTTTGAGGGGTCGTTTTGCTTAAGGCCGCAGTAACGGGTATAAAATCATGTGCGAATTTAACCATTTTTTTCCTTTTAACAAGTGATCCACTCGTAAAATTAATTACACGTCTATTTAGTATGAATCTCAAGCTGTTAGAAAATATATTTTTTTTCGATGTACAAAATGGCCGACTACTCGAATCTTCTCGAAACAGCTTTTTTCCAATTGTCGTGACAAATAACTTCAACAATTTTCACTCGATTTACTTAACATTTAAAAGTTATGTTCCTAATTGCGTATCGCCGAGAAGTACGTACGAAATTTCCGATTAATCGAAAACTTTTCATTTTATGAGCAGTTATAACGAAATTTTTCACTGAAAATTCATTTCTTAAGTTCAAATACCTACAACTTTTGAATAAAACAATATGTTCTAATTTCCCTACGCACTTCTCTAGGTCTTCTAATGTAGATTGACGTGAATTTTTGTTTTTTGTTCTAGGCCAAGAATTGTGGATGCTAAATGTCACGCCGCGGAGCGCCTAAAAAAAGATAGCAAAAGAAAATATTAGTAGTCGGCCATTTTGGATCCTGAAGAAAAAAATATATTGTATATTTTCTAACAGCTTGATATTCACACTCAATAGATGTGTAATTAATTTTAAGAGTGAATCACTTTTTCATACGAAAAAAAATTGTTAAATTCGCACATGATTTTATGCCCTTTACTGTGGCCTAAGGTCTTAATAAAGTTTGTCCGCAGATGAAAAAAAAACGTGTCTAATAGTTTTCGATGCGTTATCACATTTATAAGTTTCAACAAAATCGAAGGCGGTCACTTGAGTGATGTTTAAGGATGTTGAGTCCCTATGAAACATGTTAATGTTAATTGTTCAATAAATAGCTTCTTAATCGTCATGAAATTTTTACACGACCTCCTGAATACTTCATGTAAAAACATACCAAATTTTCAGAATTCTATCATTACTTCAACCTCCTTGAGGGTTGAAATAAAAAATGATAAGAAAATTCTGAAAATGTTGTATGTTTTTGTATGAAGTATTTAAGAGGTCGTGTTAAAATTTCACGACGATTAGGAAGCTCGTTATTAAAAAATTAACATTTTGTTAAGAACAATTTTTAATAGAAATAAAAAAAAATTTATCAATAAACTTCGTTTTGTTTCCGTTGCTTTCAATATATTGTAGATATTATAAAATTGAGAGGTCAAAAAAAAAAACTTATTGCAAAGTTACATCAGTTTCCATAAAACAACATTTAATTTGTGAATGTTAATTGTTCAATAACGAGCTTCCTAATTGTCGTGAAATTTTTACACGACCTCTGAAATACTTCATACAAAAACATACCAAATTTTCAGAATTTTATCATCATTTGCGATTTGGGACTCAACATCCTTAATGTCGATCTAAGAACAAGTTTGTGTTATTGGCTAAAGCCAATTTGGCTACGCATCCTTCAGCCGCCATTTTGGGATTCATTTTTTGCTAAATATCTTTAAAGCGTTTGATCCGACGCCGGATGTGGTCGTAGGCATTTTTGGAGAGAAGAACATTTCTATTATTGCCATAGAACAATACTTTTTGGCGAAGACGTATTACTCGACTTCAAGCGCGTTAAAGTTTGTCGCAACATTGTTCCGCGACGCATCACGCGCTCGAACCGTTGTTATCTGCCATGAAGGTGTTGAAGGCGACGCCACGGGATGGTGGCCTATTGAGACGAACCTGCAAGGGGGTCAGGTGGCATGTCGGGAAAAACCTGCAAGGAGGATCAATATGGCAAGGTATCGGGAAAATCCGACTTTATGGCTTTACGACCGTGCATTACTGTCATCGCCGGCCCTCCGAGCTGCTATAGGGCACCGAGCGCCGCCGCAAGGGGCGCCGCGATGCGGCGTCGTCTGCCGCACATTCAGACTCAACCCCACGGCCAAAAAGCTTTGTATATCAAATTTGTAGAGAATGATACGCTCTGCAAGATTAACGATAACAATTTAGCGCAAAGCGTCCAAGAAATTGTTCGAAAAAAAAAGTTTCGAACAACTTTCACGCAATGTGAGGGCGTATTGACTCTACAGAAAAAATGTTTACACACAAAGACCAATGAATATTCGCCTCTAAAATAATAGTTATGGCAATTTTCGTCATACGATCAACCGCTCGAGGATATTTCGCAAATAAACTCACGGACGGTTAAAATAAAAGAAAACCAATTTCGCCCATTTTTAAGAAAGTTTAAGACGAAAAATTTCGAAGCAGAACTTTGTGGTGAATTTCCTTAGCCTGGAGCTGGAAGCTCCGAATCACGCGATTTCGCGTCTCTTGCCCGCGGTCGTTTAGTTCAAATCCGAACGAAATAGTCCCAGTCCAAAGCTGCGGAAATTCGCTACAAAATACGTTTTTTGGCATTTTTTATATCGACTAATCTTTGCCAGAAGATGGCTCAATTGATGAAATATTACTCCAGTCGTCCAGAACTGTATTCGCGTGTCTGGAGTTCGAAAAATGCAAACGACATCAAGCAAAGTTACTCACTAGCATCCGCCAAACCGTGTCACGAATAACTTTTCTTTAAACAATCAGTGGCGACCAAAATTAGTTTCCGTAAATTACGCAAACGATTTTGAAAAAGCGCGTTTTTCACATATGTGAAGGTCAAAGCCGTGCAAGCTGGATCGCCTGAAATAAATAAATACAATTTGAATATCGTCTATCGAAGATTGAAAATATCATTCGGATTTCGTTAACGATAAGTTTGGCACCATTAGTCACGGAACATTTGGCACGTAACCCGCCGAGTCGACGTACCTGGGAGCAAGGCTCGCCAGGTCGTGCGCGAGGAGCGTGCGATACACGCGATCGGTCATCGACGACGCCGATTGGTCGAGCCTGGTCCCCCATCCGGGCCCCTGCGTCTCGTCCAGGGGCCCTTAAATCCCCCGGCGAGTCCACGCGTCCCATCAGTAAGTCCCGAGTCGTTATCGGGGACACTCCGCACTTCTTCCCTGCCAAGGGCACCTGAGAAGATTCACAGAAATATCAAAATACAGACAAGTTCGTCGTTTCTCTCCTTCGACATCTTAGTCAAGTGAATCTGATTAGCCAGCCGATTTGTGGGCTCACGGATATTTTTATCGAGTCCCAACGGTGCCTTCGAAAAGTGTTTTTTTTTTCTCGTGAAAGAAGAATTTTCGGGAGGCAGAATAGGAGCGGTAGAGTGTCGAGATGTGGTCGTCTAAGGACAACAAATCTATCGGAGATTCGACAGCGGACAGCCAGAATACTCGCACTTTGGGAATGACATCGGCGATAAGCGTGGCCGAGCCCAAGCCCGGCGATCACACTAGAACGAAGGAATTGACGGAGGCTCTCAAGCCGTACAATGTTTTCGAGACGGATGAGGACTTGAATCACAGAATGAGAATATTGAGGTGAGTCGACTTCAATGATCCCTGTAAATTCATTTTTGTTTTTATCGTCACCCACGGTTCTGAATAGTCCTCATCGTTTTTGTTTTGCAGCAAACTAGATACTATGGTGAAACAATGGATAAAGGAGACCGGTATCGCTAGGAACCTGCCACCCAGTGTGGCCGAGCACGTTGGAGGCAAAATTTATACCTTCGGCTCGTACAGACTTGGCGTGCATGACAAAGGCGCTGACATCGATGCGCTCTGCGTCGTTCCACGCCACATCCAGAGATCCGATTATTTTTCGACTTTCTTCGAGATGCTGAAAAAACAACCGGAAGTTACAGATTTGCGGGTAATTACTGAGCGGCTATTTTCTTCATTTGAAACGAGTATGATTGTTATAAGTTCGTTATTATTTTATAATATATTGTTGTATTATAAACCAGAATTTGTACCTAAGGTTGTTGAGCTCTATTGACTCAGAAACTCCCTAACTTTGCCAGGTTTTGCGAATGACCCAGATTAGGGTCAAGTAAAGAATGGAGTTGAAGTCTGCATCGTTGGGATGCAACGAAAGTAACTAAAAAGAAATTTCTCCATTTTTATAACAATCTATAATTTTTATTTAGATCGTGGATCTCTTACGAGGACAAGGAAAAATAGTACGCGTGATTTTCTATGTGGAAGAGTGGATAGAGGGAATCGATGAAGTGGTGATTATAGGAGAAGTGATAAATATGCTGAGAGGGAAGGTACAAAAAGGGATATGTGCATTTGTAAGGGATATCGAGGCCGTTGGAAATAGACTGCCAGAAGGGGGCGGGGGGGGGGTGTAAGAGAAGAGGAATGAAGAAAAATATAAGCGTGCAGTGAGATGGGTGTTATAGTTGTAAGTTCTGGAATATTGAAACAAAGAAAATAGCGAGTAAGAAGATAAGATATGTAACCAGTAATATATATGTAGTATTGTTGAAGCTTTGTAAAAAAAACTCTCTAATAATAATAATAGTTTGCGTGATTTTCGCGTCCTAAATTGGCGAAAAAAACATGTGCGATAGAAGAAAAATTAACTTTCGTTGCATTCCAACGATGCAGTAAAGTAACTTCAACATCGTAGTAAAGAACACTTTGTTTTCATCAAATATATATTTTTTTAAGTTAAAGACCACAAGTTAAGTCCCGTTTCAAACATACTAGTATTTGTAAACGTTACAAACTCTACGGGAAAATTCATATACGTAGAAATGGCAATGAATCTTTTTTGCGAAAAAACAAACATAGCATTTATGCTATGTTTGTTTACGCAATTCGACCCTTCCATTGAAAAATTATGTCGAACTGTATAATAATTTAATGTATAATAATAATAATTTAAACATTGTAAAGAAAAAAAACATTAAAAGCAAATACAGAACCTGTTCTTTCTTGTAAACAGAAATTGTTATGCCGGTGACAATAAATAAAAAATAAATATACACTCATCTATGATAATAATGATGTGATTGTGTATCGACTGAGCGAATGCAAATGTACAGAGCTTTGCGGTGAATTAATTTTCAGCTTTTTAAATTTTCAATGTTTGGCACTGACGTAACTTTTTTTGTATACAATGAGGAACGATATAAATATTAAAAATATACAAAAATATTTATTTTTATACTGTTCAGTTTTTTCGTCAAGTTTGTTTCATTTTTCATAATTCTTGCAAAAAGTAAATTCTGAGAAAATTCCAAAGAATTGCCAAAATTTCGTGACTTTGTCCTGATTATTCCAGGAGGAAAGAAATTCCCTGAGTTTTCCCGGTTTTCGCTGTTTTCCGTATGCGTAACAACCCTGGTACTGTATTGCAATAATATATTATTATAACTGATAATTCCCAAGTAATCGAGTCATTATTGCATCGAATAACTAATAATTATTGCGTCTGCGTTTGTTTGTCCAGGCGGTGGAGGAAGCTTTCGTACCTGTGATTAAAATGAACTTCGACGGCATAGAGATAGATTTGCTTTTTGCCAAGCTCGCGCTCAAAGAGATACCGGACTCTATGGTGAGTGACGATCGGGAGAAAATCAATTCTTCGAAGCAAGCTTTGGATAGGAAGAGTTTCGTATCTCACCAATTTTCTTCGTTTCAGGATTTGCGGGACGACATGCTGTTGAAAAACTTGGACGAACGGTGCGTGAGGAGTCTGAACGGTTGTCGGGTGACCGACGAGATATTGCGTCTCGTGCCGAACGTTGAAAATTTTCGACTGGCACTCAGAGCTATAAAGCTTTGGGCGAAACGTGAGTGTCGAGATTGTCTCTCGAAAAAACCGTTCATACGATCAACGGTTGATGTTTTCCTTTCTTTCCATCCCCAGGACACGGAATATACAGCAACGTTCTGGGCTATCTCGGTGGAGTTTCGTGGGCTATGCTGGTCGCGCGGACTTGTCAGCTTTATCCGAACGCCATCGCGTCAACACTGGTCGAGAAGTTTTTCCTCATTTTTTCGCAATGGAAGTGGCCACACCCCGTATTGCTGAAACGACCAGACAACGTTAATTTAGGATTTCCCGTTTGGGATCCAAGAGTGAGTTGCACTGCTTTGAAAGATTATTAATATTAAAAGGGCAATACAACATGAGGTTCCGAATAATTTCTTCGGCAAACATGGGAAATATCGTTTTTTGACATTCTTTGTCATTTGCTTTTCAGATCAATTTATCCGACAGATATCACTTGATGCCAATAATAACACCCGCGTATCCGCAACAAAATTCGACCTTCAACGTGTCGGTATCGACGAGAACGATAATACTGGAGGCACTCAAGTCCGGTTTCTCGGCAATGGAGAAGATTGTAATGGGAAGGGCTACGTGGGACAGCCTGTTCGAGCCGCCAAACTTTTTCTGCAAATACAAACACTATGTGGTATTGTCAGCGAGCAGTCTGACCGCCGAGGATCAGCTCGAGTGGTGTGGCCTCGTCGAGTCTAAAATACGACATCTGATAGGTAACGAAAGTAAAAAACTATGAACCCTATGGAACGTAAAATGCCGATTTTTTTTCGCAGGCCCTTTTCCCGATTGCAAATATCACTGAGTTTTTCGAATTTTCCAAGAATCACTAGCTCGTTTCTCTTCCAATTTCGCACCCTGTTGAAAAGAGAATTCGAAATTAGAGTCAACGAGCCTGGAAACGAACCACTCATTGTTTTCCAATTCCAAGCGTCGACAAATTTGCAGAACTGAGCAAGGTGGATGAAGGGAAGAAAAATGAAACTAATTTGACAATGATTCGATCGGTAGGCTTTGCCCAAACCACCGTCGTCTCCGCACAATAAATTATGGACTTTCCTAACTCATGGACATTCCCAACTTATCGTGAACAGGTACGCTGGAAAGGAATCCGCACATAACACTGGCGCATGTTAATCCCAAGAGTTTCGCCCCGCCGAGTCCAGCGCCCGGGAGTAACTGTTCAATGTGGTTCATCGGTTTGTGCTTCGCCAAATGTGAAAATCTCAACGTCGATCTCACCCACGACATACGATTTTTCAACGAGACGAGTGAGTGCCGCAAAGACTCTGTCAATTCAAAATGACCGAGCAAACGAACAACAATATATAACTGATTTTCCCTGTTCATGCTTTGCAGTCCAGAGAGTAGCCATGCAGCTGAACGTTTTGAAGGAGGGCACGATCCTTGAAGCGCAATACGTGAAACGAAAGGATCTCCAGGCGTACGTGTCGCCGAGCTTGCTCAAGGTTGAGAAGAAGATAGGAAAAAAAGGACCAGCTGCAACGCAAGGCCAAAAGAATGAAAAACGTGGGGGTGCAGCGGATACTCGTAAAATCGTTATTCCGTCGAATTCTGGAGAAAACCATTGCAACGGGAACGTCAAGGACAATGAAAATCCGAGGAATCCACCGCTGGATCGTCAGGCTGTATCTGCTGTCAATAGAAAGCGACCGGCCGATCCGACGATTGAAACCAGCAGCAAAAAGCGGCGGGTTCACGACAACGAACCATAAATAACGCAGATGGCTTCCTAATGAGTACACAATGTTAACAATTAAGGGGAAATTACCTTTCGGCGAGGTAAAACGGCTGATTTTCATGATTATTGTTTTAAAAGAAAGATCTCTTAACCGTTTTTGCGACTCAGGGTATATTTCATTACTACTTTTGGCTCTTATATGGTATTCTTTTTTATTGATATTAAAAAATATTGAATTGTGGAAGCTTTTTCTTCCATTGACTCTCATACGCAAAATATGGATCAAGGAAAAGTGAGAAATGTCGAAAAACAATGAAATGTCCACTTCGAAACAAGAAGGTGAATTCTCTCAAAAAATGGCTACATTTCGCAATAAAAAATACTTTTTTTTTTTGTTTCAAAAACATTCAGGCTCATGTTTTCGGCAATGATGTTAGAACGATTCATATTCAGTTTCATCAGAATCGGTCAGATTGCTATCGTACCAATTTTACAAATGCAGTTTAGAAGACTGTGCCATACCTCCGCCATTTATAAAGATTGATAAAAAAAATACCATAACTGTTAAAAGTAGTACTAAAACAACGTAAGTCTCGAATAAGGTGAAGAAATTCTTTCTTTAAAAAAAAATGAAAATTGCAATTTTTTTTCTAGCCTAAAGGTATCTCCCCCTTAACAGAAAAGAGAGGCTAGAGGAAAGATTAAGTGAGATTAAAAGTATTGTCTCTCTCTTTTTCGCTTTCATTTCTTTCTCGTAAGGCACATAATTGTAAATAATTCTAGAGACGAGCGTGTAGCATGCATGTACCTGAAAGAAACATCGGTCGAGATTCCTCATTTACGATGGTAAACCGTGCATCGAGAGAAGGAAATGGGGGTGAGCCAGGGGAGATGTCGTTTCACAGAACATAATCTAAACAGTATGTAAGCTTGCAACCCGGCCAATCATTTATTTCAAGTAATCGTTGTATGTCCGATAGAAACTTTATTCGTTACTAAAACCAGAAATCCTTTTAGGCATAGCGATCGATAAACGATCGAGGATAATAGGTTTTTGATATCCTGCGCTATTTTGTTGATCCTTCATTTTTCGAATAGAAATATTCACTCCAGTGATAATTTTGACGGTATTTTTCATCCAAGAACATTCGGTTTGGTTGCAATTTATATATATATATATGTGTGTATGTGTGTATGTATGTAGAAGTGTATGCAGCTACGATTCAGAGTAGAATTATTACTTTTTTTGTCTCGAGTGAGAGAGTGTCATATTGTCACGAGGCGGAGAGGATACAGAGTTGAATTTAAAAAAATATATATATATATATTCATACATATAGGGATGTGTCAAAATTATTTCAACCCTTACCCCTTGGACTTCAATAGCTCGGTGGTAAAAAAAACATGTAGTTTTTTCCATTTTTGCGGTTATGTTAACTTGGCACACTAGATACGAACGCGATGTACATTATAATAGGATTCATAACGAGAGTGCGCTCCAGGAAGTATTCTACCGAGCTGAAAACACGAAAAACGTTTTTTTTTCGGTACAAACCTCTTCAATTATTTTCTCAATACGCTCTCCGAAAAAAACGCCAAGCGAACTCAGAGCACTTTTGTTTACATTTGACACAACGGGTACTTCACAACGTTGTGGATTTTTTCGTTCTGTATCGCAGCCCACTTCGTTCCGTAGCTGCCGTGCGCCTCCTAGCGGTGAGTTCGCTTTGTATTTCGTTAGTTCGTGCGTTCGCCGCAGGAGTGCCGATCTTGTGTCCTCGACGCGTGCGTTTCGCAGGCAGTGATGTGCGCTATCCCGAGTTTGCACTTTGTTATTTATTAGTGAGAAGGAAAAGAGCGGAAAAAGTGGTGTAGAGTGGTGCGTGAGTGCGTGGTCGTCGAGGGGCCCGAGAGTGACTGTGCGTGCGTGCGTGTTTTGTGCGGCGAGACGAAAAACGGGAATAAAGGTAAAGAATTGAAAAACAAAAACACACGCGACAATATCCTCGCAGAGACAAGTGGGACGATCGTGACCTTTGCTGCAGAAAAGCGCGGAGCGCGTTGTACGCGTTCGCTCTCGCTCGCGACGTTTTTTTCTTTTCTCCTTGCTCCGCCCGGTCCGCTTCTCTCTTTTTCTCCCCTCGCCCCGCAATTGCGCGAAAATACGTATTTTTTTTTCTCCCTCTCTGTTCGTCGTCTCGGTCCTTTGAAGTTTCATCGAAATCAAAGGGCCAAGCGAAGAGACGAGGAAGCGGTCCAACCGGTTATGTGGGACACTTGTGCGTTGTTTACAACATTGCGCGTCCCCCTTAATCATCCGTCGTGTACCCGCGCGTACGTGTACAAGTCAAGACAGCTTAGCTCGACATAGCTATTTTTTGTTTTGTTATTACCCAACGGCGCCGCATATACAAGACCGCTGGAGCACGTTCGTTATAATGTCCAGCGGCCAGCGGACGCGATAAGTTCGTTCGGTAGGTGCGGCGACCGAGATCTCGTAACTTCCCACGAGGGAGAAAACGGAGCGTGCTTCTGATAAATGGCGGCACGGTAGTATTTTTGCAGAAACGACGCAGCGACGCGATATCGAGATGTGGTCCTCCCAGGGTAACAACTCTACCGCCAATTCGGCGGCCAACACGCCGAACCTTCGCACCTTGGGAATGACCTCGGCGATAAGCGTGGCCGAGCCCAAGCCCAGTGATCACACTAGGACCAACGAATTGAGGGAGGCGCTCAAGCCGTACAATGTTTTCGAGTCGGAGGAAGAGCTGAATCACAGAATGGAAATTTTGAGGTGAGGCAACTCGGACTTTCCCTGGTAATCTAGGCTTTGCACGCAACTAAATAGTTTACGTGGTATTTTTGCAGCAAACTGAATACACTGGTGAAGCAATGGATAAAGGACACGAGCATCGCCAGGAACATGCCACCCAACGTGGCCGAACAGGTAGGAGGTAAAATTTATACCTTCGGATCGTACAGGCTCGGCGTACATCACAAAGGAGCGGACATTGACGCGCTGTGCGTCGTTCCACGCCATATCAAAAGATCCGATTATTTTTCGACTTTCTTCGAGATGCTGAAAAAACAACCGGAAGTTACAGATTTGAGGGTAATTATTGAGCAGCTCAAGCTAGTATATTTATTATCAGTTATTATAGTTTCATATAGAGTTTTATTTGCACTTATTTACTACGCAACGGATTCTTGCACTTCGTACTATCTAACCCTTCTCTCTTTTTCTTCATTTATTTCTCCGCTCCGTCTCTTTCTCCTCCCTCTCGCCCCTTGTTCCTCTTTCTGCAGACTTCCTCAATTTCCCTAAGGGCTTCTCATATTCTTGTTGTACTGTATTGCTGTATTATAACCAGTGTTTGTACTGTTTAACAATGGAGTGTCATACGTGATGATTATCACGTCACACAATGACGTAATAATCATTCTTTCAAACGTAGAAAAATCATTGCATCGCATAACTAATAATTATTGTTCGGTGTTTGTTCAGGCGGTCGAGGAAGCTTTCGTACCTGTGATTAAGATGAACTTTGACGGCATAGAGATAGATATGCTCTTCGCCAAACTCACGCTCAAAGAGATACCGGACTCTATGGTGAGTTACAGTCGGCAAAAAAGATATTCTTCGAAGCGTCTGTATCACGCGAATTTTTTTCGCTTCAGGACTTGCGAGATGACATACTGCTGAAAAATTTGGATCAAAAGTGCGTGAGGAGTCTAAACGGTTGTCGGGTGACCGACGAAATATTGCGTCTCGTGCCAAACATTGAAAATTTTCGTCTGGCACTCAGAGCTATAAAGCTGTGGGCGAAACGTGAGTGTCGAGGATTGTCTTTTGAAAAAATCGTCCATACGATCAGCGTATGTGACGTTGATTTTTTACCTTTCTTTCCATTACAAGGACACGGAATATACAGCAACGTTCTGGGCTATCTCGGTGGAGTGTCGTGGGCTATGCTGGTCGCGCGAACTTGTCAGCTGTATCCGAACGCCGTTGCAGCGACCCTGATCGAGAAGTTTTTCCTCGTTTTTTCACAATGGAAGTGGCCGCAGCCCGTTCTTCTGAAACAACCAGACAACGTTAATTTAGGATTTCCCGTTTGGGATCCAAGAGTGAGTTATCCTGCTGTCGAGAAATAATAGAGTTTGTGGATAGGAGGTGGTGCACCCGCGGTTCGTCCGCGGCGTGGGCCCGATACCAATACTCGGATGAGGGCCCGTACAGCCGCGCACTGAGCCACTAGGCACTTTTACAGAGTTTCCAATAGTCAACGCAACCGGAAACTCACATTGGAAGCAATCAATCCGTCAATCAATCAATAGTTTCTCGATCTCCTTCACTTTTTTTTCAGGTCAATATATCAGACAGATATCACTTGATGCCAATAATAACACCCGCGTATCCGCAACAAAATTCGACCTTCAACGTGTCGGTATCGACGAGAACGGTGATGCAAGAGGCGTTCGAGTCCGGTCTCTCGATAACCGAGGAGATTATAATGGGCAAGGCCACGTGGGACAAGCTGTTCGAGCCACCAAACTTTTTCTGCAAATACAAACACTATATTGTATTGTTGGCGAGTAGTTTGACCGCCGAGGATCAGCTCGAGTGGTGTGGTCTCGTCGAGTCTAAAATACGCCATCTGATAGGTAACGAAAATGAAAAACGAAGCGTGGTTGGATCGCGTTTTTTTTTCTTTGTGATAGCGCCCATGCTTAGGGTTCCGTACGCAAAGGGCATAATGGAAACCCTATTAATGTCACTCTGCGGTCTGTCCGTCCGCATGTCAAGGGGCTCCAGTACAACGGAATGAGTTAAAGATTTGAAATTTGGATATTTCGTGTGGAATGTTGACCCAAAACCGAAAATTGAATTAGAAATTAAATTAAATTATTTTTCGTCGGGGTCCCGTACATGAAAAAGGAGCAGAAAAAAATGTCTTACCCTGGCATGTGAGGGATAATTTTTTAAAGCTCATTGAGTAGAGTACAAATATGTTTTTTTTTCTCTTTTATTTTCAAAAATGAAGAAATGGAGGGCTGTCAAAGCTGTCAGTTTTGATTCATTTTTGTTACGGGGTCTGTCTCAAAAACTAAACTAGTTAGGCATTTGGAATTTGTAAATATTATAGACCATATAATATTTAAAACGGCGATTCATAATGTAGTATATTAGGCGTAGGAAAAAGAAATCCATTATCTTCTCATGAAATTGAAGGCAAAAATAATGGATTTCTTTTTACTACGCCTAAGTTGTATATAATAATTTCGTGTTACATAATAGAAACGTCAATTCATAATGTTGTATATATAATAATTTATTGTATACACAATACAATAAATGTATAATGAAAATATATAAAATTATTGTTATTTAAATATTTACAATACCAAGTGACTTATTTTTGGAGTCGGTGCCAGCCAAGAACGAGAGATTGACGTCACGGAAGAAACGAGATGGCAAATTCTTCTGCGAAAAACGTGACAATATTGGCAGTTGGCTAGTATCGACTCCAAAAGTAAGTCATATGGTACTGTAAATATTTAAATAACAATAATTTTATATATTTTTATTGTTAGCTACAGCAGGAGTATACAGAGCTTTTTTAGCTATCATCGTACCACGTGATTTCAATTTAGTACTACCTAAGAACTAAGACAGATAGCGTTACCTAATTAAATATCTAGTTAAAAAAAAGGTATTTGGCCATATGTACGGAACCCTAATAGATCGAGGCTCGACTCGCACTTGGCTGAGTTTTTCTCATCGCAAAGGATTCAGGAAATGACGAATACGTCGAAAATCGAAATATCAATCTTTTCGAGGGCCCTTATTTTGCAGTTTCAACCAAAAAAACAATCAAATCGTAAATATCACCGAGCTTCTCGACTTTGCCAAGAATAATCGGCTCGTTTCCCTTCCACTTTGGCACGCCGTTGAAAAAAAGCTATTGAAATTCGAATGAATACGATTGACGAACGAAAAGGAAGAGAAAAAAGCCACTTTGACGATGATTCGATCGACTTTGCCCAAACCGCCTTCACCGTCGAACGATAAATTATAAAGATTCCACATCGCTAACTTGTCGCGAGCAGGTACGCTGGAGAGAAATCCTCACATAACGCTGGCCCACGTGAATCCTGAGGGTTTCGCCCCGTTGAGTCCGGCGCACGGGAACAACTGTTCGATGTGGTTCATCGGTTTGCTATTCGCTAAATGCGAAAATCTCAACGTCGATCTCACTTACGACATAAGGTCGTTCAACGAGACGAGTAAGTAACGCGAAGAATCTCGCGAGCGATTTTAATTGCAAAAAAGAGCAAGAGCGACGACGCGAAGAACGGATTTTTTCTTCTTTTTCCTTGCAGTCGAGAGATTAGCCGAGCAGCTGAACGTCTTGAAGGAGGGAATGATCATAGAGGCGAAACACGTTAAACGAAAGGATCTCAGCACGTACGTGTCGCCGAGCCTGCTCAAGCGCGAGAGAAAGGTAACGATCTAACGAATCTCCAAGGTCAGGGGACTTTGTTTTCGTTTTTTCCTACTGCAACGATAAAAAATACTCGAAAGGTCGTGATCTCGCAGATTTCCGGGGGAAATCATCGTAACGGGAACGTCGGGGGCAACGGGAACGCGGAGAATCCATCGCCGAATCGTCAGGCCGAATCTGCCGCCAACAGAAAGAGGCTGTCCGATCAGGCGATCGATACCAGCGGCAAAAAGCGGCGCGTTCACGACAACGAGCAACAAATAACACAGGTGCTTTCGTGATTACTGGGCTGAAATTTAACGGACGACAAAGTTGGGGGGTAGGGAGGAAAAAAAGAGAGAGAAAAGATTGAGTGAGATTGCAGGTGTCCGGTGCGCAAGACGATGGTTCCCAAATGTGAGACCAGATGGAAAAATAGCCTCTCGTTCTTGTATACCGTTATATATAATCGAATTGTTGTGCAGGGAGAAGACGGCACGTTGGTAGTTCAATCGTGTGGCGACGATAGCAATTCGGGATTCAGCTTGGACGAGTACAAACAAAGTTTGACAACTGCAAAAGACGTAAGATCATTAACCCAACCTCCTAACGAATAACGCGTGGTCGTACGAGATAAAGTAACGAACGGTTCAACCGTGAGTCGATTACAAACGAAAAAAAAACACAGGCGTGCGCTTATAGAAAATTCGTCGAGGGTCGTTCCATCGATCAATGTTGATATCGATCTTTCTGTTGGACGTAAACGCCGTTAATGAAAGTTCACCTTCCACGATTCGCCAAGTTTCGTGTCTTTCGAAGAAATAATACTAAAATGCGGAACGTTTCGAAGCTGCAGTTGATCTTTCACTGGACGATGGGTAGTCGGCATTGATCGGTAAAGCGCTCGACCCTCCGCGTTTTCAGACCTTTGGTGGCAAAGATATAAACAGTTTTGCCTCGAACGTTCGAAGCTACGACAAGGTAAGATTCTCGAGCTGTCCTTCACCAATGTTGTTTTTTCCTGTCTGCTCGGTCGGCGCCATTACGATCTCTTTGGCATGCGCGAATCGTCGGATTTCTTTGTCGATGTACGCGACAACAATTGGACGATTTGCGCCCATCAGTTTTGCTGATGCCATCGAAAATGAATGTGAAAAATTCGACTAGGCTTTGGAATTATTAGCATCAAAGATATCGTAATCTCATTGCCGTATTCTTCAGGTGTATACATGTACAGTGGTACAGTTTTGAGCTCTATTTCTTTCTTTCTTCTCACCAGCCAATTAAGTTCTTTAAAAAATATTTAGAGGACGCTCAAGCCGGCCAAAAATTCTATTTTTCATTGAATAATCGATTTTTTTTCGTCCACTTCTCACCCATGAATTTTACGCTCTATAATTTTTAAATTAACGTCGCAAAAGCCGGCCAATGAATATTTAGTCGTCGCTCAAGAGCTTCGAAATTTCTAATTTTCGCAACTTTTTTTTTACTTTTACTCAGAAATTTGACGCTTTGTAAAATTTCCAAAACAATCGATCCTCTTTCTTTAGGAACAGATTTTTCAAATTCACCTCAGACTTCTAACCCATTAATTATAATCTTTGTGTTCATAAAATAATTCTTCAAAGCTCCTGTCCGTAAACAAGATTATAGGTCGTTTTATTCGTAAAACTGAAATGGCGGCTGTTTCCCACGCATCGTAACGCGTCCCACAGTTGGTCTCGTTAGTCAAACTGCGCACCAATCGTAGCTGTACTCTGTGACGGGCGACGTCATAATACAATAATACAAAATAATACATAATAACACATATCGTCTAGTCAGTGTTTGTTGCAAATTATTATAATACATTATTCAGAAAATGTAACACTTCGCTGATTATTTTGTTTTTATGCTACAAGGAATTATAGTGCAGGAGAGATTTATTGTTGGCAAAAATGGTCAATTTTGTAAACCTTGAGCGACCACTAAATATTCATTGGCCGGCTAGGGCTTTCGCTAGGTTAATTTAAACATTTTCAAGCCTAAAATTCATGGCTGAGAAGTGGACGGAAAAAAATCGTTTTTTTCAAATGGAACTTTGCATTTTTGGGAGGCTTGAGTGACCTCTTAATATTTTTTGACCGCTCGCAGCTTCGGCGACAATTTTTTTTCTCTTTAAAAAAGTTAATTGAATGTTGAGAAAGAGGAAAAAAAGAGAGCTCAAAATTGGGCCACCCTAATGTACAGGGTGAGTCACAACTATCAGGATTCCCGTTGTGAGCGTATAAGGGGGGGTGATTGTCAGCAAAACGCTTTCTTTTCGCGGCTTCGAATTCACCTTCGAACAAGTGAATTTTTTCTCTGAAAAATCTTCGTTTTTTGCCAAAAAATAATAAGCAGATCCGCTTTGCAAGTCGATTATACGATTCAATGATTTTCGTTTATTCGTTAATACGTTGATTTTTTAAGTGGGAGGGGGGAGGGTGTCTCAATATACAAGGGGATCGCGTTTTTTGCCCTAAGATCGATAAAAATGTGACAGAGTCATCTCCTTTTTTGCCGTAAGGAGGCATGATACGGAAAAGTTCGGTAAGACCCGCGTTGATACCTGAAGAAGAAAAAATCGCGTGTTAGCAGCTACTGTGCCATTGTTTACTCAGCTTTGGACTTCGAACGCAAATATCTCGGCCAATTTCAAGGTATTCCTTTCACGAACCCAAATATTTGACAATTAACTGATTTTCGTCTAAAACGAAGTAAAAACACATCCCAGTATACTGATCAAATTTCAAGCCAAGGTACCGAACTTTTAACAAAAAATTACGACTCTGAAGGTCGTCTCATTTATAAGACGGTTTATGGAGATGACACACTGGCCACATTCCTATATAATAATTTATACACTAGATAACTCTGGATGGCTGACATAAACTGCACACGCGCGCAAATAAATCTAAAGAATCCGTAAGGACAATAAAAACAGCGGGTCATCGAATGTTTAAAGAAAATATTTCTCGCCAAAGGAATACCTTAAGGGATTATCGCAGTGTAACGGGTCGAACAATAGCTGATTTTCACTATTTTTTTTCAACGCTTAAATTACGCTATTCCGTCGATTTTTTTATGTCAAGTCAATGCACTCGTGAAGAACGGAAAATACATTTTTAAACGTTTATTTTTGTTTTTTGTACTTTCTTTTTAACGGTTGAAAATATCTTTGAAAAAAAGTAGTCCTCACGGTGTATACGGTTGTGGTCGTAAATATTATCTGAAACAAAATTTGTAAACAAATTATTAATCAGTATAAAAGCCGCTATCTTGCTACGGAGGTTTTTTTTAAAATCAACATCGACAAAATGACGGTGGTTTGAAAAAAAAGTATCGATTTTAGCCTATTTTTCGACAGTTTTGTGTTTAAAAAAATATGAAGATTTAAAAATAGCTTCCACAGCAAGGTTAAGAATGGCGTGAAGAATGTTGTGTCAATATTTGAGACGAATAGCTTGGAAACTCTTCCTTTGAGAGTGTACACCGTTTTGAAAAACGGTATTTCGAGAAAAAGGCGTTTAGAGTTTCGAGTTCGCGCCAGGTGTCAGGTCGCCGCTCGAATTGCTTTCTCTGATAAAGGTTCAGCGACCGAAATTGTACGAATTACGCCCCAAAAATTGAACAGTATCTTTATAACCGTCTATACTATCGGATAATGCAAAAAAAACGACTTTTAAAAAGATTTTACACTGTGCGATCCCTCAAAACAAGCGTTTTGCTCGCAATTCGCGATTTTCACGTCGTAGAGGTGGCGCAGCAATATTTCAATATGGCCGGTCAAAATATAGCCTGCAACGAAAACATTTACTTCGCTCTTGATTTCCTGCGAGTTGTCTATTGGATTTACCTCCATGGTATGTTGTAAAGATGCTACTGCAATGAATAATCTGTTGTCCGCTCATTTTTTAGCTCCATCAGCTCTGGATTCGAACTTTTTAAGGTTATGAGAGTCACTTGCAGGTTTCGAGAAGGGGTGATTCTATTTTTCAAAGCATTCTTTTTACAATGGACGTTTGAAATTATATTTATACATTGTGTATAACAGGAACAATCTTTAACATTGCTCGATTTATTATTCGCAAAGATACAAACTTGAAAAGGAAAATAATTGTGAAGTGACTACAAACTCGTCTCGATGGCCTAAAGAGAGTCATTTTCAGAGCCAAAAACCACTTTTTTCAAAAGATTTCATCTTTAGGTGGCTTATGGAATGACAATTCACATTAATTATCCGTCTTGCACCCTGGAACAACGGTCTTACACGCAGGTCTCGAAACTACGGCAGTGGGGGAAGCTTCACTTAGCGTCCAGTTTTTGCTTCAATTATCGGCCGCATGGTGCGCATAGGAAAGGGGATGTCGTGTGCGAAGAATATCGAAGATATCATATGGCTCCGTCTTGCATACAGAGCATGCAATTTAGACTGTAATGTCTCGGTATACGCATTCTTATTTATTTTTGTAAGAAGTATCCATTACACGGAAAGTAAATGCAGAAAGTATGTATTTGCATGCTCAAGTGAACATGAACACGCTAAAATGAACTAAACATGCTAAAATGAATACGAACAAAAATACATGCTTAAAAATATAACCAAATCTATATTAACGTGCAAAACTCAAACGACTATGATAAAAATGATTGATATTTTGTTCTTTGCGTAAATATTCGGAAGTGGGGCTCCTGCTAGAATGAGGCTAATTTTCTTCAAGGGTTCAAACATACCCAAACAGCCCTAAACAACCTCAAACAAACCCAAACAAAGTTTAGCCTGATTCTATCAGGAGCCCCACTACCGAATATTTACCGTTCTTTGTATTGCGATGGTAGTTGAGCTGAATTGTTACGTTGCGCACTGGGAACCGAAAGTTCTGGATTGTCACTAAATGAAATTGTCAATCAGTTATTTAGGCATAGCCAACTTTTTTTATGCGCGTCAGAATTTTCAACTGTTACACGCACATACGCCTATCCGACGAAACATTTTATGATCGGTTTAGGTTAGTCTCATGACACCCCCCGATCACAGCGACACACGGTGGCGGCGATAAGAACAAAAAGCTTGGACACTAAGTGGCCCACTCGCCGCCTATCAAATACGACCGTCGTTTCATGACCTGTATGTAAGACCGTGCCTGGAACACAGCAGGATCTCGAGTCATCTTTCGTTTTTTGAACTATGTACGTTGTTGTCAATGTGTTTTGACGAAGTTTGCTGTTCCAGTAGAGCTTCTGGCTTAGGCCGCGAGAGGCGCCAAGACTTTTGGGGATCGCGAATGACACAGCCTGTACGCTCGCTAAGGGAACCCTGATGCGAATCACCGTGTGTATTAGGGTGGCACAAATTTGAGCTCATTTTTGCCCCTTTTTTCTCATACAATTACCTTTAAAAAAAAAGAAATCGTTTCTCTTTCGTCCACTTCTCACCTATGAAGTTTACGTTTTATAATTTTTAAATTAACCTCGCGAAAGCTCCAGCCGGCCAGTGAATATTCAATGGTCGCTCAAGGTTATCGAAATTCAGAATTTCCGCCAAGAAATAAATCTCGCATGCACTATAATTCCTTGTAGCATCAAAGCAAAATAAACAGCGAAGTGTTACATTTTCGAAATATTTTATTATAATAATTTGTAACTAACACCAATTAGACGATAATATGTGTTTAATAATACAATGTGTCATAATAATTATGTATTATTGTATTATGGCGTCGCTCGTCACAGAGTACAGCTACGATTGGTCCGCAGTTTGACTAACGAGACCAACTGAGGGACACATTACGATACGCAGAAAACTGTTTTTAAGGGGCTAAACCTAGTTCGCGGCTGGAAAAACGAGGTGTTTTCGTGATTTTTTTTGACAAATAGGTGCAGTTTTTTAACTTTATGTTTTTCATAGTAAAGGGTACCATTTCAAGTATCTTTGACAATTTTTTTATTGCGCAATATTTATAAACGACGGAGATACAGTAAATTGCACCGTTCGCTGTGCAAAAAAGGTCCTTCGCGGTGGCCACTCCTGCTCGAGAAAAAATCATCTCAAATCAAAAAACCAAATGAATTTAGTTGTCGTATCGTATTATCTAGAATTTAATCGAAGGATTCAATAAAATAATGATTGTTTAAAAAATGGTCACCGATTGAAAGTGATCGTCGAAATTTCGGTGAAAAAAATACTCTATTTTCCTTGATATAAAAAAAGTATGCATTAACAAAAACATCCTTCGATTAAGGACTGCCTTTTGAAATACAAAAAATGTCTGTGAAACGTGAATCAGGCTGGTTTAGTTGTTTCTGAAATATTTTTGTCACCCTTTTTGAAAAATTCATTCCGAGACCTACCTGTAAACGCTCATAACTCCCCCAATTTTCAACGAACCAACCTGAAATTTTCAGAGAATACTTTTGAAACGTTATATTATAAGAATCCGTCGAAAACGAAGAATCGGTTTTTTCAAAAATTCCAACTAGGTGTAACCCCTTAAACAATAAAGGATTCATTGTTTTGAAAATTTGGAAATTTCGAAGCTCTTGCGCGACCACTAAATATTCATTGGCCGGCTAGAACTTTCGCGAGGTTAATTTACAAATTACACACCGTAAAATTCATGGGTGAGAAGTGGACGAAAAAGATCGATTTTTAAATGAATGTTAGAGTTTGTGGGAGGCTTGAGCGACCTTTAAATATTTGTTGACCGCTCACAGCTTCCCCGAGAATTTTTCCTTTTCTTTAACTTCTTCGTTGCCATTGACGCAATAGTGCGTCAAATAATTCCGTGCCCCGTGTGGCATTGACGCAATAGTGCGTCAACCTTTATTTTCCTATTTAACCCTTTGAAGCATAGTGACATACTGGTATGTCACCTACTTCCACTCTGCTTTTCTTGAATCAAAAATTTTTTTAACGCATAACGACGAATGTAAATGTATATTTGGGACGTTAGGAGATCAATTGTTACTACAATATCACTATTAAAGGCTTATGTTGCACTTAGTGGATGTTGATCATCACTACAGTACAAAAAAAACACGTTTTTAGACAATACATGTAATTGTGCTTAATCTAGCCGGTAAACCATACGCAAAAAATGAATTCAGAGACGTTTTTTGGGTCGCTGATTACGAATTCGAGCTCAAAATCCAGAAATGCAAATGACGAAAATCAAAAACGTTACTCGATTTACATGAAAATTAGTACTCAGAGATTTTTGAAGTCGCTTATTGCGAATCTGAACTTTAAATTTGAAAATTCAAAATGGCGGCGCTAGAATGGCGGACCGAAATTGAAAATTTCACTCGATTTAGATAAAAATTGTCGTTTATTACGAATCTGAACACAAAATTCAAAACATTTTAATGGCGGACGAAAGTGCAAAAAACAGCTGATAAATCTTGGTACTCGGGGGTTTTCGGGGACGCTGAGTCTGATGTCTCAAAATGAAGTCTCAAAATGAAGGAATTTTTCATGGTGAATTCAATAAAATGAGGCATAATACAATAAATAGGTGGAAATATATGAAGCTTGAGTACCGAGTCTCATCTAAATCAATCTGTATTATTTGTATTTACATTCGTCATACTTGTTCGTCATTATGAATTCCTGAATTTTTAGTTCAGATTCGTAATCAGCACCCTCAAAAACCCCAGAGTACAAGGTCCCAGGATAAAACAAATTTCCTGCCATTTCGGGCACTTTTTGTCGAATTCTCTGTGCCAACGAAGGGGTTGGAGGAGATAATTGAATGGTGAGAAAAAGGTAAAAAATAGAGCTCAAATTAGTGCCACCCTAGTGTGTATATTCTATAGAATCCACGTTTCCCCATCGTATAATAATCGCAACCGTGGTTTTTCATTCACCGTTTCAAATTCTCAGGAAGGACCAGCCGGTGGTTCAACGGTGGTGCAGGAAGGATTCGTTTGCACCTGACCGATGTATGCATACTACCTCAAAATGATCAACAACAGATGCTCGTCCAGGTTATCTAAAGTATAAGAAAATATTTCACACAGACACACGGATAGACAAACGCGCGCGCGGACAGGCCTTGTCCACTGCCCACTTCGTAAGTCCCTCCATTGTTTTTCCTTCTCTCCTCTTCCCCCCTCTCTTCACATCTCTCTCTCTCTCTGTCTTTCACATTTTTGCCCCGCGAAATGCCAAGATGGACCAAAACGGTGGACGGGGCGGGGGGGCGCTTACGGAGGCGGCATTTTACTTTTTATATAACGAACGAGACATATACACACACGTACATCCGAGCCCAAACCGCCTCGGCCAAAATTGTCGGACACTTCAATTATCAACTACCCGAAGATATTACGGTAGAAAAATGGAATATGGACTGCTGAGAAAAAAAAAAACAGAATCTAGGAACTCATCGATATTTTGTAAGCCCTATCGTGTCGTTCAATTGTCGTTAGGCAATTGTTTTCTGGCTTACGAAAAGTTCGAGGGCCCGATAATCTTGGCCAATGCTGTGTACGCGTATATTCGATGTATGTATATATGTCTTAGCTTTCAATACGGTCAGGACGAACATGCATAATAATTGGGACTTCGATATCCGGATATTTCGATACTCGCAGCCCGCACTCGGTGTGCCCTTTTTTTTCTCTTCTTTTCTTCCTTCTTTCGCTTGCTCGTGACGAAGATATTTCGATTTCGTCGCTCGCGTTCAATTTTTCGCATCCAATTAGTAGCGTGGCCTCGGGTAATTGCCGAAAGAATCGTATCTAAAAAAACTTATATACAGACATATATATGAATCAAAAGGAAAAAAGATACGCAGGGACGGTATGAAGGTTGTCAATCACTTCCGGTCACTCCGGCGTGTATATATTACGTATAGCGAAAGTGAAAAAAGCCCTCGGTTGATTGAAAACATAATGACGGAGAAGCGAAAGATACGCGGTAATTTTTCAACGGCTCTCGCCTATTTCATTCTCCGTTCTCTCGTTTTTCTTTTCTCACTCTAACACGATTATCCTTGCTCATGAAAAAAGGCCCTTTTCAATCGTCACACGTTGGGGACCGTGATGAATTTGTATATGTGTATGTGTATATATATATGTTAACGCGAGATTGGTCGTGGAACGTAAAGATCCAACATCTTTATTTCTCATTCGAAATGTACTGGGTGGCTCGATCAGTCGTACGAGGCTGCCGTTTCAAAACTCTTCAAGGAGCTTCAAGCGCCAATAAAAAAATGTGGTCGTGATGGGAAATAATGTTGAGGGCTTGATGGAAAAAATACTTGTGTACAGTGTTTTGAAAAGCTCTGACTTGAAAAATGCACGTTCTCTTTTATAACTTTGACCGTTTTCACTTTCTTCGAACAATTGAATATAAATATTATTTCAAACATTTTTCATCACGATACGTACGGTTTGAGATGTCAGCGTGTAATGCTTTGGATCGGCCATCTTGTACATTTCCATAATAAAATCTCGAACTTGTCAGGTCCCTCGCGTTAATTTTTACGACTATTATATATACATACATACTTTCTTATATGTATATGGGATATTTCACGCCATTTCACCTAGTACGTGAACTCGGCCGATTTTGGTTATCCTGCTTTTTTTGAAAATTGTACCCCCTGAAAGGAATATCGCCACCAATTATTTTACTTTTATCTCTTCTCTTTTAGGACTTATAATTTTATCAAAAATATCTTGGAAGTTTTGGAAACGTTTAAACGCTGATAACTCCTGAACTAACTGAGGTATCGACAAATGTCACTATATATTTTTTGTTCATTTTGAAGCATACTTTCGTTAAAAAATATGAAAAAAATTATCAATTATCAATGTCAACGTTTTTTTTGCTTCTAAAGTAATAACTATTAGTTTTAAAGACGATTACCTTTTTTTATTTTTTTCAAAAAATTCCCTTAAATAGAGTTACCCGTTCTATGATTTTTGAGACTAGTACCATCGTGGGCCCATTTTTATTTCTATTTTTTTCGAATTAATCATATTTTTCGAGAAGATTAGTCTTAAAATGCATAGAATCGGCCACTCTATTTTCGAGAATTTTTGGGAAAAAAATTGATAAAGGCATTCCTCTTTTAAAAAATAGTTTTCACTTTAGAAGCCAAAAAACGTTGAAATTGATAATTGATAATTTTTCTATATTTTGTAACGAAAGTATGCTTCAAAATGAAAGAAATTATACAGTGACATTTGTCGATACCTCAATTAGTTCAGGAGTTATGAGCGTTTGAACGTTTCCAAAACTACCGAAATCGTGATTTTTGGAAAATTATAACTCCTAAAAGAGATGACATGAAAATCTAAAAATCGCCGTGGACATTCCTTCCATGGGGCACAATCTTACAACAAAAAATCAGGAAACCGTAAAATGGTCAGGGTCCACGGTCTAGGTGAAATGGCGTGGAATGTCCCATATATATACGACAATAGATTCGCCGAACGTAAATAATTCTAGCGACGAGCCCGTAGCGTGCGTGTACTTAAAAGAAATTCCGATCGAGATCTCTCGATTACGATGGTAAAACGCTCGTTGAGAGAAGAGCGTCGGGGGGGGGGGGGGGTTGATTCGCGACAATCCGACAAGCTCGCGACCTGGCTATTTATTTATTCCAAGTGACCGTTGTACGTCCGATTGAAATTTTATTCATTATTGAAACCGGAAATCCTTTTTGTTCAACGATCAGTGAACGATCGCGAACAATGAACTTTTTGACACTCCGCGGTGTTTTGTTAATTTTTCATTTTGCGGGAGACGATTGTCGCTCTGTATATTTCTGATTCAAGAATATTTCGTTTGGTTCGAGTGTATATACATCGCTGTATGCGGCCCTGATTCCCAGGAGAATTATTACTCTTTTTTTTTCTATCTCGAGTGTTGTATGTGTGCGAGAATGTCGTGTCGTTGTTGTGTGATTAATACTTTTTGATGTGTGTCGTGCGTTAAATGGTTTCGACAGAGAGAAAATACATTGAAATATATATATATATATATATATTAGTGCGTGGCGATAAAAAGACATCTTTCACCCATTCGAACGATAGTGATAGGTATAAAAAAATGCGTGTCAAATTCGAGCTCTTTAAATCAAGCCCAAGTGGTAGCGCCCGATTAATATCTTGCCACATTTGATTCGCACGTAATATTCGTTCGTTGCGTTCAAACCCGAATAACTCAACGACCGAGTTATCTTTGTTAAATCCGTTTCAAGATTCTTAAAGCAGCAGATAACAGGATTGAAAAAGCTTTCTCCAAAATCTCGATATCATTGTTTTTGACCGAACTTCAGCTTTTCAGACGGAAAAAATTCGAAAATTCAAAAAAAAAGGTCATTTCTCGATAGCTGTAATTCGTGTAAAACTAATGAGATTTTTTGTAGCTGTTTCTCGAAGCTGCTAAAAGTAATTTTTGTATAAAGCTTCATTCGGATTTAGAAAAATGTCGATGTGTCGATTTATCAAGAGCGACGAAAAATAATCGTGCCCTTAATAACTCGACAGCCAACTCCAGCGTGATTTTCATAACTCAAATTTGGCATTTTTTTTCGCCACACCCTAATATATGCGTAGAAACATGACAAAAGGACGCGACGTACGCGTCGTACCTTTTTGCCAACCTACGCCGTGCTAAAAGTAATTTTCGGCAAATACCTTCTATTGGTTAAAAAAAAAGTGTTGATGGTGCGTCGATTTATTAAGGGCGATGAAAAATAATGATGCCCTTAATAACTCGACAGCCAACCCCAGCGTGATTTTCGTAACTCAAATTTGGCATTTTTTTCGCCACACCCTAATATATGTGTAGAAACAGGACATAAGAGCGTGACGTACGCGTCGTACCTTTTTGTCAACCTACGTGGCTCTGTGTATCGCTCGCGGGAGGAAATAAAGAGAAAAAGCAAATTATCGCCACAAAAAAATGCTTAGGATATTGTACTTGTACTGTGCTGTAAGAAAAAAATCGCGTTTGGGGCATTTTTGTGTTAAATATCGAAATACGTGTGTATATATATATATATATATATATATATATATACACATATATATATACACACACACGTACGATATACGATATATCATCGCGGTTATCGCAATTTTTTTCGTCCAATTTTGCTTTTATTTATTTTTTTTTTCTCCGTCTCGGATGTGACCGACAAAATGCGATCTCCACACGCTTGTGCAATAAAGAATAATTTCGCTCGGTACGAGAGTCGCAACTCCCTCGTCCCCTTCGCCCCCCCCCCCCCCCCCCCCCCCCGGCGACTTGCATTGACTCGTTTCGTGCCCTTCTTCAAATTCAAGAAAAAAAAAACAACCGCGCGTAAATAGGGGACAGAATAGCATGAAGCGTATGTGTGAGTGTGTATGTGTGTGTGTGCATGACCGCGGATCCTCGAGGTGCAAAAATCGTATTCCACTCGAACGTAATTAATGCGACCCCCGAGAAAACGAAATCAGAGGGAAAATCGAAATTCCCATCTATTGATCCTCGTCGAGGATCTTCCGACAAATTCCTCGCGTATGCTCGATTAGCGAAGAAAATAGGGAAAAAAGCTGTACGACGAATTCGAGCGTCGTCATTGACGAGATTATCGTAACGAGAAATCATGTAGCCTCTAATTAGTTCTATTTCCTTTTCTTTCTTTTTTTTTTGTGAACCAATCAAGGCCCGCGATGCGTAGTAATGAAAAGATAATAAACGACGAGGTTGCGGAAAAACCGGATCCACATCTATGTGTCAAAAGCGCCGAGATCTGACGTTCCGAATTCATATGAAAAAGAAAGAAAGAACAACAAAAAATACACGGACACACTTATCGTTAATCCACGTAATCATTGGGGATGAGAAGATTAGGGAAATTTGTACTCTCTCTCTCCTCTACGACTGTACACTATCTCTGTATCTTTCTTCAATAAAACGAATACATTTTTTTTTATTCCCGCATCGACTAGACGTTTTATTTCGTATTCCTCGTCCCCTCGAGGAGTTACGTGGGTTTGAAAATGTCAAAAAAATCCATTAAAAATGGAAAAATGGAAAAATATGTCTAGAATATTCTCCCGAAGTTTTAAGGAAGTTCATCTGGCACCGAGTTAGTCAAAAGAAAAATGCTAGAAATTTTTCACTCGCGTCCATGGTTCATCGTCGATCTCTTTTTCGACCATGGAAGAAAATTCAAAAAATAAAGCGTTTTTCCGGAAAGGCAAACAAATTCAATTTTCGAAAATCAAATTTTTTCTCAATCAATCTCGAAATCAATTTTTTATGTGTTATTATTTCGTATCCTTTTTTTTATAACTACAATGATTTTATTTGCGATTAATTTATTTGATTTTATTCTCTAAGCCGATTTAGTCATTACGTTTCCAGTCACTTCTGTATAATTTGTTGTAGAAGTGTAGTGCACATTGCGTCGTTCGGAAAGTATTAGTGTTGATTTCAAAAAGCGCGCGGTTGCGACGTTGCCATCATAATATGCAAGAAGACTAGAGCTAAGGAGTACGAACGCTTACGGCGATCACGATCCAAAAGCGTCCACGGAAATCCAGTTATTAGTGGTTGGTGGCTTCACCGCGTGCGTCGCTGCTCATCACCGAACCGAAATGAACTGAGCGACAAGAACGCAGCCGACGCTGTCCGCCATCGATGATTCCCGCTTGTCGTCCATTTTGGAATAAAGTGTGTGCGGACCACGTGTATTTGCGACTAACAAATTTTGCGAATTGTGTTAGATTCAAGGTATTTCTTTCACGAACCCGAATATTTGACCACTGATTGTCGTCTATAATCAAGTAAAAATACATCCCAGTATATTCGTAAAATTTCAAGCCAAGTTACCGAAAAAATTACGACTCTAAAAATCGTCTCATTTGTACAGCGCGCTTCACGGAGACGACACCCTGGCCACATTTCTATCCAACAATTTATACACTAAATAACTCTAGATGCCTGATACAAACGGCTCAGGCGTGGAAAAAATCTAGATTCCGTAACGACAATAAAAACAATGCAAAAAATGTGACCAGCAGAATTTTCGTACTCGCGACTTTTCAGAAAAAATGTCTGAATCTACTAAATGTGCGCGAAGTTTTTTTTCCAGTTTATCGTTGAGTATAATAATTTATTGTGACTTATTTTTATTAAGCGCTACACTGTAATTCACGAATGATTCAGAAGGGCCCTCCTTATGCCCCTACAAAATACGTTCCTCCGTGAAGGAAATACCTTAATAAAAAATAATTGTGTCGTTATATCATATATTTAATATATACATTGGCTTAATTTCTGTATTTCATTATTATTCGTTATCTGTACAGCGTATCATGCTGTGTGTTCATTTGTAAAAGTTTTGTTTGGATTCAAAATTCTTTTGAATTTTCTTGTGTCGATAAATAAATTGTTTGTTGCTGCTTCCTCAACAAAAAAAAACATATTCACTAATTTTCCGTATTTTGTAATTATTCTCCAAAACAATCTATATTATCTATATAAGAATTTTATTTATATAGGAATTTCCATCACCAACTGGTTTCACAACTAATTTGATCAAATTACCGTTCCATATGAAGAAGCAAAGGGTGCTTTTTGCATATCGTACGGCACTGTTTTTACCATTAGTTTGATCAAATTATTGCTGCATATGAAGTAGCAAAGGGTGCTTTCTGCATATTGTACGGCACTGGTTCGTTCCTGTTTCAAATCGGTTCGGTGAAGAGCAGCGCCGCCACCCTTCCCATCTGGATTTCCATGGACGTTTCTTCAACACTGCGTTCGTACTCCTTACCTCTAGTCTTCTTGATAATATGCGACTGGAGTAATATGGAGGTTAACCTCCAAAAAATCAGCATTTTTCGAGACAAATTAATTTATTCTGAAGTTCACAAGTATCTAATGGATTTTAGAAAGCTGTCCAAACGTTCTTTAGATATTTTTTATCCATTATAAAAGTTTCTTTCGAAACTGTTTGTCGATGTTTGCAAATTTCGCGTTTATAGACGGGAAAAACACGACAATCCATAAGAGACCGTGTTGAGAACATTTTTATTTATTAATTGCTCGCAAACAAGGTATCCGGAGAGTTTAAAATTTGAACGGGTGACTTTTTAGATACTCATAAGTGAACTCGATTTTTTTAAAATCAATATCTGTTTGTTAATTCGATCATCGGAGTAAAAGTCTAGGAGAGAGAGCTTTTGGGGATTTCCCCCGTTGGGCAAGACCGGCTGGGAGCGACGCAGGTATATCGCATTTTTCTCAAAACTACTTTTGAAGTCGGTGGACGCGATTTCTCGAAAACTAATGCACCGATCTTATTGAAATGTTGCACACTTCTTCAAAATAGCATCGACCAGCGATTGAACGAAGGTTTTTTTTCGATTACAACTAATTTTACCAGGTTATACGTAGTGTAAATTGTAGCACAAATTGAACCATTTTGCATAAAACTCTGCCAAAAACTTAAGTCTCAATTTTTTTCAAAGCCTTCGTTCAATCACGAGCCATACTTATCTACTAACAGCAAAAAATTGGGTTTTCAAGGCCTTATGTCACAGTAACGAATATCAAGCTGTTAGAATTTTTTTTTCGATGGACAAAATGGCCTACTAATAATATTTTCTTTGGTTATCTTTTTTAGGCGCTCCGCGGCCTGACATTTAGTATCCACAATTTTTTACCCAGAACAGAAAACACAAAATTCTCGTCAATCTACATTAGAATACCTACAGAAGTACGTACGGAATTTAAAAAATATCGTTTTGTTCAAAAGTTGTAGGTATTTGAACTTAAGAAATGAATATTCAGTGAAAAATTTCGTTATGAGTGCTCAGAAAATGAAAAGTTTTCGATTAATCAGAAATTCTTTACATACTTCTCTGCGAAATGCAATTAGGAACATAACTTTTGAATTTGAAGCAAATCGAGTGAAAATTGTTGAAGTTATTTGTCACGCCAATTGGAAAAAAGTTGTCTCGAGAAGTTTGGAGTAGTCGGCCATGTTGTACATCGAAAAAAAAAATATTTTCTAACAGCTTGATATTCATACTAAATAGACGTGTAATTAATTTTATGAGTGGATCACTTTTTAAAACGGAAAAAAATGTTAAATTCGCACATGATTTTATACCCGTTACTGTGGCCTAAGGCTTTAATTTCAGATAAAGCTATCATGAGTTATCCTGACCACCTCGAGGACACTTTTTTAGGAGTCTCCGGAAACCAGGCCCCACCGGCAGGATTTCCCAAATTTTTGGATGAAATTTTTTCAAATTTTGTTGAAATGTTGCTCTTTTATGTGCTTAACATTTCAAATAAAATAATTCATATCCTATATTTTTTTTAATCGAGATAATATGTTTTTTTTGGCTTCGAAATCCACGTAAACCCGTCAAGCCGCGTAACAATATTCGTGACGATGAAAGTCAGAATAAAAAATTAAAAAACATTACGCTGTGTGAATTTTGAATTTCACAAAATTCGACGTAGGCTACTAGATGTTGAAGAAGAAGAAAATGGTATGTCGATCGAGATTGTCGCACGGCGAAATTGTTGCGATTGATCGTGACGTCGAGTCGATTTATGATACGTGCATCATCGTCCGCAACACGTGTCACATTCGCCGATGCAATTACGACGCGTACGTCGTTCCTGGACTCATCGTCCGCGCCCACGCGGCTTACGAGTCCAGATGTGGCGAGATCGGAAAATCATTGAACGACCGAGGGGAAATTGCGATTGGGCGTAATGTAAATTGAGAAATACGGAGAAGCTTGTTCCTTACAATTTATGACGATCTCAAGGCAGAGTCCCGCTTTGTGACGTCCGAAAATAACTTTCTATCGAGTTTTTTATTTAGAAGGGAAAGAAACAAGTGAGCCGATTAAAAGTTGTGGTATATTTTAAGGCGTTACCCCCACTTGTAGCGCAAAAAAAGGCCTTTTTCATGAATTTTTTTAAAGAAAACTACAAAACTTTTTTAATCGATCAATATACCATCTTAAAGAACACATCTTGAAGAACTTTCAGTAATTTTTTTATTGAAAAATATTACATTGTTTAGTGGCAAATGGCCGTCAATGAAATAATGTTTTTATATACACGGTTTGCGGTGACCAACATTGCGGCGAAGTGGATCATCTGAAAAAAAAATGCGGATGGATTTAGTCAAATATAAGTATAAACTAGTCTTTAATCGAAGGATTTTAAAAAATATTCATTTTTCACAAAATGGCGGACAGTCAAAGTTAATGGTTCGTTTTTGACGAAAAAAACGGCCGTTTTTTGGCTATAAAACAGCCATTTTTTTCGAAAAAAAAAATCGAAAGATTAAAGACTACATTTTTATGTATTAAATAAGACTGCAAAATTTCAAGAAGATCGGTTCATTAGTGTTCGAGTAATCTTGGTCACCGACTTCAGAAATGCCATTTTGAGAAAAACGCGTTTAAAGTTTCAATTTCAGTTTACACGAAGAACGGATTCTTCTCTTTCAACGCTCATATCTCAGTCAATTTTGTTCGGATCGACTTGAAATTTTCAGGACATATTCTCAGATACTTATACTTCAAAAAAATGCAAAAAAAACGATTTTTTCAAAATCGCAAGTGGGGGTAACCCCTTAATGTGTATTTAAAAAGTAGTGAATAAATTTGTTCAACGCGAAACAATAAATTACTGCAGCTTTATCAGCCTGTTCCATGAGCGCCATGCCACTGCACTCTCCAATCGTCAGGACAGATGCAGCTCGTAATTCTTGACTGAAACAACAAAAACAAAAAACATTCAATTGCCATTTTTTCTTCTGGGTAAACCAAGACAAGGCAGAAAAATCGTCAATTTATGACCTTTTTCAGGATTGAAAAAAAAACGTTAAATATTTTTTTAGACCACTTCAACGTGCTATAAAAGTCATTTAAAAATACTTTCCTAACGATCCTTTTAGTTCACTTAAAAGGGAATGTAATGCTGAACAGAGAAAAACTTTGGTTCGATTCCATATGTCGTTTAGTTTTTTGCTATCACGCCCGCCAATTTAGAAAAATCGTGAAAATGAAGACTGGAGAAAACGCACTTGGAAGTTTTCAATGGGAAGAATATCAATTTTTGTTTACTTGCATTAATGATCTGCTAATCAGCTATTCCTGGTCCCTTTAGTAGACCTGATTCGCCAATGAACGACTCTCCTACGAACCCTAACAAGGAACATCCCTCAGGTGACACCCTTCGATTTTCGATTTTCGAAAGCACCGAAAAGTAAGCGACACGTATTTTTTTTATCGGCGGAAAAACGGTTTTAAGGGGTGAAACCACCCCTCGAAAAGGCATCTCTAGGGGTAATATAGCAGTTTCACACACAAGAAGTCCAACGATTTTAATGAAACAAAAACGAAAATTCTTCTAATCCGAAGCAATTAAAAATCCACTATAGTGACATTGCAGAAAAAAATTAAGGAGTGAACCACCCTAGAGATTCCTTTTTTCGAGGAGTGGTTTCACCCTTTAAAACCGTTTTTCCGACGATAAAAAAAAATACGTATCGCTTACTTTTCGGTGCTTTGTAACGTATCCAAATTTCAATAAAATCGAAGGGTGTCACCTGAGGGATGTTCCTTGTAAGTATGGTTTTGAAAGACCCTTGAACTTTTTTTAGATATAAAATTGGGGATAGAAGATCGAGTGGCGGAGCAATTACGCACCTGTTCGAGGCTTCTCTGCTTTCGGCATCGTATCTTCGAAGGTACTTAGAATTGGCCTCTATAACTTTGTTAATATATTCTTGGATATAGTACAGTCGTGCTGTATATTGGAATCGGAAAAAATTAGAAGGCTAGTTTTTTGGCAGGTGATTTTGTTGGTGCCGCGGGTACTAATGCCAAGTTTGCTTAAAAAGCGGGCTGTAGGGTTTTTTAGGGGATGAAGGGGGATGGGGGTGGATTGGTGCGAATCTAAAACCCCTATGAGGTCGGCGCCATGAGACAAAATGTTCATAAACATCCGGGCTTTATTTTTGTCCACAGTGCCGAAGTCGGGGAAGTTCATTTTGGGGGTGAAAAAATGGGGTGAAATTTTGAAAAATCAGTTTTAATTCAATAACTCATTAGGAAAAACGAATGAAATTTTTGTTCAAATCAGAACGTTGTAGCCTTTGAAAAGACGCGTCGATCGAGTATTTGATCATCCCTCTCCGATAATATCTTCAACCCCAAAAAAATGATTGATATATAAAAAAAAAATTGTCCATTGAATAACTAAAAAACAATCGATTTTTCGGGTATGGTTTAAATGTACGAAATGTAGAGAATAACTTTCTCTACATTTTCGTTCCTATGGATCACCCTTGAATTTCGCTTTTTCCAACACCTCCCGGGGGTTGAAAAATCAAAATTAAATTCTGGGAAAATTATTGACTGTACGAATTCGCCGCCATGGAAATATTTGTAGCTTGAACTCTCAACTACGTTCTTGTCCACAGCGCGAAACTCGTATCTCTTTATTTTCTATTTTCAAAAGTGGAGGGAACGTACCAAAAATCAGTTTTTTGAGCACTATTTTTTGGGAAAATTCTTTTCGAACCCCATTCAAATAAAAAATTTGTAGCTTTAAAAAATACGCGTCGATTGGGTATAACGTCATCCCTCAACTACAAAACTACCCCCCCCCCCCCCATATGAAATGACGAAATACTCTGAAAATTTTGTTTTCGTAATTACTCAAAAAACAGTTGATTTCGCGGGTGCATTTTGAATCTGCGAAATGTAGGGATTGATGTTCTCTACATTTTCGTTCCCATGAACAACACGCGAATTTTACCATGTTTTCATCCCTTAACGAAAAGGGGGTTGATATTGGGGATAAGGGTCGATGTAATACTGATTCTACGCGTATTTTTGGTAACCTGTCCTTAAATAACGTAGTAGTCTATTATTATACTTCTTTATTGCCAAGTGTACCCTTACGAACTTTTACACAGTCCCGCCTCTGTACATTGATACACTTTTACACGTTTTTTTCTCTTCTTTATTAAGGTAGTCCTATCGCTTCACACTAGTCATACCACTGATCACACTTGAGACCTGTACAATTTATATTTTTAACATATGCAAAAAAAATAATTTGTAATAACTAAAATTTTCCATTTGTAAACTGTTTAAGGGGGTACCCCCGATTGCGATTTTGAAAAAATCGATTTTTTTTATTGCATTTTTTTGAAGTATAAGTATCGGAGAATATGTCCTGAAAATTTCAAGTCGATCCGAACAAAATCGACTGAGGTATGAGCGTTGAAAGAGATGAATCCGTTGTGTAAACGACCGGCTAATCGAAACTTTAAACGCGTTTTTCTCAAAATGGCATTTCTGAAGTCGGTGACCAAGATTACTCGAACACTAATGAACCGATCTTCTTGAAATATTGCAAGCTTATTTAATCCATAAAAATGTAGTCTTTAATCGTTCGATTTTTTTTTTTCGAAAAAAAGATGGCCGTTTTATAGCCAAACAAACGGCCGTTTTTTTTCGTTAAAATAGAACCATCAACTTTGACTGTCCGCCATTTTGTGAAAAATGAATATTTTTTAAAATCCTTCGATTAAAGACTAGTTTATACTTATATTTGACTAAATCCATCCGCATTTTTTTTCAGATGATCCACTTCGCCGCAATGTTGGTCATCGCAAACCGTGTATATAAAAACATTATTTCATTGACGGCCATTTGCCACTAAACAATGTAATATTTTTCAATAAAAAAATTACTGAAAGTTCTTCAAGATGTGTTCTTTAAGATGGTATATTGATCAATTAAAAAAGTTTTGTAGTTTTCTTTAAAAAAATTCATGAAAAAGGCTTTTTTTTGCGCTACAAGTGGGGGTAACGCCTTAATGAATGTTCACATTTAATTAGAAAAATGAAAAAATAGCTATTCCAACGATTCGCGTAGTATTTCTAGGTTTGATATTTGGCAAAATTGGTTCTATCTCCGTCTCTTTTTTCTCTTTCAGGCGAGTTTAACCTACATGCTTTTCAACGTCGTTCTGTCAAAACAATGTCAGGTGCGGGAAATGTAAAGCATTGTATTCGGGCCACGACTGGTAAAAAAAGCGTGGAAAATTTGTGTCGGCGAAATATGTCGGTTAAAAAATATGTGTGGAAATTCGAATGAGTGAGATGAGGTTATGGCTGCAGTCAGCTGTCGCCTTTCTGTCACGTCTCTTGATCGTAGCAAGTGGTAACAAATCCAATACCGGAAGTTCAAATTAAACTTGATATTACATGAAAATTAGGTAAATAAGCGTATTTTTTTCTGAGAGCATTGGATTACTACAACTGTTAAGTATGTAAATCTGATCATTTTCAACAATCTGACGGATTCTCACTATTGTATACACTTTTGGAGCGACCGGAAATTGGGTTTTTGTATGTCGACTTGCGATTCCTTCACAAAAGTACCCAATTTTTTTTCTCTGTAATAAGTTCGATAACCGACCCTGAAATTTTACAAAACGATTATTAATATATTTAGTGAAAAACAAAAAAAAAATTATGAAAATCCCATGAATCGAAGCCTGTTGATAGGACTACTTTAACATTTATCTTTCGTGCTTTTTCCTCCTTATCTTCCTTCCTTTCCTATTATGCATTCGAAGACTCTCACATACTCACAGAATGCTTTGATCGGTTTCCCTTTAATTTATTTATTAATTTTTTTCTTTTAGTGCCTCCCGCTTGTAGGCTCTTCACCACTTTTCCAAACTATTTACCACTTCCTCATCGATTGTTTCTTTTATTTTTCCGCATTCAACTGCGTGTTCCAAACTTTTTTCTTCCTCCCTACAACACCGGCATAGAATTTCATGCTTTTTCAATTTTTGTTCTACAATGTTTCAAAAGCACCAAGACGACCTGAAAAAAAAACATCGCAAAACAAATTGAAAAAGATCTGAAATCACCATCAACGCGGGCGTCACGAAAAAACCTTTACTTACCGCCTAATAACTCCGCCATTTTTTAGATATTTTCGTAATTATTTTTTTCTGTTATGCAGTTAAGAGCTCGAGTGAATAATGTATAAAAAAATTCGGCAATATATGCGTAACTTTTTTCCACGAAATTCTGTAAATGTACCTGCGAAAGTGGACGCAATCCCGTATATAAGGCCTTACCTATTCTTCGGGCGAATTATTTTGAATGATTTTAAATGATGACAACGTTCACTGCATTGGACGGCTTGCAGTGGACCCTCGAAGAGTCAATGGGGGCTAATGATTTAGAATAATTTTTTGGAGTGGTCTAGGCACGTGGGAAGGCCGAAAAATTATTCGTCCAGAGTGGAAAACGTGTACGTCTGTGTCTCGACTTTTGCCAAGTGATGGACGTCTTGCGGAGGGGGCCGGCGTGTATCGCAAAAAGCGCTTGTGCACGAGAGCGCGACACCTCGCCGGGGTTGCGTACGGCGCGAGGCACGTACCGAGGCACGTATCCAAGCTCATTGTTGTACAGTATCGCGCGCTGATAATTCGCCGTGTCGCACATTCCTCCCGATGCATCGCCGCGTCGCGGAAGAGAAAAAAGCACAAAAAAACGAAACCTTGGGCAAACAAGGCAGGTGTAGAGAAGCGAGAATTGCAGTGAGGACAGAAAGGAAGAAATGAAGTATAAGAATATCGTTATCGTTGGGGGCACGCTCATATCGACACTCTGCGTACTGGCGGCCCTCATGTTTTACTTCAATCAAGGTAAGAGACGCGAGAAATTTGACTTTTTCCTGTCTCGCGCCAGGATTTGTTTGGGTTTCTTTTTCCCGATCGGTAAACAATCGGCAACGGTAAAAATCGGTTACTGCGAAAAATCAGTAAAAACAGGTAACTGTAAAAAACCTACACAAATCGGTAACTGTAAAAATCGGTAAATGTGAAAAATCGGTAAAAATAGGTAAATGCGACAAAACGGTAAATGTGAAAAATCGGTAACTGTAAAAAACCGACAAAAATCGTTAACTGTATAAATCGGTAAATGTGAAAAATCGGTACAAAATCGGCAAATGTGAAAAAATCGGTAAAAAATCGGTAACGGTGAAAAATCGGTAAAAATAGGCAAATGCGACAAATCGGTAAATGTGAAAATCGGTAAATGCGAAAAATTGGCAAAAATCGGTAAATGTGACAAATCGGTAACTGTAAAAAATCGACAAAAATCGTTAACTGTATAAATCGATAAATGTGAAAAATCGGTAAAAAATCGGAAAATGTGAAAAATCGATAAAAAATCGGCAAATGTGAAAAATCGGTAAAAATAAGTAAATGCGAAAAATTGGTAAAAATCGCTAAATGTGACAAATCGGTAAAAATTGGTAACTGTGAAAAATCGACAAAAATCGGTAACTGTAAAAAAAACGGAAAAATCAACAACTGTAAAAAATCGGAAAAATCAGCAACTGTAAAAACTCGGTAACTGTAAAAAAATCGGTAACTGTAAAAAATCGGTAAAACATGCAACTGTAAGGAATCGGCAACTATTTTTAAATAATCGGTAAAAACCGATAACGGTAAAAAAATCGGTAAAAATCGGTAACGGCAAAAAATTCGGTAACTCTATTTGGATCGCGCTCGTTCATCGGTGTCATCGAATCGCAATCGGTAGTGGCGCGCTCAATGCGTTCCCTAGCGAAATTCATTCAATCGATTTCAAACTTAACTTTAGTAGCGAATTCAAACCGCCTCCAAGAAACCCTAACGAATGACTTTTGGAGTACCTTTATTCATTCAATCTACAAACGAACCCAAACAGGCCCAAATTTATTGTTCGTGTTCCTGAATAAATTTCATTGCGATGCAAGCAAACCGAAACAAATAATTTTTCCCGCGATGATCGAGTGCCTTGATTAATTTCATTTCTCTATAAGCAAACCCAAAACGGTGGTCGTGTTTCCGAATTGATTTCATTTTCACAAGCAAGCAAACTGATCCGACTTCGATACCGATCGACTTTCACTACGACAGCAAAGTGCACGAAAACGTAGACATATTTATCCTCCAGTTTCCGGGCCGCCTCTTCTGACCCCCGTTCAATTAACGATCGAGAAAACAATAAACGAATGAAGCAAATAAATAGGAAACAATTTTTGTTTCGACCAATGATTGCGAACAAAATTGCGGATTTTTCTCGCCACATATGTGGATCGGTCACTGGACAATGTCGATGCGAAAACGCTTCGTGTTCACATTGTCACACGTGTGCGTATTTGTTCGTTTAAATGCGACCTGCTCCGGCGAAAATCCCGAGGATTTCATGGGATTCGCTCCACGCGTGCAAATCCTACGAGGACGATTTCTGTCCGCATTTAACTCGATAATCTTTTCGTACTAAATCAAAGATTTAGTACGAAAAGAGAGAGAGAGAGAGAGAGAGAGAGAGAGAGAGAGAGAGAGAGAGAAACGTTTACTCCGATAAATCGCCTCTCCTCACAAATCCAAGTCGCGAAATCCACGCAGTAAATCCGGTTCGCAGACGGGTGTCCCTTGGGAACGTTTCTCTGTGAGAACAGCACGGTCTGCATGCCACAGAGGAGTTGGTGTAACGGAATCACAGAGTGCCCATGGGGCGACGACGAGGCTCAAATCTCCTGCTGTAAGTTCACATCGAAGCTCCATCATAAGTTCAAATAAATAGCTCCGTCAATAAAAAACCAACGGTACTGGCGACAAAAAAAAAGCCTGCACTATCGTTCGTACTAGTTTCATAAGGATCACTTTCCGCGGTCTCAGATATTTTCTGTCATCGACATTTCACTTAAGGAATTACCCCCACTTGCGATTTTGAAAAAATCGATTTTTTTATTGCATTTTTTTGAAGTATAAGTATCTGAGAATATGTCCTGAAAATTTCAAGTCGATCCGAACAAAATTGACTGAGATATGAGCGTTGAAAGAGGAGAATCCGTGAATTGAAGAACTGAAATTGAAACTTTAAGGGGGGATTGTCTTTTTTTTTTGCAAAATTTACCGCTTTTTGGGAATTTTTTTGTGAAGAAAGTATACAACGGAAAACTTGTGAAACTTGGCATATAGTTTTATTGATCTGTTTACTACATACAAAAAAAATTTTAAACAATTTCATCAAAAAATCCGCCTCCCACCCCCCTCGACGCGCGATGGTCCTTTTTTGATGGTGTGCACGATTACAGCCTTCACGTTCATCCTGCAACAAAAACCCAAAAAGCATTTTACTTTAGACACATATAGCTATCGTTCGATGAAGGGAAAAAAAAAAAATTGACGATTTGGTGACGTTTTGAACTTGAAGTATCGATTTTTCGAAAAAAAATTGATCGATTTTTTGTTATAAATGAAAAACTATTAAACGTATTGCTTTTTTGCTTCATCAAACGATAGCTATATGTGTCTAAAGTAAAATGCTTTTTGGGTTTTTGTTGCAGGATCAACGTGAAGGCTGTAATCGTGCACACCATCAAAAAAGGACCATCGCGCGTCGAGGGGGGTGGGAGGCGGATTTTTTGATGAAATTGTTTAAAAATTTTTTTGTATGTAGTAAACAGATCAATAAAACTATATGCCAAGTTTCACAAGTTTTCCGTTGTATACTTTCTTCACAAAAAAATTCCCAAAAAGCGGTAAATTTTGCGAAAAAAAAGACAATCCCCCCTTAAACGCGTTTTTCTCAAAATGGCATTTCTGAAGTCGGTGACCAAGATTACTCGAACACTAATGAACCGATCTTCTTGAAATTTTGCAGGCTTATTTAATACATAAAAATGTAGTCTTTAATCGTTCGATTTTTTCTTTCCAAAAAAAAGGCCGTTTTATCTCCAAAAAACGGCCGTTTTTTTCGTTAAAATCGAACCATTAACTTTGACTGTCCGCCATTTTGTGAAAAATGAATATTTTTTAAAATCCTTCGATTAAAGACTAGTTTATACTTATATTTGATTAAATCCATCCGCATTTTTTTTTCGGATGATCCACTTCGCCGCAATGTTAGTCACCGCAAACCGTGTATATAAAAACATTATATCATTGACGGCCATTTGCCACTAAACAATGTAATATTTTTCAATAAAAAAATTACTGAAAGTTCTTCAAGATGTGTTCTTTAAGATGGTATATTGATCGATTAAAAAAGTTTTGTAGTTTTCTTTAAAAAAATTCATGAAAAAGGTCTTTTTTTGCGCTACAAGTGGGGGTAACACGTTAAAAGTGATCGACTTTTTTTTCCTTATCCGCTGAATCGCGAAAATAATTTGGAACAGGGATTTAGGTTTCGGAAAATATTGATGATTATAATTCATTGGTGGATTGTTCTAATTGTTCTTAATTCTATCAGTTGATTCTCACGGTATCTGGGACTGGTTTTTGAAACAACGGGACAAGAAGCCAGACGAAAACTGCGGTAAGTGAGGTAATAATGATAATGATAATAAATTACGGTCTGGGGGCAGATTAATGTTTCCGAGTGAAAAGTGAGGAAGTCCGTTGCTTCGAGCAAACTAATCTGATATCTATTAAATCTGTTTGAAGAATAAAATAAGTCAAAGATAAATTATGAATAAAAAGACGAAGCTATTCAGCAGAGAATTCCCTATTTGGCACGGAATAAAAAAGAGTCCAAATAAAAGATTAAAAAAAATTGAAACTCTTTAGCACAACACTTTTTCATACTATACTTTATACAGCACTACAGTAATCAAAAGCATCATGCTTGTACTAAATATTTTTTATTCCTTATTTACAATGTATTATTTTTCTTGTTTATTATGGGTGTTGTTCTAGTTTTTTATTTCCATGGTAGACCCTTTTAGGGTGTTTACACATAGGCCCTCTGACATCCATATTCCGATTTACATTTTTTCTCACACATTATGGACATGAGCTTCCGTTTTCATATTTTATACATTGGAATTTCATTCTTTTTACACTACATTTTTCATCAGCACCTCCAATTCCCTTACATACGCACGAAGCTCTTGGTCGGGATTATTTCTAACCAGTTTCTCGATTTTCTGCCGTAGTTCTTCCCCCTCTTTGTATTCCAGCACTGCGTCTTGTTTATTGTATAATTTCCATGAAAAAAATTATCATATATTCTAAAAGAAAATATATACACACGAAGGAATTATCGTAAATGAAAATTCTGCTGTAAACATTTTTCATTTTCAATTTAAAAAACGTTCAATTGCGATGCAATTGTAAAAGAAATTGAAGCTGTTCAGCACAGAACACTTTTCGGTCATGGAAAATCCTATAGTAAATAAAAGCATCAAATTTTCTACTAACATTTTTTATTTTCTACCCTCAATGAAAAAATTACTATTAATCAAATCGAATTTTATTTGCACAACGTTTTTAACAAGTACTTTTCAAAATGCAATTTTTTCTCTTACATCTACCGCAAGATATTTTCCACTCTTTCTCTTGTCACTATCTTACATTTCTCTTTTTTAGTTTAATCTTACCCTCCACCTTTTTCCTCTTCCTCTTTGCACATCTTTCTGCACTCTTCCTCGATTTCCCTAAGATACTCGCGTATCTCTTTTTGTATCTTCCCACCCGAAAAATGTATAATTTCTCCCTTTGAAAAAAATAACTATAGATTATTTTGAAAAATTCTATCTTCTCAAATATCAATTCCGCTATAATTATTTCTAATATTTGATTTTTCAATGTTTTCAATTGAAATGATATTGTATTCATGTTGTACCGAAGTGTTATTTTATTTATTAAAAAGGAAATTGCAGCTATGGTCCAGAACTCTTTTCTATAAGAAAAAATTCTATCATACTTAAAAGCATCAATTTCTGTACCAAACATTTTTCATTCCTGATATTCAATTTATTATTGTTCTCGTCTATCACATAACTGTAAAGAAAAAGTTACGATATATTATTTAAAAAACTATATACATACGAATCAATTGGTCCAAATAAATACTCTACACTAAACCTTTTTCATTTTGAGATTTTTATTTTCGATTTATGATTTTTCGTACTGATCAAAGTTGAAAGAAAAATGCTTTATGCTTGTATACGAATGTGCATAAATACGTACGAGCATTATTTACCGACTGTCAACCGCGCGACGTCAGACTATTAATTTGAGGAATGCGGCAATAAGCACAGCATCGCGCGAAAGACGAAATACACCTTGATTAGCATAAACGAAGAGAGTGTTATCGGGATAGCATTGCTGCTCCGGAAGTGTGGGAGCGCGCGATAAAGCACGACTGCGCGGACCACTAGACGGAGGTAATCCTTTTCTCGAAAAACCTGAATGAAGTGCGACAGAAATGGAGAGAAAAAAACACATCTTGTTGTACTTCAAACGTCGTCACGTACATGAATCTACGGGGTGTCCCAATTTAAGCTTAGACCGGATTTATCTCGAAAGATACTGCTCTGATCAAGTATTGAGTGCAAAAAACTTTTAGGGTTCAAATGGAAACGTTAAGGTAGCTCTATAGACAGGCTTCGAATCATAGGATTTTCATAATTTTTTTTTAAGCTTCACTTAATATATTAATAATCGTCTCTGTAAAATTTCAAGGCTGGTTATCGACCTTATTACAGAGAAAAAAATATGAAAATTGCCTACTTTTGTGAAGGAATCCCGAGACGACATACAAAAACCTAATTTCCGATCGTTACAAAAGTGTATACGCTAGTGAGAATCCGTCAGATTCTTAAAAATATTTAGATTTACATACTTAACACTTGTAGTAATCCAATACTCTTTGAAAAAAATACGTTTATTGACCTAATTTTCATGCAATATCAAATTTAATTTGAACTTCCGGTATTGGATTTATTACCACTTGCTACGATGAAGAGACGTGACAGCAAGGCAACAGCTGACTGTGGTCGTAACCTCATCTCACTCATTCGAATTTCCACACATATTTCATTTCTAACCGACATATTTCGCCGACACAAATTTTACACGCTTTTTTACCAGTCGTGGCCCGAATACAATGCTTTACATTTCCCGCACCTGACATTATTTGACAGATCGACGTTGAAAAGCATGGAGGTTAAACTCGCGTGAATGAGTAAAAAGAGACGGAGATAGAACCAATGTTGCCAAATACCAAACCTGGAAATACTACGCGAATCGTTGGAACAGCTATTTTTTCATTTTTCTAATTAAATGTGAACATTCATTAAACAGTTTACAAATGGAAAATTTGAGTTATTACAAATTATATTTTTTGTCATATATTAAAAATATAAATTGTACAGGTCTCAAGTGTGATAAGTGGTATGACAAATGTGCAGCGATAGGATTACCCTAAAAAGGTCTTTCTTGGTCCAGAATTCAAAATGGCGAAGTTAAGAGGGCTGATATGTTTTTTGTAAATGAAATCATGCATTTTTTTACCGCGAAATTTGTCACGCCAAAGCTAACAACATTTGTAGGAAAAGTTTTTTTGATAGCGTTCATAATTTTTAGGTTAGAATACCATTTTTACTATTTCAGCGCTATCCAGAATGTAACACAATGAGGTGAAGTCTTCAACATCCCTCGTGTAAGTGTGCGTGTGTATGTGGGTTCGAGTTTGTTTGGGTTTGTTTGCGTTTGATTGCGTTCGTTCAATGACCCAAACAGACCCATACAAGGATTAGCGGTTCGTCGCTTCCGTTACCAAACAAACCCAAACAAACACGCGCACTTACACTTGGGCTTGTTTGATAAGGGAAGTGACAAGCCACAGAGACCTAACGCTTGTATGGGTTTGTTTGGGTTATCGGACAAACTCAAAAAAACGTAAACAAACCAAAAAAACTCACTCACGCACACTTACACCAAGGATGTTGAAGACTTAACCTCTTCGCGGTACATTCTGGATAGCGCTAAACCGTCGTCATATGGAACAAGGCGGCACAAAAATACAAAAGGCTACAGAAAAATCGAAAATGCGTTTTACTATATATAAGATTATGGGAAATTTTGTACTGATTCCAACGGTACCCAAAACGCATTTTCGATTTTTCGTGTAGATCTTTCTTGTACTATTGTACTGCCGCCTTTTTCCATGTGACGGCAGTACAATAGTTAAAGTATGGGTATTCTAACCTAAAAATATATAAACGTCGTCAAAAAACCTTTCCTACAAAAGTTGTTGTTGAGTTAAGTAAGTTGTTAGTTTTGGTCTGACAAATCTTTTGGCGAAAAGTGCATGATTCCATTTTTTTTCAAACATATCTGCCATTCAATGTCGTCCCTTTGAATTTTGGACCAAAAAAGATTTTTAACGTCCCCCTAAAAACCCTAATACTTGATCGGAGCAGTATTTTGCGATATAAATCAGATGTAATATTAAAATAGGACACCCGATATAAGAGGTAATATTTATGCATACATGGCATACTCGTGATGACAATTGTTTAACGAGAATTCAACGACGTCGTGCAGATCCTTCGGAGCGATGCCTGAAGGACTGTGTCTGCGTGAAGTGCGCCGTAACTTGCACGGGCTACGAGGAAGTTCCTCAGTCGTTTTCGCCTAACGTCACCACCATGTAAGGCCCCGTACAGAAAGCAAATTTATAGAGAATTCGATGCGCGAATTGTTGTATCGGTGTGACGCTATAGATATTCCGATTACGAAACTAGGACATTGATCAATTTTAGAACGTTCGAGGAATCCTCGCTCGGGAGTATATCGACGAATGCTCTGGCTAGGTACACCCGGTTACGATCTCTGTGAGTACGCGATTTTGACGCCGATGGTAAGAGGGGTCCTTAGGCGAGAAAAAAATTGCTGATTTTCATCATTTTTTTTTTTAAGGGAATTAAATGTAATTTAATTCCCTTCATTCCCCTTTATTTCCTTAAATTATTTTTCATGGAGGTCCCATACATGAAAAAGGAGCATAAAAAACGTCTTACCATGGCATGTGGGGTGTCATTTTTTAAGGCTCATTGAGCAGGGTACAATTTTGATTTTCTTTTTTATCTTCAAAAATAAAAAGATGGCGTTCGTCATAGTCGTCAGTTCGATACCATTTTTGTTACGGGGTCCATCTTAAAAAGTCAACTAGTTAGGAATTTGGCATTCAGTATATTAAATACTCAAAACGCCGATTCATGATGTAGTATATATAATCATCTAGTGTATACATAATACAATCAATTTATAACGAAAATATACAAAATTACCGAAATTACCGAAAAACGAAAATACCGAAAATTACGAAAATATATATTTATATAATTTATATAAATATATAAAATATATTAAAAGACCGTAGATCGTATATTTCATTTATTTTTCTTCGCCTCTTCCTTTTCTGCGAAAAATGTGACAATATTGGCAATTGGCTGGTACCGACGCCAAAAATAAGTTATTTGGTATTGTCAATATTTAAATAAGAATAATTTTATATATTTTTGTTATTAGCTTACAGCAAGAGTATGCAAATATTTCTTTAGCTATCACCACCCCATATGGTTTCAGTTTCGTACTACCTAAGAACTAAGGCAGAAAAAAAAGCATTATCTAATTGAATATCTAGTTGAAAAAAAAAGTTAATTGGTCATATGAGCGAGGCCCGACTCACACTCGGCCGAGTTTTTGAGACTTATGGTATGTTTTATCACTACTTTTGGCTCTTACGTGGTATTTCTTTATTTGTATTAATCTTTAAAAGTGGTGGAGGTACGGCACGGTCTTTTAAACGGATTGCGGACTCCGGGGGTATAAATCTGGAACAAAACGAAGATTTTTCTTTCATTAACACTCATACGCAGAATATGAATCAAGAAAAAGTGAGAAATGTTGAAAATCAATTAAATCGTACGCATTGAAACAAAGGGATTGAATTTTCCGAAAAATTACTACATTTTGCAAAAAAAAGACGTTTTTTGTTAATTTTCAAAATCATTTAGGTTCGTGTTTTAGACAATAAGGTTAGAAAAGTGTATACCAAATTCCGTCAGAATTGGTCGATTAGTTTTTTAGCTACACCTCACGCGAGTTTTGAAAATGCGGTTTAAGGCGTTACCCCCACTTGTAGCGCAAAAAAGGCCTTTTTCATCAATTTTTTAAAAGAAAACTACAAAACTTTTTTAATCGATCAATATACCATCTTAAAGAACACATCTTGAAGAACTTTCAGTAATTTTTTTATTGAAAAATATTACATTGTTTAGTGGCAAATGGCCGTCAATGAAATAATGTTTTTATATACACGGTTTGCGGTGACCAACATTGCGGCGAAGTGGATCATCTGAAAAAAAATGCGGATGGATTTAGTCAAATATAAGTATAAACTAGTCTTTAATCGAAGGATTTTAAAAAATATTCATTTTTCACAAAATGGCGGACATTCAAAGTTAATGGTTCGATTTTAACGAAAAAAACGGCCGTTTTTTGGCTACAAAACGGCATTTTTTTTCGAAAAAAAAAATCGCACGATTAAAGACTACATTTTTATGTATTAAATAAGCCTGCAAAATTTCAAGAAGATCGGTTCAATAGTGTTCGAGTAATCTTGGTCACCGACTTCAGAAATGCCATTTTGAGAAAAACGTGTTTAAAGTTTCAATTTCAGTTTACACGAAGAACGGATTCTTCTCTTTCAACGCTCATATCTCAGTCAATTTTGTTCGGATCGACTTGAAATTTTCAGGACATATTCTCAGATACTTATACTTCAAAAAAATGCAATAAAAAAACGATTTTTTCAAAATCGCAAGTGGGGGTAACCCCTTTAAAAGAACGTGCCATGCAATCGCCATTTAAAAAGATTAATAAAAAATACCACATACTCCAAGTATCAAAAATGGTGAAAAAAACTTATCTTTTTAAGGAGGTACGATCATTACTTCGAATCCAACTTTCGGATTTGAAGTTTTTATATGATTTTGACGAATACTCTTTGCGCCTATTGCCAAAATTTGAGCTATTTTGATCGTTTAGTTTTTTCGCAATAAAACTGCAAAATTGAGCACCTTGAGTTACCGAAGCACGTCGTCTTATGGAGACGGTCAACCGGAAGTGCGGTAATCATTGTTTTTTTGCTCACGTATCCAACTAAACCCGTTGGAAAACTGAAATTCGATAGATTAGATATAATAGATATTGTAAAAAATAATAAAATCAATCTACACCGTGTAGTTAAAGCACTACATTACAAGAAAGTTTCAATTTCCGGTTGAAAATGGCCAGAACGACGAAATAGCACCCACAGACTTAGCAACGTCGCGACTGACAGCTGATGCGTTTGGCGAACATAACCTAGCTTTGTTTTGAAATTCATTTGAATAGAAGCCGCCACAAAATATGCAAACAACAATTTATGGAGTTTTATCATTTATCACGTATCAATAATATGTATAATTAGATATCTGCCTATCGTGTTAATTCCGCTGAGGTAATTCATTTGGCACACTATAATCGATAATACGAATAATCAACATAAGTAAACATCAATCAGAGCACCTGTGGGTAAAATAAGTTCAGACTTTTTTTGGACCTGAAAATCACGAAAATGTCACGAAAATCAGCAATTTTTTTCCTCGCCTAAAGGTATCTTCCCCTCTTAATTGTCGGAAGCGTTCGAGGAGCGCTATTGAGAATAAGAGGCAGAGGCCCTGGCTGGCGGAGTTAAGATTTTTAGACTGCATATATTGTTCAGCTTTCTGGATGGTAACAACGTCGAAACGATCGAGGAAGGCTCGTTCAGAAATCAAGCTTCCCTGTGCTGGCTGTGAGTAAAAATCTTCAGATTCGAAGAACAAAGTTGACGGCCGAGGGAGGAGGATAACGATTATTTTTCACCCGCCAGGGTATTGTCGAGCAACAGACTGAGAGAAATTCGCAAGGGCCAACTCGCCGGGCTCTCGTTCCTCGAAACCCTCATGGCCGACAACAACAGCATTGCCGAGGCTGACTTTTCGGATTTCGAAAATAGCATGGCCCTTGAACTCGTGTAAGAACATTTTTTTCATAAGTAACCACGAACTGGATAATTATGTAAGTTGATCGATGAGTAATCGATGAGTAATCAATTTGCGAGTGCGATGCTCGAAAAACGAGGGAAATTACATTATTCAGCGGGGGAATATTTATCCCGAGGGAAAATTGTCGTATTTCTGTCTCTCTTTCTCTCTCCCTCGAGAAGTGCGGAGTACCATAAACGAATAAAAAGTATGCAAATTAACGTAGCCAATCGACTAAGCGAAACTCTCCCATGAGCTTATTTAGCTTTTTTCCTTCCCACGTTCTCGCAGGAATAATTCCCTCATTTCTTCCACTCTTCTTCTCTGAATTGCAGCTATCTAAGCGGAAATCTACTCACTAATGACAAACTCAAATTTCCATTTCTGCCCGCACTGAGAGAACTGTAAGTCCCGCACTCACAATTTTCTACGACACAAATCTCAAAAAAAAATTCACCCGAAAATATTTTCAGGACGCTGGACTACAATAAATTCGAAACCGTGACTGATCGGACTTTTTCCCAATTACCGATGCTACGATCTTTGTGCGTAGATGTTGAAAGTCCAATTTTTTCAATCGATCCAATCAAATTTCACCTTTTTGTTTCACGGAAAATTAATTAGGGTGAGGTTCCTCCCCCCCCTTGCCCCTCTGATCAAGCTGGAACGTTGCATAAACCTTCCTTTTAATATTTTAAGACAACCCCTAAACGATTTTCGGCGACGCGCAATAGTTTTTGGGTCTGGCTTTGTTTGGGTATTTTTGTTTGAACAAAGCGGAGAGCGCGGTAACATATATAGGTATGAACGGACACGTAGGGGATATATAGATATAGTTGGCGCGCGTTGAAAAAAAACTTAAAAATTCAATATCTCGAAAACTATTGCGAATAACCAGAAATCCGTTTAGGGGTGCACAGTAGGAGAAAAGCCCAAAAACCTGGCCAAAACCTCAAATGACCTTTGACGGGAATGAAAATTGGCTTACAGGGGTTTTCAAGGTCGCTGATTACGAATCTGAAAGCCAAATTATCGTAAACAAAATGGCCGATCCAATATGGCTGACATGAATGTTAAAAAGTTGCCAGATGTCGACAAAAATTGGTATTTACGGGTTTTCAAGGTCGCTGATTACGAATCCGCAAGCCAAATTATCGTAAAAAAAATGGCCGATCCAATATGGCCGACATGAACGTTAAAAAGTTACCAGATGTTGACAAAAATTGGTATATACGGGTTTTCAAGGTCGCTGATTACCAATCCGATATCTATTGTTTATAACTTGCAACAAAGAGCTTACAGCAAATTGTTATAAACAAAATGGCCGAGTATCCGGCTAAATAGATAAATTAATATATTTAAAAAAATCATCATAATAAAATAAACGTGAACAGTGTATTCTACGCAATTATTATTTTTATTTCCAAAATACATACGGAACGTTTCAAAAATAGAAAATTTTATTCTTAATCAAAATCGTAATCGGAGTCGGAGTCGGAGTCAGAATCATTATCCGAGTTTGTATCTATTACAACTCCCGGCACGGCTTCAATCTCGGCGCAAAATTCGTCTGCTGCAGCAGTCACTTTAGGAGCGATCAACATCGCTACAGCTTCCGGCGACAAACTCTTCAGCTTCTTCTGTGGTAGTCTTCTGACACTTGAAATGTACGGATCAGAAGTAACTAAGAGCCGATGCAAAACATCTTCCATAGTTTTAACCCTGGAACTTTTTCGCGCAAAATCTTCTCGATATCGTTTGATGTCTTTGTTTCGAGCTTCCTGAGCATCTTCGGATAATTGGCCGATTGGTAATAGAGCATGAGTTATTATCACTGGACCATGAATTAATAGTTTGTGCACCGAAGTAGGCATGGAGTACCAAGGGTATAATGCAACGGTCTTTCTTGCCGTTTCAATAGCATACTGTTCAAATCTTTCACAGTTTATCTCGTGGCCACACGATATAACTTGTAGGATTACGTACAAGCGTTTAATAACTTCTTCGTTGACCCCCGTTATCGCAGCGGAAACCGTCGAATTTTCAAAGAATCGCCGAGCTGTGTTGCCATCATTGCTGCTGCCGTATCCAGGCTTTGGGCGATCGATATTTAGAGCCAATTGCTTCTTGAATCCTTCTTGAATGGCCCTCTTGCGTTCCTGGGTAATTTTTTTTTCTTCGGCACTTCGAGCTTGCCATTTTTTAATGCCGAGTTTGTAAGATACGTGTAAGCAATACTCGAAGCACCGTATCCACGCATGCAGCGTCGACAATCCGAACTTCAAATTTGTTTCATTCATTTCCCTTTGCAATACAGTGTCGATGGCATTAAAATCTTTGCTGGTTGCTCCACACAAATAGCACCGTTGAGCAGATTTCGTCAATGATACAGCGTTGCAAACTTTACCATCTATCATGGTGAACAACAACTTGTACATTACGGAGATTTCTTTTCCATCTATTACACTTTCGAATGGACGAAGTGACTTTATTTGTTCTTCAACAATTTGGACTTCATTAAGTGTTGACTCTGTGTCTTCGCGTAGAAACAGTAGTCTAAGCGGTCTACAAAATCGTGGAGACGAGGGTCTGGGGTTCTTCCAAACAACTATTTCTTCCTTCGATTGTTGATCATAACACACGAGTTGTAATGGCACGACTGAAGTAAAGAATACATGCGCATCAGATTTGCTGTCATCACTGAACGTCTGCTTATATTCACTTTGCCCAGAACTTCCATCGCAACTCCACTTGCAAATCAAGTCCATTTTACGAACATTATCTGGAGTCAATCTTTGAATGAGTACATTTTGGACGAGTAAAATACGTTCAACTGTATGATCTAATAGTGCCTGTAGTTGGACTTCTGCACTACTCTCTGTAATCCTGATTGCATCACGTGGTGGATAACAACGCTTTTTTGCTTTCATCACTTTTTCGTAAGACGGATATAGCTTACAGTTATTTTCCTTCCCTAATCTTCTCATTCCCTGGTAAGTACTCTTGGAGAATTTATATTCAATCATAGCGGAAAGTGCAGCCTCTTCGGATAAAGTAATTTCATCCGTTGCTGAGTAAGCTTTACGATACTTGGAAGCTCTTAAAGGACTCGTCATTGTTACGTCCTTAATAACTTTTGCGGCGTTGGATTGTCCTGAAGAGCGAAGGCTCATCTGAGTAGCGTATGCTAACTCGACCGAGTTGAACGATGTACGAATATCTTGGGTCTTCCTTCGTTTAGATCTTTCACTGGACATTGTAAACTCAAGGGACGGGCGGCCCCCCGTATTACCCGGGCTTGTTACTACAGTGTCTGTAGGTGCGGCAAAACATACCTGCTTGCTAAGCCATTCACCGTTATTCTTGAAAAATACACAGGATTTTCTGTGAGCTTGTTGCCACCTCGTTCTCATTTGATTGAAGAGTATCGAAAAAGTCTGTTTCGAGTCCTCAGGCACTACAACTGTACGTCCGGTGTCCTTGGAAATTTTTTCTACCATAAATTCGATCAAGGAAGCGAATTTATCGGATAAATGCTCGCTGATTATCAGAAATACTTCTTTCCTTGTCAGCACCAATTCTTTGTAACCGGATCCTGTAATAAAGACATAAAATTGTAGAAAATTGGTGTTAAAGGAAAAGATAAAATTTTCAATTAATACAAAAACTTGAACAATGTACATTATTTTACCAAATAAATAACCGCAATAATTGAAATAATTTTAAGAAAATTAGACAGAAAATATTGACATGGATTTGGTTAAAAGAAAGCTTTGCTTACTATATAATATATATATATTCAAATATTTTATTTGAATGTTATAACATTTCATTCATATTTAAGAAATTTTTATGTGGTTGATTTTAATATGTATATATATATATGCATACGTATATATCATAATTAAATCACAGAAAATTTATATATATATATATATACACATACATATATATTAAAATAATTTATTTCAAGCGTATAACAGCCGTCTTGTCCGTTATGATGCTACTTCACCCATTCTCAGGTAGAGGCGCAGAGGCTGCTCAATAGTGCCGCGTGCACGCTCGGCTACCGCACGATGCGAAAAAAATCATAACGGACAAGACGCACGTTTTCCGCAGGTAACTCTTGCAAATTTCGAAAGCTTATACATTAAACTAAAGGCCGAGACTAGGAGCTTTGCAAAATGTGACAAAATATATAACTTTTCGGACCGTTGAAAATATAAGTTTTCAAAATTATTCAATTTTATTTATGCCGAAGGCTATACTACATTTCAATCATTTATACATAAACTTTAGATTCAACCGATGTAAAAACATGTTCTACATACCTCCAGAAGTCGTATCCATGTTGCAGAATTGAAATTAAACCCGTCACTTTAAAGTTATGGGTTTTTGAAGTCAGCGTTATTTTCGTCTGTTCAGCGCGTGACACGTACACTCTTCACGAACACTAACTGCCAACTGACGCTGCGGCGCAGGTATACACTTAAAGGGCTTTCCCTTCCACAATAGAATGCAGTTACTAGTCCTCTACCTGAATGACTACTCAACTGACCCTATTTCGAAAATTTATTTTTTGGGGTTTTGGCCAGGTTTTTGGGCTTTTCTCCTACTGTGGGGTGGTCTTAAAACATTGAAAGGAAGGTTTGTGCAAAATTTAAACTCGATCGGGGGGCGGGGGGAGGCGGAATCCCATCCCTAATTTATTTCTACGAAAATCAATGAAAAACAAATTTTTCAGAAGTCTCGAAGGCAATTTCATCAAATGCATAGACTCAAATGCTCTTCGGCCTTTGACAATGCTCACAGAACTGTGAGTCCACCATTCTTTTTCATTCCACATTTATTCTCTGACACTCTTACGGCAAATATGCAAATGTTCTGAAAAATTGCGAGTTCACTGATATTCCTAATTTTTCCGCTTTAGTAACCTCGCGGACAACAATATCGTTGACGTGCCGCACAATTTGTTCGCACCGGTTCCTAATCTTACGAAATTGTGAGTATCACGATATTTCGCCGCGTTTTCCTAAAATAACAATAATTATTACAATGACGCATGAAGTAATAAATCAACGACAGCGAAAAATAATAATAGTGATAATTCAAATAACAACAGCAGTACCGACGATAATTATTACGGTCCAGAATGCTTTAAGCGGTTTTTCCTTAGACGCTGAAAAAGACTATTTTCATGATTTTTTTTTGATGGGTTTATAGTATAGATATTGATATAAAAATCTTACACTTGATAAATACACTTTTGAAATGCGTAAAAAAAATGTTATGTATTCATGTAACCTAAACAAACTCTAAACGCATTTTTCTCGAAACAAGGTTTTTCGACGGTTCGTCGAAAAAATCTTCGAAACTACTGAACCGATCCTCATGAAATTTTAAGGAAGCTTTCCAGTGTGACAGCCCGAAAAATCGCTGTTTTTCGCGATGTTTTTTTAAAAGAAAAAATAATCTAATCGGTCTGGTTTTTTTTTTGTATATTAATTGGGTATTGAAGAATACAAAACAATTTTTTAAAGATCGATTTATTTATTAATTAATATCTATAAAAATGATGAAACAATTGTTGCAGAAAATGCACTTGGATGTGGTGTCCACGTTGGGGGTCACAATTTTGATCTGAAACAAAAAACACAAAAAGTTTATTGATCGGTATATAATTGGCTTTCGTGCTATGGAGGCTTTTTTTTTTTTTTTGCAAAAATGGCGCCGGTTTGAACAAAAAGTATCGATTTTAGCATTTTTTTTGGCAGTTTTTTTTACAAAAAAATAGGAAGATGTCAAAAAAAAAAAAAGCTTCCATAGCACGATAAACAATGACGTTAAGAACATTGTGTAAAAAATTCAACTCGATAGCTTTAAAACTCTGCCCTCCAAGTTGGACACCGTTTTAAAAAATGCTGTTTCGAGAAAAACGCGTTCAAAGTTTCGCTGTAGCTGTAGCGCTCCGTTGCCTTCTTCCAAGAAATGCTGTACAGTAACCGAAATAATCTGAATTTCGGCATGAAAATTTCAGGGAATATTCGGAAGAGTGTATACTATTCGATAAAGCAAAAAAAAATCGATTTTTTGAAAATTTCACACTGGAAAGCTCCCTTAACCACATATTCTTTACGACTATAGCTATAGCGCATATCAAGGATCCTCAACATGTTGATGTTTACTATTTTTTGCCAAAAACGGCGAAAAAACACGTTTTTTTTGTTGTTTTTTCGAAAAAATGTCCGCCATTTTGTTATAATCGTATGATATGCGCTGTAGCCATTAACATACCGAATCTAAAACCGTTTGATGTTTTTGTTTCGGATGATCCATCTCCGAGATTTCATCAACAGCGCAGACCTACAATTTTTTTAGGACATTTTTTTTACTACCATTTCCGTCTAAAAGTAGTGACTTAAACAAATAAAAAATAAATTTTAATGTATTTCGAAAGTTTATTTATTAAATGTAACGACTCTAAGATCAACATCTATAATAAAAACCTATCGAAAAAAATGCATAAAAATAGCCTCTTTCCAGCATCTGAAGTAAGAAGACCCCTTAAAGCTTCGAATAAGTGCACAGAATACGATACCGAGTGTTGTTTGTCGAGTGCGAATAAATTACGCACTGAGAATTTCTCGCGCGATTTGTCAATCCTGGAAATAACGCGGACGTCCTGTACGTTCTTACGAGTATCGACGAGTGTTGACTCTTCTTTTCCTTCCTTTCTTTTTTCTTTTCAGGATGATCGGTTACAATCCCATAGAAGATTTGCCGGTGGCGGTGTTCGAGCCGCTCACAAATTTGGAATCGCTGTAAGTCCTGAAAAAAAATAACCAGCAAGTACCAAAAGTTTAAAAAAAAATGCAGACCAAAAAAACCCAAGAACAAATTTTTCTGGTTCGGTAAGAGGCGTGGAGGAGATCGACATGGACAATATGGAAAGCAACGTATTCGATTTGTTCTCCAAATTGGATTTCGTGTGAGTCTCATTTGCGTTTTCCTCAAATAATGTAGTTGAAAAGAACACAAAAATAAAAATAGAAAGATCTCTTCTTTTGTACGATCTTTCAAGATACTTCAAGAAGTTCTACTACTGCACGACCTACGCGCCGAAAGTCCAAAAGTGTCGACCGGTCAGTGACGGTGAGACGTTTTTTTTCTTCTTTTCACCGTTATCAACTTCGAGCGTCGTAATTAGCAAAGGCGAATCATTAATCAGCGATGTCGTACTGTCGCGATAACTTGTTTCTTCGACCCGAGGAAAAACCCAAATAATGAATGAATAAATCTTACAGGGGTGTCGTCGTTATCGCACTTGCTGGGAAAACCTTTATTGCGGGCGGCGGTATGGGGCATATCGGCCGTAACTTGTTTGGGCAATGCGCTCGTTCTCTGGGGACGATTTACAGCAAAGGATGAAAACCGCGTCCTAAGCATTGTTATCAGGAATCTCGCAGGTCATTTTCATTCGTCACTTTTTAATGTTGGCATATATATGTATGTATGTATGCATGTATGTATATGTGTGTAATACGAGGGGGCTGACACTGGCCTACTATTCCTATAGTCCAAGAGCCCCAACCAAAAAAGTAGGTTTGGCTAAAAACGTTCGGGAACAGGTATTTTTTTTTTGGAATATGGTCAGGGGTGTCCCCTGAATGTTAATCCACGTGGGCGTCGTGGCTTAAGGTTCCCTTCAGCCGCCATCTTGAAAAACACGTTTTATTGAATATCTCGCGAACCGCGCATCGTACGGCAAAAATTGTAGAAATCATTATTGTAGATAATAATATTTTCCATCTTTTTTATTTGAAACTTTTTTTTGTACAACGCATAAATTTTTAATTATAGCGCTCCAAACTTTTTTCAATATGGTTTTTGCTAAATATTTAGTTAATGGTCAATGATAAATTAAAAATGGTGGTAACTAATTTGTAGGGCATGAAATTTCCTATAAATTTCATTGGAAACTTTTCCCGTAGTATTTATAGTTTAGGAGCTATTACGCTGTAAATGAGATTATAACGAAATATAATGCTGTATATTCAATTATGCGCTTATGAGTGTAGTATATATTTCGGGTCGGTCGAAATTTCTCCCTCTTAACATTCCGAACGAAAACGAAGAAGACCCAACCTTCGATTCGTCTCCTTCGGATATGGCGGAGGCAGAAGAGACAGATTCACAAGGCGATGAGTGTCTTCCGTCAACATCGAAAAAAATAAGACTCGCCCCGTAAAATAATGCGCCACTTTTTATATAACAAATGTCTGAGTCCGTTTTTTTGAAGTAGCATTCGTAAAATTCTTTTGATTTCAGTGATTTCGACAACAATTTTCGAAAGAGAAAATAAAGTGCTGACGAATATACACAGTATGTTACAAAATTTGCAACAATTAAAACGGTTTAGCCATTTTCCGAAAAACTCAGATTCACGTTGAATTCAAGAAAATAAAAAATTCAAATTGAATACCAACCTTCATATTCTTCTATTAAAAAAAAAAATCATTATTAATATTACAACACATTACAATATACAATATAAAATAATACTGTACAATATAAAAGAGCATTATACAAGCATAACGTTAATTAATAATAATAATATTAAGAATAACAATAACAATTCTTACGACGTAGCGTTATGTACTATTGTTTTTTGCCACATGGACACTCTTGTATGATTATACCGTTTTAAGTAACAATAAAGATCGATAAATTATTATTCTCCACACTATTTATAATTTTAATTCATTCGCTACACAGCTGCATTGACATTTTTTTGAACACTTTATGCCATTTCATGCGTTATGAAAACTTTTTCGTATACAACGAGCAATATTGCCACTGATAATGTACGAGGTGCAAGTTTTACCAAGCTGCAGCTCCTAAACTATAAATACTACGGGAAAAGTTTCAAATGAAATTTATAGGAAATTTCATGCTCTACAATTCAGTTACCATCATTTTTAATTTATCATTGACCATTAACTAAATATTTAGCAATAACCATATTGAAAAAAGTTTGGAACGCTATAATTAAAAATCTATGCGTTATACAAAAAAAAGTTTCAAATAAAAAAGATGGAAAATATTATTATCTACAATAATGATCTAGACAATTTTTGTCGTACGATGCGCGGTTCGCGAGATATTTAATAAAACGTGTTTTTCAAGATGGCGGCTGAGGTGAACCTTAAGCCACGACGCCCACTTGGATTTACATTCAGGGGACACCCCTGAAGATATTCCAAAAAAAATACCTGTTCCCGAACGTTTTAAACCAAAAAGAACCAGGCGCTTGGCCATAGGATAAACGAAAACGCGTTTTGTACCAACTTTTTAGTTCTTGAAATCGCCACTGTTTGGCGTTGGCTGTTACGTGACCGCCACCGGCTCTAAATACTCTGATCAGCTGAACGATTTGATACTGACAAACAATGGAAAATCAATGTGAAATGCACAGAAATTATAATTCAAATCCATCATACACGCGAATAATGATTTTAATAAAGTTATGTACAACAGACTTTCATTTATGTAAAATATTTGAAACACCGGTGCAACATACATATATATGCATGTCGCTCACATGACTACAAGCGCCGCAGTGCGGCAATCACATTTTGCAAACAGCATTTATCTACCAGTGTCAGTCCCCTTATATACCAGTTGTAGAAGTATGAAACCGGAATTTCCCTATAGATGGTGCTAGCCATCAGTTTAGGGACCGTAAGACCGCTTCTGCAGTGCCATCATCTCCCGCTAACAGCTGACGAAGATTTTCAACACACACACCCCAAGTTCCCTACACCGGTACATTTTTCCATAACCTTAAACATGTCGAGTTTTGTGCCTACGAACTACGATTTGCAGACCGCATTGGTTTTCTGTTATCGTTTGAAGAAAACTGCTGCAGAATCGCATCGAATGCTTGTCGAAGCTTACGGTGAACATGCTCTTGGTAAAACACAGTGTTGCTAGTGGTTCAAAAAATTCAAAAGTGGTGATTTTCACGCGAGAAACGAAGCGCGTAGGAAACCACCACAAAAATTCGCAAAGCCTTATCGGATGAAGATAATACTCAAAGTCAACAAGAACTCGCGGATCAATTGAATGTGACGCAGAAAGCCGTCTCCATTCGTTTGAAAGCCATGGGAAAGATTCAGAAGGTGGGAAAATCGGTTTGTACAAAAATGTTAACAAAAAAATTCCGATTTCATACTTCTACGCCTGGTATATGTACACTGCGGGCCAAAAGTTTGAGTACACCAGTCGAAATTTCTTGCCGCACTAAAAGTTAAATAGCGGACTCAAAAATTAAGATAATCAAATTTCCCAAGAGGCGTTTTAAAGAGCGAAAAATCATCTTTATTTTTCTTTTTTAGAAAATTTTTTACAATTTTTTTTGTACCCGATACGCCTTTTTGCACATTGCTATTTTTCAACGTTTTTTGGCATGCCTAAAACTGCCCGCATAACTTCTGGCGAATTTCTTCGCCCGTTTTTCCCATGGCAAACTTAAAGAGGGTATCGAAACCTACATTTTCCTTTTTCAGAAAGTTTCGTACGATTTTTTTCGCCCTAGTATTGCATTTTTAGCTAAAAAAGACATGTTTTAGAAAAATAAGCATAGGCCAATAACTATGAGGTTTCAGAGAAAATGTCAACAGGGTAAAAAACAGGGAGTTTTATTGCTCTTCTCAGCTCAAGTATGAGAATTTTTCAGTTTTTGTTGCGCCAAAATGTTTGGAAGAGATTGTAGTAACAGAATACAAAAAAAAATAAAAAATTCGAGATTTTTTTATGCCCAGTCCCCTCAGACTTCCGTATCGCGTTTCTTGGACTGGGTGATACCCGAGGTGGTGTCGGAGCCCTTAAGTGCCACCCAGCATTACCTTTCCGGTCTAGATTGACATCGACCCTAAACCCCGGGGCAGCCAAATGTTTCTAAGTACAAACTGAGAAAGTGCGTTGCGCAAAGCAATTAAGAGGCCAGTCCACTTTGAAAATGTCAAATTTTCAATTTGAAAATTTCACTTGAAGAAATCGAAGATGATGAGCAATCAGAAGGGATTTTGTACGGTGCAGGAATTGCCGATTGAGTTTAGGTAAGAGTTTTTCATAGTATAAACTTCAAACGCGTTTTTCTCGAAACAACGTTTTCAAAATCTAGCTCCATCGTATCTCTAAAACTAATAAATCGATTCTCTTGAAATTTGAATCACATATTATAAACATGATTCGCAACAAGATAACCCTCGATGGTTTTAAAATGTTGATTTTTCCTCTTTTTTTGCGAAGCACTGCGAAAGAAACGCGTTTTTTTAAGTTTTTTCGTTTTCCATCTGCCATTTTTTTATTTTTTGATAAAACTTTATATCCGATGGTCATTTTGTAGCTGGTGTCACACTGAATCTAATGGACTTTGATTTTTCTGTTTCAGACAAGCCGTTGCCGAGTTGTAATGGAGCTACCTAGCCCACCTATTGTTGAGGCGTTACGTTAAACTATAGTTTTTGTACTTAAAAACGAATAAAATCAATTAAATTTTTTTTTGAATGTATTTCAAGACTTTGTTTATCAAGCCCAACAACTTTTATATTCATATCTATTATAAAAACCTCAAAAAAAAAAATCGCGAAAACAGCCTTTTTTTCGTGGCTCCAAAGTGGACCGGCCCCTTAAATCTATTATCAAAATAATAATTGTTGCTTTTTGCTGTTTTCGTTGATGATGTCTTTGTTCTATTGTTATTATTCACCATTATTAATATTAATAATAATGAGAATATGTCGTTGATGATGGCGTTATCATTATTATTGTTTAATATTAATAATAATAATTGCTGTTCCTATTTTTTTGTTGTTGATGATGCCGTTGTATTATTATTATTCAACAATAATAACAATAATAACAATATTTCCCAATATCCGGATGTAATTATAGCTCTCATAAATCCTCGATAAAACGGAAAATGCATAAAAATAAAAAATAAACCACAAAGAAAACAGTACCATAAAGTGCACGACCGATTGTTCATCGTATCGCAACGTGCAATAAATCATGCACGATTGATTTTTCAGTGTCCGATATGCTCATGGGATTTTATCTGTTCATAATCGGAATCGAGGACTTGCGTTTTCGCGATAAATACAAGCAGGAAGCGAGCGCCTGGATGTCCTCGTGGTCTTGCACGATCGTGGGAATCTTGGCAATGACTTCCTCCGAGGTAACAAAAAAAAAAACAAAACAAAAAGATGTCTCGACGAGCAGGCAACGATAAGTGGCATTAAAGTGAAATAAGATTGTAGAAAAAATGAATGAGTGTCGTTTTTTGCTCGTTAGTTCACTTTAAACTATAATTCATTTTAAATATGATGAATTTCAAATTATAAATGATTTAACGATAATTAATTTCAACAGTAGTTAATTTCAACTGTAATCAATTTCAATTATAATTGATCGCAACGATAATTAATTTCAGCCACAATTAATATAAATCGGTAATTAATTTACTCGTAGGTGTCGGTGATGATTCTATCGTTCATGTCGGTGGAAAGATTTCTGCTGATCGCGGTCCCAATGAGACGTCATCGTGCGCTCACGCCGCACGCGGCGTTCACATCGATGACCGTGATATGGATTTTCGGAATAATTCTCGCGCTGATACCGGCGATCCACTGGCGAAGCAGCACGCGTTATTACGGCGTCAACGGTATGTGCTTTCCACTCCACATCGATGATCCCTTTCTCATCGGCTGGGAATACTCGGCGTTCATCTTTCTCGGTCTCAATCTCGTTGGGTGAGTGCCCCGTAACTGCGGCGACGCAGAACAAAACGCTCGCTATGGGTTGCTCGTGTTGAACAATTGGCGTGCACCAATTCAGCGAGGTGTGCCAAAAACTGGAGAAATTTTTGCGTGCGCGAAAAAAAACTTCGTGCACACGCAGACTCGCATAGGCATTTCTAGTAAATGTCATTTTTCGAAGGGTTGCAACATTTTGAACATATTTCCATTAGGATATCGAGAGAGTAAGAAAAATCTCAGTTAAGGAGGCCGGAGCATCGGTTACAGTTCAAGATTAAATTTAAAAGAATATACAGGGTGGACCATTCAACGTGACCACAACAAATATCTCGGTTGCCGTTAGAGTGACGAAAAAAATGTCAGGAGGTAATTTGATTGATCTCGAAGGACTCATACAGTGGTGAAAAGTTCATTTTTGTCAAGGTCATGATTTTTGCGTTCTCAAGGTCATCAATGGTTTTACAAATGGGAACGTTTTTTTTATTATGAAAGACGTAGCTGATATTGAATCGAATCCAACGTCCTATGATATCATGACCTTGGAATGACGTCATAGATCGTCGGATTCGTCTGGATATCAGCTACGTCTTAATAAAAAAAAAAAACATGCTCCCATTTGAAGAACCAACGATGACCTTGGAAATAGTTTTGGCGTTCTCAAGGTCATCAATGGTTTTTCAAACGGGAAATGTTTTTTATTATTATTAAAGACGTTGTAACTGATATCCAGAGGAATCCAACGACCTATCATGTCATGACCTTGGAATGATTTTTCACCAAAATATTTTGGTCAAATTACTAAAAATTTAACTTTGAGTTGTATAAAACATTCGCTGACGCAGTTTCATCATAATAATCATCGGCAATGTTGTACCTTTTCACGTTGGTAGTAAGACGAAAGTTTTCCTTATTCACCTATTAAGAATGCATAATTTTGCCCATTAATTGTTTTTTTTTTAAATTGCCATCTACAGTATAAATCTATACCTCGTATGCATTTTTTTGAGATTCAGGACAAGTCACCGTTGATGGCGATGAAAAATTCGATACTTTTTAACATCATTTGCATCCTTAAAGTATTTAGAACACCTAGGTTTGTTCGTTTGGGTTGTCGAAAACGAACATTAAATATAATTTTTTATAACGATAAACTATAATAAATATAAAAATATGTAATATAAAATAAAAAATATAAAAAATATATGAGGTATTCCACGTGAATCCGGTGGACTTTACCCTGACCCCCGCCAATTCGATTAATTTTTTTATCTGGTTCCATTGACTCTAAGAGAGACCCTGAATTTTGTTTTGCATTTTTCGAAACAACCCTTAATCAAAAAAAAAACCTTCCGGAAAAAAACGCCCGATTTTTTAATCTGAAAAAATTCTCAAAAATGCGCGATATTATATAAAAATTTTCAAGCTATCACCCACAGTGGAAGTATGATTTCTTATGTGCTGAAGACAACTTCAATTGAAATTAATACCAGAACTTTTTGACTGCTAACTGTTCAAGGTCCACGATTGCGATTTGGTCATTCACAAATGGTCAAAAAAATTCATTGTGGGTAACAAAATATTTAAGTATTTTTTTTATTAATATTTTATTTTATTTATTAATATTTGAGGATTTTTCTTAAGGTTAATCGCTCGGAAGGCACAGAAAAAAGCATACTTTCACTGCGGGTGATAGCTTGATAATTTTCACATATAATAACGCATCGTTGCGAATTTTTTCAAACTTTTAAATAGGGGCGTTTTGTTTTTCGAAAAAAAAACATTTATTTTGACTAAGGGTTGGTTCGAAAAAGGTAAAAAAAATCAGGGTGTCTTTTAGAGCCAATGGAATCAGATTTAAAAAAAATCGAATTGGCGGGGGTCGGGGGAAAAGTGTACCGGATTCACGTGGAATACCTCATATCTATAACTATAAAAATATAACCAAAAAAAACCTAGCAAAAAATTGCAGTTATTTTTTTCAAAGGCCTGCAGTTTTGTTATTCGGGCGTTTTTCAGGAAACAAACAACGATACGGCCGCCCAAGTTTAGTCTAGTTTCATCATCTTCAACCCGTTTTTGTTTCAAATGAACTGGCAGGTTTGTGGAGTGCTCCGCGCGGATCTAAACACGCCATGCATGGCTTTATTTGACGGGAGCTGGAGCCTCCATTTTAGATTCTTTTAGATAAATAACATTGGAATTTACTGTCCATGGATAGAAGAAAAAATACGTTGAAACCCATTTCCAAAAGTATTTATTTTATTTATATTTTTAAAATAGTCCCGAAATTCATGCCTTTATCATGCCTCTCGAAGGGAACCTACCGTTCGGTGAAAAAAAAATTCTTCAAACGTCATTTGACTTAACGGGACCGCTCCAGCCTCCTTAAAGCTTCATTCTGGAGAAAAAAAATCTAAATTCAATATCAAACAAATCATAAAGACGACACAAATAAACGCAAACAAACCTAAACAAAGTTTCGTTCTCGCGCAAGTAAAAATGCTACATCTAATATGAAATCAAATATTAAAACGAAAAAATTAAACCCAAACGAATCCAAACAAACTCAAACATAGCTTCCTTCTCGAAGAAACGAAAATTCGAAATTAAATATCAAACCAAATATTAAACGAATTGAACAAGGTCAAACATAAACCCAAACAAAGCTTTCTTCTCGCAAAACCGAAAATGATAAATTCAATATCAAAGCAATCATGAAGACGAAACAAATAAACCCAAACAAACCCAAACGAAGTTTCCACTTTGCGCGGGTAAAAATGCTACATTTAATATTTAAACGAAACAATTAAGCCCAAACAAATTTTAACAAAGCTTCTTTCTCGAGGAAACAAAAGTTCGCACTGCAACATCAAGACAAATATGAAATTGAAACAAACAAACTCCAGCCCAAACCGAAACAAAGCTTGTGTTACGAGGGGAAAAAATTCTAAATTGAATATCCAACAAAATATCGAAACGAAACGAATAAACCCGAGCAAACCCAAACAAAGCTTCCTTCTCGGGTAACCAAAGGTTGTAGATTTAATATCAAACCAAATATTAAAACGAAACAAACCCAAACGAAGCTTTATTCTCGAAAAACTAAAAATTGACGTTTAAATTTGTACTTTTATTGCGATTCGTCTTGATTCGTTTCCCCTCCATTTGTCGCAGCCTCGTGACCATAGGCTACGTGTACTTCGGAATGTTCGCGAGTATCTGGAGGACTCGTCACGAGACGCCTCTCTCGATTGGCGATTCGGAATTCGCATTCAGATTCTTCCTCATCGTATTGACGGACGCGGCTTGCTGGGCTCCGATAATAGGCCTCAAAATTCTCGCTTTCATGAAATATCCCGTGCCACGTGAGTATCTACAAAGAAAAAGACTCCCGTACATTCACCCGCGCACGCGCGGATCATTCGGAGGAATCCTTCGGGTGCGGACGATCGCACGATCGTCCAAAATGCGGAGAATACATTATTTTTCATTCTTCACGTTTTTCTTTTTTCCCTCAAAGCCACGCCTTTGTCGCTCGATCACGTATCCTCACGTACTGTGTGTATTGTGCTGCCAATAATATAGCGGATCTTCACGCCTGGGTCGTAGTCTTCATTCTGCCGGTCAACAGCGCCGTCAATCCCCTATTGTACACTTTCACGACCCCTAAGTTTCGGGAACGTCTGTACGAGGGCTGGCTCCGAAAAGTCCGCAATTACGTGACCAGAAGACACTCCCCGCGAGGTGCGTGCCCAATCTATGATCCTATAAATATAATCATTTTATTTGCATATATTTCTAACAAAATATTCAACAACAGTCACAGCGATATTTTCAGAAAAAAATGTGTACTATCCGCATGACGAAATTCGTGCAATTTAGGAGCTTTTTTTCTTACTGTACGTTAGAGAGAAAAGTGTTATACGTTTTTTCACGTGCTTGTCAATTATATATATATTTTTATGAAATCATTAATACGGCAAAAATGTATGATATATATTATACATATAATTATATAATATGTGAATATTACGAGTGTTACATCAATATATAATAATGGAAGTACAAATAAGTCTCCGCCGTTTGACAACAGATGGCCCCACCAGGAGGTTATGGTTGAAATTGTCCGATGTAAAAGGCCATATCGTAAGATTGGACCAGCCCCCTGGCACTGCTGGGTCTACGTGTCTCGTTATTGTCGCCACGTCAACTTACCCACCATGCGGCGCTAGTAGTCTCCAGCATGACCCCCACTCCAGTCGCGCAGCGTCTGCATAATTTGCATTCGACGCGTCTGGAAAATTCATTGTTTAGAATAGAATTTAAAAGTATATGTGTATATAGGAAGGGATGCAATATTTACACTTGTTGCAATATTATGTATTTAAAAATATTTATTGAACGAAATAAACAGATAACATTAATATTTTTTAAATAATGGATTAGTCACGTTGTACAATGTTTTGCGATTTTTTTCTTGTCGAGATTGCTTTTTTTTGTTCTGCGTTGAGACGTGCACAATATTGCTGCATCCGCATCAATACGTAATATTTTATTATGTGTAAAAGAACACTATCGGCGTGTTCTATACACGGAAAAGAGAGCTTTTCATAGTTATACACGTCGTCCAATATAGACTCGAAAACACGTGTTGAATTGCGATGAGCCACAAATCGCTCTTCTAATGTGATAAAATAATTACGATTTTACCACACTACGATTTTTTTTATTCGAGAACAATGACAGATCGAGAAAAAATGACGAAAAAAATGACGAAATAATACGGAGAGGTGCTTTGCGGAGTGGGGGTCATGCGGGTGACTACTAGCGCCGCATGGTGGGTTAGTACGTGGCGACAATACGGGGACACGTTACTGTTAAGAGAATTTATCCCAGTGTCAGCCCCCTGGATTGGACATCTGGCAAGACCATAACCTTGAAATATTAGCGATTTTGTATCAGCATCACATAATCATTTTTCGTGCTAAAATGTCGATTTTTGATCCGAATAAGCTTAATTTGCGGGAACTTTAGATTTACTTCTTTAATTTGAAGTGAGAGAAGTTATAAGTAGTGAGTCGTTTCAAAAGTTTGAGAACGGTGAGTTTGACGTCGAAGACAAAGAACGTAGCGGAAGGCCAAGTGTACGAAGACGCGGAATTGGAAGCATCATTGGAGGGAGATTCGTGCCAAACGCAAGAAAAACATGCACTTACATTAGGAGTGACTCAACAAGCAATTTGAATTTGAATAAAACATAAAGTACCTTTCTGTTCCCAATTTGAATAAAACAAAGTTCTTTCGCAATAAAGGCCCAATTTTTTATTTTTAAAAACGGCGGAGACTTATTTGTACTCCTAGTATAATGAAGTAACATTAATAATAAGACTGGGAATTAATATCTTGAGATAATAAAGCAGCGTTGGGCAAGGCCGCTACTTGATGTGAGTGAGATAAAATCTCTTAAGACCTTTTAACTCATCGGAGTGAGTCAAAAGGCCTTAAATTGTCGTTAAAAACTCATCGGAGTGAGTTAAAAGGCTTTAAAGAAAGACATCAGAAGAATATGGGGCTATTTATACCCGATACAGGTTTTCCACAGTTTCCCACGAAAGTTATGTTAGTTGAGCTAAGTGAGGGTAGGGAGTGATAGGGATGACGTAAATACCTTGTAATCGTACGGAATACTGGGAAAAAATAATGACTGAAATGTACGTATTTTTACGGGTAAATAAATAAATAAACACGTATGTATTTTTTATTGCAGATTCTCAGTCGTCTAGTTCGATAGCAATAAAAAACATTGCTCTTCCCCTGACGAGTACGTATCCCGAGGAGACGCCATCGATCACATTATTCAAAGACGATCACTCTACTCAACCACATCAACAAGTGTCATGAGCTGTCACTTCTCAACTTTTTTTTTCTCCGCTCCAAACTGACAGGCTGACAAACGTCAGCCTATCTCCCAATATTATGAAACATCATCGAAAGATATAAAAAAACACGAAGAATAATATCGAACAATTGAATGTGGAAAAGAAAAAAACAAGGATTCGGGCTCCATTGACGGGATTGTCCGAATTATTTGAAAAATCCCTCAGAGGCAGGGCCGAGAGTGTTGGCGAAATGTGCTGGGAACTTTTTCGTGGCGCCGAGTAGAACGAAAATTAAAAAAAAAAAACCGCGACGAGGCAGTCCGAACTCGCGTTTCGAGTCTGGGACTGACCTAGAAATTCTGCACATGTAATTTATGCAGTCTGTGTACTCGAATACATTGAGACCTGTCTCGGACCTTTTTTGTGTTGAATACGGTCCTAAAATCCTTAAAGAGTGTTATGTATGTTCGCCATTAAGATCTTTTCTTCTCGGACTCGTTCGATTATTTTCTCCCACGGCTAGCTCCCATAAAGTCATATATATGAGTTTACGCGTACGTATTCGTGATACGCTGCGCGTCGAAGTCCGCGATGGTCCCAGATGCTTGCCCGTCGTAACCGCAAAAAGGGCCATATATACTTCGTGTCCGCTTCTTCCTCCTCTTTCTCCTCTTCCTCTTTTACCAGCCTTCGTTCCACAGCGTCCAAGGATTCTCTGTAGCACAACGTGTCACGATTTCTTTCCATTCGTCATATAAAATATGTATGTATATAATTTTTTTCTATCGTTTTTTCGAATAAAGACGAGCTCTGTTTTCGTTCGAAAGTGGCGTGTCTAGTCGGCTGAGAGGAGACGTTGGTCGTCGAAAATATCGAGGACCGAAGAAGACGAAGAATTATTATTGGCAAATGCGACAAAAGAGTTTGAGGAGGGGGCGGAAGAGAGAGAAAGAGAGAGAGATGGCCTCGTGGCCGAGTAACATAGAGCACGTGGCCCTCGTGATTTACTCATAAATACATACACGCGTACTACACGAGGGTAATACGATAATATGTGCGTAACACTCTACACGCAAAGACCTCCGAGACAGCCTCCCGGTGCATGATGTCATATACCGGCGGGGCCCATTACGTCGCGTTCGCGCCTCTCGACTCGCGAATCGAGAGGGATCGTCCTGCAAATTCAATTAGCCTGAGCGCTTTTTTTTACATAGAATGGAGCGCGCAAGTGACCCCTGAGAATTTCGGGCTTCAACAATAAAAGTGAAGAGTTGTCTCGTTTAATGGGTATGATTGATGGGCGTTCTAAGATATTTGGTTTTTTTTTAAATCTGTGAGAACGAGAGAGATTGATAAAGTTCATTATGACCTCAGTGTGGGGTTATGGGATCAGTGTCACTGACGGGCAACTGAAATATATACAAATTAAATAACAAAATAAGCTAAAACGAAAAGTAACGCAATGTAACGAAAAACAAAAACTTTAACTTTAACTAGGTGTAAAGCAGCGATAAATGAAGCAACTCGATGTAAGACAATGCAAAATATGGAAAAGGAGGTTTAATGTAATGAAAAATGATAGAACCCGGAGGGTAATTATAAATTTAGATTAAAAAATTAACAAATAACAAGGGGAACATTGATGATTACTAGATATAAAGCAAATTACGATCGTGCATTTCATTTTATTTTTTGCTTTATGTCAAGGAATCATGATTTTTCTTATTTTTTGTTAATTTTAAAATCCAACTTACAAATTATATTGCACTCTCTTTTGTTTTATATTGAGTTAAACTTTGTTATCCTCATATTTTGTATTGTAAGAATTGAAGGATAACAAAATAAAAACGAAAAAGTAACGCAACATGAAAAAAAAAGTAATAAAAAATTAACTAAAATCGACATTGGTGGATGGGCGATCGGGCTTCGTCTCTGGCGTTACTTCGGGTTAAAGCAGCATTGTGGGTGGGCAATACTCGGAGCGGTGATCGCTTAGCCGTGCACCGGCTGGCGCATCAGCCATCGAGCGGGAGGCCAATACTTCTGATACGTTTAAAACCATCTTTACGTATACTCCATATAAAAGAGGAAATAAAAAATGACTGTGAACTTAAACTTTGATGTCACGAAAGAATAAAACATAAAATAATGTTTACTTGATATACAAGAGATTCACTTCGTGGGCTTTATTTTGTTTTTGTTGTTTCTTTTGCTTTGTACCAAGTGATGATAATTTTCTTCCTTTTTTTGTGATCTTTGAAATTTAATATTTAATAATATATTCATTTTTTATTTTCTTCTGATTTGTTGCAGTTTGGTGCAGTGCTGATGATAATTTTCTTCCTTTTTTTGTGATCTTTGAAATTTAATATTTAATAATATTTAATGATATATTCATATTTTATTTTCTTTTGCTTTGTTGCAGTTTGGTGCAGTCTTCGCAATTGTTTAGGAAAGTCAACGAGCCAAAGGCATAAAAGGCGAAGAAATGCAATCAAATAAGGGGAGGGAGAGAGCGAGAGAGAGAGAGAGAGAGAGAGAGAGAGAGAAATCGACTGTGTCGAAGTGTGTCCAGGCGCAAAACGTGAAGGGAGAAAGAACGAGAGGGAGATTGTGTACCCGGTTCCCCTATCCTCGACGAGCCGCCCCGCGCGTCTAAGAGCCTGCATAGCCCAAGAAACACGTGTTGTTCCCCTTCGGCATAGCTTTTTCACGACTCCTCGCGCGCGCAGCGCAACACTCGTCGGATAACGTTCCGCCGCCCGCAACGGGCACTGCACACACGATCAGTCTGCCGCGAGGAACGATCGCGTTACCGGCTACTTTTTTCACGAACCTCGTACGAAATCTCGCATCTTTTATTTTCTCGCGCAACGCTACTGAAATCGTGATTCAAATCAACGCGCGTGTGTATCGCTCGCGAATGTGCCGCTCGCGTTGCTCACTTCGCGAACACGTACGAGACTATTTTTCCCACACGAATATTATTATTTGACAAACGCGGCTGAAGTTCAACGGTCGCTGCGCGCGGGTTGTTTTTTATCCGCGAAGATGATGGAAAAACGCCGGAAGCTCACGCTCTTCGTGACAAATCGATCGACGTTGTTCGCAAATGGTCTCCTTCTCGCTCTCACGATCTGGATACCTGAAGGCAATTATCCACATATTTATCAATATATTCACGATATATCTCTCAGCTTGCGTCTAATTTATCGTATAATCTTTGCAATAATCGAAAGAGCTATGCGAATAAAAATCGACCAGGCAATACAGGACTGGAACGCAATTGAGAATTCGACCTATTGTAGGGAGTACGAAAATCGAGAACGACGTATAGAAATGGAAGAGTACTGGAAAGAGAAGGGCATGGAGGGAAGAACTAAAGAAACATGGGCCAGATTGAGATGCGGAAATGTAGGAAGAGGAGGTAAAAAGGGATGCGCGAATACTCTATGCCGGTGTTGTAGGGAAGAAGGAGAAAGCTTGGAACACTTATTTGAATGCGGGAAGATAAAAGAAAAATGAATAAGGAAGTGGTGGGGCGTTTGGAAAAGTGGCGAAGAGGCTACAAGGCACTAAGAGGAAAAATGAATAAAGTAATGAAAAGAAAACCGATCAGAGGATTGTGCGAGTATGTGCCTTCGGCGAGAGCCTTCGGATGCATGGTAAGAAAGAGAATAAAAGAGCGAGGAAGAATAAAAGAGAAAATGGACGAAAGACAAATGTTAACGAAAAACGGAAACGTGTAAAAGGATATCAATGTACAGAGGGGGGTACTGTGTAAAAAGCCGCAAGGGTATACTTGGAAATCAAGAACTAGACTATACAATACTATATTATTTTTCCATTGCGCTATATTTTGCTATATAATAAATACATATTCTATTAAGTGGAATTATTTGGAAAAACTTTGTAAAAAAAGTAGTAGTAGTAGTAGTAGTAGTAGTAGTTTTTTTTTTCATAAGAGTTTTAAAAATCTTCGATAAGACACCGACTGGGTGGTATTTGTCGGTAGTGCCAGATTTTTACTGGCAAAAACATTCCTCTTTCCGCCCCTCCTATTGGGAGGGGGCCGGGCTGGAAACCGCTTTCGCATTACTTCAGCCCGACCTGGGGTGCGCCATTAGGCGTTTGCGGTGGTTGGGTGCTCCAGCTTTTTGGCTTTCAGCACATTTTCTGCGAAGCTCATAATCGCTTGCCACTTTATCTCAGAGTTGATGATGTGGGGGATTATGTTTTCTGGGCTAAGCATGGCTCCAATGGCTCTTTCGGCTTTGTTTCTTTCTGTCACCCATCTACTACAGTGGAAGAAGGTGTGGTAGGCATCGTCGATGATCTCCGGGCAGTATTTGCACATAGGGCTACCTATTTTTCCCATGCGGTGCAAGTAGGCGTTGAATAGGCCATGCCCCGTGAGCAGTTGCGTGAAGTAGTAGTTGGTCTCTGCATGTTTAGAGCCAACCCACGGTTCTATCGTTGGGATCAGTTTGGCCGTCCATCTCCCTGTGTCGGCGCTTTGCCATCTGCGTGTCCATTCTCTACACGTCTGTTTCCGCTTAAGCTCTCGGGATGTATCGTCGAGGGTGCCTGCGGAGCGTCGCTCTTGTAGTCTTTTCCGTTTTTTCGCCATAAGGTCAATTGGTATCGTCTTGGTTATAACTAGGATTGCCGCCTCCGAAGTTGTGCGGTACGCACACGCGACTCGGAGGGCGGCTCGTCTTTGTATTGCCGCGAGCTTTCGTCTATATTTTTCCTGGGTAAGTTGGTCTGCCCAGATTTCGGCGCCGTAGAGTATCAGAGAGTGTACCACGCTCTGCAGCAGTCGCCTCTTGGCATATCGAGGCCCTGAGGTGTTGGGCATTATCTTCGACAGGGTCGCCGCTATTTTGTTTGCCTTTTCGGCCGTTCTGGTGAGGTGCTCGCAGTACGTTAGCTTTTCATCGAGCTGGAGACCCAACTACTTTAATGAGGGTTTCGCTACGACGTTAGTTCCACCAATGTTTATCGTAAACGGCTTCTCGAACCAGCGTTGTCTGGTAAGGACAACCATCTCGGGTTTGCTGGCGGCTAGCTCGAGTCTGTGTCGCTTCAGCCAGTCGCTTAGTCTCTCCACCAGGCAGTCGATTTTCCGGCGTGCGTCCTCGTTACTGTTAGCGAGGACGATTCCGGCCACGTCGTCCGCATATCCGACAAGGTACGTGTCCCGTGTTGATTCCATCCTTAGGAGGTCGTCGTATCGCACATTCCAGAGGTCCGGGCCCAGGACAGAGCCCTGTGGGACGCCAGCTGTCACTTCGGTGGTGAGCGTGCCCTCCGTTGTGCTAGATACTAGCTCCCGTTCGCGGAAGTAATCATCTACCATGTCCCGGATGTACTCGTCCACCCCAAAGTCATCCTTCAGTGCGTCGAGCACATCTTCCCAGCTCACGGAGTTAAAGGCGTTTCGGACGTCAAACGTGATGAGTACACCCACTCTTCGGGAGCGGTGGTTCCCTGTCGTAGTAGTAGTAGTAGTAGTAGTAGTAGTAGTAGTAGTAGTAGCAGCAGTAGTAGTAGTAGTAGTAGTAGTAGTAGTAGTAGTAGTAGTAGTAGTAGTAGTAGTAGTAGTAGTAGTAGTAGTAGTAGTAGTAGTAGTAGTAGTAGCAGTAGCAGTAGCAGTAGCAGTAGCAGTAGCAGTAGCAGTAGCAGTAGCAGTAGCAGTAGCAGTAGCAGTAGCAGTAGCAGTAGCAGTACCAGTAGCAGTAGCAGTAGCAGTAGCAGTAGCAGTAGTAGTAGTAGTAGGATCTGGGGGATTGAATGCGGTGAGAAAAAAATATAAAATCAAGAAAAAACCATCGATTTCATGTTCAAATGATACTTCGATATTTTTACTTTCGAAAAAACACCCTATAAATTATTTTTAAATGATTTCGTATGGAAAAAAAGAATAACAATGTGAAGCATGCAAATGTCCCAATTATTGAACACTGGAAGTGCCTATGTCCCTAATATTGAACAGGCATGTCCCAGTTATTGAACACTCTCGAGAATTCTCTTTCCCACTTGAAAATTTGTCCCTGAAATATCGGAGAGCAAAAAATATTGAACATTACATTCGTATTTTTAGGTTACCTTTAGGTTATATTCTCTTTTTACTTTTCTTTATATGTTTATTGCACGAAAATACAAATAAAAAATATATTTGACGATCTTAGAGTTATTATTAAAAGAATAAAGGTAAGTTTATTCCGGAACTTATAGTTTTTGGTTGAATAAATCCGGTTCACACGATGTGTCACACGTTAACTGTCTCGATGTTTTGATGGGTTTAATGACGCCATCTTGGAGAATTCGAGTGTTCAATAATTGGGACACACTGCATTTTCTATGTTCCAATGATCGAACACCGTATTTTTAAACAAATAATTAATTAAAACATTTTCTTTTAATTGTCATTTGAAAGAAATTTTCTGAGGAACCTGACACGACTTTATTTTTTGAGATGCGACAGTTTTTTAATTTTTTATGCCCTTACGCATGAAGCGGTGCGTCTTAGCAAAAACGATAAGCAGTTACCACGAGACGTCAAATCGGGTCACCGTGGCTGATTAAATAATTTTTTTTTTTATTAATTAAAGCTTTTTTTGCACAATTAAGGTAACATTTCGATAGCTAAAAGTTCCATATACGTAATGAAATTTTTATAAATAAGTAAATGCATGCAGGTGAATGAGAAATAATAAAAATACAAGATAATGTTCAATAATTGGGATCTGTACTATAATTGCGACATTTACCTTAGTAGTAGTACAAATATTCGGAAAATTACAAAGTGGCAAACGACCAAAAAAATTGCGTTCCAATTGCAGAAAGAATTCATTGCAATAAGTGGTTCGCGAAAGGATAAACAAAGTTTGTCTATTTTGTCTACAATTTAAATAGTTTTTTTTAATCGCCCAAAAATGAATTACTCAAGTTTGAATAGTTCATTCACGAGTTAATTTTTTCTTCTTGTTATTCGGAAAGAGTGGCTCGACCAAGAGTGGCTCGACCACCAAGACTTGATAATTTCTTTCGTGTTTTTTTCTCTTAAAAAAGCCACGTAATTACTGTCCTATCTGCATATATCAACGCATCTCTGTACTCCAGTACAGTGCGCGGTTGCTCTGGTAATCCCTCCGCCCTCCCCCCTCGTCGTCGGGGAACTCAATTAATCGAATTTACGACTCTGTGGCTGCCGCTACGCGCAGTCACCTAATGTGCTGATTACATTTTTTGTTTGTTTTTGCTCCGTTAATTTTGGCCGTTGTACTGCGAGCAGTTTAGCAAATTAATTTTACTCGCATCTAGGAGAAAGAGAAACCTTGAAAGAAGACTCGTACCCATCATTTCGCGTAATAGCTATGCGATGCACTGATATCATAGACAAACAGAGTCTGTGATTTCTACTTATCTGTAAGATTCGCGTGTCTCGAGTGATGACAGTTCGAGGAAAAATAGGCGTATATTATGCGGAACTTTTCTTCACGAAATAGTCGCGGATTTTATCTTGCCTACTATCTCTCTCTCTCTATTGGGATAGTGATTTAGAATGCAGCGTCACGCAAGGAAAATAAACGTGCAAAAATTTTTCGCCAGTTTTCCTTCATTTCCTTTTTTTCGTGATTTTAATGGAAATGCTCTTTGGACTTTGGGAAGATGTGAATAATAATTTGCGATAGGAAGGGAGTTTGAATTTTTAATTCTAAGGCGGTGTGATTTCTTAAAATATTTAATTTGAGATTCTGAGACAACTTTATGTTGTTAAGATTTGGTTTAAAGATTCTGAGAGAGTTTAACATTTTTTAAGTTTTAATTTGCGATTTTAATGGAGTTTGAATTTTTTGAAGAAGTGGGTTAAGATTCTGAGGGAGTTTGGATCTTTTAAAGATTTAATTGAAAGGAACTTTTAAAGATTTAATTGAAAGGATCTTTTGAAGATTTTATTGAAGATTCTGACGAAGTTTGAATTTTTTACAGATATCATTTCAGATTCTGTGGAAGTTCGAAGTTTTTAAAGATTTCATTTAAGATTTGCAGGAAGTTTGAGCTTTTTTATTTCATTTAAGATCCCGAGTGAATTTAATTTAAGATTCTGAGGGAGTCAAACATTTTCTTTTAAAGATTTATTTGAAGATTCTGACGAAGTTTGAATTTTGGATAGATATCATTTAAGAATCTGTAAAAGTTCGAAGTTTTTGAATAATTTAAGATTTGCAGGAAGTTTGAGCTTTTTGATTTCATTTAAGATCCCGAGTGAATTTAATTTAAGATTCTGAGGGAGTCAAACATTTTTCAAGATTTACTTTAAGATTCCAAAGGATATTAGAGTTATTAAGGTTTAATTTACGATTCTGGGAGTGTAGAAAATTTCGTTACGATTCGAAGCAAGATACAATTTTGTAAATCTCAGATTTCACGGGAATTTAACCTTTTTGAAGGTTTCCTTTAAGATTCTAAGGGAGTGCGAATTTTTTAAATTGAATTTGAGGTTCGAACGGAGTTTTTTCAAATTCGATTTCAGATCGTAAAGGAGTTTAAATTTTAAGTCGCAACAACTGTGATCCTTTAAAATGGTTGTTCTTAAATCGAATAAATTACGAAGATATTGGATATTGGAGAATATTTTTGATTTCTAATTAACAATATATTGTTTTTTTTTGCGAAGCCACCGTGTTTGCTTGCCCCATTGAGAAAACGAGACGTTTTATGAATCGTTCGGAGAGCAGCGGCATATTTTTTTGGACGAGAAAGAGGTCTGCGTCGAGAACAATCACAAAATCGGCGTCGGACTCGCGACCGCGACCTCGTTCCAGTTTTTACTACAGATACGCGCGTCATATCATTACATTTTCTATCTCGGCACGATCTCCCAGAATCGTCGATGATGATAGACCTTATCGCCTCAATTAAGTGTGCGAAGCGCAGGACAAAAAAAATCACGCACCGTGTACACACGAATATTGTCTTTTGGTGGAACGAATTCTGGTAGGAACGCATGGAGGGAATAGATAAATAGGGAAAACCGTAAAGGTAGAGAGACGAAATCTTTTGTTTTTTAAGTCGCTTAAAACTAGAGAATAATAAGCGACAAAAAGGTCAATTTTTCGAACAGGCTCGAAGTGTATCCCTTGAAAACATGCATAACAAAGTTCTTCGCATTAATAGCCATCTTGACTTTTGAAAATCAAAAAATTTTAGTAAACTACTGAAAAAGAATGTTTAAGATGGCTTGAGCGGTCCAGTTGAGTAAAATGACGGTTTATGATTTTGAATGAACCTAAAAATGCATACGAGGTATATATTTATCCTGTAGATTCTAATTTTGAATAAAGTATGCAAAGAAAAGAGAAAATTATTAATTTTTATATTTTCATTGCGTAAGTTAGAAAAACTTTTGTGTTACTACCAGCTTGAACAAGTATAACATTAACGTTGATTATCATGAGAAAACTGCGTCAGCAAATGTTTTGTACAGCTCAGAATGAAATTTTGAGTAATTCATAACTAGACCAAACGATAGGAAAAAGTCACATTACTCTTGTCAAATGTCATCAGATTTTCGAGTCGTCGACGCGTTTTTGAGTGGCATCAATTTAAAATTAAAAAATGACAGATAGAACGTCAACTTATGGCCGTATTCATAGTCTCTCCTTATCTCAAGGATAAAGGACGCCTTGATGAAGGCTTCCTTGAATCTCAAAGGCGTCCTTGTTTCATAGTCGCAACTCAACTCTCCCTTCCAGAAGGAAGACATATTTAGGGATATGTGATTGCTTATGGTGGTAAAACCGCTGATAGAAGTGCCACTCGGCTATATTTGAAACTAACTCAAACCGCTTGGCTCTCGATTGTATAGCCTCGAGTGTATAACCTCAAAGTTCAAAATTAGAAATTGAGTTGCGACGAGTACAATTATGGATGAAGGAAAGAATGTTCATTATACAGAGCGCGAAAGGCTGTTATTAGCTCAGCTTTTTTTTTTAACTCCGTTCGCTGCGATACGTTTCGAAACTTTTTACGTGCTCCACTTTTAACTGTTTTTGAGGTTAACCTGTAGACTGGTCTGCGATACAGGTAAAAACTGCATAGACGCCAAGCGCAAGCGCAAGCGTTAGTCATATGAAACGAAACAGCCAATCACAGCGCCGAAGGTTTCCTCAAGGAAGCTCGAGACCTGCCTTGAAATAAGGAGGCCAATAAGGCTCCTTGTTCTGTCAAGGAAGGTCTATGAAACGCGAAATGAGGAACAAGGAAGCCTTGTTCCTCAAGGAAGGACTATGAATACGGCCCTAGTGTATAAAGAGTACGCGGTGAATTCGTCATGGCAGCAATGCTCTTCATTCACCAGCCACGATTCGTAATTTTTTATCAAACTTCGATGGTCCAATATTGAATATACACTGAGAGAAAAATGCGTGGCCATTAACATACTGAATCTAAAAAAGCGCAGACCTACAATTATTTAGCACACTTTTTTAACTACCATTTTCGTCTGTAAATAGTGAGCTAAATAGATTTTTTACATGTATTTCGAAAGTGTTTTCATTGAGTGTAACAACTTTTATATTAATAGCTACAACATAAACCTATCAAAAAAATTCATGACGCCTTTTTTTAGCGTCTAAAGTAAGAAGATCCTTTAAGTTCCTGAGCTTTTCATTTGTCCCTCGATATGCTAATGGTTCAGAATGTTCCGAAACATCGAAGAATGACATGTGCTGAAATTTTTTTTATATCTGGTGTTTCGTTGCGAAAAAAATTCACAAAATTCGTGAAGGCTCAGTATAGTCTAGACAATAACATATATAGTTTTAAATTTAATCTTGGATCGTGTCTGCCGCTCCAACCTCTTTAAATAAAAGCTCCAATCGTACCAACTTTTCAAGTTTCGAATTTCCGTTAGGTTTTGGCAAAAGTCCATCGGTGTAAAGCGTTTCTCACGCGAATTTATGTTTTTATTTTCGTCGCGTTCTTCGGTTCCTCCACGGGTCTCGCAGGCGTTTCGGGGGTCGAGACGAGAATGGAGAGCCAATTCGAGAGGTGCTGCGGCCTGGGCAAGTCCTGGGCCTCGGAGGGTCTCAGGTGCGAGAAGTTCACGGGGCCAGTGAACGGCGTGCCGCGGGTCGAGCAAGGGCTGTGCCTCGAGGCGGTCGACATCTGTTGCGTCCGGGCCTATCACGAGAAGAGCTGCGAGGAGGGCAAGAAAGACGCGCGGGCCGGTCTCGCCTGCGTCCAGGGTGACGGGGGCTCCAAGAAATTGCCGTGTCCCAGTGACCAGCAGAGGGACTGCTGCGAGGCTTGCAAGTTAGGTACGTACAGACTCGCGCCTTGATAAACGAGCGAAGAATACGAAAACGGGTGGGGGTAAAAATGTCGAATGACCAAATATAGAACGACAAAGATTTCGAAACGGCAGAATTATGAACTCTCAAAATAACGAAGGTTAAATTATTCGAAATTTTGTCTTTCGACTGATAAAAAATCGAATGACTATAAATCGAACCGTTATTTATTGGAGAGCTAATTTATTCGAGAACGAATATTCAGATCGTCTGCAATTCGGAACATAAAAATACAGAATCGAAAAATGTAGAAGGCCCATATCTCCGAAACAGAAAATAGCGAGTGCCTAATATGCGTAATACCGTCTATAGCGAAAAGCAATATATCGAAACGCAAAATGTCGATGGCCCGAAATGTCGAACGCCGAAAGGTCGAACGGCCAAAATAGCGAGCGTGGTGGGGCCCGTCACGTGGGATGACTGCCTTACGATATTTTAGCCGACTGACCGACAGCGCCATCTCGCAGCTTCACTCTGAGGCGCAAGTAACGTATTGCTCGATTCGCCATCATGACCGTTCTGCATTTTGACCCTCCGCGATTTCAACCACTCGACTTTTTCGCCGTTCGCTTTAATGATTTTCTGCATTCTGAACCATCGCCATCTTTTTAATTCGGAGAATTGTCGTCTCGAATTATTTGGTGTTATGCATACAGGCCCATCGATATTATGTTTTTCGATATTTTATTAAATCTGATTTTTGTTTTTCGCTATATATCAACTTTCGAGATGTTCATATTCGTAATTGTTATTTTCGACTTCACAGACTCTAGTAAGATTGATATATCTATATTCGAACATTCGTCATCTTCGAGTTCGACATTTTGGCCCATCTGCATATCGATCGTTCGACATTTTTCCCCCCACCCCGACGTTCTTCGCCACTTTTCTTCTTCTTCTCGCTCTCGCGATCTGGATCCCTGGAACCAATTACATACATGTTTATTGAGGGCAGATATACACCTAGGAAAAAAAAGGTCATTTTTGTAAATTTTTTCAAAGAAAACAATTTGAAATTTCGGATTGGGGTTTTAATTATCTAAAAGTATATACATTCAAAAATGTGTTTAATTTTCTTTATTTAAAAATATCCCAAATATACAAGGATATTGTATGATCCTTGAAGCTTGGTAAAAAAATCGGTACCCAAAATTTCTCGAAAACCAATGAACCGATTGCCTTGAGGTTTTTTGTGGTTATTCTATACACCATTATCCAGTACTTGTTATAGCCGATTTTGAAAATATCGATTTATGACAAAATGGCGGACGTTTTAACATAAATAGTGATTTTTGGGCCAAAAGTTAGTTATTATTTTGCCTAAAAAACAATAACCAAGTAACGGAAAAGAAATCCTACGACAAGTACTAGATAATGGTGTATAGAATAACCACAAAAAACCTCAAGGCAATCGGTTCGTTGGTTTTCGCGAAATTTTGGTTACCGATTTTTTTACGACGCTCCAAGGATCAAGCCAAACCCAAACAAAATTATAAAGATTTTCTTCGGAAGACTACGTTTAAACCCAAACAAACCCAAACCCAAACTGATACACGCAAACAAACCGGCCGAAAAAACGAACCTAAACCCAAACAAACCCAAGCCCAAACAAAACCATCCAACCCAAACCAAACAACCACACCGAAACAAACCCAAACCCAAACCAAGCAAACCCAAACACAACTAACCAACCCGAACCCAAACCCAACCAACCCAAACCAAAACAGAATTATAAAGATTTTCTTCGGATGACTACGTGTAAATTTCCAGGCTCATTGCAAATTGTTTTCCAGGCTCATTGCAAATTGACATAATAAACGAATGATTCATCATCAAAAGACGTAACAAGATTTTCCTTGACGCTCGATGAGCTTGCGAGTCCCGCGAATGCAAAAAAGCTAGAGCAGTTAGTTTCCCGAGAAAAAAAAAACTAACTGCAGCAACGCGTGTTCCTTATCTCTCCGAGCGTGTTGATCAGGTATCTTGACGGGCTCGATGGACCAGGGTTGCGCCTTCAAGTCGTTTGCATTTGGTAAGCCTTGGGACTCTGCGTTCTTGGAGTGCTGTCACGAGGCGTCGCCAACAACGACCAATATCGACGATACCGCATCAACGACGATATTTACCACTGGCGAGACGAGCAGCACCAACGTCACCTCGTCTTCGTCCACTTCTACGGATTCCACGTCGGACACGACGTTCCCGGATTTTCCGACACCAGGTGCGTGCTTGTGTGTATGCAGCTTTCAGGCATTTATTTTCGGCGCTGCCGCCGCGCTTATTTATTATTGAATTCCTCTTTGATTCGGAGCAAGGAGCTCTTGTGTATGCGCGTGCATATACGCGGACGAGACCCGTGATCGATTTCTTTATCACGCAGGACTCGACGATATCTGCCAGCTGATGAAAGGTCTTCTCTGCTCGGACATTTGTGTGCCGACCTCCGGCTCCTTTTACTGCAAATGCCCGGAGGGCTCGGTTCTACTTGAGGACGGCAAAACCTGTCGAAATAGTTCCCCCGAAGACAGGTGAATTTTTCGATTATCTGACAACAAACATAAGGAACACCGTGAAATAAATTATCAAAGTATTACGATTTTCGCGAAAGGGATTACAATTTTTTCTGTTTCATTGGCAAATATCAAGCCTATAGTAATGTTAAATATAAATAAAATGATTTATGTGTGTTGAAAATAATTTTTGTGTTCAAATTTTTAAATGTGCGGAATTTAAAAAAATGGTCGTGAGTACGTGTTTTATATATATATATATATATATACTCGTCCATTTTCCTGGCAGACTCGCCATTAAAAAAATGTAATCTGAAATTGTTTAAATAATAATCATATGAATTATATATATATACATACGTATATAAACTTTTTTGGTCAAAATTATTTCGGAATATTTATGAATAATTTTGATACTTCTCCTTAGAAAAAAAAAAGATCTTTTCCGTGAAAATTCGAAGAACATTTTAACAATTTTTGTAACGGAATAATTTTGAATATTCACGAAAAAGATTTAATTTCCTAAATAACTGAAAACAAGTATCAAGCTTATAAGAATAATATGAATTACGGATGAAATTCGTATTTAAATATTCAAAATAATTTAGAGACACTCACACACACACGCGGGCACGCACATATATAATAAGAAAATATGCTTATGTATAATTACTATCGACAATATCAATAATAAATATTAAATCAAATCAAGTGATAATAATAATGGCCATAACATTACTACATATAATATTCATACTTGAAAATGATTGTAAATTTTTACGGAAATGATTATTTTTGTTTTCTCAACTGAAATTAAGTGTCAAGATAATAATAATGGCGATAACATTACTACATATAATATTCATACTTAAAAATGATTGTAAATTTTTACGGAGATGATTATTTTTGTTTTCTCAACTGAAATTAAGTGTCAAGATAATAATAATGGCGATAACATTATTACATATAATATTCATACTTAAAAATGATTCTAAATTTTTACGGAAATGATCATTTTTGTTTTCTCAACTGAAATTAAGTGTCAAGATAATAATAATATGAAATATAGGTAAAAAAATGTACGCATGCACATATATTTATATATACACACTTTCTCCAATAAGCATGTACGTGTGCTCAACCGCACGTTGTTTTTTTTTTTTACACACAGATGCAAAGCTAAGAATCCGTGTTCGCAACGTTGCACGGACACCGGCACGGGGGTAACATGCGGCTGCAATCCTGGCTTCGTTCTCGGGGATGACAAGCGCAGTTGTTTACCGGCGTCGGGACGATTCGAGCCCACAGAGGACAACGAACTCGCGCCCCGATGTCCACCCGGATACGAGTACAACAAGACCGCTCGGGTTTGCGATGGTACGTAACAAAGTAGCTCACCAAGCCGAAAGCGACATGGAAAAAGAACATCATTGTGTGCACGAACGTGACAAACGATTGAGGAACGTTTGATCGCAAAATTCGGCCGCTTTTTAAAAATTCCTTATTAAGCATAAGATCGCTGTTTCGTTGTATCGGCGCATGTGAAAGTGTCCGTATACGCGGCCGCCATAGTGAGCTTCCCCGACGTTTAAGGCGTTACCCCCACTTGTAGCGCAAAAAAAGGCCTTTTTCATGAATTTTTTAAAAGAAAACTACAAAACTTTTTTAATCGATAAATATACCACCTTAAAGAACACATCTTGAAGAACTTTCAGTAATTTTTTTATTGAAAAATATTACATTGTTTAGTGGCAAATGGCCGTCAATGAAATAATGTTTTTATATACACGGTTTGCGGTGACCAACATTGCGGCGAAGTGGATCATCTGAAAAAAAAATGCGGATGAATTTAGTCAAATATAAGTATAAACTAGTCTTCAATCGAAGGATTTTAAAAAATATTCATTTTTCACAAAATGGCGGACAGTCAAAGTTAATGGTTCGATATTAACGTAAAAAAACGGCCGTTTTTTGGCTATAATACGGCCATTTTTTTTCGAAAAAAAAAATCGAACGATTAAAGACTACATTTTTATGTATTGAATAAGCCTGCAAAATTTCAAGAAGATCGGTTCATTAGTGTTCGAGTAATCTTGGCCACCGACTTCAGAAATGCCATTTTGAGAAAAACGCGTTTAAAGTTTACTAGCCGGTCGTTTACACAACGGATTCTTCTCTTTCAACGCTCATATCTCAGTCAATTTTGTTCGGATCGACTTGAAATTTTCAGGACATATTCTCAGATACTTATACTTCAAAAAAATGCAATAAAAAAAATCGATTTTTTCAAAATCGCAAGTGGGTGTAACCCCTTAATCGTACGCCATACCTCTGTTCGTTCATACAATTTCGGCTTCGTCCTCGTCAACGGCGCTTTCCATTCCGTGTCGCGTCCGCATTTTTTTGTCGCACGCACGCACGCGCGCACGCACACATTGTCCATCGTCGCGGCGGTGCAAACATCATCCGTCGCGAAATAAGACATCGACGAGTGCGAGAAGAATTCCTGTCCCGGAGCAGAGTGCCGAAACGTCGTAGGATCCTTCATCTGCTTGGTGGGCGAAATGAACGGCGAGAACAGGGTGCCCGGGTCGCGTCCCGACGAGAGCTGTCCACCCGGTTATCAATGGGATCCGTTGGCCCAGCTGTGCGCCGGTGAGTTTCCGAGGGTTTTGAAACTTTTCTCAATTCTTCCTCGTTTGGGCGTGCGGGTCTCCGTACACTTTCTTCCGCGCTATTTCCGCTTCTTGGAAACCATCCCCGAGTAAAAATGATTGTATATACTTAGATACAATTATATAAAAATTATACACAATCATATATATTTATATATAGGTTTATATATAATTGTATATACCTCTAAACATTCGTATATATAATCCGATATAAATGTACTTCCATCAAATTTGATTTCATAAAATTATACCCAGTTCCGTATATAATGATATATGGAGATACTATTTTTATAGGGAGTCCATATAATTAGATTATATGAACTAGATTATATAATTAGATTATATGAGAATATATAATTAGATCAATATGGACTTAATATCATATACAGTTATATATAATTCAATATAGTGTTGTATATAATTATATATATACGTCAAAATTTTATTTGCGGTATATAAAATTGCATATGACTATATATGAGTACTTCCATTTTCTTTTGAAATACACATAAATGCCCGAGTAAAAATGGATATATATAAACATATATAATTGTGTACAAAAAAATATTTATATAAACGTATACAATTGTATATATTCATATACTATCGTACATAACTGTATATTAGTATATACAATTGTATACGCTTATATACAAATATATAAAACTATATCGGGCCAATTTTTGTTTACAATTGTATATGATCAATTAATATACAATTATATATGTTTATATATGTTCATTTTTACTCGAGTCACTATTTACCATTGGGTTGAAGAGTCGGGGATTCTCGTGGATCGAGTTTCCTTCGTTGTTGATTCGGTAATAGGAATATACGTGTGTAAATCGATATACAGTTGCGTGCCAAAGTTTCGGGCCATCCGATTTTTTCAGGCTTATTGCATTGAAATACGAGGGTGGGGAAAAAATTGCCGAGTTATAACTACAGGTATTTGCTGATATTTGAAAACAATTTATTATATACGCAGATATTGTTCTTTAATATTTGATTGTCCATCACTTTTTATTTAACGAGTGTGCAAAAGTATCGGGCCGCATACTATTGTGTGTGAAAAAAATAACAATTTTTTTTTAACGTAACGAAACGAGATTTGACCTCTTTACTTGACTTAGTATTTCGTTGCCTTGCTCTTAGCAGCGATAACCGCGGCACATTGACGAGGCATGGACACTATTCATTGTGAGATCCGTACTCGTGGCGAGTTTTCCCACTCATGTCGCAAATGATTCCACAATTCCGCCTTGTTAGAGTGATTTTTTTGTTCCAATACGATCTTTCAGGTCTTGCCACAAATGCGCAATCGGATTTAGGTCTTAAGATTTAAGATCGCATAAGATTTAAGTGGATAACATGATTTTTTTAAGACGAAATATATGGAAATTTGATTAAATTGATATTTATTTTTTGAACTGAAATTCTAAACATATTTTAAACATTATAAAGTAAAAAAAAAGACATTAAAAGCAAATACAGAACCTGTTCTACATTGTAAACAAAAGTGTGTACGCTGGTGAAAATGAACAAAAAATAAATATAAATACTTATCTATAATGATAATGATGTGGTTGTGTATCGAAAGATCGAATACAAATGTATTTTTGTAGCTTTACAGTAAATTAGTTTTCAGTTTTTTAATTCCTCAATGTTTGGCACTGACGTAACTTTCTTTTGTGTATAATGAGGAATGATATAAATATTAAAGATATACAAAAATATTTATTTTTATACTGTTCAGTTTTTTTGTCAAGCCGGTTTCATTTTTCGTATCTCTTTTAAAAAGTAAATTGTGAGACAATTCCAGAAAATGTCCAAAATTCCAAGTTTTCCCTGTTTTCCATATGCGTAACAACCCTGATATGGTCTTGCAATATATTTCTGTAGATCGCAGCGTCCATGTTGCCTTGAATTTCTACCAGCGGACCAACGCCGTCGTCAGAAAATGCTCCCCAAACTTTAATTTTCCCGCCACCGTGTTTTACGGTAGAAATTTGATACGTCACGTTGAATCTGGCACCTGTTGGACGTCTCACGTACTTCCGACCATCACGTCTGAATAATGGAAATTTGCATTCATCGGAAAAAAGCACTTTCCGCCAATCTGATGCTGTCCAATACTGATATTTTTTGCAAAATTTAATCTCGCCTTTCGATTCTTTTTACCGATGAGTGGCTTTTTCACACCAATGCGTCCAATCAGTCCTACAGCCTTCAGCCGTCGGGATACTGTACTCCGACTAATGTCGGCACGATTTTCACTACGTAATTCTCTCGAAATGCCTGCTGCAGTTTTTCGTGGATCTATAACGCACTTCCGTTTTATGATTTTGTCAACGTATTCCGTAGTTTTTAGCGGTCTACGGCTTCGACTTTTGTCACAAAACGAATATGTTAATTTATATTTACGAATAATGCGATTGACCGTACTTCACCCAATGGATAAAGTAGTCGCAATATCGCGAGAACTCTTTCCTTCTGAAAAAAGTTTTAACACGATTTTACGGACCTCAACATTCGTGTGTTTCGCCATCGCGGCAAAAATAATTCTGATTTTTCATTGTCATGTATGTTTTCGAGCAAGTACGAAAAAGAGTGCCAAGAAACTTTGCGTACAAAGCCAGGCGAGATAGCGGCCTGCTACTTTTGCACACCGACGAAATTCGTACGACCGTGTAAACGAATAATACGCCGTACAGAAAATAATATATCACGCTATTATTCATATCATGACACTCTTAAAAATTTGATATGATTAACCAGTTGAGGGATTAAATATTTTATCACTCGACTAAAAAAAATTGGGTGGGCCGAAACTTTTGCACGCCACTGTATTAATATCTCCGTAGATATCGACGAGTGTCTCGAGCTGGCTAGAACTTGCAACGAGGATACGCAGCTGTGCGTCAACACCCAGGGAAGCTTCAGCTGCCACGAGCTGACCGGCCCGAAGGCTTGCCCGGCCGGCTTCAAATTCGACGTTGCGGCGAAAATCTGCAAAGGTAAAAAAAGAGCGAATTAAGTGGAATGATGATAGAACGATTCTGACAAATGAAGAGACAGCCATCGAAGAATCGGGTCGAGGAAAGGAAGAAAAAGCTGAAGAAAAGCAGATATTGTGCTGGCAGGCTTCTTGCATGGTCAAATCTTTTGTTGAAGCAAAAGAAAGACAATGATAAGAAAAACCCCCCAAACAAACCCAAACACATATTATAATCGCAGAATTTTTGTAAATTAATTTAATTAAAATCATTAACATCAACCCCGAACGAACTTCAATTAATCCTTTGCACTTGAAAGGTGACTTTCGCTCACCACTAACCACCCGAACGAAAAAGGCCTCGAGTACAAAGGGTACAAATTAATCGAGTCGAGTACAAATTAATTCACAACATTAATGTTGTGAATTAATGAAACTATTGATTAATTCATAAATTTATTGATCAATTCATTAACGTACGTATTAGACTCATCTCATTAACTAATAAGTTTATTTAATTTGAATTTGAATTCATAAATTTGTCATCCGTTTGCTTTGAAAAAAACTAAACAAAACAAAATGAGTATTACGGAAGCAGGATTCTTATTATATTTGTTTGAAGTTAATATTAACTAATCAAATTAATGAATTGTTTTATTACCTACTTAATAAATAACTTTATTGATTTATTTATTTTCATAAAACTCGTGAAAAAAGTAATCAACAATTGAATTAATCAATGAACGTATTCGTTAAACTTATAATTCAATTAATTTACTTATTCATTAAACAGATTACTTAATGAATTAATATCAACGCCAAACGAACCCAAACAAATTTTATAATAAGAATCGTACTTTCTTAATACCGTTTGAGTTTTTTCGAAGCAAACAAAACACAAATGGAATTTTTTTGGAAGCATACACAAGGCATTTATGAAAAAAAGATCGAATTTTTCGATCGCTGTCAATGACAACTTTGATGATTCTATCGTGTTTAATGACTGCGCGGCGAAATGATGAAAATAAGACGTGGACGAGTGTCTCGAGGGTATACACGGCTGTTTGCCGGAAGCGGAGGAGTGCAGAAACATCGAGGGAGGATACGAGTGCGACGTAAAGTGCCGCCAGGGCTTTTCCTTCAGTCGCAGACTCGGCGTCTGTTTGGGTGAGTCGTTTTCGTCGTAACGACTGCATGACGAAGCATGTGACGATCTGCTTTTCTCTACATGCTAGAGAGAGTGAGAAAGATGGGTCTCGAGGATTTTTTGAGCCCAGACAAACTGAAATCTGAGTAGGTAAATCTGCAAATGTGCCTTGAGGAATATCGAAAGAATTGGAACATTTTTAATCGCCCTTGAAATCCACAGACGTGGACGAGTGCACGGAGTCTCCGCACCCGTGCCCCGACCCGGACACCCGTTGTCGCAACAACGCGGGCGGCTACGAGTGCAAGAAGCTCGAGGTCGGGGAAGCGATCGGGGTCGCGAACAATGCCACAAGCAGGGCTTGCGAAAACGCGGGGGACGGTTGCACGGGCGCCAGAGGCGACGACAACTCGATCGACGGAACAAAGTTCGAGGAAGAGCGAGCGAAAAACGTTTCGCAGGCCTGTCCGGACGGCGCTTTTTACAACAGGGAGGGAAAGAGCTGCGAGTGCCTGGCCGGCTTTCAAATCGATCCAGTCAACGGCGAATGCCGAGGTACGTTCGTTGTTATTTTACGATTTTTTTTTTCACCTTCAATGACTCGAAACTTTTCGAAACTTTTGGGGATATTTTATTGCATACTCCAAAATTGCAAACGCGTTCTTGTTATACGAAAACATCGATTTTCTTCCGTGCTAATTATTCTGTTACGATTAAAATGCGTGACTCTTGGGCAACACGAAAAACCCAAGAGAAGGTAAGAGAACGTAAACGTAAGAGAAAGTTTGATGATTATAATTTCAACAAATTGTGCAACTTTGAGCAAAAAAAATTAGTGAATTAATAATTAATCAATTAATCGTTTTTACGAAGCGGTCCGAAGAAGTTGATGAAATGTAATTTTTCGAATGAATCGCTGAGGTTCAGATGGAGGAGAATGCAATTATCCAGCGGAAAAAGTTTTGCGTCTTTGATTGGCCAAATAGAATTTTCTTTATCTTGTACGCCATTTGGAGAATCTTGTCGCGTTCAAGGACACGTACAAGGTCGATGCGACTTCCCAGATTTTTTAACGGATTTTTCCCACAGATGGTGTAGTATTTTTTTAGGAAAGAAAACGAAGCATCAGGCTCTGTACAAGTCACTAACGCAGAGCTTGAGGATTTTCTTTCGCCCTAAATATTACTAATCTCTGAGAAATGTCAGTCGAAAATGTCAGCCATCCCACTCGCACTCGTGTCACGTGGTATAGCTTCCACTTCGCCTTGAGAGTATACACGTGGTGAACATAACCTCACAAATTTTCGAACTGAGTTTTCTCACAGATGGTAAAGTGTTTTGGAGAAAAACGAAGCATCAGGCTCTGTAGATTTCGCTGACGCAGAGCTTGACGATTTTCTTTTCCCCTAAATATTACTAATCGATGAAAGATCTCAGTTCGAAAAATTCCGCCATCTGTCGCACTCGCGTCCCATGGTACAGCTTCCGCTTCGCCTAGGATGACACTCGTGGGTCACACAGACCCAACCAAAAAGTGACCCGACCATCCCCTCTATAATTAAACCGTAACTGTGAGAAATTTTGTTTTTGGACACCCTGATTCGCAGAGTCGACTGAGCTTTCCCGAAACAACGGAGTCCCGCCAATTGCCATCCTGTCAGACGCCTCGTCAAACGTGACGGCGCGGCCATTGTCGTACTCGAATGGGCCCTGTCTGCTAGGCTACGTGCAGGAGGACGGTTTTTGCCACGACATCGACGAGTGCCGCGTCGGCCCGGGTTGTCGGGAGACCGAGGTGTGCAAAAATTTGCTCGGGGGTTACGAGTGTTCGCTGAAATGTTCAGACGGTTGGCGCTACGATCGTTCGAGCAGAGTTTGCCTGGACGTGGACGAGTGTCTCGAGGGGCGGGACGACTGTCCCCGGGAAAGTCATCGTTGCGTCAACAAGAACGGCACGTACGGCTGCGAAGAGTTAAAATCCTGCGGCAACGGTTATCGTCGCATATACGACGGTAGCTGCGTGGACATCGACGAGTGCATCGAGGGGCCCGGTTGTCGGGAGCACGAGCGTTGCAAAAACTTGCCGGGTCTCTACGACTGCATGCCCTTGTGCTCCAAGGGCTGGCGCTTCGATACCACGAGCAAGGGCTGCCTCGACGTCGACGAGTGCCTTCTCGGCCTTCACGATTGTCCCCAAACGACTCATCGTTGCGTCAACACCAACGGCACCTACAATTGCCAATTGATACCGCCATGTAATTCCGGCTTTCGCAAGCTCTTCAACGGCAGCTGCGTCGACATCGACGAGTGCGTGGAGAATCTTCACGACTGTCCATTAGCCTATCATCAATATTGCGTTAATCGCGAGGGTACTTACGAATGCGTCACGCGCTATCCCGAGTGTTCCAAGGGCTACGAGTACTCGCTGAGATCGCGCACCTGCCAGGACATCGACGAGTGCAAGCGCGGCGATTACAATTGCGACGCCCACTTCAACGAGAGATGCGTCAATCTTGCGGGATCTTACAGATGCGAGAGGCCCGCATCGAACGGACGCGTGGGACCCGGAAGGCCCGCCTGCCCCAACGGATATCGTTACAATACTGCGAGAAGAGAATGCTCGGGTGAGATATTTGTTCGATCGGTAGAATTTTTCGTGCCCCGCTCGAGAATCTCAGCCGAGGACATTTTTGGCCCTGAGACCTACTACACGTGGAATTAGACAGGATATATTCAAAGGATCATAATTTTGTTTAATATTTAAGTCATAAAATCCAAAGCAAATAAACTGAGTAAAAATATTTTTAAAAGTAAAGTAGAAGATTAATTAAAATGAAATAATAAATCGAAATATTAGAACACAAGAGAGACACAAATATACACGTGTGTGTGTTTGTGTGTGTGTGTGTGTGTGTGTGTGTGTGTGTGTGTGTTACAGTTAAAAGCTATTTTTAGTATAAACGCGTTTTCCCTAGTAAAAACTACTTCTCACCGAACGCCCTTTGCCACGACTTGTTTTTCCTAATGAGAACGAAAATTTACTGATAAATAAATTTGAGTCTTAGTCAAAACTTGTCTTAATGGGAAAAACTAGTTCCATTGAAATAAATCAGTTAAAACTGTTTACGAATGATGTTAGAGTTTGGGTTTGTTTGGGTTTGAGCTGGGTTATTAGTTTGCGTTTGGTAAAAAGAGAAGTTCAAACGAAATGAATCACTTAAGATAATTACCGAATGAGGTAAGGGTTTGGGTTGGTTTGAATTTCTAAATATCAATTCCAGTTTTCACTAGAAAAAAAAACTAATTGTAACGAGCAAAAACTAGTTTTTACTAGGTAAACGCGTTCAAAATGAAAAAAAAGGTTTTAACTGTAAACGGGATGAACGTATATTTCGATTGTTTTTTCCTTAATTTATATCCTTTATATATTTATTTTGCATATATCTTATATCTTTCTATCTCATATCTTTATATCTTATATCTTTATATATTTATATCCTTTATATATTATGGAGAGAGAGAAAACAGATGGCCATAAGCAGTCTTGAAATTTGATCTACTTGGTGTAGAGCGAAAGGCGTATTGATATTTTCGATAACCATAATTGCGTCTCTATTATGTTTTACAGTTACAGGTTCAAACGAGATTACTTTTCCGTACAATATTTCTTCGTACGTCTGTCTTTTTGCCCCAACCGCGTCGCTTCGCTGCTCGTTACGATTGAATAATTCACTTCCAATCCAAATTATTTCCCATTGCCTCGAATAATTGAATAATGATTTTTAGCATACTCGTTGTCTGGCGGCTTGTTCTCGATATGCGCGCTAGCTCGATCGTGTGCTTTTGCTTGTGTGTCGTCGAAAAATGTTTCATCATTTTCAATTTGCGGCCTTTTCATCGGCAAGTTTCAGATAAAAGAGAAGACGGGAAGTAACGAGAGAAGTTGCTTCCGGCGATCTCTCAATTTTTCGTCAAATCGAAAAGTGCCCCGATGATGTTCAATTGGGACAGTTTTCACGAGAAAGCCTGTATATCTTTCTCAACAAAATTTTCAATTTTGTTCGCCATTGGCCGATAACGCTCATCAACGATGAATACGAGATTGAAGTTTGCGTCGTCGGAATGCAATGAAAATGTATATTTTCGAATCAAATATCGTGCAGCAGGTCTCCCCTATGAAAAGGACCCTAATAATTGTTTGGAGCCGCTTAGAAAGTCAATAAGTCTGCGCGAGTCTGCACAAAGGATTTAGTATAATAAAAATAAGGAAATGAGAAGAAGCTTCGTTACGTTCCAACGATGCCAGCTTGAACGTCATGGCAGGATCAAGGCGTCGACGAGGTATTAACGGTTTGTTTACCATGACGTTTCTTCCCGAAAGACATCGACGAGTGTACCGAAGGTCTGCACAGTTGCGGAAACGAGGTGTGCTACAATCAGCCGGGCGGTTACTCGTGCGCGCGAGCTCCGGTTCCGGTGAGGCCGACGCGTCCTCCGCCCGCGAACGTCACAGCTTCAAGCACGAGCTGCGAATCGGGCAAGAGATACGTGAGGAATCGTGGCTGCGTGGACGTGGACGAGTGCCAGGAGGACGAGGAGGCGTGCTCGAGCAACGAGCAGTGCGTAAACACACCCGGAAGCTTCATCTGCGAGTGCAAGCTCGGTTTCCGTCGCGACAATCTTACCCAGGCCTGCGTCGATATAAACGAGTGCCAATTGCTGCAGAACGATTGTTTGCCGACGCAACGTTGCGACAACACTCTCGGCAGTTACAATTGCGTCAGATACTTGCCCTGCGGCACCGGATACACGTTGAACGCAGCTACGGAAATTTGCGAAGACGACGACGAGTGCGTCCTCAATACGCACGACTGCGGTGGCGGTTATCACTGCCGCAACACCCTCGGCTCTTACCGATGCGACAAGAATCCACGGTCACCGAGTAGTGGCGGCGGCGGCGGCAGTCCGTACGGCCCGAGACCACCAACCACCACCGAGAGGATCTTCACGACCACTCCAATGTCGAGTGTGACCAACGGACCACGCGGTATCTGCCCCCGCGGTTTCGTCGACGGGGCCAACGGGCAGTGCGTAGACGTCGACGAGTGCTCCCAAGGCCAGAATCCGTGCGCGAGAAGCTCCCTGCAGAAGTGCGTCAACACACTTGGCTCCTACAGGTATGGATGGAATAACGATTATTCTACGGTGACATTTCACTTGTTGCTTGGGCTCGTTTGGGGCAATGAAGTTAGATATTCCTGAATCTCTTACGAATATAAATCCAAACGGGCTCTTACCTTTTTCTTTTTTATACTGAGCGCAAATCCAAAGAAACTGAAAGTTTTTAAACTGAGTACAAACCAGAACAAACCCAAACAGACTGAATATTTTTAAAGCGATTACATATCGGAACAAACACAAACTTAAATTTTCCAACCGTGTACAAACCCGAACTGAACCTTTTGAAACTGAATATAAACCCAAACGAACTGAACCTTTTGAGACTGAATAAAAACCCAAACAAGCCCAAAGCCAGCTAAACCTTTTAAAACTAAATGCAAACCCAAACAAGGTAAACCTTTTGACATTAAATACAAACGCAAACAAACCCAAACAAGCTGAACCTTTTGAGATTGAATACAAACACAAACAAACCCAAAGCAAGCTGAACCTTTCAAAAATAAATACAAACCAAAGCAAGCTAAACCTCTTGAAATTGAATACAAATCCCGCAAACTGAAACTAAAACTCTTCAACCAAGTACAAACCCAACCTGAACCTTTTGAAACTGAGCGCAAACCCAAATGAACCCGAAAAACTAAAACTTGTGCCATGTATCTCGGTCTCCTCGGTTTGAACGCTCGTCTCTTCGACTTCTCCCGTACGAATTGAGCAAACCCAAACAAACTCAAATTGTAGCAATATTCTTGGGCCTCTTGGCCATACAAACCCAAACAGACTCAAATGAACTCAACGAAATGTTCTTCTCACCACATACCGCCCGGTCTCTTCTCTTTTTCGCTCGCTTCAGATGCATGTCGAGAGTGCTGTGCGGTAACGGCTACGCTCTGGATCCCTCGAGCAATTCTCACTGCATCGACGTGGACGAGTGTGCCGAGGGCAGTCACGACTGTGGTCCGGGTCAGACCTGCGAGAACCGCCAGGGTGGCTACATCTGCGAATGCCCTCCGGGTCACGTGGTCGGGCCCAACAAGGACTGTGTCGACATCGACGAGTGCAGTCTTTACGGCGGCGAGAGTTACAGGGGCGGAGGTATCTGCGGCACCAACTCACGCTGTGAAAACACGCCTGGCTCCTTCCGCTGCATCTGCGAGCCTGGCTTCGAAAACGTCGCCATTCATGGTGCCGGCGTGTGTCAGGACATCGACGAGTGTGCTCGCACGCCAGGCTTGTGCCAGCACGAGTGCGTCAACGTCTGGGGCAGCTACAGATGCGCTTGTAAACCCGGCTTCAGAATCAATCGCGACAACAGATCTTGCACCGACATCGACGAGTGCGCAGAGTTCAAGGACAACAATCTCTGCATCGGCATATGCGAAAATACACCCGGTAGCTACGCCTGTGGCTGCCCGAACGGGTACAAGCTCAGCGTCGACGGAAGAACTTGTCAAGGTTCGAGTCTCCCCATCTTTGGATCCCTTGAAAATGGATCGGGCATTTGTTCATGATGCAAACAGCGGATATTTATCCTTGATATCATTTTTATCTCTTCATCAAGATATCTTCATCATTATGTCAATCATAGTGGGTTCGCAACGCTGTGGTCTATTGGTGTTGCTCTGACTGTTTTTTGGATAGGATTGCATAAATTGAGTAATTTGGATGGAGGCAAAAGCTTGCAGGATCGCAAGAAAGTAGATGATCCGTTAAGCCGAACTTGAGAACCTTGACAACGGTTGCAGCTTTCTAAAATTCTTTTATATTTTGTCTATATTGTAGAATTTGTTTATATTTATGTCGTATTTTTATGAATTTTTATAAGTGACTTCTCGTAAGTTGTGAACGTTAATTAAACTTTGAGTTTATCTTTGCACCTTAATTGATGTAGTCGGGAAGAAATGGTTATAATGGAGAATTCATAAAAATGCAGGAATATTCATAATCTAGACAAAAGGTTAGAAAAATGAAGATACATTGACAAGAATGAGGAGTCATAATAGTGTAGAAAAATTCATAAAAAGGCAGAACAATTCATATCTATGAGGAAAAGGTTATAATAATGAAGAAAAATTCATATCTATGAGGAAAAGGTTGTAACGATGAAGAAAAATTCTTATCTATGAGGAAAAGGTTATAGTGATGAAGAGAAATTCATAAAAACGCGGACAAATTTTTGATAATGAGGAAAAGGTTACAATAATGAAGAAAACTTCATAAAAATGCAGAAAAATTTACAGCGAAAAAAAATTCTTAATAATGCGAAAAGAAGCTCGACAATGCGGAAATACAAAGGACATAGTACAAAAAAGGTCATCATCATCATCAGACTAACCCAAGCCACGCAATCCGTAGATTCATTCCCGCTCAAAATGTTTTCACCCTCGAACGATCTACCAGCCTAAATTATAAAAACCGAAAATCCCTCGACCCAAGCCAAATGCAAAAAAATCGTCCATTTCGCGTCAAACGCGTTTTTTCTTTTCTCCAGACATCGACGAGTGCGCTTCCGGTCGTGTTTGCCGGGACCCAAGCGAGATATGTCAAAACACGCGTGGTAGCTTCAGGTGCAACAGAATCGACTGTCCGAGCGGATACTACAGGGATCCCCAGAGAAAAAAGTGAGTCTCGGAGTTCGAACGAGTGAAAGAAATTAGATGACAACGAAAAAAATCGCTGATCGATCTTTTGTTTGACAGTCGTTGTGTTCGAACGTCGCTTTTCTGTCCGCACGAGGATTATGCGTGTTTACGATCGCCCTCGCACTACTCGTACAACTTCATGACGTTCGTGAGCATGCTGCCGATCCCGTCGAGCGGTGTGCTTGAATTGTTCACCATGAGAGGGACCCACCTGCCCGGCTCGACGGTGCAATTTTCCATGGCGCTGGTGGACGCTCGAGCGCCGCCTGGCGTCACGCGAGCGACCGAGTCTTGCTTCGCGCTGCGCCGACCGGCGCCATCACAGGGCGTTCTCGTTATGACGCAGAGCATTCCCGGCCCTCAAGAGATCGAGCTCGATCTCAGTATGGAATTTTATCACAACACAGTGTTCGCCGGTAGCGCGGTCGCCAAACTCTTCATATTCGTCAGTCAATACGAATTTTAAATGCGTTATTTCGCGTTGTAAGCCAGAGATAGTGTAAGAAAGAGAGCGAAAGGGAGAAAAGAAAACGAAGGAGGGAGCAAAGAACGAAAGGAAGCAATAAATTGAAGTGAGCGAAGAAGACGAAAACGACGGGCGAGTGAGGGGGAAGGTGGCGAGGAAGAAATGGGACGAGAAAAAGAGAGATAGAGCAAGTGAAAATCAGGAAAGGGGGAAGCGGATAAGACCAATGCGAAAAGAAATAGCGAAAATGAGAACGTCAAGACGTGATCGCGAGAGCGAGAGATGAGAAGAGAGATCGAAGAAAGAATGTCATGAAGCGTTTGCGAAAAAAGAACGAAAGCGAGATCTAGAGAGAGACAGAGATGGAATGCCAAAAAGTAATTGCGATAGAGAATGCAATTCCTCTCGAAACACCGCCATTTTTATGATTCGCGTGAGAGACAAAAACGAACATCAGTTTACGCAATAATCCGCGCATTTTTTCAAAACAAACTAGTAAAAATCCAGCGCGCTAATCATATACAGGGTGTCCCAAGTCAACCGCCCGATCTGAGTTTTGAATACATGCCATCGTTTTCAACAAAAAAGTCCTCCGCCATCTTGACGAACCGATACCAAATTACAGTACGATCCTCTCGCGGACATCAAGCCCGCTATAGCTATAGCGAAGCAACGTTGGACACCAAAGTGGCCAAGGACTTTTCGATTTAGCATGACAAAATGAACACAGAGCGATATTTAACCATTCGCCGACAACTTTTTTTTACTACAACGGCGTCGTCATCGCCGGCAACCTATTATGATATCGCCATCTGCTATTTTTAACCCACTTAGGAGTGTTCGTAGTTTTCAAAAAAATTCAGGGACTCGGTTGTGGGTCTCATCTCGATAGTCCGGCAGTTTCCATTCCAAAATGTTAAGCAATTAGCAAGTAGAAATTAATTTAAAAAATGCAAAACAGGCAAAGATACCAAGAAGTGCCAAAGTCAAGTATGACGACATCGTCATAGGTAGCCGACGTCCAGTTAAATTTTTTTTTTTTTCATACTGCCAAAATTTGTAAAAATTTAAAAATGTCATCCCTATGACCTCAGCAATAGTTTTTTTGGGATATTAAGATTGCACTGTAATTTGGTAACGGTTCGTCAGACGCCAATATGGCAGAGGACTTTTTTGTTCAGAATGACATGTATTCAGAACTCCGCGATCGGGCGGTTGACCTGAGACACCCTGGGTATATACAGGGTGTCAAGAAGGTCGATCCTTAAGCCTTAAGAGGGTGACAGGTCACCTCGTTAGAAACATATCTAACCTAGGTTACCTTCGTCCGAAGTCTAAGGATTTCGAGTTAAGTTAAGTATAATTTTGAAAAATTTCCCAAAATTAGGTACCAACTCGTTCATTATATTCAAACAGACAATAATTGGTAACTAAAAACGTATCTGGGTCTTAGATTAGATAAGTTTGTAACGAGGTGACCTATCACCCCCTTAAGGCTTTGCATCGACCTTCCTAACACTCTGTGTATATAATCATTATTATTGATATGCAAAGCTTCAACGATTTCGCCCATTTTGGCACACACACAAATTTCCGCCGTAGCTTCCTCGTGGCGATATCTTTACCTTCGGAGCTGCTGCAGCCACCAATCCGCCATTTTCCATCTCTTCTCTCTCTCCCCGTCGCGCATACATCCCGCGCATCATGCTTGCGCCATACTCTTGGGGGGAAAAATAAACCAAGAGCAAAATACGCTCTCGTAATAAGAACAAAACATGTGAAACATTGGAAGGTACAAACAAATGAATAAATAACTGTGTCAACTACGAGGCAAAGCGATTATTGAGATCTGTAAATTGCATACGTTTTATTGCTTCATAACCTTCGCATTACCGCGCGCACGCGCGAGCGGCGCACACACGCACACGCGCGTCTTTCATCGTACACTCGGCGACCAAAAATCTCGTAGGAAAAAAGGAAAGAGAAAAAAAGAATACAATGAAACGAAAGAAGAAATAATCAATAAATAACGTAAAATTACACGGCACGTCATACAATAATTGTTCGCACATTTCGCTCGAGATTTTTCGAAATAACTGAATAAATTCGCATTATCTACGTACGTAATAATACCTTAGCAACAATAATAATGATAACAATATGCTAATTGATTGATAAATATTAATTAATACTAATATAACCCATGAAACAATATTAATATGATTAATTAATGGTAATATAATTCATCAATATTAAGCTGACATAGCCAACTCCCGGCGCTCATCAACAATTTTTTACTTTTTTCGTTCTAATTCAGTCACGTGATTCTCCAAAAAAAAAAGCCACTGACACGCATAATAATAATAATAATAATAATAATAATAATAATAATAATAATAATAATAATAATAATAATAATAATAATAATAACGATTTTAGCGACAACGGCGATATCGACGATCGATAACAATACACAATAGCAACAGAAATCGCAAATAATTATCGACCGTTCAACGACTATAATAACGACGCGAGCAAAGGAAGAAAAAAACTACCGTCTCACGATAATTCGAAAAAGCGTATTCTTAGCGCTAAGCGCTAAGCGTATTTCTCCCTCGCGGGGATAGCGATAAGCCACGAATCGTGTAATAGAACAATATAACAATCGATTGGCGAAGAAGCTATCCTCGTCTTCGCGACGAGGCTTTTTCCCATTGCCTTCTTCTTGCTTTTCTCTTTTCTTCTCATTCGCCCACGCTTTTTCTTCGCCTTATTAATCTTTGTGTCGCAGCAATATTATACCTTAATACGTAAAGCTTTTGTGGCCTGACTAGGATCACCGAGGGGATGCAAATGCCACCGTATATGTGTGCATGGATACATATGGTGTGTGTGTGTGTGTGTGTGTGTGTGTGTGTGTGTGTGTGTGTGTGCAAATGGATACGAAATTACTCGAAGCCGCTGCTGCCGAGACTCGTCGCTTTTCGATCGTGAGTCCATAGAGTGTTGATATGAAATACTCGAGAGGGAGAGAAAGCGACAAATTATTTACTCTTATGATCGGAGAATAATTGTTTTTGTTCTTCTGGTGTTTTTTAAAGTCGAAACAGATAAATCCCAATGATAGTTACGTTCACAAGAATTAATTTCCATTTGAAGAAAACAGAAGAAAAATAATTTTTCTTCTCATGTGTCTTTATCGCTTTTGCATGTCGACTAAAAAAATAATGTTTCTTGATGCAAAGTTTGGATTAAAAAGAAATACAACGCAACATCGTTTACTGGTTTTCCTTTTTTGACGGAGACGCAGTAGAATAACTATAAGAATTTTATGCATATATATATTCTTCACGACTAAAAAAACAAGTGAACCACTTTTCTCTATGCAAAACTGTAACAAAAAATACAATATAAAATCGTTTACTGGTTTTTTCTTTTTTTTTGCGAAAACGCAGTAGAATAACAATTATACAATTTTATATTGTTTTTCTTTATTACTATTTTGGGTGGAGAAAAATCCTTTGCTGTCTTTTAATTTTTTTTACGGGGACGTAGTAACATAACAGTTATACAATTCTATAATTATCGTATAATGATGGCAATCATACAATTATACATTATATAATTATGTAATTATACAATTTTTAATATTTTTTTTATTGCAATGTTGTCCGGCGAAAAATCATGGGCTTGTTTTTTACATTGCTTACTGCGTCTTTACCGAGAATAAAAAAACCAGTGGACGATTTAATATTATATTTTCTTCAATTATATATATAATTTGCATTTTTGCTGCGAATAACGATCTTACTGGCAATAATATATGTCCTTTTTCTCTTTTCATAATACGCGCGAATTTTCTCGACAAATTTGTCGTCATTTTTTCGCTGGGACGAGAAAGAAATCGCAAATTTTGCTGGATCTTTCGAAATTCTGCGACGCGACAGCGGCCAAGGTTAGCGGTTCGGCAATTTTCTAAATGCTCACACTTCTAGCTCGCGGATGAATGGGCTCCCGTATCCTTTTCTTCGCCCCATGGCGAATACGTAAAGCGAATTTCCGTTCGTTTGGATTATGAAAAATATATATATATATATTTTCACATATAATTCTTACGTGCTAACGGCAGATATATCGTGTATTACGAGAGAACACTTTCAGACACCAACGAGAACGGCGATCGAACGTTGAGAAATGACGGGGGGAAAAGAAGAAGAACCAAAGAAACGTGTAAGACGGACAGAGAAAGAGAGAGAGCGAAGAAAAAAAGAAAAAAGTGTCGATCTCACGTTCTGAACGTTTTGTTACGATGTTGTTGCACGAGATTCGTGGCGGTCTCGAATATCGCGTCGTTCTCCAATTCCCCGATGACCTTGGACACGTAGTGCAAACGTTCGTACAATTCGGCGGTGCAGCCAACGTCGCGCAGATCGTTGAGCCAATACGTGGCGGCTTGTCGGCTCGCGTCTATGTAAGTCACGAGATAGCCACGTCCACGTTGCCCCTCGGAGACAACGATTTTCGAATGATCGACGAAAAAGTTTACTTGCAACAACGGCACTGTCAATTCCATCACTATCGCTTTGTCGGTGCGTAGCCAGCGTCTCATTCGCGGCACGTTGCTGCTCGTACTCTGGGTCGTTCGCGTAAATTTTCCCACCGTCGCAGCGCGCTGTTCCCGTATCTCACCGCCGTTCGTCAAAAAGTTATCCATGTAGTGGGTGAAGTGACGGAGAAGCTCTAGTTTCTCCTCCATCGAGGCTGGCACGTCGTTCTCGCGACGATAACGCGTCACTTCGTCCTCCGTTGTCGCGTACTCCACTCGTCTGCAAAGAAATTGAGCTTGAGTTTGAGCGTTTTTTGTCAATTTATTGTTGTTACTGTTATATTCCTTTGGATGTTACTACCAAAGAACATCGGTCGAGTGTTCGACTTCGATTTTGTTGAAATTCATATAGGTGCACAGAGAGAAATGTATACACGGAGAGAATTTTTAAGTATTTTTTACGGTGAAATCTCCGTAAAAATTACATTAAAAATTTGAAACCGGCGACAAATGTGCACATAGTCAAAAATTGACACTAGCTTTTAATATTTTGCTTTCATTCGTGTAAAAATTTAAGCAAGTAGCATATTTTTTTACATTTCTTTCAGTAAATATTCTGACACATTCTCATGTAGAATTTTAACAATGGGCTGCATCAAAAATTCCAAGTTTCTACAGTAAAAATAACCTTTCTACAGTAAAAATAACCTTGAAATTTCTAAAATCCCTAGCGAAAAATGAATTCCCTATGATTAAATAAATACTTTTTTCATCGGCGTTTCTGAACATTTGTGTTCTTGATTGCTACTTATTTTAGCATATCATCTTTCCGTACCATTGTAGACGTCCTTTATCGAAGTTTCTTTTCACGTTTCTTTGTTTTCTTGCGTAGAACTGCGTAGAACACGTTAGACTGCACGAGACCACGAGGCTTTCTTGGCCCATGCTTCGTACTATGATGCGCATGCGCGGTACCGCTGTTGCTAAGCAACGCGGGTCGGCGTCGTTCGTGCTCGTCATACTGCGTCATACCAAGCCCCCTGTCACAGCTTGCGTTCACGTATACGCACGCTCGCACACAGAGCTCACGCGTACGGTCAGGCGACCTAGCCCTAACTGATTTTACTATAAAGAACGTAAAATTCCGGTGGACGCACGGAAAATTTCGGCTTCCTTTTTTAAATTTTTATGGACAACACGCAAATTTCTCAATGTTCCACTGAAAAATTTCATTTATATTAGCACTTTTTTAACTTATTGTCGTAATCTTTACGTTTCATGAAATTTTACTATTAATTTCAGTAAAAATTCTGGAAAATATTGTAAATTTCTGTTACGCAAAAGTAAATTTTGATTCATTTCCATGAAAATTTATAATTTATTTCCTAAAAACCTGAAGAATTGCACATTTGTCACCGAGTTACTGTGATTTTACAGTAAAAATTACTTAAAAATTCTCTCCGTGTAGTAACCTCAACCATGTTTCAACCATATTTTATATTGCCATGAGGGGACAATAATATTTTATAGGAATGGTTACTGCCGAAAATATAGTACTGCTTATGATATTTTAGCATTTGTGTTAAGACGGAATGACACCCGACGCGAAGCTTCGATGCGGCCCCGGCTTCCGACCGGTAGGGCAGAACTCAATCGAGCTTCTGCGCCCCACCGGCGGATGTCACCGCGCGCGTTCGTCGCCGACGCGCGCGGAGACATTGCGTCTCGCCTTCCACGGGCCTCCACACGCTCCACAACGCATGTGTGCGTGCGTGTCGGTGCGCGTCGTCTGCAGACCACGCGGCGAGCGCCGCGCGCGGAATTCTCGTGAACTGAGCACGTCGAAGTTCGGGCGACATTTGCTCGCAATTATCAACAATTACACGAGAAAACTAGATTACCACTTTTCTCCTAAGATATGCAACGAAGTGCAGTGATTGAGAGCTGAAATTGTTCGTTTTTTATGTGGCTACCCGGTCTAACTTTTCTCTAAGTCGTGACATTAGCCAAACATCTGATTTTTCATCTTTTCGGTCTCGAGTTCTGCATGATAAGCCAATCTACGTTTTTTTTCTCAAATTCAGAAAATTTGAAGGGCAGACAGCTATTTGTCTATCTATTTGACGTCGTTTGGCAAAGTTTCGACGGGATCTGAAGAGCCGTTTCAGAGATTTTTGGGTATCTATAATTCTGTTCTACCATACCGACCGCGATGAGGTGTCATTCCGTCTTAACTGTGATCATATGTTAACCGCAACCAACAATCTTTCAACTATACGTTGTTTGTCGATGCTATATAATATAGTAGGTTTTCATAACATGGATGATTCCTTACACTATGAAACAATAGTGGTTTTTACCATATTGAATGATATGTGTACTAAGTGTATATGATATTTCATAAATTTAAACATTTTCAATTGAGAGTACTACCTGTATGATTGTTTATCATCATTTGTTATTCCCTGACCTCCTGAAATGATTCCTATCGAAGAAAATATTTCACCTACATGGAGATTCGAACCTACGACCTACCTATCTATATTCAGGCACGCTGCCACTATGCTACCGGGTACTTACGGTATTTCGATCGTAGATTTGGCATAACGGATAAAAGTAATTCCAGCTGCATTTCCGAATAGCTGCTACCTTCGATATAGGTGGAATTTTGCACAGATTGCTTTTTTGATAATATATGTCACTGCTTAAATGGATTTTTTTCGCCGCCAAATAGATTTCGAAATATCGAATTCTAAAAACTGATAAATGAATGCGCTAATATATCTATATCGATTATAGCGTGTCACCGCTGTCTCGACTTTATTGACAAATGATTTACGTCTTCACTATACGATTACCATAATGTTGTTCGTATAGTCACTTTTCGTAAGATCTTGTAACAGTTTATACTCAACAAGTGTTAATGCCAACCATACAAATAGTACAAACTTGCACTGAGAAAAATGTCCATAGTATTTATAATATAAAAAAAACGCCCATGGTAAAAGTGGGCATAGTAAAATTCATATAGCTTATTGCTACCGCAATCATAATATGGTTAACACAACTATAACCGTCTATCTAATCATGCCGTTTTGGTAGTGTGTTTTTTTATTTCGTATCCCTGAAATAAATATTATCTACTGCGAAAGACTTAACAATATCGCTATAGTTAATTCAGTTTATATTTTTACAATAGTTAGTAGTTTTTTCCAGGATATAAGATAGTCGAGCACGCCACCAAAGTTGCATGTTTACCTATACTTTCCGCTTATAGTTGTGTTAACCATATTATGATTGCGTTGACAATAAACCAAAGGGAATGCGACTATACTCTCTTTTACCATGCGCGTTTGTTGTAAATACCATGCACTATCCTCTCAGTGTTATGGAGCATTTGAAACTATTAGACACGTAGTTGTGTTATCGGCGAAACAACTGTTTCGAAGGGGGAAACCACGACAAAAAGAATGGCATGTCAGCCCTTAAGGTATTCCTAACGACAGGCTTCAGTTCATAGGATTTTCTTTTTTTTTTTTTAAGATTCACTAAATATATCAATAATCGTCTCTGTAAAATTTCAGGTTCGGTTATCGACCTTATTACAGAGAAAAAAAATCGCGTACTTTTGTGAAGGAATCCCGAGATGACATACAAAAACCCAATTTTCGGTCGCTACAAAAGTGTACACAATAGTGAGGAATCCGTCAGAATCTTAAAAATAATCAGATTTACATACTTAACACTTGTAGTAATCCAATGCTCTCAGAAAAAAATACGCTCATTGACCTAATTTTCATGTAATATCAAGTTTAATTTGAACTTCCGGTATTGGATTTATTACCACTTGCTACGATAAAGAGACGCGACAGCAAGGCAGCAGCTGACTGTAGTCGTAACCTCGTCTCACTCATTCAAATTTCCACGCATATTTCATTCTTAACCGACATATTTCGCCGACACAAATTTTCCACGTTTCATTACCAGTCGTGGCTCGAATACAGTGCTTTACATTTCCCGCACCTGCAGCTCAGCAGACAAGATTATACGAGACGACACGAAGCAGACAAGAAGTCCTGGACAGGATATCCAGCTGGAAGTAATGCTAACGCAGTTCACGGTTGAGCGTCGGACAGAAGTGGTATTCACTCTACTGGCCAAAAAAAAAATCCTTTTTTGGCTAGGGGATGAGGTGGTTTAGCTGGTATGCATCTCGTGGAAATCCTGGCGGAGAGGGACGACCCCCTTTCGATGAGGCTAAAGTTTGCATCATTGGAATGCAACGATTTCTTTAAAATGTTGACTTGAGTCAAATAAAGCTTGAGGTCGTAAATCTGTAATAAAAATAGGTAAAAAACGTTTGAATGATTTTTGTAGCCTAAATCGGCCGAAAACCACTTTTATCTACGAAAAAGAATTCATTTTCGTTGCGTTTCAACGATGCATTCTTCAAGATCATCTCCTTTCGAACCCCATAGAGGCTGTTCATTTATTACATAAGACAATCTTGACCACTTTTTGACCCCCCCCCCCCCATATGCAAGAAAAAAATAAAATTGGTTGACCGCCCCCCCCCCCCCCCAAATCTTACCTAAGATCAGTATCTACCAAAATTACAAAGAAATAGAGTAGGGAAAAAATAAAAATTCGTTGGTTTGTGTTATAGAAAAGTAATGTTTTAATATGTATTTTTTAACGCTTTAATTTTATGAATGAGTCCAGGGGCTCAACAGCCAATCAGCAAGTGGATCAGCGACTGGAACGTCTCTGCTCTGTGTTGGATCCATTATCTCATTTATGACAATCCACGTCGTTCACATCCACCCATTCAACGATGTCAATATTGTTGTGTTTCATGTGGCACATAACTTCATTACCCCGTCTTGAATATGTGGCTAAAGCAAGCTCTTTTTCAATTTTCGACGAAATGCCATGAACTTTTATGATCTTACGTAAGAGCTATCTAGACTGCCTCCCGCCCCCATGTAAGAAAAAATAAAACTTGTTCGAACCCCCCCCCCCCCCTCCCAATCGTCTTATGTAATAAATAAGTAAACAGCTCCATAAAGCGAATGAGAGTCGAGCACGCGGACGTCAACGTCTTTCACAACGACGTCCACGGTCTTTCAAAGATATTTCCCCATTTTTACCACGATAAAAAAGAAATGATCGACTATCACAATTGTTCTCTCTGTCCTTTCATTCGAGACGTACCTTCTATCCTGAGTGTAGCTCATTTTCGTACTATCGTTGAACAGTACACCGACCGAGCGATCCGACAATTGAAATCCGAGGCCGTACTTGTTGGAATAATCGATCCACTTGGTGACGAACAACGGTGTGATCCGATCGACGACGATGGGATTATTGTGGGCTCGGGTGCATCGTATTTCGGCGAGGCACGCCTCGATCGCGCGATGCATCATGAGGCTATCGGGTTTTTTCGCCTCGGGGCACAAGAGCCTCGTGAGTCGTTGTCGGAATCTCGGCAACTTCGGCAACTTCCGCAACAGCCAATTACCAACTTTTGGCTTTTTTTGGGCGTCCGCGTGATGATTCTTGGCGTGATCCGTGCCAATGGTGGCATTGTTCGTGGGAATTTTGGACGTCGAATTGGTTGCTTCGGTGGCCGTTGTTGGCGTCGCGATCGTCGATGCGGCTGACGATTCGCGCGTGCGCGCAGCCATCTCGGCGTTGTTGCGGTGAACGATGCGGGATATCGCCGCGTTGTCGCTGTCGTCGTGACCGGAAGTGGGGAGTTGGCGAACGACGAGAGTTTGCTCGTTGGTGGCGCCCGTGAGGAGTGGCACGCGATAACAGCAGGTGTGCGACAATCTCGTGGGTACGTATTCCATGGTGAGATAGGCGTGTTCCTTGACGCGCTCGAGGCTCGGACGTAGTTCCGGTATCGGCTGCAACAGCCAACGTATCAGATCCTGACCGCTTCGCGACACGACGCTCTCGTCCAACTTCTTGTAACGGTTGTTGCAGATCCTCGCGTACGTCTCCTTGAGGGTGGACGTGTCGAAGGGCGGCTGTCCGGCTAGGAGGGCGTACAGGATGCAGCCCAGGGCCCACACGTCCGCCTCGTAGCTGTACGCCTGCTTGTAGAGCACTTCCGGCGCTATGTAATTCGGCGTGCCGCAGATCGTGCTGCAATTTTAACATGGTCCTTGTCAATTAAGGAAGTTCATCTGGTACCGAGTTAGTCAAACGAAAAATTATTACGACTAGCGTAGACTAGATAAGTTTGGCAACGCTGCAAACAAGCGCGACCGCGTGTCCTGTACAGCTGCCATGTGCTAGAAATTTTTCACTCGCCTCCATGGTTCATCGTCGATCTCTTTTTCGACCATGGAAGAAAATTCAAAAAATAAAGCGTTTTTCTGCAAAGGCAAACAAAATCCATTTTCGAAAATCAAATGTTTTCTCAATCAATCACGAAATCAATTTTTTATGTGTTATTATTTCGTATCCTTTTTTTCATAACTACAATGATTTTATTTACGATTAATTTATTTGATTTTATTCTTCAAGCCGATTTAGTCATTACATTTCCAGTCACGTCTGTATAATTTGCTGTACGAGTGTAGTGCACATTGCGTCGTTCGGAAAGTATTGGTGTTGATTTCAAAAAGCGCGCGGTTGCGACGTTGCCATCATAATATGCGACTGGAGTAATATGGAGGTTAACCTCCAAAAAATCAGCATTTTTCGAGAAAAATTAATTTATTCTGAAGTTCACAAGTATCTAATGGATTTTAGAAAGCTGTCCAAACGTTCTTTAGATATTTTTTTATCCATTATAAAAGTTTCTTTCGAAACTGTTTGTCAATGCTTGCAAATTTCACGTTTATAGACGGGAAAAACGCGACATTCCATAAAAGACCATATTAATTTAGAAAATGTTTATTTATTAATTGCTCACAAACAAGGTATCGGGAGAGTTTGAAATTTGAACAGGTGACTTTTTAGATACTCATAAGTGAACTCGAATTTTTTTTAACAATATCTATTTGTTAGTTCGATCATAAAATGAACTTCCTTAAGCGATAACACCATTCTAGGATTTTGGAAAAAAACGTTTTTTTTGCTTAAAAATATTTTGGGGTAAAAAAAATACGCAATGCATCACAGATTAAAGGTAAACAAAAATTTAACGAATTTAAGTGCTCGTACAACTTTAAAAGCGTTTTTCTCGAAATCACTTTTTTCCAATTGGGAGGACGGCTTACGCGAAAACACCTTTGCATGGATCGATTTGAATTGTTGATAGTAGCTTCACAATTACATTCTCTATGGGAGTACGTAGCCGTTTTTTTAAATTAAATGTAAACTTTTGTTTATAAACAATTGGCTGCTTATTTTTTTGGGCAAAAAATCGATTTATTTCTTTGAAAGTGCGCCACTTTTTCAAAATTCGTTTTAAAAAAATCCCTACGTAGTTCCATAGCTAATAGTATTATATATAGATTATAATTTTTTTTTGGTTTTCGTTCTAGGTCTTATACTTCACGAGAAAACCGCGTTCCCGTGAAGCTATTTGTAAAAAACACGTTTTTCGAGATGGGCTCTGTCGCTGCCATTTTGTATGAAAATTATAATTTAAGAAAATGTAATACTTTAGCAGGGTTGTTACGCATTATTGACTCAGAAATTCCCTGACTTTTCCAGGTTTTCCGTGAAGGTTTTGGAGAAATTCCAGGTTTTGCAAATTAGCCAGATTAGGGTCAAATAAAGAACATTTTCTTTTCATCAAACATATATTTTTTGAGTTAGAGAGATATTAGTGTTTGTAAATGTTACAAACGATACGGGAAAATTATATACGTGAAAATAGCAATGACTGATGTTTGCGAAAAAAAACACCATTTTTAACCGACTTGAAGAAACAAAGGAGAATTTCCTTTGTTTCTTCGAGTCGGTTAAAAATGTTGTTTTTTTTCGGATCGAGGTTCTAGGGTAAAAAAAATGAAACCACACGAATTAATTTTTTCATACCGCAACCTCGCTCCCTGCCTCTGGCGATTTTTTTTTGCGATATCGTCAGACACACTGGAAGACTGTCATTTTTTCGGCCAAAAAAAATTGCCGTTTTTGAATAAAAAAATAATTCCCCTTTTTTGGTAAAAAAAATCAGCGTTACCGGAACGTAAAAATTATTTCAAGTCGTCCGCTCGAAAGCTAACACAAAACTACAACTTTTATGTACAGAAATTTTTTTCAGTTACTTCTAGTTTCCGAGATATATTCATGTGGAATAAAAACGGCATTTTCTAAAATGTTGAATTAAAAAATCTGAAAAAATTCGCATAGAATGCCTTTTAGTAGTACTTTGACGTAACCAATTATAGGGCACATCTGAGATGGTCGAAAAAAGTGGCTGAATTGACGGAGAATCCCTCATATATACATAACAAATAATAATATTAAAAAATTCGCATAGTTTGTTTGGATTCTTTTTTATAAATAAATCAGTGTAAACAAACCGATCATATATACATAATAAGTTACTTTTCTTTAATAATTGTAACTTTCATTATTGACGCAAACATATATCAGAAGATCATGGTCATGGGCGAGGTTGTCCACTTTGTAAACAACCATGATTTTTTTATCTATAAGAAATTTTTTTTAAAATTAGTTCGCGGCAATATATATATTAGGGTGTTTAAAAAAAAAAAAAAAATTTCATTTTCTTCTAAACAGGTTTAAAAGTTTCATTTAGGTATACAAAGACGCCAGTTAAAATTTAAGATTTTAATATTGACATTAAGGGGTGGTGCCACGCACTTTTCGATTTCCCATAAGAATAACATAGGAAACATTTTCTTTGTTGCTTCTGATTTTTATAACCAGCTAACAAAACATCGTACCAAAAATCTCAATACATATTTTTGTAGGAAATTGAACGCTCTACAAAAAAGGTCTCTTGTCAAAATTTCGTAAAACTAACTGTATCAAAGTTACAGCCTGTCAAAAGTTGAGTTATCTATAATTTGACCTTTTTTTTTTAATATTACACCGAATGCAGGTCTTATAAAAAAAGTGGACATGAGTTTGGTTGTAAAGCATGCATTTTACTATGAATAGATGATCACTTATAATTCTATTTTGCAATAGTAAAACAAAATTTCAGTGTTTTTCAAATTTGCTCTGCAATTTTTCAATTTTATTTATTTTGAAAAAAAAAAAAAAAATAAATAAACTTATTATTTCAACACGTCAAATTTGTATTCTATAATTATTCTTACTTTAAATACGTTTCGAAAATGTTGTATGTATAATTCCAAATATTCGTTGAGGAATCTTTCTTATTTATTTAACGATTGATGAATATGATTATTTTTACACTGTGTCAGTAGTACGATTCTTTTTCTACTAGATGGAGTTATACATGACTACTAGTGTAGTTAGTTCGTTCGTCAGTCAGTGGAGGCGTGACGGTCTATTAACCCACTGAAGTCACATTTGTTGACCACAAAACTGGTTAATGCTCCTGCGTTAGTGATGACTATTTTTGTTACTAATTATTCTTATATATTATAATTAATCTTAAAGTATTTATCATTTTCTAGTAATTCTGAGTTTACGTTAACCATGGACCATTCACTGTAATATTTAAAAAAAAAAGGTCAAATTATAGGTAACTCAACTTTTGACAGGCTGTAACTTTGATAAGTTAGTTTTACGAAATTTTGACAAGAGACCTTTTTGTAGAGCGTTCAATTTCCGACAAAAATATGTATTGAAATTTTTGGTACGATGCTTTGTTAGGTAGTTATAAAAATCATAAGCAGCAAAGAAAATGTTTCCTATGTTATTCTTATGGGAAATCGAAAAGTGCGATGCGCCACCCCTTAATGTCAATATTAAAATCTTAAATTTTAACTGGCGTCTTTGTATACCTAAATGAACCTTTTAAACCTGTTTTGAGGAAAATTAAAAAAAAAAAAATTTTTTGAACACCCTAATATATATATATATATATACATACACATATAAATAATACATTATAAATTCTGAAGTAGTTACAAAAGCAACTCTTTATATATTACGTACGCTTGATAAAAAGTGTGGACTTATATAGAGAAATACAAGTGCGTAAAACTTACACCCTGCGACGTTGTCCGTCCGGTCTTGTCGCGAGGCCAAAGTCACCGATCTTGACAATCATACCGTCCGAGAGAAACATGTTGCCCGGCTTGAGATCCCGGTGCACGACTTTTTGCGAGTGTATGTAAGCGACACCGGTCACCATTTGCCTCATGTAATATCGCGCTTCCGGTTCCGTGACTTTGCCACGATACTTGAGCACGTGCATGAGGCTCTGTAAATTATACAGCCAATAACGAGAGAGCTCCAATACGACGTGGGTACAAACGTATAGCACGTGAAATAACAGAGAAAAACGATTTTTTTAAACGGGAAGAGAAAATGATAAATTAAGTCGAAAAAAAAAAAAAAAAAAAAAGAAAATAACGGAAACGTCACGTGGTGGAGAACGTGCTTTTTTTTTCGTCCGTATCGATCGACCTCCGGACGCGCTGCTGGGCGATCAGGACAAAAGGGCGACACCCGCGTGGTCGAAGGAAAGAAAAGAAAAAAAAACGTATCCACGTTGCGAATATCTGGATCTGTTTTGAAGAACCGTGACCCGATTCATCTCGAGTGCCGCGATGGGAATAAAAGACTCCTGCACACTTTGTTATTCGCAATACCCCCTCCCACCCCCCTCCTCCGCCTCGCGGGTCTCGTCCTCGTGGCTCTCATTCTTTCCCTCAACACTCGTCCAATATCCGTCGTTATTTATCGATCTTTCGCTTTTATGACACTACAATAGTATGTTTACGTGTTAAATCTCCGTGTGTGCACATGTGCGCGCGCGCGTGTGTGTGGTTACGTGCGTGTGGAGGGAAAACGTCTCGGAGAGGCTTATTTCAAGCCTCGTTGAATCGTCAACCGAGCGGAATAGCCCCATTTAGTGTGTTGCGCGGATTATTCGCGAAGGTCGAACTGGTCGCACGAAGCGCAGACGATCATGAGCTTTGCTCAAGTTCAATGAGTACCAGTTTTAGTGGCGGATGATTGAATAGTGGAGGAAGTATCTGTCTTTATCTCTGTTTTTCTCGGCCTAAAGAGATAAAAAGGATAAAAGGGATGGGATCGTTGAAGGTCGAAAAAAGGACATTATATATATAGTTATTTCAATGCTCCTTATAACGTGCTTTTTTCTACCATCAAAGATTGCATCCTTTCTAAACGTTTTTTTACCACATCAGGTCAAAAAAACAGAGATATACAGAGTGATTGGTAATTCAACCCATATTCCTTGAAAGAAGTTATACTAGAGGTAATTTGCAACAAATTGGTGGTTTCCGAGTCATAATGGTTTTAAAATTTTCATACAAATTTTCAGCCTTATCATAACAAATAATTGTGAATAAACCTACTTCACCCCAGGCTCTTAAGGTCCCTATGAAACATGTTAATGCTAATTGTTCAATAAATAGCTTCTCAATCGTCATGAAATTTTTACACGACCTCCTGAATACTTCGTGTAAAAACATACCAAATTTTCAGAGTTCTATCATCATTACTTCAACCTCCTTAAGGGTTGAAATAAAAAATGATAAGAAAATTCTGAAAATTTGGTATGTTTTTGTATGAAGTATTTAAGAGGTCGTGTTAAAATTTCACGACGATTAGGAAGCTCGTTATAAAAAAATTAACATTTTGTTAAGAACAATTTTTAAAAGAAATAAAAAAAATTTATCAATAAACTTCGTTTTGTTTCCGTTGCTTTCAGTATATTGTAGATATTATAAAATTGAGAGGTCAAAAAAAAAACTTATTGCAAAGTTACATCAGTTTCCATAAAACAACATTTAATTTGTGAATGTTAATTATTCAATAGCGAGCTTCCTAATTGTCATGAAATTTTTACACGACCTCTGAAATACTTCATGCAAAAACATACCAAATTTTCAGAATTTTATCATCATTTGCGATTTGGGACTCAACATCCTTAAGGGGCCAGTCCACTTTGAAAATGAAACCAAACGAAAGCAAGCAAGACTTGAAGAAAATCGACGATGATGAGCAATCAGAAGGGATTTTGTATGGTGCAGGAATGGCAGATTGAGGTTAGGTAAGAGTTTTTCATAGTATAAACTTCAAAGGCGTTTTTCTCGAAACAACGTTTTCAAAATCTAGCTCCATCGTATCTCTAAAGCTAATAAATCGATTCTCTTGAAATTTGAACCACACATTGTAAACATGATTCGCAACAAGATGACCCTCGGTGGCTTTAAAAGTTTGATTTTTACTCTTTTTTTTGCGATAAACTGCGAAAAACGCGTTTTTTTTTACTTTTTTCGTTTTTCATCTGCCATTTTCTTTATTTTTTGATAAAACTTTATATCCGAGGGTCATTTTGTAGCTGGTGTCATACTGAATCTAATGGACTGATTTTTTTGTTTCAGACAAGCCGTTGCCGAGTTGCGATGGAGCTACCTAGCCCACCTATTTTTGAGGCGTTACGTTGAACTATAGTTTTTGTACTTAAAAATGAATAAAAATGAATAAAATTGTTTTTTAAAATGTATTTCGAGACTTTATTTATCAAGCCCAGCAACTTTTATATTCATATCTTTTATAAAATCCTCCAAAAAAATCCCGAAAATAGCCTTTTTTCGTGGCTCCAAAGTGGACTGGCCCCTTAATTGATACTATTCTGAAAGCTTATGAATGAATGATCGGTTTAAAAAAAAATGCATTCCCAAAGTTCCCGTAATCTGAGAAATAAAAGAATTTAAGAAGTTTCCGGACAATTAGCGAAATGTTACCATTTGATTCAAATTTGTACACTAAATTCTTCGTCATATACTGAATGCACCCTCCAAATTTTAAATCGATCGCCTACACCGTTTGTATAAAATTTAGAATGGAAAAATACTTTTCAACGCTGAGGAGGCATCTCCCAAAGTTAATAAGTGTTTTTTTTTTTCATGCTCATCGTTGAATGGCAGTTTTACGTATGAAATAGTGTGAACGAATGTCATCGTGTACTCCCTATGTTATCTCAGCAGAGGCATCTTTGCATGAAGTGTTTTTTCAATTGTAAATTTCATAGAAACGGTGTAGAGGATCAATTCAAAATTTGGAGGGTGTTCAGTCAGTATATGACAAAGAATTTACTCTATTAAGGGGTTACCCCCACTTGCGATTTTGAAAAAATCGATTTTTTTATTGCATTTTTTTGAAGTATAAGTATCTGAGAATATGTCCTGAAAATTTCAAGTCGATCCGAACAAAATTGACTGAGATATGAGCGTTGAAAGAGAAGAATCCGTTCTTCGTGTAAACTGAAATTGAAACTTTAAACGCGTTTTTCTCAAAATGGCATTTCTGAAGTCGGTGACCAAGATTACTCGAACACTAATGAACCGATCTTCTTGAAATTTTGCAGGCTTATTTAATACATAAAAATGTAATCTTTAATCGTTCGATTTTTTTTTTCGAAAAAAAATGGCCGTTTTATATCCAAAAAACGGGCGTTTTTTTCGTTAAAATCGAACCATTAACTTTGACTGTCCGCCATTTTGTGAAAAATGAATATTTTTTAAAATCCTTCGATTAAAGACTAGTTTATACTTATATTTGACTAAATCCATCCGCATTTTTTTTCTCAGATGATCCACTTCGCCGCAATGTTGGTCACCGCAAACCGTGTATATAAAAACATTATTTCATTGACGGCCATTTGCTACTAAACAATGTAATATTTTTCAATAAAAAAATTACTGAAAGTTCTTCAAGATGTGTTCTTTAAGATGGTATATTGATCGATTAAAAAAGTTTTGTAGTTTTCTTTAAAAAAATTCGTGAAAAAGGCCTTTTTTTGCGCTACAAGTGGGGGTAACGCCTTAATTTGAATCGAATGGCAACATTTCGTCAATTGTCCCGAAGCTCCTTGATTGGCAAGAATTATTATTTTTTGGTCAATTTTGCAAACATCGATAACACCAAGAACCGGTGCCGTTTTGATAACATTTGCTTACCTGTTTTGAAAGCTCATGAAATGAGGAATTTATATCCGCAATTTGTGTGCCAAGGGTCATACATTTTTTTCGAGCCATTATCGGCGTTTTTTGAAAAATTTACAAAAAAAATAATAATTCGTTATATTCTATAATGCCAAGCTTTTTTTAGTTACTATTAATGAGTTAATTTTTTCGACTAATTTTGATGAGTGACAATGACAGACCACACGCAGCAAAGAGGACCAGAGGCTCTACATTTCGTACATTTAAACCATACCCAAAAAATCTATTGTTTTTGAGTTATTCAATAAAACAATTTTTTTCAGGATATTTTAACAATTTTTTTGGGCGTGAAGATATTATCGGAGAGAGATGATCAAATAGTCGATCGACGCGTCTCTTCAAGGGCTATATCGTTCTCATTTGAACAAAAATTTTATCAAGTTTTTCTAATGAGTTATTGAATTAAAACTGATTTTTCAAATTTTCGCCCCACTTTTTCACTCCAAAAATGAACTTCCTCGACTTCGAAAGTTTTATTTTATATATATTTATATATTTATTTATTTATTTCATTTATTTTATTTATTTATTTATTTATTTAAATATATAAATATGTATATATTTATATTATATATATTATATTTATATTTAAAACTTGCTCTTTTAACGGTTCTGCATAAGCTTGATGACCAAATTACGATTATTCGTATATTGCACAGTTTTTTTTTCCAGCGTAGGGTCTTAATTTCAATTTGCATAAAAGATTGAGTAAAAATTCCAAAAAATTGAGCGAATAATGACGTTTTTTGTAAAGAGTCAGATTACCCAACACGCTACGGCGAATCGCCCCACCACGATTTACCCTTTTTTCTTTCGCCTTTGGCCACACAATGGCGGCAGATTCTTCGAATAACAACTTCCTTGTTCGTCAATTTTCGTAAGTAAAAAGAACACCCTTAAACTCGACGGTACGTATCAATCCTGTGTAAAATTCCGAATTACGCAGACCCCTTAAAGTTACGCAATATTTCGGGAGAATATTTCGGGAGAATTGTTATTATTATGCTTCATCGCCCTAACATTTTTTACTACGTCCCCGAGGTAGTAGCAGCATCAACGTACAAAAAAAAGCGAGGTCTCACCTTTCTCGGACAGGGCTCAAGTAGCATGTAAACGTTTATGTTGTCCTCGAAGTAATGATGCATCTGTACGACGTTGACGTGATTCAGCTCCTTATGGATCATGATCTCACGAGCGATCTGAACAAAGCAGAACACATACAAGTGAAACTTCTCAACGCGACATATGTGCTCCGCGTTGAATATATATTTATACGCGTGGGGATAATAAACACGCGATGCGAGGTTTTACGCTTTCGTTATTATTGGTATGACGTGTGAATTAACGAACATTTAGACAAATATATTTACTTTTACACAAACACAAACACACATAAAAATATGTTTATATATATATGAAATAAATATATTATTGTTATATATTTATGTGTATGTGATAATCAGTAATACTTTGAAATAATTGTCTTTTACATTTCACAACCCAACAGCCGAATTGGTGCGACAAAAATATATTTTTTCTTAATCCCATTTCTGTACTGATCCTATCTCACCACTTAAGGATGTTGAGTCCCTATGAAACATGTTAATGTTAATTGTTCAATAAATAGCTTCTTAATCGTCATGAAATTTTTACACTACCTCCTGAATACTTCATGTAAAAACATACCAAATTTTCCGAATTCTATCATCATTACTTCAACCTCCTTAAGGGTTGAAATAAAAAATGATAAGAAAATTCTGAAAATTTGGTATGTTTTTGTATGAAGTATTTAAGAGGTCGTGTTAAAATTTCACGACGATTAGGAAGCTCGTTATTAAAAAATTAACATTTTGTTAAGAACAATTTTTAAAAGAAATTTGAAAAAATTTATCAATAAACTTCGTTTTGTTTCCGTTGCTTTCAGTATATTGTAGATATTATACAATTGAGAGGTCAAAAAAAAAACTTATTGCAAAGTTACATCAGTTTCCATAAAACAACATTTAATTTGTGACTGTTAATTGTTCAATAACGAGCTTCCTAATTATCGTGAAATTTTTACACGACCTCTGAAATACCTCATACAAAAACATACCAAATTTTCAGAATTTCATCATCATTTGCGATTTGGGACTCAACATCCTTAATATTGACTTTCTACGTAAAAACCAGGATATAATGGTGTTGAAGTTTGCATCGTTGGAACGCAATGAAAGTTCTGTTTCACGTTTTATTTTCCATATTTTTATTATCATAGGCGATCCTTTGTTATAGATTTATCATGTAGATCGCTGAATGAAAATCTTTAAAAATGTCTTTAATAATAAAAGTCTTTAAAAATGGTTGAAGGACTTTTGTAGGCGAAATCTGCCAAAATAAATTAAATTCGTTGCAGTCCAACGATGCAAACTTCCGCATCGTCAGGGTATATAGAATATACAGAATGTTCATACCGTCTACTCTTGTTCAGAAATTTATGTTTTATTCGATATTCAGCGTTTTTCTCAAAACAACGTTTTTCGACGGCTTGTTGATAATATCTTCGAAACTACTCAACCGATCCTTCTAACATGCTAACCATATATTCTTTAAAACTATAGCTATAGCGCATATCAAGAATTTTTCGAAATTTTGATTTTTTTTCCGAAAACAGTGAAAAAGCACGTTTTTTTTCATTTTCGGAAAATATCGGCCATTTTGTTATTTTTGCATATGTCAAAAATCGTATGATGTGCGCTATAGCCATTAACATACTGAATCTAAAACCGTTTGATTTTTTTGTTTCGCATGATCCATCTCCGAGATTTCATCAACAGCGCAGACCTACAATTTTTTTACTACATTTTTTTAACTACCATTTCCGTCTATAAATAGTGACTTGAATAAATTTAATTTTTTTTTTTTGAATGTATTCCGAAAGTGGATTTATTAAGTGTGACAACTTTTATATCAATATCTATAATATAAAACTATCAAAAAAATTCATGTAAATAGCCTTTTTAGCGTCTAAAGTGAGAAAAGCCCTTAAGGTAGTTCGAACAAGCTCGTCTTCGCTTTGCTACTGTCGACGTATCGCGAAATTAATTCATAACAGCAAATCATTTTTTTTTAAAAGAAAGTAAATTATTATCTGACCTGCTAATGACACCCACTGTGAAATTAAAATTCATTTTAAAGCCCTGTGTAGTAACTTAACGTATAGGATTGTATAGGTTTCATAAGCAGTCACTGGACAAAAAATCATACGAATTTTGCCGGCAGCAAGAATTTTTTTTTTCACTTATTTTATTTGCCCTCAAGTTGGGTGCAGCTTACCTTTTGAATGTGAATTTTCTGCATACGATTCTTCGGTATGATTTTGCAAGCGTACTGGTTACCGTTTGCCACGTCAGTCATGAGATAGACTCTCGCGAATCCACCCTGAAAAACCGCGAGATTATGAAATTATTCGGTATTGTTTAGAAAAATGATTAAAAATGCAAATATCCGTTTATTATAATAATTTCTTATAAGCGATTATTCTCATTATCATCATCATAATCACCATCACCGCTACAGTAATAATAATTATTATTATTCGCAACGCCTTTTCGTAAACAGAACGATAATAACAATAATAATAATCATTATTATTATTATTGTCGTTCTTTTTACGAGAAACCCTTGCAAAGGCGGAAATTCCGCATGTACGATCGAGTGAAATGCCTGCCACTGCGTGTGAAATTCAAGCTCCCTTATGTACCATCTTGTGGGAGAGCTACCAACCTGGGCCCCTCATTCTCGTAGGATTTCACCTCTATATATATATATATACACACAAACATGTATATACGAATTGTCTTTTCTCACGCGACGTTTTAGGTTTATTCGCGTATGTTTTTCGCAGAGACGAAAGTTACGAAAAAAATACAGCAAAAAAGCATGGGAGCAAAGAAAAATAAAAGGGTGCGCGAAACAATGAAAAAACGAGGGTTTTGCCATGTCGAGCGCCTGTTCGCCGAGCCGCAAGCCGAGTCCACGAACAATGCAATAACACGCACACACACACGCATTCTTTCGACCTCGTTTCTCTCCAGGATTAGATCGAAGGGAGTGTCGCGAATTTTTCGACTACGGGTTCGGTTATCCGATTGTGGGTGTGCTACACACGCGCAGATATGACATAACCTTCAAACATTCCACATACTCGGTAGTTTTCTCCCCCGTCTCCGCCACGTTGCAATCAGCCGCCCCCCCTCCTCTCTCTGTCTCCCCCCTCTCTCCCACGATCACGAGATTGTTGTTCACAGGCGAGAAACTCGATAGAGCGGCAAAGTGGTCGAGTTTCCCCAATAAAATTGGTCCAAGGTGCAGTAGCACGGCTTCTGCGAAAGAACAAAGACTTCGTCTTTGTATCGTCCAACTATATATAATCGTCTCCATGAACTTTTTCGCAGCGCCGAGGGCATCGATTCTCTTCAAAAATTAAACGTAGATTTTTGTCTAGTTTTTTTTTGCTTAGGAGAAGAAATGTTTGAAAAAAATCGCGAGCACGCGTGTTTGAAAAATAAGTTTATTTTCATTTCGTTCGTGAAATAGGATTTTTTCATGCCAATATTAACGCAATGAAAATTGCTATGATAATGATAAACGAATAAAATAATTTACAATAGTAATAATAATGATAACATTAGCAGCAACAATAATTGTTATAATAATAATGTTCTTTCAATTAATGTGCGTGCGCAAATTTTTCAAATTGCTTATTCGAAGAAAAAAATAACGGGCGCAGAAATTTAAAAAATTAGCTTACGTCATCGCGTTATGGCATTTCATGGAAAATTCATTGGCGAATGAAATTCGCACGGGCTTTGATCGCCCACGCGCGCCCGTCTATGTACGAACAGGTCTCCACGAGGTCGTTACGTTAATTCACCGTAACTCTCTCGCTTTACCGATCTCTCTAATCGCCTTTCCCTTCTTCCGTACCGCGAGTCACGGCTTCGCGCCGCAGGACTTGCCGTCGTCCTCGTCGTCGTCCTTTTAGTCGTCTTGTATGTCAACATTCGCCGAACACTTCAATATTTGCGTTTCGCAGGGGGTCGCACGCAGAGGAAACCCTCTCGTCGGGTTATCGAAGATAACGGGGAAAAAGAAACGAGTTTTTTGCCGCTGGAATTCTCGGAAGAATGCCACTTTTTGTGGGAGTATCGCGAATTTTATTGGAAACGAAGAAACAAAGAAAATAAAAAGGGGGAATTCAATAAAATGCAATCACGGAGCTGGAATTTTGCATCAAATACTCGTACTTTGTTTCTTATTATCATACAATAATAGTAATAGTGCATTATTAACATTTATAAATATTTTCATTATTATTTCGAACGTGCATTATTGTAATTATTTTATTATTATTTCAAACGTGCACTACTGTAATTATTTTATTATTATTTTAATAACGCATCATTATTATCAATATTATCATTGATTTTATTGCTATAGAATATAATATTATATGATATGACCCGACATTCATACATTATTATTATTATCATTACCCTTTTTAATTGTTCTTTATGATTATATTTGTCATTATTATTATTAGAAGTAACCGGAGAGTACAAACCGGTTGAGTGAACGCCAACGATACGAGTACACAAATGTATCGTTGCGCTCGAGCATTTATAATATACGTGTGTCAGCTGTTATCCGCGCGAGCTCGCGCGACCCGGCGCGCATATATATATGTGTGTGTATGAATATGTATAGCCTCCATTCGCGCGTTTCGAATATCTATATAGACAAAAAAACCGGACGACGTTTTTCTTCTTTTCCTGTCGTTCGCGGCACTGCTTGGGCGCGCGTTTATCGAACTCGTTTGCTGACTAATCGCGCTGCAGAATGAAAATAAAAGAGTGTATATATAAGTACGAAGATATTTCGCTGCCACACACCCTCGTAATTCGAAGGATCGCCGTGGAGCGCGCTCGTGTGGCGCAAACTCGATTCGGATTGTTCCGTATGTTTTCGTATGTAAATACACGATTAGAGGTTTTTTTTCTTCCTTTGGGATAACAGAATAAATTCCCGGTTGGTTTTGTCGGTAGCGTGAGGTGTGTGTGGGGGGGGGGGGGGGGGGGTATTTATACGCGGCTCGCTTGCACGTTCGAAATCCAGTTATGCCCAGGGAGAGAGAATCTGCAAACCGCCTTTGGGCTTCGTAGCTCCCGAGTGAAGGAGCGAGAGACATCGCACGCCGGTTTGTTCAACGCTAACCTTCGTGAAATCGCCGCTTTTTTTTTTGTCGTTCCCTTCGCGCCCGGTTGCCTCCACACGCCTCTTCACCGTGAGAGCGCGAGGTGCATTTTCCCTGGGCCGCTATGCCTAGCAGCATTCAGTCGCACGTTAAGTACGCTCCCAATCACATATATATATATATTATTTGCATTGTGGCCAGGAAATATTTCATGAAAATCCGAAGAAAAAAAAACGTTAATATGCATTGGTGCCGCGATTCGAGCCGACCTTTGAACTGCCAAACCACTTTTTTTATAAACTTTATTATGCATTAACAATGCGTAGACTCATATATCGACAATATTTATATACAAGAGTATTTTAATATAATAATTCCTCTACGCCCAGTGCCTGCTTAACGTAATAAGCTTACATTAGTGCTTTGGATCCGTCCATGTACGTGTATTATACTGCATTCGCTGAAGAGGTTCTTGTTGTTTTTGTACGCTAGTTGTTTGTGGTAGTTGTTACTAGTATTAGGTTTACGAATAGGAAAAAGTTTGTAGAAAACCCTATATTCACATTCCTGGTACAAAAAATATATCTTTTCGTTTTTGTATGTTTGTAGGTGCATTTTAATTTGGTTTTCTGAATATTGGTATTGGCTGCTATCTTAATTTAGGGTTGATATCCTTCCAATAATGTTATAGTGAGAGAGCACCTAAAATTTCAGCCAGATCGATGAATAACTTCTTGAGCTAGAACATGAGCAGTTTTTCAAAAGGCGCCTAAAGAAGTACCTTATAAAGCCGCCATTTTGTTTTGTTTAAAAAATCTTTCTTTTTAGAACTTAAAAGTTGTAATATGATTATGTCAAAATTTTGAAAGGATGCGATTATTTTATGACCGTTTAAAAAAACGCTGAGGCTAGCCGTCCGGTTATCGGACAAATAAGAGCATGTTATTCGTCCGGATAGCAGCTAATTTCACGCGGTTCACGCTGTACAACGCCCCAAACAAACAATACCAAACACAGAAACCCAAACGCAAACAAACGACTCCAAAAAGAAACTCAAACAAAACCAACCAACCCAAACAAGCCCAAACAGAAAAAACCAACCAACCCAAAGAAAACCCAAACCCAAACAAAAACCAACCAACCCAAACCAAATAAACGCAAACAAAACAACCCAAATAAACAAACCAAAAAAACCAAAACCAACGATCCCAAACCAAATAAACGCAAACAAAACAACCCAAAGAAACAAAGCAAAAAAACCAAAACCAACAAACCCAAACACAACTAACCAACCCAAACTAAACAAATACTAATACAATCAACAAACCCAAACCCAAAAAAAATTATAAATATTTCCTTCGGATGACTACGTGTAAATTATTCTTCCGGATAGTATGTTCAACAATTTAACACATTCTATCCCGACAATTATATATGTGTTATTCGTCCGGACACTAGCTTACACGAATCACAATAATATGTACGCCTACTGGAAATACGGCGTGAACTGAGCCGCTATGCGGACGAATAACATACGCTCATTCGTCCGACAACCAACCGGAGAGAAACTCCGTAAAAAAAATTGATAAATAATTACTCATTTTCGGGCGTCTAGAGATGTCCCTCCCTTAATTTCAATTGCTGGAGAGGATGTCAACTTTTTGCCCCGACCCGGAAAAATCGTAGATCCGGGGCTGTTTTCACCTCATCAAAGATATTTATAATCAATTAGGACGAAACACATGTATTGCGATTCTATTCACCATTAAAATCATTCATTTTATCAATGATAATCGACAGGGCTAAGAATGCTTATCATAAATTACAATAACTAATGATCTGAGCATAACAATAAGCCAAATTATTTAATGAGGCAAAAAAGTAAAGCAGGTGATTCGTGGTTTCTCAACGCCTTGTCGCCATGTAGGGAAATATGAATGTTTTGGCCGGGAAGATATTACCTGAATGTCGTTCGCCGGGAATCCGCCAGGTGGCTACAAGCGAAGCGCTTCGCGCAAACAAAGTACCAGCGTACGAGGATAAAAGTTCGTCCTGCGCGTTGTACCACGTACAGAAGTGCGCTGCTCACAGCGTGCACTTGCGCTTAGGATTTTGCGAAATTTGTGATATAACCCTTTGCACTCAAAGCCTTTTTCGTTCGGCTAGTGAACGATGAGTGACAGTCACCTCTCGAGTGCAAAGTGATAAAAAGTATCAGAATACCACCTAATACGATCAATTTTACTCGGGTAGATCGCCAACAGCCTTTCCAGTACTTGATCGTTGTCCTGTCCCATTCCTAATCGAGTTCCCAATCAGTGCCCGGAAAGGGGGACGGCCTAAGACCCATTACATGACGAACCTGATCCACGCTGGGCGTCCTGACCATGGCCTGATTTTATTTAGGGAAGGCAGATCAGGGACAGGACTTCTTCCCAACTCAAATTTCTACACGGAAGATTTGTCACTGCTTGCGTTTTACCTGCCCGTAATTTCAGGTGTTTCGAGTTCGAGTTATTTACTGTGAACCCGAATCCCATATATTTACAGCTATTGGGAGTACAAATAAGTATCCGCTGTTTGACAAAAGATGGCCCCACCCGGCGGTTATGGTTGAAATTGTCAGATGTAAAACGTCATATCGTAAGATTGGACGTTTGGCAAGACCATAACCTTGAAATATTAGCGATTTTGTATCAGCATTACACGATTTTTTTCGTTCGAAAATGTCGAGTTTTGAGCCGAATAAGTTTCATTTGCGGGAACTTTTAATTTAGTTCTTCAATTTAAAGAAATCTGCAGCCGAGGCGGATCGATTGCTCGTAGAAGGATATGGTGAGGCTGACGTCGAAGACAAAGAACGTAGCGGTAGGCCGAAAGTGTACGAAGACGCGGAATTGGAAGCATTATTGGAAGGAGATTCGTGCCAAACGCAAGAAGAACTTGCACTTGCTTAAGGCGTGACTCAACAAGCAATTTCAATTTGAATAATACATAAAGTACCGTTCTTTCACAATAAAGGCTCAATTTTTTATTTAAAAAACGGCGGAGACTTATTTTTACTCTTAATATTTACTCCCTCAATGTTGTTATTCCCATTTTTCCATATACTATATTCACATCTAGATAAATACACGAGTGACGATTCCACCAAGACCACATGTGCAGTTTACCACGATAAAAACAACATTCTCGTGGACAAATGGCCGGCGAGCGTCATTCCGCAATTCTTCATGCTTTTCATTCGCTTGTCATCGGCATATCCTGGTTAGTGGAACGAGCTTCAAATGAACGAGTAACGATTGGTTAGTTCTTGCGTGTCGAGTACGAGGAAGTTTGGGAGGGGCTTCGCCGGTTTTCCGCCAGGTGGCGCGAGGCAACGCGCTCTCGCGCCCGCGCGAGACTCCTCGAGAGCCCATATAAGACGTTCGAGTTACGCACGCGACGGTTCTTAAACTTGCAGCTTTGGAATCGCTCGACACGTGCGACGAAACTTACGCAACCTGGACACTTTGGCGCCTTGTCGATTTCTATAAGCTCTGCCGTGTGAGTATTAACCCTCAATCCGTGAAGGTATTTGAAGCACCTTAATCCCATGAACCTAGGTCGTTTTTGTTTTTGCACTACGAAACCAACAATCGTCAACGAAAAAAATCTGAAAAAATTCATGCTCGATCTTCAGGCCGATAGAATCAAAAAAACAAAATAGGGTTTTATTTTTAATATATTTTTTTCCATTAAATATTAAGCAACCTGCGAAGAAAATGATTTTGGGCAGGACGAAAAGGACCCAGGTGCACGGATTGAGGGTCAAATTTGTATAAAATATTCGTGACGAAAAATTTATTTTTAAGTCAGAATATCGGTGGCCAATAAGAAAATGCTTATATATATTTATTTATTTATATCCTAACCTTTATAGTTACATGGTACTGGCTCATTCCCCTTTTGCGTTCCGCTTTTATTCATTTTCCCCTTTCCTATAATAGTATATATCTATAAGGGTTAAAGTATTTTTAAGACCTCTCTTTATATTATCTTTATACAATAATAATAAACGTTGCCAATTTTCCCTTGTCACGAGCGCAATCAGTGCGCTTTTTTCCCTCGGGTTACCGGATTTACGTGTAGTGGCACGGGTCCTTAATGGGGGTAATAAAAAATCGAGGGCATACAAATAAATGGAAATAAAAGAAACCGCATTTATCATTTGTGCGTATTGAGAGCTCGCGTGCGTAAGGGCTGCGGGTTTAAAAAATGAATACTATATAATAAAATAATAATCATAATAATAATATAAAATGCGTGTGCCCACGCCATCGGCGAGTAAACAAGGCCTGCGTGCATTCGACTATACAAGGTGGCCCGAAGAGTTTCGGCCAAAAGGAAAGCCTAGTTGCCGCGTATCAATACATATTCGAATCCCCATCTATGTTCTACGATATTTTTTTATTTTTCGAGAAACAAAGCACTCCTTATTCTTTTCTTTCGTGTATGTACTTTCCTCGCGTTTTTATGCACTTATGTTGTTATGAAGTGCACCGTTAAGAAATAAACAAAACACCGACTGTACACTAACGTTGATGCCTCAGATTTTTATGAAAAGTTTTTTAAAAAGGGTTTAAGAGGATCAGTCACCATGAAGTTCAAATGATTTAAAAAAATACTTATACTAGACTAAATGATTCCCAATTGCTTTTAGAAAACTTCTAAGAAGATAGGACATGCACGGGAGAGAAAAAAAACCTATTTTTATTTTTCGAAAAAGTAACAAAACAATTAATCGAGTAAATAAAATTAATTTAACAATAATAAAATAATTAATTATAATGAAAAAAAAGTGTCATTAAATGTTCATTGAAAAAATAAACACCTTGAAGAAAAATCAAAAAACAATTTTGAAAATGGTTTTTTCGCAACAGGTAGTAAGGATTGTCGAACATGGATGAAGGTGTTTCGGATAGGTATTGATCCAAGGCATCTAGGTTTTCCTTTTGGACATCACTTTCGGGTCACCCCTTATATACATATATATATATATATATATATACACACCAATGTGGGATTCGTCCCTTGATCAAGTAACAAAATGCAACATTCGTATCTATTCGCGCATACATATATTGACCGGCGTCCGCCGGTTTGCCCGTCCCTTTTTTCCTTCTCTCTCTCGCTGTCTCGTCCTGTCGCGATATTGTCCGTTTCGACTCCCCTTCCATCCTCCCTCTTTCTCTCTTCCACCCTTGTCCGTTCATTCTCCATCGCGCTTTTCGTGTTTCCGCTTTCGTTCGTTTCGCCGGGCGTGCACAGGTGTCACACAGAAGTTGCCGTACAATGTCGATTTATATAAACACAATTCTCGTTTTGCAGACTATTATCGGGATATAAAACACACATATCACGTATCACGAACGCGTTTCCGCCTTCGCACCGGCGCGCAATTCAACTGTGAAAAAGACCCCGGCGAGCAACGGGTTTTATATATATGTACGCATAAACACATGCTCGACGTATCCCCCTGGCCCTCCTCGTTGATATGGAGATATTTACGTTTACATATGTTACACACGTATAATATAAACTCCCGTAATTCTCTCTCTCTCTATCTTTTCCTCTAGCGAATATTTCTATTTCAGTGCTGCTATTGATATTTCGTTATTACCATGTATAATGTTTTTATTACTAAATGTACGAAAAAATATTATTATTTAGGAAATATCTAATCTTATTTAATTGTTATTTAGGAAATATCTGATAAAAAAAAGAGGCGGAGCCTTATTTGTACTCCCAATACTATAAGCAAGCTTGACATTCAGTGCATGTCTTTTCGCCGAAGTGTAAACAACGTTTTTTTCTTCATATTGTTGAACACGTCAAACTTCGTGGCAAAAAGAGTATTTGCGAGGAATTTTACTGCCCTGTTTTATTTTTTTTTAATCTACGGCTGAAGCACGCAGAACTCTTGTTGAGCCTTAGGCCAAGTCAGGGGGCTGATACTGGGATAAATTCTCTTAACGTAACGTGTCCCTGTTATTGTCGCCACGTAAACTAACCCACCATGCGGCGCTAGTAGTCGCCCGCATGACCCCCACTTCGCAAAGCGCCTCTCCGTATTATTTCGTCATCTTTTTCGTCGCGTAGACCAAGTGGATATTTTTTTTCGTTTTCTCGATCTGTCGTTGTTCTCGAATAAAAAAATCGTAGTGTGGTGTTACAAAGTGATAAAATAATAAACAATTTTAGTGTAGCGATAAAATAAAAAACAATTTTTGTGGTTGTCGTACTTATATTTAATAATGCCTCCGTGCGTGGTCCTTGGCTGCACGTCAGGTTATCAATCAAACGAGGAAAAATCGCATTTTTTCAATGTACCAAAAGATCCAGAAGCAGATGCAGCAATATTCTGCACGTCTCAACGCAGAAGAAAAAAAGCAATCTCGACAAGAAAAAAATTGCAAAACATTGTCCAACGTGACTAGTCCATTATTTAAAAAAAAATAATGTTATCTGTTTATTTCGTTCAATAAATATTTTTATAATACATCATATTTCAACAAGTGTAAATATTGCAACCCTCCCCATATACGCATATACTTTTAAATTCTAATCTAAATAATGAATTATCCAAACGCGTCGAATGCAAATAATGCAGACGCTGCGCGACTGGAGTGGGGGTCATGCGGGCGACTACTAGCGCCGAATGATGGGTTAGTTTACGTGGCGACAATAACGGGGACACGGTAGACCCAGCAGTGCCAGGGGGCTGGGCCAAGTTCACATGGACGCGCGGCACCGCACGAACGGCTTACCGCGCGGTACAAGATTCAACGAAAACAATGTTAACGTCTACATGACCGCGCGGCATCGCGCGCTTCTCGACGCTCCTGTGACCATGCTCTGTCGGAAACAACAAGCAGAGATTGGTTTAGACGCTTCAAGAATAATGGCTTTGATGTTTTGAATCGAAGGCATTACTTCGTTAAGACTCGTGTCGGACGCTAACTGAACTTGCAGAATCATTGGGAATTGATCACACAACAGCTTCGAAACGTTCGAAAGCATTAAGAATTATTTTAAAAAATAAAGCATTAATTTTCACGAAAAGACAGCGAGAACTTATTCAACATCCCAATAATATTGGGTGGTTGGAAAAGTTATTTCATTTTTCCCCACAAGTTTCGTTGACAAAAAACGAAATTACTTTTCGAACAACCCAATAATAACAAATAAATAATTATAATAATATAATTATAATAACAAATAGAACTAATATGAATAAAAACTAATATTCCAATAATAGTAATGAAATATTAATATTCTTGAGGTAGAAAGAGAGACAGAGAGATTACTAGGATTCTCCTTGGTGCAAGTGTAGATCCTTCGGATCATACCTAACACTCATGGCAACATTATTAGATCCTCGGAGCTGTCCGCCTGCACGCCGATGCTACAGTGTGTCGCGACCCTCAGTAATGCGTTCCAGAATACTGCACTCTCTCTCTCTCTCTCTCTCTTTCTCTTTCTGTACTTTTGCCCCTCGTTCCTTTTTCGCTGAATAGAAAAATCCACCGGAACTCCCTCTCGCTGTGTGCGAGCCAACGGAGCGAGGTCGTTTCTTCCCTTTGTGTGTGTGTATGCCTTGCGCAAGGTACAACGCCGTATTTTTCCCTTCGCCGCAGTACGTGCACATTATGCATGCGATACCCCGCCCCTCCCCTTCTCTAAGTGTATCTGCAGCCAAGTGTATCCTTACCACTAATAAGTCCCGCTTATTATAACTTTTTTTTATCTTCATTTTAAGTTTTATATTTACGATCATTTTTCGATTCTCTTGCAGTCTTATAGAATCTTTGCAACCGATTTGTGTTGAACCATGTAACGCCTGCCCTGCATATGATGACTGTGTGCCAAAGAACAGTTAGTTCTACTGCACTTTGAAATATCGATCGATCTATCTTTTCAACTCTCTCTCCCTCGATCACTCGCTTTACGACATTCAGATAATGCTCGACAGACGGATTTTTCTTTTTCCAAAAACCACGCAGTGTTTTTCTGTCACAGTGGCGTCGTGGCATAAAAAAATTAGTTGCTACGTATGGTGAAAGCAAGATTCACTTTTTTCGCGATTTATCTTTATTTTGTGTGTGTGTGTGTGTGTGTGTGTGTGTGTGTGTGTTCAGTGGAGCTCGCTGAGTCATCCCTTTGTGCTCTTTTATCTCGCATCACTTGTCCTGGATCGTGGGAACGCTTCGGGAAGACCCAAAATCTTTTTTCTCCCGAAGGCGAACCGAGAGTTTCGTTTAAAAGCTTATATATATATATATATATATATATATATATATATATATAGACTACCTGTAAATTCGTAAGGCCCAGATGCGTGACTTTCTTGTCCCTTTCTCGCCCCCCCTTCTCCCTAAAAGTCCATCCACCTAAAAATAAAAACTGGCAACGAAAGAACAAAATTCTTCCCGCGTCTTAACCCTCGAAATCCCTTCGGGAGTTTCATTCGCTCTCTGTCCCACACGACGAATTCCAAATATCCTAAATACACAGCCCCTCGTTTTGAACGCGGCAATGCAAAAAAAAAAAAAAAAGAAACAATTCGAACGGAAACGTAGTGACGAGTGTTATTCAACCACCGGCACGTCTCTTCGCATGGTCCAGTTGCGAGCCTCTTTTCTCGTGCCCGGTTGGCTTGTCTAGTGACGCAAAGTTCGACCTTCGCGCGCGGGCGCGAGCACTCTTCGTCGCGGGGCAAGTTGGGCCGACATTTTTTGATTTCCCGAAATACGTGCGCATGTCTCTGTCTGCCTCTGCTACGGCTGCCTGCGTACCTACTCGTCGGCTTTGATTCTCAATGCTACGACGAATACCGCGGAAACGAGCACTGACGTTTCGAAGATGTAGGGAGAATTTCAATTTTCGTCATTATTATTCTTTTTTGTTAGTACTTTCGCTATTGTCATTAACACTCGTGGCGATTTATTTTTTCGTTATTTGTTTTTATATATCATTATTTTTGTTTAGGAAATTTAATTCGTTTGATTTTCTGCTAGGGGAGTTTCGGGACAATTGTCAAAATATTACCATTTAATTAAAATTTGTGCAGTAAATTCTTTGTCATTTACTGAATGGACCCTGAACATTTTTGATCGATCGCCTACACCGTTTCTATAAAATTTATAATTGAAAAAAAAGGACTTTTCAACATAGGGAGATGCCTACGCTTATAGTTGAATGGCAGTTTTACGCATGAATAAGTGTGAAAAGATTGTTAAAAAGTTATGCAAAACTGTCAAATGACTGATCATAGGCACCTATGTTAAAAAGTGTTTTTCAATTGTAAATGTTATGGAAACGGTGTAGACGCTCGATTTAAAAGTTGGCGAGTGCATTCGCCATACGACGAAGAATTTACTGTATAAATTTGAAGCAAATGGTAACATTCCGTCATTTGTCCTGAAGCTCCTTCATATCATTTGATTGTCTCGGAGGTCGTCTATTGTTATTGTTATTATTTTCGATACTATTTATGCTGGTTTTTAATCATTGTTCTATTCCAATTTTTTCTGGGTAGTCTCCAATTGATTATTGTTATTATACATATATCGGCTTGGAATTAACCATCGATATATATACAGGGTGGATCAATAACTATTAGCACCTTGGATATTTTCGAAACTATAAGGTTCACTGAAATATTTTCTGAAATGTAATTGCACAGTACGAAAGGGGCCATCCGATAGCGTAAATAGTTTTTTTCGCAAGTGGAGGTACTTCGGACATTTGAAGGCCAACTCTATTTTTTTTAATGGATAAAATTACTACCTTTAAACGTAGTAATTTTATTTACTACCGAAACTGTAAGTATCATCGCCTTTCTGTACTTTCTATGACCTTCAATGACCTTATGTCATAGGTCGTTGAAGTCGTTTTAAGCTCCTCTTTCATGATACAGACCAAAAAAACATACCGATTCATTTTTTTAAATGTAGCCGGACTCCAAATGTCCGAAGTACCTCCACCTGCAAAAAAAACTATTATCGCTATCGGATGGCCCCTTTCGTACTGTGCAATTCCATTTCAGCAAATACTTCTGTGAAACTTATAGTTTCGAAGATATCCAAGGTACTAACAGTTATTGATCCACCCTGTATATATATATATATATACAGGGTGAGGCACAAAAAGTGTTACGGAGCAATAGCACTCAACCTATTGATCATACACGGAGAAAACAGGGGCCTCGAAGTTTAGAATTAATACTATGCTTCTAAAAAATGTCATTAAATATCGAAAAGTATTGAATGGAAGATGAAAATGGTAATTATAGTATAGTAATAATGAAGAGATTTAAATTTTAATCTACGATATGGCACGTAAACTGATACAAATAATACATTTTATTCGACATATTGTGATTTTTTGCAGTATTGAAAAAATATTTTGCCCACGTGATTGGAACAATTAATTTCCAGTATTCTACAAAAAGTACGGTATAAAGTCACATTTTACCAATAACTTCGTAATATTTTTCGCTATACGCCGCAGATTTATGCTATGCGTATAGTGAAATCTACACATATACGAACACTGAGAAAAAGAAATCGTTGAATGTGCAAAATGCATTTTGTTGTCTCGAAATTTGGTTGTTTTAACAGTTGCTCAGACATGCTAAATAAGCTACAGTTCACGCCACTATACTGTTTTGCCACCAACTATACTGTTTTGTTATGCCAATCAAAAATCAAGTTGAACGTATTTAAAGATACATTTTGTTAAACCAACTGAATTTTTGATCGAAGAACGAATTTTTTTTTTCGGTGAAGATTCATGCTATACGTATAGTAAAATCCATATGAAAATATAGCGTGTAATAAAGGTTGGTATTTTACAAAACTACGCAGTATTTTTACCATACAGCATACAGGACTCACGCCTATACGAGAATAGTTTCAAATGTAATATGCACGCATCATTTTTACTATACGGTGTGAGAATAATTTTTACACTTCTATGACAACAAGTCTTAGAATTCCGAACTGGCAGTAAACTGCTATACTTTTCTAGCACTGAACATTGGAGTTCTGGCAACCAGTGTTAGAATTTCAGGCCGTATTTTTCTCCGTGTATCCAAAAATGTTTTTTTTTTATCGGTGGAGGCGCTGAAGCTATGTCAAGGTCAACTCCACTTTCTTAAATGGAACCATGTATTTTTTTTCGATGACCTTGTGTTGTAGGTCGCTGAACTCGTCTTAAAATCGGTAATAATGTCATCGAAAAAAAATACATGGTTCCATTTTAAAAAACGTGGAGTTGACCTTGACGTGGCTTCAGCGCCTCCACCGATAAAAAAAAGGGTGGTCCAGTATGACGCCCTTCTCGAACGAGGAAAATTTTGTCTGAGACATTGTTGGATATGATCAATAGTTTGAGTGCCATTGCTCTGTAACACTTTATTTGCCTCGCCAGGTATAGTAGAGCGTCGATTATCCGAATCAATTGGGACCGGGCGCCTTTCGGATAATGGAAAATTCGGATAACCGAACAGCAATATTCCGTGGGCGAAAAAAAACGTTGATTCTTTCAATGTGATAAATATCAACGTGATAAATATCAATGTGATAAAATATCAATGTGATAAAATATTTAAAATTACAATGAACAATAGTATGTTAATAATACAAGTACATTTTAGGTGAATTGCAAATAACCATTGTATAATTTAATGATATAGAACGAAATTAAATATGTATTAGGTGTGGTAAAAAGAAATCCATTATTTTTGCATGGAATTGAAGGCAAAATTAATGGATTTCTTTTTACTACACCTAATATTTAAAAATAATCGACATCCGTACATCTTTGAGTTCTTATCTATTTATTTTTTTTAAAGTCGGCGATTTTCTTCTGCGTCACGACGGAAGCTCGTTTCTTTGCTGTCAAATTTCGATCGCTGGTTGAAAGCAACGTGCGCGCGAGCGCAGACCGAGAAAGTGGAGGAGACGTGCAACAATATATAGGGTGTAATCGTTCGAATAACTTAGCGTTCGGATGAACAAAATTATTGTCTAGATAATTGATATTTTGGATAACCCAAAACGCCATTCGGATAATTGACGGTTTGGATATATGAAAATAAAAAAATGTGTTTTTAATACGAGAGCAAAACACGATACAAAAACGAGGTGACAATTTTCCTAAGCTCACTCCGACGAGTGTGGCCGACATGCCAATGGGCACTTGCGTCTCGCAATGCGAAAGTGGCGCACACGCACACAACACGCGGGCGGGACGAAAGAAAACAACGAAGGAAAAAGTAAAAAAAGAATAAGAGCAGAGCGAAATGGAGAACGCGTAGGAAGATTTTCCTGGCTCGCCCGCGAGTTTCTACGGGCGGCCGCGGATCCTAAAAATAAATTGTCGACAAGAGGGCCGAGGGCGCTTTGGGGGGAGGGGGGATAAAAAGCGTACGAACGTGTGTGTTAATGTATATGTATTTAAATATAGGGTGACAATTATAAAGTCGCCATGATTCAAGCTACTTCTTGCACGAACCCGAGTATCTAAAAATTCACAGATTTTCGTCTATAATCGAGTAAAAATACATGTCAGTATACTGGTAAAATTGAAATCCCAATTTGCGAACTTTTAACGAAAAATTACCGCTCGAAAAATCGTCCCTCTTATACGGCGCTTTATCGACATGACACGCTGCCTTCATTTCTATCCAATAATTTATTCACTAAATAACTCTAGATACCCGACATAAACTGCACATGTGTGTCGAAAAATCTAAAGAATCCGTAACGACAGATAAATTTCAATGATTTCTTTTTCGGCGAATTTAATTATTTATTTGCGACGGCAACGGCAAAGAAGGAGCAGGGAGTATTTCAAAATTTACTGTTCAATTACTCGTGTTGTACTTATTATATAATTATTATATCTGATGTGCTTATTATATAATAAGCCCATGTGAATAAAACAACACGAATTGTTTCATAAATATGTGCTGTATTAATTATATTTATATTTTATTTATTATCTATATGTACACAATATTATTATATATTATAATGGAAGGAATCCCCACTTGGGTGTATTATCGTTCGGGTGTGCGAGAGAGAACGCACCATGACTGTTCCAAGTGAGTACGAGAGAGAAACACGACTACCGCAGTTTTATGATTGGTCGTTGAGGCGGAGCACGGACCTTATGCAGTTTTGTATTACTATATATTATCGATTCCCAAGAATACTAGCGACGCCTGCGGCGGAACTGCGCACTACACCACTGCGACCGCTTGAAAGAACTTCGTACATACAGGCGAGGATAGGGAGTTTGGACTCCTTAACTCTAGTCTCCTTGGAGGCTAGAGAAAGGAGCCTAAACACTAATGGAGAAACGATGAAAAAAGCGTGCCCAAAAATGAAGGCAACAGGGATGGCGCTACGATCGCACGAAGGGTTGCGGTGCTACCTTCACAACAGACCGAACGCGAGTTTGACGTTACTGTGCTTGGATCCCAGCAATACACAGAGTGTAACGCGCGGAGTGGAACAAACTAAACATAACGATGGGGGACTGCGATACCTATCGATTGAACCTCCATGTATGTTATGCGATTTCCAGTGGATTAGAAGTTACTTTGGTTTTTGTGATTTTTTAACTAAGATCCTAATTTTGGACGACAGTTCGCGAATACTAGTAAACTATTAAGTCTACTCTGATTTTTTCTTTAAATAGTATAATAGTAGGCTTTATTTACTAAAAAAACTACTTTAACACATGATCCCAAAAGTTCTTAAATAAAAAATTAAGTCCCAAATATTTTTTCAAGTTCATTTTTCTATCAACTTTTAAATGCTCTCGAATAAAAAAATCACATTGAGTTGTTTTCTACAACTTATATATTCGAAACTTATTTGTCAACTACGCGCACATACACACCAACATTATCATATTATTATAACTTTATATATTATTATTGACGTATTCAATATATATAATAATATATTCAATGAAGGAAACAAAATTCAAAGTAACGTCAAATTCGCGTTCAGTCAGTTGTCGAGTGAAGCTAGCACCGTAACCCTTCGCACGATCGTAGCGCCATCCCTGTTGCTTTCATTTTTGGGCATCACTCAAAATGCCGAGTTTAGGCTCCTGTATATAGTCTCCATGTCCACGCCGTTTATGTCATATATCGGATATTGTGTTCCACACATAACCTCCATGTTTATACCTTATATTAAAATAAAAATATATGTGCTTTTCAAATCAACAATACGTTTCATTAATAAATTTAAACGCCAGATCATTCTGAGACACCCTATATATGACGTGCCTTTTCGTCCATCGCCAGTGACGAGGACCCTCGCAATTGCGGCTGGTCTCGCAATCGAATTGCCCTCGTGTAGAGAAATATTTTTGCGTCGAGTACATACGCCCGCACAGCGTAGTGTTGTAGTAAACTACGGGACTAACGTCACGGACTTTTACACGCGTTCATTCACCGCCTCACGCGGACCATACGACGATTCGGAATTCGAGACACTGGAAATAGATTTTTCGGCATGTGATTTTGCGCGATGTGCCGGTGCGTCGAGAAGAATAATAATTGGGGTTGAATCGCGAGGACGGAGAAACTGGAGATACTTTTATTTTCTTCGAAGATTGTGAAAAATTGGATGTATTTTAGAATCGTTTGGTGTTATTGTAGGGCTGAAGATCGAGCGAACATTTTGGTTTTTCTGTCAATGAGAGGGCGTTTGGCTTTTTTTTAATCCGTGTCAAGTGGTGGCTTACTTGAACGGCGTGCATATATGCATGTTGAGTTATTATTCATTGAGGTTAAGCACGTATGTACACGTGGGCGTGCATATTTCTGGTAAGGTGACGAAGATAAATGGACTGAAAGTGTGTACGTTTTCAAACTATATATAACTATATATATATAATCGAAGATCCGCAATGGATTAAGGGGTCTGTATGAGCTTCAAATATAAAAAATGCCATTTTTCTACGAATTCCATAACCTAGGGTCTTAACTTTAATTTGGAACAAAGATTTTGTAAAAATTACAAAAATTGAGCGCGTGATGGCGATTTTTGTGAAGGGGCAGGTCGCTCACTGTGCTACAGCGAGCCGCCCCGCTGCAAGAAATCTTTTTTCTGTTGCTTTTTCGTCAAAGACAATATTTCATGAAACGATGCCAGTCGTATCACAACATTTATTGGTCAGATTCACTTCAAATTCAGACACCGCATGACCGGATAATTTTTTCATGCGTTTATCCGTTAGCTAATAAAACATGATTAAGCTTGTTTTTTTTCGTCGGAAATCGAACTTTTTCTTCTACAGCTTGCCATTTAAGTAATTTTAAAAATTTCGAAAACGTATCCGGTCATGCGAAAGTTTGATTATCACACTAAAAGAAAAGTCTCTATTTTCCATTTGAGATAAGCCTAGAAGCTAGTAGCACCTGCACCAATTGACCAAACCGAAACGGCGGCACTCTTTAAACAATAATAACTTCATTGTTTTTCAATATTTTTCAATATAAAAAGGCCTGAAACTCGACAAGACCATGCATCAATCGTGTGTGGAATTCCGACCGCGTCCTCCCAATCCTCTCATCAGAAAAAAATCATGAAAATCGACCGGTATTTCGTGTCCCAATGACTCAACGCGACAACTTCCGGCGGCCATCTTGTTCAGTCCAATGCGCCGTCATCGTATTCGTGCGGGTCCCGGATCAAAGATCGTACGAACTAAAAAGAGATAGTAAAATAGTGGCAAAAACAGCGACTTACCTTTCCGAGGAATTGGCCTTTGTGATAAGCGTTCCCCTGTACGGGATCGACGACGTAATCGGTTTCCTGTTCGACCGAGTTGGTCCAGGAAGACGACGAAGTGGCGACGACGCCATTGACGAGATGATTGGACGTTCTCGTGAGTGTGGAGGACGTTTGCGAGCTCGTCGTCGTCGTCGCGGAACACGCGCAAGTGCCCCCCAAATGGCTGCACCGCGGGTTCTTGCAATTATTGTTGTTAGGGTTATTGCTATAACCGGAAGTGGCTAGGTTGTTCCTAAAGGTGTTGGCTACATTGTTGGGCGAGTGGGAGACTTCCGGTAGCGCGAGTACGCGCAGCGGGCTCTTACTGGCAAACGAGGTAGGGGCGTTTGAGGTTATGGTCGGTTGAACCCTTTCGGGGCTATTTTTCAGTCGATTCGGCGAATTTTTCGTCTCGCTCGAATAGCCATTTGTAACCGTGACAAAAGTTCCTTCCTCGTTGTTGTTGCGACGATCATCGGGATTGGTCGAGATTTGAAGATTCTCGAGGCTGGTCGCCCCCTCGCCGAGGATCGTTGCGGTGGCGCTAGTGGCGCACGAGGACGCGTTGATCGGCAGTTGCCCGAGGGACGCGTGCAACGACGTAAGGACGCGGGAATGGCGATGTTTTCTCATCGCTTTCGGCGCGGTGAAGCTGGACGAGGTTTTCAGCGGATTATTGGCATTTTGAGTTTGCGAGAACGTCGACAAATTGCGAGGACGTCGATCCGGGGCGGCAAGAACGTAAGGGGGAGGGGAGGATTTAGCGGCGTCCGACGGTTCTTGGCCACCAGAGGTCGGCAGTGTCTCTTTTCGAAGCATCCTCGAGATGGCAGGAGTGCTCCGCGCGGGGGAGGGTGCCGAAGGCTCGAGGACCAATGGCAGGGCGCTGGACCGGCGCGAAGACGATTCGCTCTTCTCCCGATAGTTCGCCGCGTTAAGAGATGGCGCTGATGCGTAATAATTTTCGGCGCCGAGCCTCCTCGCAGCTTCGTCCTCGTCCCGCAGCGATTCGAGCGCCACATTGGTACCGCGTATCGCCGCAACCGATATCGTCTGTTGCCGATTGTTAGGCGTCGCGACGCTTCGAGCTTCTTGTTTCTCGTTTGCTTCCGCGGACGGCTGGAGTCGCCATTTTGCCGCCGTGCGAGATTGATTGCGCGATACCGAGATGGCGCCACAGTCAGCGCTTTTCGTGAGCGTCGACGTCGCGACAAAGCCAGTGCTGGTCTCGTGACCTGACGAGGACGAGGATGATTGGCCCTCGGGGATGATCGTCGAGGAGGAGTTCTGACGTCGATTGTTTCTCGGGCTCACCGTCGCGAGGGCGCTTCTTCGGCGGCGACATCGCGTGGCTGTCTTCTTCGCCAAATTTTCGATCGACGAAGTCGTCGCTTTTACCGCCAAGCCGCGGGATGGCGCCTCGCTTGTGTTCTCGTCGTCGTTGCTCGACGACGCCCTTTTTTCATGGCGCCTCGTCGCGTCCTCCTGGAACTCTGGCCTTTCGAGTATCAGGATCAACGAAGAGGACGAATTCGTCGAGTCGTTTCGACGCGGACGGTCGTAACACGAGGAAGCCGACGATGAGGAAGAATTTGACGCACCGTCGATCGGCCGGGGCGCCATCTCGTGGCGATTCCTTGAAGCGCGCGACGACTCTTCCGATTCAAAATGGCGGAACTTTTTGCGATCGACGATTCTATCGCTCTCCGTAATTTCACCCACGAGCGTCTTCGGAGCATCAGCGGCGAGCCCCCACGTCCTCGAATCGTTGCAGGGCATAACGATCTTTTGCCGACTCTTGTCATAGGCCAATTTTCTATTTTTTTTGCCGATTTGTTCACCGATTCTTCGTCATACGCCGATTTTTTTCTTTACTGACTATTTTACGCCGATTTTTGTTGGCCACGAATTTTTTTTTACCGATTCCACGTTCGCCGATTTCTTACCGATTTTTTGCGCACACCGATCTTTTACCGTTTCTTGTCGTAAATCGATCTCTTACGGGTTATTTACGCACGCCGTTTTTTTAGATTCTCGCTATACGTTGATATGACCGTCGCGTTTTGTAATAATTAGTATAGTTATACCAACATGGCGATCGGAGAGATTCCGTCAACAATGTTCGCCCGCCAAGCGAGATTCGTAAATATACACATCGTGGATATACACACAACGAACTAAGGGGGGAGTTGAGACAACGATTTTCCCTCCCGTCTCTTCATCACCGTTCTCCCGAGGAAAACTTACATTTCCCTATTCCCGCTGAGCCCCTCGACGGCATCGTATTTCTTTTTTTATCGCTATTCGCCCTCCTTTTTTCCTACCTCGCACGCGTTATGGCAGAACGCGTCCCCCCCCCTGGCAACGAGAGGTCTCAGTTTTTAATTATTCCAATCAATTGTTTAATTCCCATAGGATCGAATTTCAGATGCAACGGTTTTCACTATTGTTTTTCCTTCAAGTTCGCCTAAAAACACTTTGTTCGCGATTTCCTATGGAAATATCCTTTTTTTCGGACAAAAACAATTCCCGTTTCCCTCGCGATTGTTGTCCGTTCGCGGTGTGCAGCGCCGCGTTACCGACGACAAGCGTCCGAAGATAATGAAACAAGAAAAAAAGAGAACTCGAAAATGTCCCGATAAGTCCCGATGTACGGGATCAAGCCACGTGGGAGCTGCGCGATTTTAGCGTAGCTCATGCGTCCACACATATACGTGCATGCACGTATGCCTGTAAACGTCGGCACGAACGTGACATCGCACGCGCACGGAGATCAATTATTTTATTTTCGTCCGTATCATTCCTTCGTTCTCTCGCGCACCTTAGCCTCCTGTGTTCTAAATTATCGTGACACCTGAATTGACTTTCACAGCCCAACATAAATATAAACCGAACTCCTGTCTTTCTCGCCTATCACGATGTATCCCGTCTTTCGCATCCGCGCGAATTTGTTTACCTTTATTTTTTTGGCAATTTGCGCGTGGGCGCGCGTTTAACTCCGCGAGAGAAAAAGCTCGGAGAATAACGGGCACAGGAGTTGAAGAAAGAGGCAGGTTAGATAGAAAGAATAGTGGCGAGGGTGAAGGGAAAAAGGATGAAAAAAAAATGTGCATGGATACGCGAGCGAAGGAATGAGCGGTTCACAAGCACGCCCGCCTGGCGCACCAGCGAGTATACTACTGCGAGGCACTATGGTGGGCAGTGCAGCCAGATCGCGCTCGAAAGTTACCCTCTCTCTAGTCCCTCGCGCGCCCATCACACAATCATAGTAGCGCGTGTCCGTGAGCGAGCGACGCTCGGACATCTTCGGAAAGAGCCGAGTGCCGTCGAACTATCCCGACCGCGCCTTCGGCAGCTACACCAACACATAGACACGCTGAGCACGTTCATGTGCGGCCAAGCCGAACGAACTGAACGAAGGTTTCGAGGGAAAAAGCAATCCGAGCACGGCCCGCGCGTGACGTCACGCGACGGCACGCGCGAGACTTTTAGATGATTTCAATGCTTATTTAGCTCTTGATTCTCTGCGTTATTAATGTATACCAAAAATGTATCGCACACTCTGATCGCTTATTTTTTTAGTTTATACGCTAATTTAAATATAATAATAAATCTAAATTACAACTTATTTCTCTTCTAAAAAATTGTTTACGCTTTACTCACACCCGTCCTTATGCCAAATAAATTATAATTCATAAAAGTAAGCGGAAATATATTTATCTCCGTATTATTATGTTAATTCTCATACTTTCATCAAGGGATAAAGCATTATCCACAAAAACAAACCAATCATCCATTCGACCGCGAATCGTCAGTACCAGAAAGTGCACAAATTCTACAAGCGATGAGATGGTCCTGTCGGTAGCGTTCCTGGCTTCGGTTCGCAGGGGCGCGGGATCGATCCCGCGCTCGGTGCTTTTTTTTTTTTTTAATTACTATTACTATTAATTCTTATTTGATTAGTTATGTTTATTAGTTATCATTATTATTTTAATTAGTTATCTTTTCGTGTCGAAAAATTTATTGCGCACTCCGACCGCTTATTTTATTAGTTTGTACGTTCATTTAAATGTAATAATAAATCTAAATTACAACTTATTTATCTTCTAAAAAATTGTTTGCGCTTTACGCATACCCGTCCCTATGCCAAATAAATTGTAATTCATAAAAGTCGTAAAACATCATGAGCTATTTCAGCCTATTTTCAGAATAATGTTCTTTCACTGGGCATGTTTCACGAATAAACAATTGGCCCCATACAAAAAGAAATTAATAATTTTAAAAAAAAACAGAAAAGTATTGAGCGCGGGGGACGATCCGGCGGCCCTGCGGACCGAAGCCACGAACGCTACCAACGGGACCATCTTATCGCTTGTGTTAAAAATTCACTTTCTGGCACTACCGATTCGCGGCCGGATAGATGAATGGCTTGTTTTTGGGAATAATGCTTCATCGCTTGATGAAAGTATATGAGAATGAACATAATAATACGAATATAAATATATTTCCGCTTACTTTTATGAATTACAATTTATTTGGCATAGGGACGGGTATGAGTAAAGCGCAAACAATTTTTTAGAAGATAAATAAGTTGTAATTTAGATTTATTATTACATTTAAATGAACGTACAAACTAATAAAATAAGCGGTCGGAGTGCGCAATAAATTTTTCGACACGAAAAGATAACTAATTAAAATAATAATGATAACTAATAAACATAACTAATCAAATAAGAATTAATAGTAATAGTAATTAAAAAAAAAAAGAAAAGCACTGAGCGCGGAACGATCCCGCGCCCCTGCGAACTGAAGCCAGGAACGCTACCGACGGGACCATCTCATCGCTTGTAGAATATGTGCACTTTCTGGCACTACCGATTCGCGGCCGGATAGATGAATGGCTTGTTTTTGGGAATAATGCTTTATCGCTTGATGAAAGTATATGAGAATGAACATAATAATACGAATATAAATATATTTCCGCTTACTTTTATGAGTTACAATTTATTTGGCATAGGGACGGGTATGAGTAAAGCGCAAACAATTTTTTAGAAGATAAATAAGTTGTAATTTAGATTTATTATTACATTTAAATGAACGTACAAACTAATAAAATAAGCGGTCGGAGTGCGCAATAAATTTTTCGACACGAAAAGATAACTAATTAAAATAATAATGATAACTAATAAACATAACTAATCAAATAAGAATTAATAGTAATAGTAATTAAAAAAAAAAAAAGCACCGAGCGCGGGATCGATCCCGCGCCCCTGCGAACCGAAGCCAGGAACGCTACCGACAGGACCATCTCATCGCTTGTAGAATTTGTGCACTTTCTGGTACTGACGATTCGCGGTCGAATGGATGATTGGTTTGTTTTTGTGGATAATGCTTTATCCCTTGATGAAAGTATGAGAATTAACATAATAATACGGAGATAAATATATTTCCGCTTACTTTTATGAATTATAATTTATTTGGCATAAGGACGGGTGTGAGTAAAGCGTAAACAATTTTTTAGAAGAGAAATAAGTTGTAATTTAGATTTATTATTATATTTAAATTAACGTATAAACTAAAAAAATAAGCGATCAGAGTGTGCGATACATTTTTGGTATACATAATAACGCAGAGAATCAAGAGCTAAATAAGCATTGAAATCATCTAAAAGTCTCGCGCGTGCCGTCGCGTGACGTCACGCGCGGGCCGTGCTCGGATTGCTTTTTCCCTCGAAGCCTTCGTTCAGTTCGTTCGGCTTGGCCGCACATGAACGTGCTCAGCGTGTCTATGTGTTGGTGTAGCTGCCGAAGGCGCGGTCGGGATAGTTCGACGGCACTCGGCTCTTTCCGAAGATGTCCGAGCGTCGCTCGCTCACGGACACGCGCTACTATGATTGTGTGATGGGCGCGCGAGGGACTAGAGAGAGGGTAACTTTCGAGCGCGATCTGGCTGCACTGATGGTGGGACACTCTCAACTACTCCCCTGCTCGCGGCCGCCCGCTCCCCACCGGACAGCGCACCGACCGCTACCGCCCCTCCCCTCCTGCGTTCTAACCGCGGCTCATGTACCGGGTGTCCCCTTCGAATCGTGCCATTCGAATATCTTCGGAACTGTTGATGATGGAAAAAGATATTTAGGGGGAAAGTTCAACGGTTTAGGGAGGCGCATCGTTCCGCATGAGTTGAAGTTTTCTGTAAGGATGTGTATTGTCTACAGAAAGGTCTAATTTGCTTTTTTGTGGTAACTTTTATTTTTAAAGCACAACGAAATAACTGCAGCGAGTGGTGCGTGTGAAAAATGTGAGTTGGAAAAATCTTACCGTGGTACGGCCGGGAGTTTAAATAACAAATAGTACTAAGATCATTAACTTTTTTCCGAAACCTATTTTCGTGTCGTGCAAGGCTCGAAAATATGCCGAATCGTTGGATTTCAATGGGACACCCTGCATAGTGCGTATTCTCATCGGGCATCAAAAGACCGCGGCCGATACTATTTCGCTCGTAATCTTGCGCGAGTTCGGCCCTTCATGATCGTGAGCACTCTATACGAATGTATATATGAGAACGCATGGATCTCTCTCTCTCACTCTCTCGCACACACACACACACATACACACACACACACACACACACACACACCAAATATACCAGTTCTCGGGGTGCGCGCCTACCGCTATCCCTACTCGTGCTCCCTCTCGCGTCTTTCCCTCGTCTCTGTCTCGTCCGTCGAGCGAACACTGCCTCTCTTCTTCTTCCCTTTCTCCGCAAAACCAGTATAATCGTGAATTTACAGGGCCGTAGGTAAGTATCCCGACCACCGGGACAGAAATTCCACAAACGGGAAATCAATTCGTTGTTATTATTATTGATCACGACAGTAACAAATAATAGTAACAACAACGGAGAAATCATGATCTTTTCTAGAGAAAACCGGAGGATCGGAATTCAGCGTCTTTTGAGGTTAAGTTCGCGGACTAGAATTAGGGTAGATATTGTCTAAAATCAGCGTGGCGATTTTGGATCGTGGAGTCAGTAATGTTCGAATAAGACGATCAGGAGAGCAATGAGACGAGTATAAATAGTAGCCGCCATTTTGGATATCTCGTTACGGCCCTGTCGAACACTTTGCTCAATGTGTCCCGTCCCGTGTGTGTCCGACGCACCGTCTCCGCGGAGCGCTTCCCGATCCTCTCGTCGCCACCCCCTCCACCCCGCCCCGGGTGTCATTCTCCTGCGCCGCCGTTTTCCCGATCGTCCGTGCGTCGTCGATGCTACACCGCGGCGCGCGAGTCGGCGGCGGAAGGAGAGAGAGAGAGAGAGAGAGAGAGAGAGAGAGAGAGAGAGAGAGAGAGGGAGAGTGAGAGAGAGAGAGAGAGAGAGAGAGAGAGAGAGAGAGAGAGAGAGTGAGAGAGAGTGAGTGGTGATACGGCGCAACGGAGGGAGCGACCCGTAGGAATCGCTGCGGGGTTTATCGCGTGTGTCGCGTGTGCTCTTCCTCGGTCATTCACACAAGGTGCGCACACAACTCCTTCGGAGAATCAAGTGCACACCTCGTCTCAAAATAGTCGGGGGGAGCGACAAAAAGAGACACAAAAAGGGACAAATTCGAATGCACGCGGTTAGATGTTTCGGAAAATGTATATGCTTTGAAGAAACGTCTGCGATCGTCATTATCATGAACATTATATTCTTAGGATATTCGGTCGATTTGGCAATCAAGAGATTTTCGGGTGTGCGCATTTCCACAAATGTTCCTCAATGATAAATACGACTATAACGGAATGTTATGAGATTCTAACTTTTCTTCCTTGGCGGTACTTCCGTTATTGCGTCACGAATATTATGCCCGTAGATGTGGATTGTAATCGTCCGTATCATACACACGTATATGGCGCGTAACGCGCGTGAAATCTCGCACCGAGCGAATCATGAATCTTCGTTACGCTTTCCACTCGCATGAGACGTCAAACTCGATGAGACGGTTACCGAACCGTCTTATATCGAGCGCCCGTTCAACGGGTTCTATGAGAACAGAGCCAATCGGTATATGCTTTCTCCGCTGGACGTCGCGTTCTCATTGATTTGTTTTCCCGACAGGGCGGGGGGTATTAATCTTTCCGAAGGTTTGCAATCACACGATAGGTTTGCTTATATCTGTTGCGCGAAAAAAAACGCGTTTCATCGGGGCCCTAAGCATTTCCGGGTACCGGCGCTCGTTGAACCCTATTCAGAAGTCAATGACCCCTTTGGATTACAAGCGGGCAAGTGTCAACGCGAGGTGTCAATGATACACAGCTGACTATGCCGCGTAATGGCGTTACGATAAGCACACGCAAGTGGATTGGATTAACGAAGGGGCAAGGGAGAACGCAGTCTCGTTACCGATCGCGGCAGTCGGCGGCTTTGTTATGGACTCTGGTATAAGTAGGACTTTTGTTACCAACGGTCGGTAAATGTTCTCTGTAGATTAGGGTGATAATTATAATTTCAACTGTAGCCTATTCAGCCTTTTTTATCCTATGTATGGTGACTTTTAATTTTTGTGGGAAAAACGATTTTTTTATTTATTCGATACGATATTTTTATTTATTCGCGCGGCGGGTATGCTTTGACGTCTTCGGTGTACACGTGCGCGGTGGTTGACACATCGCACCGCGGCGACTCCAGGCGGCGCGTCGCAGTACTCGTGTCAACCCCGTGCGTGTTTATAGCCATAGGCCCCGTGACCGCGGTGACGTGCGTGTCGCGATGACTTTCGACATCATCAGGGGCACACTTTTTACTGCGTACTCTCCTTGAATGCGCGCGTAATCGAGCTTACACACGCAAAAACAATCGCGGAGAAGGAACGTCGACGAGAGTTTACAAAAAAGTGACAGTATGTGAACGACGGATCGCGAGGAGAATTACTTCGCGGCCGTGCTCGAAACTTTTTCCATCGCTCATAGACGTAATGCGAGGCCTCGCCATCGTCAACGGATCGCATCTCGCCTCTAAATTCCTTGGAATTCCAGCTGAGAGAGATAAGAGCGGTAAGTGAGAATTACGAGCAATCATACTCATGAGAGAGGGCAATGAGGGCCTGTGGTCATCGTAGCTAAAACGAAGTAGAGGCTGTACCACGTGACGTATGAGTGCGAGAGAGATAGTTGGAATTTTCGAACGGTCGAGAGAAAATCGTCAAGCTTCGCGTCAGTAAATTCTGCAGAACCTTATGCTTCGTTTTCCCCACAAACTTGGCCATATGAGAGAAAAGTCCGTTGAAAAATTCGCGAGGCTACGTTGACCCCGTACGTACTCTCGAGGGATGAAGCGAAACCTGTGACACGTGACGTATGAGTGCGAGAGAGATAGCTGACAATTTCGAACGGAATTTTCTCCGAGATAAATAAGATTTAGGGCAAAATAAAATCGCCAAGCTCCGCGTCAGTGATTTCTACAGAGCTTGATGCTTTGGTTTTCCTAAAGAACTTAAGCATCTTCGAGAAAGCTCCGTTCGAAAATTTATGAGGTTATGTCTGCTTTGTGCCTGCCGTTAAGCACAGAACGAATAATTTTCTCAATACACGTGGAAAACCGAGCAGAGAAAATTTCGAGGTTAGGTTGCCCTACTGCGTGTCTGGGTTTGTTCGGGTTTGCAGATAGCAATTCTCGAATCCCAGTTATAGTTGCAATTTCAAAGAGCCGCTAATGTCACCAGGCTTTCAACAAGCGTATCTTCCCGTATGACGTAGAAAATATTTTCTCTACAAACGTACTATTGTATGTACGCAGCTGCGAGGGGTGTTTGTGGCGAGCCATGACGATCCGTTTTGGCATTGAGAGAAGCGACCGAACGACCCGCTCCCAGGATGAATACGTTTCTGAAGGAGATGCACTCGAGGACGAGCAGACGCAACAATCTGGTGAAGGATTCCCTGCAGAAACAATTGAACGTGAGCGTGATGGAGGTGCAGGGAGCGCCGGGCGTGAGCGACGGCACGCCGGTCGGCAATTGCGAGGAAACGGCGACGCTGTGCTCGGCGCTGGAGGCGGTCTTTTTGCACGGCCTGAAGGACAGTCTTTTGAATAGAGTGACGGAGGCGCTGAGCGGGCCGGACTTGGAGGCGACGCCGCAGCCGAGCTTTTGGGGTCCTCTGCTGGTGTTCTCGCATCGCGACATCATCGATCGCGTCCAATCGATGTCGCAGATCTCCAGCGAAGTTGGCTACTGCAGAGCCTGGATAAGATTGGCGATGAACGAGGGTCTCCTGTCGAGTTATCTCAGCTTGATCAAACGCGACAATTCGGCGCTGAAGCCTTACTACGAGCGAGCTGCTTTCATAAGAGATCCCGATCTGGTGGACGTGACGCAGCGTCTCGTCGAGAGCCTGGACTACGTAAATTTCGAGCTGGCCTGTAACAGCAGCCTGCTGAACTTCTGGTCGACCACGCCGCTGCTGATGGCCGCCATATGGTCACCGCCGATGAAGACGTGTCCGATTTTCAGCGCGGTCGACATAGCCAAGACGATAAACAGCAGCGACAGTCAGGAGGAGGCGGAGACCGCGAGCTCGGTCGGCAGCCTGAGCTCTTTCAACTCGTCGCTGTCGATGCTCAACAACATCGGCGCGGTGAGCGACGAGGAAGCCCTCAGGATTGCCGCGGCACAGGAATCCTCGCGAGTGAGCACCGACTGCGCCTCGCCCGGCGTACTCGTCGGCAGAGTCTACCGGCTGAGAAAGCGACGAGAGCCGGAGAAACGAGCCTCGTCGCCCGAGGAAAAATCGCCGGCGCCGCTCGATAACGCTCGCACGCGCGGGAACGACGTCGAGACCTCCACGACGAACGACGCGGTGGAGACCTCCGGAAACGAGACCGTCACCTGCGATGAGGGTATCGGCAGCGAAACGGCGGACACGAGCGAGGACGAGGTCGCGAAGAACTCCGGAGATCTCGCGATTACCGACGCACGGCGGGAGAACGACGCAGACGCGGCTCCGGGCACAATCGGCAACTCTTTGGCCGCCAGACCCGGTTGGTCGACGTCTCTCGAGGACGGCGAGTCCTCGATGACCGCGTCGGTCATCTCTCGGGGCTCGACGGCCACGACGATCGAACCGCCGCGGACGCCCGGCGGTGAAGGGACCACCTACGATGCTCTCATCAAGAGCTATCACACCGCCGGGCACAACGCTTGGCCCGATCTCGACGAATTTCTCCACGATGACAACGATCATCGCGAACGGTCTGCCCAGCCGCGAACCAAATCGAAACCGGAAGTTAAAGTGAGCCCTTTCGATCATTATTTTATCGGGTCTTTGAATTTTTACTATACATTTATTAACATTACAGACCGCAGAATTTTGTCAAACAAAAATAACAAGTTGAATCGACTTTGCACCGTTCGGAAGACACTCGTGTGTAAAAAAAGGTGGTTGTCGGCTGCCATGATTCCGGTGGTTTTGCTCATCCGAAATAAAAAAAATTAACGGCACTATATCATGTACATCTGAGGCTACCGCCGAAACTGGAGTAAAGTAAAAATATCGAAAATTGCATTTTTGGTAGGGTTTTAAAAGCTAAGTTCCAAGTGTCGTCATTTTATTTTGACTTTTTCAGCTTGAAAATAACGATGGCGGATATCAGAAATATTCTAGTTCGGGTGAGAACGGTAGATGTGTTGACTATACCGTAACCATTTGAGCGAAATCCGTTCAATAGTTTTTGAGGTATCATGGAAGCCGATTTGAAAAATACAGTTTTGAGAAAACGCGTTTAAAAGTTCTAGTACGATTTACACGAAGAAAATGTTGACTCGCCATTAGCGAGGTTGCCAGGTTGATATAACACGCACACATTTCTTGCAATTTGTGCAAGAAAAGTTTTCGATTTTTTCTTAAAAGAAAAGATTTCTCCTCCATTTTTGAGACTCAGGGTATGTTTTATTACTTCGGCTGTTACATGATGTTTAAAGAAAATAATCTTAAAAAACGGTGGACATATGGCACGGTTTTCTAAACGGGTTGCGGCAGCGGGTCAGACGACGAGACACGTAGCGTCGGCGGGATTAATCTGAAATAAACCGACGCAGATTTTTCTTTCATTAGCACTCATACGTAGTATATGAACGAAGAAAAAGTGAGAAATGTTGAAAATCGATAAAATGGTACGCGTTGAAACAGATTCAATTTTCCGAAAAAAATAACTACATTTTGCAAGAAAAAAGACGTTTTTTTTTTTAATTTTCAAAAACCATTCTGTCATGTTTTTGACAATAAGGTTAGAAAGATTTACACCAAGTTTCATCATTATCGGTCGATTATTTCTTTTCCTGCACATCGCGCCAGTATTGAAAATGCAGTTTACAAGACCGTGCCATACCTCCGCCATTATTAAAGACGATAAAAACAAAATAGCATGTAACATCCAAAAGTAGTAATAAACCGTACTCTAACACGGAACATCGCTTAAGTGTGTGCCGTCTATTTTGTTAAGACTCATATATATGATAAAACATTGAAAACTATTAGACACGTTTTTTTTTTACCCATTTTACCCACGTTTTACCCATAAGCAGTCAATCGACCTGAATAAAACCAAAACCAAAATTCTTCCAATGTAAAGTGATGAAAAATCCACTACAGAATAATTGAAAAAAAAAATTATATCAAGGGGTGACACGCCTTTCTCCGAGAGGTCGTTCCTGACCTTCAAACGTTTTTCCGTAGATAAAAAAAACGTGCTAATGCTATTGAATAGTTTTCAATGCTTTATCACATATATGAGTTTTAACGAAATCGAAGGCGTACACTTAACGCGTTACCCCCACTTGTAGCGCAAAAAAAAGACCTTTTTCATGAATTTTTTTAAAGAAAACTACAAAACTTTTTTAATCGATCAATATACCATCTTAAAGAACACATCTTGAAGAACTTTCAGTGGATTTCTTATTGAAAAATATTACATTGTTTAGTGGCAAATGGCCGTCAATGAAATAATGTTTTTATATACACGGTTTGCGGTGACCAACATTGCGGCGAAGTGGATCATCTGAAAAAAAAAATGCGGATGGATTTAGTCAAATATAAGTATAAACTAGTCTTTAATCGAAGGATTTTAAAAAATATTCATTTTTCACAAAATGGCGGACAGTCAAAGTTAATGGTTCGATTTTAACGAAAAAAAATCGAACGATTAAAGACTACATTTTTATGTATTAAATAAGCCTGCAAAATTTCAAGAAGATCGGTTCATTAGTGTTCGAGTAATCTTGGTCACCGACTTCAGAAATGCCATTTTGAGAAAAACGCGTTTAAAGTGTCAATTTCAGTTCTTCAATTCACGGATTCTTCTCTTTCAACGCTCATATCTCAGTCAATTTTGTTCGGATCGACTTGAAATTTTCAGGACATATTCTCAGATACTTATACTTCAAAAAAATGCAATAAAAAAATCGATTTTTCCAAAATCGCAACTGGGGGTAGCCCCTTAAGTGATGTTCATAGTAAGTCTCAAAAATGGCGAAGAAATCTTTCCTTTTGACAAGAATCATAAAATCAGCCAATTTTTTCCTCGCTTAAAGGTATCTCACCCCTTGAACGGCCCGATACGAATTCATTTGCACCTCAATCCTCTCTTTTGTCAGGTCCTGGACAATCTGGAGGATCAAATCGGCAATTTGCCGCGCGAGAAGGGCCTCGACGTCCAGAACTACAGCTGCTTCGATTGCGCTCATCCGATCGGCATGACTTTCTCACGCGCTCACGTCTGCTCGTTCACCGGCAATTATTACTGCATCGCTTGTATGTCGGAAGCGGAATTTCTCATACCCTCGAGAGTAATCCACAACTGGGATCTCAAGCATTATCCGGTCTGTCGACGCGTCGCCGCGTATCTGACCGATTGCCCGACCCTGCTCAACCTCAATACACTCAATCCTCGAATTTACATGGCGGTCGACAGCATGGCGCAATTGCAGTCGTTGCGCATACGATTGAATCTGCTCAGGGCCTATCTCTTCACTTGTCGCGAGCCGATAATCGAGTCACTGCAGAAGAAAGTCTCGCCGAGGGAATATCTTTACGAGCACGTGCACCAGTACTCGGTCTCGGATCTACTCGACGTGCCGTCCGGCGCGCTGGCCCAACAACTCCAAAAGGTCGTTGAATTCGCGCGGCAACACGTCCTCAGCTGTTGGCTCTGCAGCCAAAAAGGCTTCATATGCGAGGTTTGCAACAATCCGAAGGTCATTTACCCCTTCGACATGGAGTCGACCTACAGGGTGCGCATCATTTTATCGATTTACACACATATATATATATATATATATATATATATATATATATATATATATATATATATATATATATATATATATATATATATATAGGGTCTCCTGTTATGAATGGATAATCCTGCAACTGTCGATAGGCCAGATCATGTCCAAACTGTCCAATTATGCTGGCATTTCAGTTTAGTAAGTCCCAAAGTTTTCCAGATAAAGATCATCTGCTTTTGACTTTTCGCATGCCATTTCTACAATGTATACATTTTTTTTACCCGGTTTAAAAGAAAACTCGGTTATTTGTTTTATCTAGAAAAGTCTTCGTTCTAATCTGAAATGTTAAGGAAACTTTACGAAAAGTCTTATGCAGAGTTTTCGTACAAACCAATTCGAACATCTGACTTTGATAGCCTGCGGTGCAAAAAATGTACTACGCATATTGTGCCAATTACTTTGAAAAGTTGCTTAGTTATTGTCGATTCATATCGTTTGTACAAATGGCATGCGGAAAACCGAAAACAAATGATTATTTTCATAAACTATTAGGAGTACAAATGAGTCCGCCGTTTTTTTAAAATGGGCATTGTGAAAGAACGGTACTTGATGTTTTATTCAAATTGAAATTGCTTGTTGAGTCACTCCTAATGTAAGTGCAAGTACTTATTGCGTTTGGCACGAATCTCCCTCCAATAATGCTTCTAGTTCCGCGTCTTCGTACACTTTCGGCGTTCCGCTACGTTCTTTGTCTTCGACGTCAAACTCACCGTTCTTGAAATTTTGAAACCACTGACAACTTCTCTCACTTAAAGCAGCCTCACCATATGCTTCTACATGCAATCGATGCGCCTTGGCTGCAGATTTCTTCAAATTAAAGAAGTAAATCAAATGTTTCCGCAAGTTACGTTTATTCGGCTCAAAACTCGACATTTTCGCACGAAAGAAAATTATGTGATGCTGATACAAATTCGCTAATATTTCAAGGTTCAGGTCTTGCGAGATGTCCAACCTTCGGATATGACGTTTTACATCTGACGATTTCAACCATAACCTCCTGGTGGGACCATCTTTTGTCAAGCGGCGGAGAATTGTTTGTACTCCCAATAACGCAAAGCCCAACATCTCGAAAATCGTGGGGCTTTTACTAAAGTGAAATTCCAGCATATACTAAGACATGATCTGATTTATCGACAATTGCAGGATTATTCATAACAGGACACCCTGTTATGAATATATGTGTCCTGTTATGATATGTGTGTATTGGCCGAGATAGTCGCGTAAAAGGTCCAAAGCTGAGTAAACCGAGCATGAAATTTTTATATCATTTTAACGAATACTTTATGCGCCTATTGCCAAAATTTGAGCTATTTTGACCGTTTAGTTTTTTCGCAATAAAACTGCAAAGTCGAGCACTTTGAGTTACCGAAGCACGTCGTCTTATGGAGACGGTCAACCGGAAGTGCGGTGATCGTAGTTTTTCTGCCCACGTATCCAACTAAACCCGTTGGTAAACTGAAATTCGATAGATTAGATATAATGGATATTGTAAAACATAAGAAAATCAATCTTCACCGTGTAGTTGAAGCACTACATTACAAGAAAGTTTCAATTTCCGGTTGAAAATGGTCAGAACGACGAAATAGCACCCACAGACTTAGCAACGTCGCGAGCAACAGCTGATGCGTTTGGCGAACATAACCCAGCTATGTTTTGAAATTAATTTGAATAGAAGCCGCCGCAAAATATGCAAACAACAATTTATGGAGTTTTATCATTTATCACGTATCAATAATATGTATAATTATATTCCGCCTATCGTGTTAATTCCGCTGCGGTAATTCAAGCCTATTTTAATGGGTTTCCGGCTGATTTTTCTTTGTCTTTTTAGTCCGTTTTTATGGCGGATATGTTAATATTATTATTGCGAAGATTACTACCGAGTCGTTGACAATCTAATTTTTCAGTTTTTATTTGTTCACGTGCAATAAATTCATCATTTACCACATTTGGCACAATATAATCGATAATACGAATAATCAACGCAAGTAAACATCAGAGCAGCTGTGGGTAAAATAAATTTAGACTCTTTTTTGACCCCGTGTGATCGTTACCTCCTCCTTACGGCGAATATATCGCCCAATCTTACGTCGCGCATTTAAAAAAAGCGTCTCCCTCGCAATAACACACCCTACACGCCGACAAAAAAAAACCCTCATGTTAATAACCCTCTGTATTTATATAATCTTTTCTACTGGCTGAAACAAAAAACAAGCAATTCTGCCTTACAGTGTCACGTTTGCAACGCGGTGTTCCACGCCGATTGTCTGAGCTCGAGCAAACCGTGTCCAAAATGCCAACGCAGGCGTAAGCGAATGGACCGACCGCCGCCGGAAATCGACAACGTTGAGCTTTTCAGCAAGGAAACTACCGTGGCCACATCAACGAGTGCAATCTAGGAAAAAATTGAAAAAAGAAAAAACCACATTCGATCCCCACGTGACGAAGCTTAAGTTTTTTTTCTGCCGTTTCAGCGAGCTCGAATACTCGCGAGACGATGACAGTATTTTATTTAAAAATGGGGGGACGAGAGGATAAAATACAAAAAATTGTGATTTGTACATGTGACGAAAATTTTTACATGGCTCGGTGTATGCATACGTCAAATTATTCTTTTCTGTTGGTCTGTTTCCTTTTTTTCGTTTTCGTTTCATCGTCGATTTACGAGTCGCGTTCGTATCGAAGTACAACCGATGACACGTGTACATATACGGAGTACAATAATACGAATTTGTTCACTTGTACAATATGATTTTTATTTGAATTTTTATGTACAAAAATGAGAAGAGAAAAACGAAGAAAAAAAACAAGAACAAGGACACGATGACACGGTAGTAAAAATAGATTATATCTCGCAGTACACCCTGCTCACTTCAAATATTTCATCTCCTGTCATAACTCGTTACTTTTAATACTGTTGACCTAGTTGTCTATCGTAACATCTACTATGAAAAAAAACAGTGACGAGAGGGGGGGAGGGTGCAGGAGGGCGAGGGATGAAATATTTGGACGTCGTGACAGAGCGTCGCACGAAAATTTCCCGCTTGTACAAAAGTAATGCTAAAGAGAAATAGAGGGAGGGCATGAGAGATAGAGAGCGACGCCGTAAAAAAGGAAATACACGAGATTTTACAAAATCGGCAAATCCAACAATTGATTCGTTATTTTGCAGTTATTCAATTGTAGCGGAAAAGTGCGGGATGAATTGTTAGGAGATCGCGAGATGGGAGAGGGGTAACGGTTCAGTGCAATGATTTTGGGAAGTAGGACGAAGGCAGCAAGGGCTTGTCCATGACGGCTCTCCTTAGTCCGCCCTGCATCATGAGTCCGCTTGCGCTTTTGGGTTTTGTACTACTGTTCGACGACGATACCGGCAAATTGTTGTTCTCGATAATGGCCGGTATCGCTCCACCGCCGCTTCCGCCGACCGGCATTTTGTTGGTCGCACCACCACCACCACCACCACCACCGTTGGCGCGATCCATCGGCGTACTCGTGCTCGTTATCTGTCCGGGCTTGTTGAAATTACTCAGAGACGGCGTCGCGCCCTCGCCCATCCCCACGCCCGTCGAACGCGCCGTCGTTCTGCCGGTCTGATTGATATTCGGATTTTGTACTATCGGGTTTCTCAGCGGTAAACCCGTGTGCGGCATGCTCGTTTGGTTCGACATAACGGTTGGACCACCAACTCCACCCGGTGTACGTGCCTCAAATTTGTTCGGGAAAAAACGATTCGCCCGCGGTAGGGTCAATTGGACTATCGAGGGTGCCGTTATCGCTGGTCCCGGGGTGGTTGCGCTCTGCAATGGCGATTGGCTGTCCGCTAAACGACGGTTTAGCCAGCTTATGACTGAAACGGAAATGGATATTTTATTTTTAAGCGCGTGCATATGTTTATAGATATATATATATATATACACACTTTTAGTATTGGGGTGTCGAAATTTGAAATGATTCGAGTAGTTTAAGAAATTCTGAAAGTACAGGGTCATGGATGTTACGCAATGGAAAACCGGGGTAACTAAAGGATTCTTTTTCCCCTCGGGATAATCAGGGAAGGGCCAGGGAATGTTGAAAATTCTCTGGAGTTTTGTCGGAACCTACTTTTTGCTAAAATTAGGAAAAATGAAACCGACTTGCTAAAAAACTGAAAGGTATAGAAATAAATATTTTTGTATATTTATATTATTCTTTATTATGTACAAAAATGTATGTCAATTTTTTTAAAACATGCTTTTATTTAATGTACTGAAAAGTAGAAAATAATTTTTTTTTACCAAGTCACCTATACGTGACTATAAGGGGTTACGTGGGTTGAAAACTTCAAAAAAATCCATTTTTTTCTCCAAATTGTATTATCTATTATGTCTAGAATTTTCTGCCACAGTTTTAAGCCAATCGGAGTAAAAGTCTAGGAGAGAGTGCCTTTGGGAATTTCCCCCGTTGAGAAGACCAGCCGGGAGCAATGCGGGTATATCGTATTTTTCTCAAAACACTATTTTTGAAGTCGGTGGACTAGATTTCTCAAAAACTAATGCACTGATCTTATTGAAATTTTGCACACTTCAAAAAAGCATTGACCAGTGATTGAACGAGGTTTTTTTTCGATCACAACTACTTTTACAAGGTTATACGTAATGTAAATTGTACAAAAAATTGAACTATTTTGCTCTGCCGAACTCTGGCGAAAATTTAAATGTCAATTTTCTTAAAAATCCTTCGTTCAATCACGAGCTACACTTATCTACTAACAGAAAAAAAATGGTTTTTTAATTTCAGATAAAGCTATCACGAGTTATCCTGACCACCACGAGGACACTTTTTTTAGAGGTCTCTGGAAACCAGGTCCCACCGGCTGGAATTTCAAAATTTTTTTAATAAAATTAAAAAAAATATTGTTGAAATGTTGCTCTTTTATGTACTTAACATTTTGAATAAAATAATTTATATATTATCTTTTTTTTTGATACAAAAATTCGCTTTTTTGCCTTCGAAACCCATGGAAATCCATAAATAAAAGCTTGTGACTCTCACCTTTTTAAATGTTTAATGTATTTGATCAATTTAGTTGAATTAACCGTGCTTAATTAGGCACAATAGTAGTTAGAGTAATTATCATCACACGTTTATACTCAGTTTCAAGATTCTTATTTAAGAAATCTAAGTTTGTTCTACGGTAAATTAAATACAGTTGATATGGTAACGGATTTATGTAAATGAAAAATTATATGTCTCTAAATTTTGACCGCCCCAAGTTTTTATTTTCAGTCACATATAGGTGACTTGGTAAAAAAGAATATATATTTTCTACTTTTCAGCGCGTTAAATTAAAGATTGTTGAAAAAAATTGACATATAAATTATTTTCTACTTTTTAGTCTTTAAGGAGGGATTGTCTTTTTTTTCGCAAAATTTACCGCTTTTTGGGAATTTTTTTGTGAAGAAAGTATACAACGGAAAACTTGTGAAACTTGGCATATAGTTTTATTGATCTGTTTACTACACACAAAAAATTTTTTAAACAATTTCATCAAAAAATCCGCCTCCCACCCCCCTCGACGTGCGATGGTCCTTTTTTGATGGTGTGCACGATTTCTCAAAAACTATTCAACCGATTGCCTTCAAATTTGGACAGAATGCTCAGCTGACATCCTTTTATCGTTTGATGAAGCAAAAAAGCAATACGTTTAATAGTTTTTTATTTATAACAAAAAATCGATCAATGTTTTTCGAAAAATCGATACTTCAAGTTCAAAACGTCACCAAATCGTCAATTTTTTTTTTTCCCTTCATCGAACGATAGCTATATGTGTCTAAAGTAAAATGCTTTTTGGGTTTTTGTTGCAAGATGAACGTGAAGGCTGTAATCGTGCACACCATCAAAAAAGGACCATCGCGCGTCGAGGGGGGTGGGAGGCGGATTTTTTGATGAAATTGTTTAAAAATTTTTTTGTATGTAGTAAACAGATCAATAAAACTATATGCCAAGTTTCACAAGTTTTCCGTTGTATACTTTCTTCGCAAAAAAATTCCCAAAAAGCGGTAAATTTTTGCGAAAAAAAAAGACAATCCCCCCTTAATTGATTTTACTAGAGCGCTGAAATTTTTACGAAGTGTAGTCGATACTCCCAAAGTAACTGGTGTTATTAATTGATTGTCAGGAGAAATCCTGGAGAACTGTGAAGGTTCCATCGATCGTAGATGTTGGCTCACCACCTATTGGATACTTTTAACGATCGTGCGACCCGAGAGCACTTAGAGCCAATTCATATGTTCTCATGCACTTTGCATGTATTGTCACCTCTTGGATGCAAGTACGCAAAATTTCAGAGCTCAAAGTAGTCGGGAAGTGGGTAAAATATCGATTTTCCGTTTTGCATCTCGCATCAAGTCAACTTAAGAACATGGCTCACACGTCCAGTCGGTAAAAATCCTACTACCGAGTTCTCTCTCAGGCGGATCATATTTCGGGCAAACGAAGAGCAAAACGTTCGTCGTTAGACAGAGCGGAAGACTTATTTTCTTTTTTCCGCAAAATCAACCGTTTAAGAGAACACTGGGAATCTGCAAATCAACTATCTCACGCACCCGTGGCCGCTCGATCAGTGACACATGGCCGTAAATAAAAGCTTGTAAAAAGTTATGTCAGTGCCAAACATTGAAAATTTTAAAAACTAGAAACTATTTTACTCTGACGCTCCATATATTTTCGTTGGATTTGTCGATACACAAACACATAATTATTATTGTAGATAAGCGTTAATATTTATTTGATTATATTGACCCGAACGAAATTTCTGTTTTTAACGAGAAACAGGTTCTTTATTTGCTTTTAATGTATTTTGACTTAACAGTGTTCAAATTGTTTTTCGAATTTTAGTATCTTAAATGTTATTTTAATATTTAACGTTTTCACATATTTGATCTTCAAAAAAAATGGTATTCTTTATTTGAGCCCCAATCTGCCTGGAATATTCGCAAAACCTGCGTGGGAAGCTTGGAAAAGTCAGTGAATTTCTGAGTCGATAATGCGCAACAGCCACGAGGGTACTCGATAATGAGCGCTGATACGCACCATTGTCATTGTTCTTGATCATTTTGTCCTTCTCCTCGATGACGGTCTGCAACGTTTTAACTTGTTCCTTGAGGGTGTCGATTTCCGTTCGCGCGTCTCTTTCCTCTTTGGCGAGGGCTTCGGTCCTGTTCTCCAGCTGGTTGATCTCCTTTTGCTTGGTTTCGAGGAGTCTCTCCTGCTCGAGGGCGATACTCGTGCGCAGCTTCAATTTAGACTTGGTGGTGGCCAGCTCGTTTTGCATCTTCGTCAATATCTCGTTGGCCTTCATGAGCTCGTCGCCGAGATTTTTAAGGCTGTTCTGCTTGCGTTGCAACTGGCTCTCGCGCTCGGCTAGCAACTCGTCCAGATGTTGCTTCTGTTCCTTGGCGGTCTTCAACATCTCGCCGTGTTTGTTGATCAGCACGGTCTTGTCCTTGAGCTCTTGCTCGAGAACGGCGACCCGGGTTTTCAGTCCGTTCACCGTCTTGTCGCGCTCGTGATAATCCGTGTCGAGTTTTGAATTTTGCTTTCTCAGTTGGGCCAAATCGCGCTGTGCGACGTTCAGCTCTTTCTCGAGATTCTGCAGCTGTCGCGTTTGTTCCTTGTTCGTCGCTTCGAGATACGACTGTTTGTCCTTGTACGCAGAGTTCTGGGTTCGCAGCTCGGCCAACTCGGAGTGCAAGTTCTTCAGCGCTTCGCTGTGCTTCCGCTCGAGCTCGTGGCGCTCCTGATCGCACTGACGCTGCCACTCCAGTCTCGCCTGGGATAATCTGAAACGGGGCAATTGACAGTGAGAAGAAGTCACGAGTAAGCTCTACTTCGTCACTTCGCTTCCTTGTTACGGAATTTCGATGGCAAAGCCTGAACAAATGTTATTTCTTCAAATGGAGCGGAAAAAATCGTAAAAAAATATTTTCTCGTCTTAAGAAGGATGGAAAAAAGGATTTCGAATCTCCTCGACAATTTTTATCCCGCCGACCGATGTCTTCGGTCGGAAAAATAGAGGTTAATAAAAAAACCCCTAACATCTTCCAAGATGGCTGCATACGTGAACCCAAACAACTTTCATGATAGCTGCCTTTGTGAACCCGAGCATCTTTCGAGATGACTGCGTTTTTAAACGCAATCATCTTCTAAGATGGCTGCCTTTGTAAACTCAAACGTCTTCCGAGGTATCTGTGTTTGTAAACCCTTTCAAGATGGCTGAAATCGTAAAAGCGGACATCTTTTGAAAAAAAGAGCACCGCAAACCCAAACAAAGCCACAAACTTTCCAGAGAAATTACCGTAAAATCAAAAAAACGCCCGAATATCTTTTAAAAAATGGCCGTGAACCTAAACAAATCGAAACATTTTTCCAGACAGCTACAGTCGCAACCGCAAGCAGCATTCAACATGTAAACCCAACCGTATCCAAACATCTTACGGCATCCGTAAACCCGAACTGGACGTCTCACCTATCCTTTTCTATGGTTATCCTGTGGGTGGAGGACATCTCCATCCTGCTCTTCTCAGCCGCATACTTTTGCTCCAACTCCTGGAGCTCCCTTGTCTTTGCTTCCAGACTGGAGTTGAGGACGCCCAGCGTCGACTCCAGACTGGCTGCTTCTCTGCTCTTGCAAGCGACGCTCTCCTTCAACTGCTTTATCCTGACAGCCATGTGTGTTTTGAGATCCGAGTCGCTGGCCGGCGACACGTTCAGGCTCAGATGGCAGAGGTGCTTGAAATTGTTGGTTTCCACCAGCTTGAATATCCAATCGGACTCTTCCGCGAGTATGAGGAGAAATTTGGGAGGCGTTTTGGCCGCCGCAGCGCCGGCCGCCGAGCATTGCTCCAGCAGGCATATTAGCTGAGTCGCGAAGTTGTCAAAGTCCACCAGCAGTCCCTGCTGAGCTTTTAGCACTTTGAAATCGTCGTCGGTTATCAGCAGCGAGTAGAGCAGACACGGATCTTCGTCGTCCGACAGGAGAACGCAGAGACTCTGCGGTCGAAAGAGAAAAGGAAAGGCGGCTAGTCATGGCAGGAAGAAACAAAGCCAAGCAAATGTTCTATGATTGAAGGGAGAAGAAACAAAACCCAAACGAATGTTACCCAAACAAACAAACCTTACTTTGTCAGTGGGAGGAAGAACGACCCCAAACAAATGTTGTCGCATAAATTTAAAAAAAAAAACACCATAACCAAACAAATGTTATCCTGTCAGAGGGAAGAAAAACCCGAAAAAAATGTTAATTCGTCAAATGACGTAGAAAAAACCTTAACAAATGTTTTCTCGTGCTATAAAGGATGCAAAAAGTGATCTGGATACTCCTGGACAATTTTAGTAATTTTTTAGATAAGTGACTTTTCCGAAAAATCAGTCTAACTTTTTTTTGCGATTTTCTCATTTATTGGGCTATAAATGATGATTTTCAGTCGGGGAAAGCTGAAATTCACCCCCCCTTCCCGATAAAAAGTAATGGGGTTTTGAAGTTCTTGGAAACACGTGATAAAATGGAGTATTTGAATTTTTTTAAATTTGGTTTTCTTTAGCGTTGTGAAACAATTGAAATTATTTATAACAATTTTTTGCTCGTAAAAAATTTGTCGATGAAAAATTTCAGCTTCCCCCGACTGAATATCATCATTTCTAATTCAATAAGTGAGAAAATAGCAAAAAAAAAAATTTCGGAAAAGTCACTCATCTAAAGAATTACCACAAGTTTTATCCCGTCGACCGATTTTTTGATCGGTAAAATAGAGATTAAGATTCCAATAACAACGTCGAAGAAACTTTTTTCTAAATTAATGTAGAAACACGCACGCGCACTTATGTGTGTGTGTGTATATATATATATATATACCTTTCGACATACGGGACTCAAGCCAGCGTGAATTTCAACGTTGACTCGGAGCTCGCGCTGTCGTTCCTCCTTGTTCTGCGCTTTAACGTAAACCCGCTGCACTTTCGTGTACAAAACTTCGACATTGTTCAATTGCAAGCCAGCATCACCAGCCGCTCCACCACCCGCGACACTGTTCAAATAATTCATCACGCGCACGTAATATCATTTGAATGTGTGAAAACAATCGCAGAGAGAAGCCAACAAAAAATTGCGTACAAATAGCGAGAACAGAAGGTGTATCGTGGATCTCGACAGAGCTGCGAAACCACCGCGCTCTCTCGCGCGTTATTTGAGGCTTGAATTTTTTCGCCTTTTATTCGTCGCGTTCACGTAAATACTGCGCAACAAACGATGAGCCGATGTTACTTGCAAAAAGCTCATTATGCGTGGACCCGAGGGCGATGGGGCGATCAGCGAGGACTTTTTGGACGCGCACCGCGTTCCCTCGAACCATGGCGGATAGACAAAGAAGTCTGAACTTCAATGTAGAAAATACGGGTGACGTCTGTGAAAAGATTTTCAGTCGCGGGACTTTTGGCATGCCGCTAGATGGCGTTAAGGATACTTTCGAAGTTTTTCGTGGGATTCTCAGAGCAGCCGCGAGATGTAATCTCGATGTGGGAATCATGGGGATCCCCACAATAGAGTCCTTGGCGGAACTTTCACTTTTTGAACTTTTTGGACCACGCGACCCGCTCCGAAATAAATAATCAATGGAATCCATTTTTCCAAGGTGACATTTTATGAGCCTTTTTGCCGCTCACGAGCACCGTTTTGGCAACTCTCTAGCAAAGGGTTGGTGCTGCTACACACTAGTAAGAACTAGTAAGTTACTAAACGCTGCTGCTTTTTGCCGCCTATGAAATGGAGAATAGACGAATCGCTCATTTGGAGAGGTTGGAGCGTTAGCCGCAATCCAAGATAAATATATATATATATATATATATATATATATATATATATATATATATTTTTTTTTTATCTTGGATATGTGTTTGCGATTTTTTCAATTTGTTTTTCACGACAAAACGCCACAGATCAAAAATAGTTTAATGCATGTAATTTTACGTGCGGTTAAATGAGCAAGACGTTCGCACTACGGGTGATGTAATTTTTTTTGGCGATTTAACACCAAGATAAACCATGTCTAACAATGGATTAACGTAATCTAAACCTTCGTAAAGATTCAGAGGAAAAAACCCATCTTGCCCATCGTAAAGCATATTTATTCAATATTGAACCATCAAGATTTGATACAAAATTACGAATGAACCTCAATGTCCGCGTACTTGCCATATTTCGGCCACGCTTAATATTAATTAATGATAATAATAAATAATCTAATGACATTAATTCAAAATGACCTGACATTTCAAATTATGCGCCATTTTTTTTTGTGGCGAACATAGCCCAGGCAGCAAAATGCTATCTATATGGTATCGAACGATATCCCAAAACGGATATGCATAACTTTTTGGTTGTCCAAAAAGATGCCACTTTGAATTACAAATAGTATCACTAATGACCGCTTGGTTGATAACTTATTTGTATCCAACACGGTCTTACATACAGGTCTGGAAACGACCGTGGTGGGGGTAGGCACTGTTAACGAATTCACGTTTGTTTCCAATTTTCGCCACTACGTGGTATTGCTATCGGCGAGTACGTATGCGACAAGGACAGAACAGCTTCCGTCCGCCTCTCTCGCTCTTCTCGATGATCCGAAATGCACACTACCTTTTTTGTGGGGGGGGGGGGGGGGGGGGGAGGTGGAATAGAAATAGATGAGAAAGAATGGTGGAATAAGGACGGGGGATTGTGGAAGAGAATAGAAGTACCGCTTGTAAAAAGGGGAAGAGCCTGTATGGCTGGAAGACCAATATACATCCGGGAATTATCGCAAGCCACTTTCGAAATTGTTCGACATCTCTCAGTACTCGAAAAGTCGAGAAATTATTATTCGACGTCCAGTACCAAGTGTAATACGTGCGTACCCCACACACTTTCGGCATGTCGATGAGTTTTCAGTAATACCCTGAAACAACGGTCCACCTTCGCCAGCTTTATGAATATTTTTTAACCTACAAATGCTCGTTGACGCGAACGGAGGTTATCGAGAACGTTGTAATAAAAAATGGAGTAATAAATGGCACGGGGCACGGTCAACGACATGGCAAGGGGCGAAGGGAGAGATCACAGAAGGCCGTGGGTGGGAGGTACTCGCCGATAGTAGCGACGGCGGTGGCGGCGAGCGATTCGATTAATTTCTGACTAATCGAAAACTTTCCATTTTATGAGCAGTTTTAGCGAAATTTTTCACTGAAAATTCATTTCTTACGTTCAAATACCTACAACTTTTGAATAAAACAATATTTTTTTAATTCCGTATGTACTTCTCTAGGTATTCTAATGTAGATTGACGAGAATTTTTGTTTTTCGTTCTACGTAAAAAATTGTGGATGTTTAATGTCACGCCGCGGAGCGCCTAAAAAACGATAACAAAAGAAAATATTCGATGTCGGCTATTTTGTACTTCGAAAAAAAAAATTCTAACAGCTTGATATTCATACTCAATATATGTATAATTAATTTTATGAGTGAATCACATGATTTTATACCCGTTACTGTGGCCTAAGGCCTTAAAATTGCAATATTCATATTTTTCAAATAAATAATATGTTTCATTAATACATTTAATTGTCAGCGCATTTTGAGACACCCTGTATAAAACATTCACCGACGTAGTTTTTTCATAATAATCATCGATAATGTTACACTTTTTCAACTTGGTAGTAACAGAAAACATTTTCTTATTCACGTAATAGAAATATAAAGATGGATGATTTCGCTTTTCAAATATATATTTTGTCAAAAATTAGCATCTACAGAATAAATCTATAGCTCGTGTACACCTTTATGAGGTCCATTGAAAAAAAATGATAAACTGTCATTTGACTCACCTGGGGCGCTCCAACCACCTTAAGGGTTTTAATGTCAACGAGAAAATCCGTCAAAAGAGACATTGGGTCTGCTCGTTTTAGCTACACCTTTCTACAGTTCTTACACGTCCAGTGGACTTTCTATTACTGTATCTGGTCAAAGTGTAGAAAGTGTAGCTAGCGCGAACAAACCTATTACCTGCCGAAAATGAACGATTTTACTAAAAAAAATGAGGCTGAAAGTTTCGAATGTGCATACTTTTTTCTCACAACCGATGAAGTGAAATATTCGTAAAAAGATAATCCTTTACTAAACGTGTCTAGCTGTAATAAAAAAAAACATCAGTGCCCCTTTAATGTAATTTCCTTCAAGAAAAGATGGAATTTTCATGCGGTACGCTATTTTTTTTGTAATGCGGTTGTAGGACGCGAGTGCGCGTGCATGCATAGATACGTGCGTGGCTGCGGATGCGCGCGCAATATTATTCGGAGCGAATAAGGCGCCATGGGCGAAGTTCTGCCGCGCGCATGCCATGCTGGTAAGACCGGGGATCTCGCGGTGTTCCGCGAAGCACGGTTCGTGTGTGACAAAATTGAAATCAAATTAATCGGCATGTTCGCCGCACGGTTTCGCGAGTGTGCTCGACGGAGGTGAAATCAGTTTCGTTCTCAAGGTGAATCGAGTGATATGTTGTTCCGATGGAAAAGTGCGATACGGGCGATAATAGTTCTCGCGGGTGTTCGGGAATAGGAGTGACGGTTGGGAGGTTGGATACGCACGTTCGATTTGGACAAACTACATGTAGCCGACATCCGCGAATACCAGTAAGTCCAAAATTCACGTGAATTGTCGTTCTTATGTTTCCGAAGATTGTCACCTTACGGCTTTTTTTTTGCATACGTCAATGACGAAACCGGGGTTTCTCTTGAGGATTTTACGGTTGTTAATTTCTGGGATATGCGTGACAGTCGTGTGTCCTCCAACACGTCGGTTCGCGCTCGCAGCGCCATTTTTGCGACGAGGAAAACAAGTATACCTCTCGCGGCGCGAATTCGGGTTCGCGAACTCGAGAGAAATGGAAAATTGAACTCTGCGAAACGAGCAATGCGTAATGAAAGATCCTGCTGTTAGCTTTTCCTCAAAGAATGCTCGGATAACATGTTCGCCGAATAGCATAATATTCGCATTGGCTGGTGAAAATGTGCGCGGTGCCTTTTCTCTCTCTCGTTATTCTGGTGATTTTCTGGTTATGCGATTGTCGGAGTGCCGTTCTGTATTTTGCGTGTGTAGCGTGGAAGTTCCGTTGGTAAAGAAAACCGCGGGTAGACTTGGCGCGCGGTAGGTGTCGCCATCTCTCGGCGCTGCGCGGTCTCACTCGTTGGCACTGCATACCCCCACCCGGCGCGCCTCATTCCCCCGCCAGTCTCGCCACACGCTCGCAGGTCACTACCCAAACCCACAGCGGACTGCCCCGCTCGTCATTCGCTCTCGGGACGTCGTCGCGAGAGCATCTTCGCATAAATCTACGCTCGTTTTTCTCCAGAGCCTCGAATGCCGTTCATAGAAATTATTCCGTCAGACTTTTCCCACTAGCGGAACGATGGCGATTGAAATTACTCGTAAAATCACGCTTTCTCGAATTGCTCACGCGACCGTTCATTTTTTCACTGCACCGCCGTGCAAATGTCACGGTGCCCAACGTTTACCGAGTTGCATACGTTAATTTCGTGTACACAAAGCACACACGCCGAGTACGTGTTATCCTCCGAGAAAATTGTCAGATCTCATTATCACGAAAGCGTTTGGGTAAACACGAGGCTCGAAAAGCCGCGCTCTTGTGAATCTTCGTAATCGCGCGGGCATTATTAACGACGCATATATGTATACACATAGGTACACGTTCGTTTACTCGCATGCCGTACCAATTTGCACGCGCTTACGGTCTTCGCCCCTCGTCTTCGCGTACGTTCACACTCGTGTTATTATTGTCATTATTGATTCGAGTCCGAGGTCTTTCATGCGTGCGCGCGTGTGTATTCCCATTAGGAGTGTAAATCTCAAGCGAACGCTTGAGAAATCGTGTCTACGCTTCTTTGTTCTCTCGAGCATCTCGAAAGGGCATGAGGGCCCTCAACATTTTACCATGCCCCGTCCCCTTCCCGCCGCTTTTCCGAAGCTCGAAACCATCCAAATACGGCCTTATACGTACCTAAAATCCACGAAGATGTGAATTCGACCAACACAATACTCACAAATTGTACTCGGAAAAGGTGACCCGCTTTTCATTGAAGGTCAAACTGGGAAAAATAGTACGGAGCAGGTAGTCGAGAAAAATTAGGTTGTTCCTTTGTTCCTGAAAATCCTGAATACACACACACACACAGTAAAAAGTCGTGCTGTAACCTCAAAATTATGAAATTTATATTAAAAAAAAAAAAAACAAAATCCTACAAAAATGTTTAGTTTTAGCCAGACAATTTTCTTTGTGGAAAAAAGTCATGTTCCCATTTTTTAAAACATGGCCATCTTATTGTCGTTATTGTGAATTTTTTACCAAACATTATCTTTTAACGTTCCCCTTTGAACCTTAAAAGTTTAACTTTGCTCAACACTTGATCAAAGCAGCATTTTTCGAGATAAGTCAGGTGTAAGATTGAAATGAGACAACCGGTGTGCATATATTGTATAGAAAAAGATTAATCATTGTTGCCAATAATATAATAAACATGATATAGCCGTTTCTTCCACCAGGCATACACCCTTTCAGACGTGTTGAAAGTTTGCATCGTTGGACTGCATGGAATTCAATTTCTATTGGCATATTTCGCCTACAAAAGACCTTCAATCATTTTTTAAGATATTTATTTAACGATATACATTATAAATCTATAAAAAGATAGTGCCTGTAACAATCGAAGTGAAGAAAATAAAATGCAAAACGGAACTTTCGTTACGTTGCAACGATGCAAACTTCAACACCATTCAGACTTATACACGCTGCCCCCCCCCCCCCCTATACATATATTCTGCATTGCTGTTTAACATTGTCCAATTCAGGTGTCATTTATCCAACGCCATACACTCTACTTTGTACAAATTATTTTTATTCGCCCCGTATGTACATTCTTCATTCAGTTTTATAATTTTTTTTTCATCGTCCACTCGGCCATTCTCACGTTACGACACAGTGTTGTGCCGAGTTTCTCGTCAGCCCGACGTCCATTTTCCTCTTCGAGTCCTTCCCCTGCACTGCCTTTCATCCATCCCGTTGGGCCATCCACGTTCTTTAGGCTTCTTTTTTACATTGACAATTGTCTATCGAGCTTTGTTCGTTTGCCGTGCGTGCTCGGCAGTTTGTGTCCTCGAAGTCCTTGTTCCCTTTGCTTCCGACGTTGCCGCACCTATCGCCCTTCTCTCGTTCACTTGTCTTCAATATTCTTCGATTTCGGGGCTCGCCTTTCTTACGACGTAAGAAGTACGTGGATTCTTACATTCGGCCACAATAATTCGATGTTACCGGGCCAGTTTTTTCCTGCGTGGCATCTCAATTTCCAGCTCCAACCATCCGGTCTATATATATATATATATATCCCGTCGTCACCACACTAGTGCGAATTCGCACCACCCAAAACTTAAAACCGTCGATATTTTCTAGAAAAGTATATGGAAAGGAATCCCCACTGCGACAAATATCCCTGTAGGGCTCTCTTTCGGTCCTAATACCTGCCTACCTCAGTTCGACTGTAGCAACGGTACAAGGCAGCTGTAAAGTTCGGTGAGGTGCACATTTGCACTACAGTGGTAGCGGACGCTGTCAGATCGTTGCGTGGCGTGACGCGCCGACTAAAGAAAATCATTTATTATTTTAACATTTTCAGCACGGTAAGTTATTTTTAACTCACTTTTTGCATAATTACAAATTGTTATGGCAAATTTATTGTTATTGACAAACAAATTTCAATTTTTTTTTCAATAATTCGGATTCCCCGAAAATCCGTGCTGCCAGGTGCGAGCAACTAATATAAAGTGGTCGGAGCAGGAACGGGTTCGTGTGGGTCGAAGATCAAGCGGTAACTTAGATTATGCCGCATCACCGAAAGAGGCGGATGTGCCTGAAGTTTGCATCGTTGCTATCCAACGATTTCATTTTTTTTTTAAACGTTTTAATTTCCTACAATTTCTTGCTCAGTTCGGCTCTAGTGACTAAAAAAACATGGTAAAATGAATTTAAAATATTTTCGACCATCCGGACCAACCCTTATAGGGGGGTGAAATTTGAAGAATTCTATCTCCCGCACGTTTGATATAATCGCTTTTTTTTTGGCGTCGATGTAAGGTGGCATGAAAAGGGCCACGAAAAAAAAATCTCAACCCTCAAAATGTTCCGGAACGCAGTCATATAGGAGGGAGAGCCGGGGGGTGAAATACGAAAACATTTTTTATTTCCGATGCATTCGACATAATCGATTTTTTTATTGATGGAGCCTGTAGGGTGGCTCAAAAGACGCCTCCAATAAAAAAATCAACCCTCTAAATGTTCCGGAACGCAGACATATTGGGGCGGAAGGAGGTGGGGGAAATTCGAAATTTTTTAAAATTTCCGATGCATTCGACATAATCGATTTTTTATTGATGGAGCCTGTAAGGTGGCTCAAAAGACGCCTCCAATAAAAAAATCAACCCTCTAAATAATCCGGAACGCAGTCATATGGGGGGGGGGGGGGAAAGGGGGGATGAAATTCAGAAACATTTTCTATTTCCGATGCATTCGACATAATCGATTTTTTTATTGATGGAGCCTGCAGGGTGGCTCAAAACGACGCCTCCAATAAAAAAATCAGCCCTCTAAATGTTCCGGAACGCAGTCATATGGGGGGGGGGGGGGGTGAAATTCATAAATTTCACCCCCCCCTTAGGTTTGCTTAGGTGTGTTTACGGTTGTTTAGGTTTGTTTAGGGCTGTTCAGGTTTGTTTAGGTTTGTTTAGGTTTGTTTACGTTCGTTTACGTTTGTTAAGGTCTGTCAAGGTCTGTTTAGGTCTGTTTAGGTCTGTTTAGGTCTGTTTAGGTCTGTTTAGGTTTGTTTGGGTTTTTTCAAGTTTTCAGGTTTGTTTGGGTTTGTTTGTTTGGGGTTGTTTGTTGGGGTTTGGGTTCGGGGGCTGGGTTTGTTTGGGTTTGTTCAGGTTTGTTTGGGTTTGTTTACGTCCGTTAAGGTTTGTTAACGTCTGTTTAGGTCTGTTTACGTCTGTTTGGGTTTGTTTACGTTTGTTAAGGTTTGTTTAGGTTTGTTTAGGTTTGTTAAGGTTTGTTAAGGTTTGTTAAGGTTTGTTAAGGTTTGTTAAGGTTTGTTAAGGTTTGTTAAGGTTTGTTAAGGTTTGTTAAGGTTTGTTAAGGTTTGTTAAGGTTTGTTAAGGTTTGTTAAGGTTTGTTAAGGTTTGTTAAGGTTTGTTAAGGTTTGTTAAGGTTTGTTAAGGTTTGTTAAGGTTTGTTAAGGTTTGTTAAGGTTTGTTAAGGTTTGTTAAGGTTTGTTAAGGTTTGTTTAGGTTTGTTTAGGTTTGTTTAGGTTTGTTTAGGTTTGTTTAGGTTTGTTTAGGTTTGTTTACGTTTGTTTAGGTTTGTTTACGTTTGTTTACGTTTGTTTACGTTTGTTTACGTTTGTTTACGTTTGTTTACGTTTGTTTACGTTTGTTTAGGACTGTTTAGGTTTGTTTGGGTTTGTTTTGGAGAAAATCTCAAAATGTTACGAAAATATCATAATTGCATGAAAATAAAAAAATCGGGACTGTTTGGGTTTGTTTGGGTTTGTTTAGGTGTGTTCGGGTTTGTTTAGGTTTGTTAAGGGTTGTTAAGGTTTGTTAAGGTTTGTTAAGGTTTGTTAAGGTTTGTTAAGGTTTGTTAAGGTTTGTTAAGGTTTGTTAAGGTTTGTTAAGGTTTGTTAAGGTTTGTTAATGTTTGTTAAGGTTTGTTAAGGTTTGTTAAGGTTTGTTAAGGTTTGTTAAGGTTTGTTAAGGTTTGTTTAGGTTTGTTAAGGTTTGTTAAGGTTTGTTAAGGTTTGTTAAGGTTTGTTAAGGTTTGTTAAGGTTTGTTAAGGTTTGTTAAGGTTTGTTAAGGTTTGTTAAGGTTTGTTAAGGTTTATTTAGGTTCGTTTACGTCTGTTTACGTTTGTTTCGGGCTGTTTAGGTTTGTTTAGGTTTGTTTAGGCTTGTTTGGGTTTGTTTGGGAGAAAATCTCAAAAGGTCACGAAACTCTCATAATTGCATGAAAATAAAAAATTGGGGGTGCTGGGGTTTGTTTAGGTTTGCTTAGGTTTGTTTAGGTTTGTTTAGGTTTGTTTAGGTTTGTTTAGGTTTGTTTAGGTTTGTTTAGGTCTGTTCAGGATTGTTTAAGCTTCTTTGGGATATAGCCCAAACCAACCCAAACAAACCCAAACACCCCCAATTTTTTATTTTCATGCACTTATGATATTTTCGTGACATTTTGAGATTTTCGTGACATTTTGAGATTTTCGTGACAATTTTAGATTTTCATGAGACTTGGTGATTTTCATGAAATTTCGTGATTTTCACGAGATTTTCTGATTTTCATGGCATTTTGTGGCATTTTGTGCTCCGAGAACCGGTAGGAGCACCGATGTTATCATCGTTAAATAAATAATGCTATGGTTCCGTCGTTGTCGCAAGATCGTCAGACTTCTCGACCCAATCTGACCGATTGCGTAGAAAATGTTGACCCGCAATTCGCAAACGTAGGTCGTTTGCGTCCCGCCCAAGATCATTTTTTTCACTTAGAGTTTATTGAAAAAAAAGAAAAATCAAAAATAAGGTAGAAAACAACCCTATTTTCCCTGTAGAAGTACGGTCTACAACGGTCTACGGTCTCTTTCTTGTTCTCCCTCTCTCTTTTCCTCGTACATTTGCAGGATACCAGACATGCAACGCGAGCCAGCTGAATTATCATTCAGTGACTCTCAAACGATTGATATAAACATCTTAAATTTGATTGAAAAAGAAATTGAACACATAATGTATGTGGAAATAAATAATTCGATATTCAGGGGATGGATGTAAATATGGAGAGCCTCCGTATACATATAGGGAAGAATTTTGAATACGTTTTCAAATGTATGTGTTTGTAAGCTCATAAGAAATTCTAAAATTTGAATCAATAAAAAATGCAATACTGAAAAAATAGATGTAGCAGTATTCATTATTTCAGGTATACCCCTCCAGAGTGTTTACACGTAGGCCCCCCCCCCCCTACATACATGTTTCCCCTCACAAAATTTTCTTGCTAACTTATATTCTATTGTTGCTTTGCCTTTCGTTTCGTCTCGCTTTCGCTTCCTCGTTTACTATTTTCCCAATTAGTTTCCCGAAGTGTTTTATGCATATACATAGTTCAGTCACAGGCTTCATTCTTAGCATCGTCTGTAGCTTTCTATCGGTTTACTCTCCTCTATCCCTCAAGATAGATGTAAATATAGCGAAAATGAGCTTGTGTGTGTGTGTGTGTGTGTGTGTGTGTGTGTGTGTGTGTGTGTGTGTGTGTGTGTGTGTGCGTGCGTGCGTGCGTGCGTGCGTGCGTGCGTGCGTGCGTGCGTGCGTACGTGCGTGCGTGCGTGCGTGCGTGCGTGCGTGCGTGTGTGCGTGCGTGCGTGCGTGCGTGCGTGTGTGTGTGTGTGTGTGTGTGTGTATTCAAAAGAATAAGAGCATACAAAAAGAATATAAAATATAAGGTAAAAATGAAAAACTATAGAAATTTGTACCTCAATATATTTTTACCATGGTACTTTTACTATTTTATACAGTAAAAATCCATCAAGGTACAAATTTATATAGTTTTTAATTTTTACCTTATATTTTATATACTTTTTGTATACTCTCATTCTTCCGAGTTCCAACGTATACCTTTGAGGGTTTTTACGTAATACCCTTTCCAATTGAATCCTTATCAATTGGCACTTCGCTAATCAAACCTAATGTTCCGTTGCGTCCTTTGAGCCACCCTACAGGCTCTATCAATAAAAAAATCGATTATGTCGAATGCATCGGAAATAAATAAAAAAATTCGAATTTCCCCCACCTCCTCCCGCCCCCCATATGACTGCGTTCCGGAACATTTAGAGGGTTGATTTTTTTATTGGAGTCGTCTTTTGAGCCACCCTACAGGCTCCATCAATAAAAAAATCGATTATGTCGAATGCATCGGAAATTTTAAAAAATTCCCAATTTCCCCCACCTCCTTCCGCCCCCCCATATGACTGCGTTCCGGAACATTTAGAGGGTTGATTTTTTTATTGGAGGCGTCTTTTGAGCCACCCTACAGGCTCCATCAATAAAAAAATCGATTATGTCGAATGCATCGAAAATGAAAAAAAATTTCGAATTTCCCCCACCTCCTTCCGCCCCCCATATGACTGCGTTCCGGAACATTTAGAGGTTGATTTTTTTATTGGAGGCGTCTTTTGAGCCACCCTACAGGCTCCATCAATAAAAAAATCGATTATGTCGAATGCATCGGAAATTTAAAAAAAATTCGAATTTCCCCCACCTCCTTCCGCCCCCCATATGACTGCGTTCCGGAACATTTAGAGGGCTGATTTTTTTATTGGAGGCGTCTTTTGAGCCACCCTGCATGCTCCATCCATAAAAAAATCGATTATGTCGAATGCATCGGAAATAGAAAATGTTTCTGAATTTCATCCCCCCTTTCTCCCCCCCATATGACTGCGTTCCGGAACATTTACAGGGTTGATTTTTTTATTGGAGGCGTCTTTTGAGCCACCCTACAGGCTCCATCAATAAAAAAATCGATTATGTCAAATGCATCGGAAATTTAAAAAAATTTGGAATTTCCCCCACCTCCTTCCGCCCCAATATGACTGCGTTCCGGAACATTTAGAGGGTTGATTTTTTTATTGGAGGCGTCTTTTGAGCCACCCTACAGGCTCCATCAATAAAAAAAACGATTATGTCGAATGCATCGGAAATAAAAAATGTTTTCGTATTTCACCCCCAGGTTCTCCCTCCTATATGACTGCGTTCCGGAACATTTTGAGGGTTGAGATTTTTTTTCGTGGCCCTTTTCATGCCACCTTACATCGACGCCAAAAAAAAAAAGCGATTATATCAAACGTGTGGGAGATAGAATTCTTCAAATTTCACCTCCCTATAAGGGTTGGTCCGGATGGTCGAAAATATTTTAAATTCATTTTACCATGTTTTTTTAGTCACTAGAGCCGAACTGAGCAAGAAATTGTAGGAAATTAAAAAGTTAAAAAAAAAATGAAATCGTTGGATAGCAACGATGCAAACTTCAGGCACATAAGAGGCGGCGCTTGAAATGAGGTCGGTAGTTGGGACTTCTGAGCTATTGTTCACGGAGGAGTTGATTGATAAAATTGTATTGCATACGAATCAAGAAATCGTCAGACGACGAGCGCGTTTAACATCGACAAATCGTATTATTCAATCTTGTCATCGCGATATTGATAACATCGAAATTAAAGCTTATATCGGTCTTATTGTGTTTGGAGCTGTGATGCACGACAACAAAACGCATGTTCGTGATTTGTTTTCCGAAGAATTTGGTTCCGGTATTTATCGAGCTACTGTTTCCGGCGAAAGATTTAGATTTCTCACGGACGCGCTCCGATTTGTTGACAAATCAACTCGCAGCCGACGTCGACGTGCAGACAAATTAGCGCCTATAAGAGAGATCTGGGAAATGTTCATAAACAAGTGCACGAATTTGTATAATCCGTCGAATACTTGCACGATTGATGAACAATTAGTTTCATTTCGGGGCAGGTGTGCGTTTCGTATTTACATGAAGAATAAACCCGATAAATATGGTATGAAGATTTTGATGTTGAATGACGCTGAAACAATGTACATGATCTCGGCTATACCTTACGTTGGGAAAGGCACTCCGGAACCGGGCGATTTGGTTCCAACATACTTTGTCCGAAAGCTTCTAGACTGCGCGTCAATTCCGCGAACTTGGCGAAACATCACGATGGATAATTGGTTCGCTTCTGTGCCGTTATTCGAGAAATTGAAAAAAGATTACCAATTCCGCGCCGTGGGTACTATTCGGAAAAACAAGAAAAAAATTCCCTCTAGCATGAAACTTGCAGGCAGCATCGGTTCTTCGAAATATGCACGGAGAGAATTTTTAAGTATTTTTTACGGTGAAATCTCCGTAAAAATTACATAAAAAATTTGAAACCGATGACAAATGTGCACATAGTCAAAAATTGACACTAGCTTTTAATATTTTGCTTTCATTCGTGTAAAAATTTAAGCAAGTAGCATAATTTTTTACATTTCTTTCAGTAAAAATTCTGACACATTCTCATGTAGAATTTTAACAATGGGCTGTCTCAAAAATTCCAAGTTTCTACAGTAAAAATAACCTGGACAAACTTGAAATTTCTAAAATCCCTAGCGAAAAATTAATTCCCTATGATTAAATAAATACTGTATATACTGTATTTCTGAACATTTGTGTTCTTGATTGCTACTTATTTTAGCATATCATCTTTCCGTACCATTGTAGACGTCCTTTATCGAAGTTTCTTTTCACGTTTCTTTGTTTTCTTGCGTAGAACTGCGTAGAACACGTTAGACCGCACGAGACCACGAGGCTTTCTTGGCCCATGCTTCGTACTATAATGCGCATGCGCGGTACCGCTGTTGCTAAGCAACGCGGGTCGGCGTCGTTCGTGCTCGTCATACTGCGTCATACACAAGCACACTCTCACAGCTTGCGTTCACGTATACGCACGCTCACACACAGAGCTCACGCGTACGGTCAGGCGACCTAGCCCTAACTGATTTTACTATAAAGAACGTAAAATTCCGGTGGACGCACGGAAAATTTCGGCTTCCTTTTTTAAATTTTTATGGAAAACACGCAAATTTCTCAATGTTCCACTGAAAAATTTCATTTATATTAGCACTTTTTTAACTTATTGTCGTAATCTTTACGTTTCATGAAATTTTACTATTAATTTCAGTAAAAATTCTGGAAAATATGTTAAATTTCTGTTACGCAAAAGTAAATTTTGATTCATTTCCATGAAAATTTGTAATTTATTTCCTAAAAACCTGAAGAATTGCACATTTGTCACCGAGTTACTGTGATTTCACAGTAAAAATTACTTAAAAAATCTCTCCGTGTGTTTTTACACCTGATATGACATTGGTTTCCTACACTCCGAAAAAAAACAAAATTGTATTGCCATTGTCATCGCTGCATCACAAAAAATCAACACACTGGTCAACTGGAAAACCAGAAATTATAATTCATTATAATAAAACTAAAGGTGCAACGAACGCTTTTGATAAAAAATGCCATCACTACAACACGGCGCGAAACACATGCAGATGGCCATTGAAATTTTTTTACAACATGATAAATCGAGCGAATGTCAATGCGAACATATTGTACAATTTTCACGCTGGTCACGAACAATTACAAAGGGCGAAATTCATGAAAAATCTTGCACTCGGACTTCTGGAGCCGCACTTGCGCCGTCGTCTTGCGATTCCAACTTTGCGAACTAATACTAAAAAACTCATTACCAAATTACTGTCAACTGACATTCCTCCAACTGTCAATAAGACTGTTATAAAAGAGGACTCGAGAGCGAACTGTGGTTTGTGCGACAGCGCTTCTTTGAGTCGGACAAGATTGCGATGCCCCGACTGTAAAAGACATGTGTGACGATCACCGCGCAGGTGTATGCGTTGAATGCATTCATAATGAATAAACTGAGTTTCCCAAATCGATTTGTAAGTTTTTTCAAGTATTTTGTGGAATACTGCAAAAATATTACCCAAATAAATTGAATGATGTGTAAAAAATAGCCTTTGAATATACCCTAACTTCCCACTCCACTAAAAAATATTTAAAACTATTTTATCACTTTATATACGTGAAAATCTTAAAATATGAACCTTAATTAATAATTATGCACAATAAAAAGTAGACTCTATGCATAAAATATATGTAAAATTTGTTAATGAAAAAAAATGCAACCTTGAAATTTTTTTTTTAATTATCTCTATTTTTAATTAACAAAATGAATTTTTTCATAAAAATAAATATCACCACGCGATTCTACATAAAATTTCCCATAAGAGAGATGTGTTGTGTATTAATAACTTTATAATTCAATAACAGTTATACGCCGTTGAAATTTGAATATCTCGATTCGCACTAGTGTGGTAGCCCCGGGTGGTCAAGTGAAGTGTGGTGACGACGGGATATATATATATATATATATATATATAGGGTGTCCTGTTACGAATGGATAATCCTGCAACTGTCGATAGTTCAGATCATGTCCTAATTTATGCTGCAATTTTAGTTTAGTAAAAGTTCCACGGTCGACATTTTGGGCTTTCTTATTTTTAAAAAAATCACCCGTCTTCGGTTTTTCGCATGACATTTCTACAAATGATATGAATCGACAATAACTAAGCACCTTTTAAAAGTAATTGGCACGATATACGTAGTACTATTTTTTTTACATCCCGGGCTATCAAAAGCAGATGTTCGAATTGGTTTGTATGAAAATCTGCACAAGATCTTTTTTCATAAAGTTTCCTTAAACCTTAGGCCACAGTAGCGGGTATACAATAATGTGCGAATTTAACAATTTTTCTTCGTATGAAAAAGTGATTCACTCATAAAATTAATTACACATCTATTTAGTATGAATATCAAGCAGTGAGAATTTTTTTTTTTGATGTACAAAATCGCCGACGACTAATAGTGTCTTTTGTTATCTTTTTTTTTAAATGCACCGCGTCGCGATATTTAGCATCCGCAATTTTTGGTCCAGAACAAAAAACAAAAATTCTCGTCAATCTAGATTAGAATACCTAGAGAAGTACGTACGGAATTAAAAAAATATCGTTTTATTCAAAAGTTGTAGGTATTTGAACTTGAGCAATTAATTTTCAGTGAAAAATTTCGTTGGTTATATTATCGGAAAAAAATAAAAATGTCAAACAGAATTCATTACAAAGGAAAGTGGCGGAAGAGAAAAGTCGGGCACAGTGAAATAAAAGCTCCGACATCAATGGCCGAAGCCAAAACGAAAAAATGTGTCGAAGGTGTTGGAGTCGTTGAAAAAGAACGATCGACAAGCACGCTATGTGCATGGGAGACGTATCGTTAAAAAAATATATTTGCTTTATAAATATTTATATTTTACATTGGTTATGTTATCTTCATTGACAAATAAAAGTGTTGGTTAACTGACAACTAACTAAAAACTTCGTTCGATTAAAATTTACTTCCAAATAAAACTTTGTGTCGTAGTATTATTTTAAATATGCCGCGCAAACTTACGTTCTTGGATACGTGGAACAACGCGGTGTTGCCATATCTCTTCTTATTATAGAGGACAAATATTTTTTACGGGACATTTTTCTGTCTTTACTGAACGTTTTTAGCAAAACCGAATAGTAAAGGCAGCCCAAACTTTCTTTACTCTTTCATTACCTAGTTTGCTATGTAAAGATAATTCTTCTTCAAAATGTATAAACACAATAGAATGGTACGACGAATTATGTGACCTGGCTTCCGGTCAATGCAGACCCTGCAGTGTTAAAAGTTGCAATTTTAAAACCTATTATCTCCCAATCTAGATAGTCGACTGTTCTGAAACTTCACTCAAACACGCATAATGATATGAACAATGTCTGGTTAAAATTTGAGCAAAATCTATAGAAATCAAGAGCGCGCTCGTTCTACCTCAAATTTTAAGTAAAGCGAGTGAAAATTGTTAATGTTATTTGTCACGCCAATTGGAAAAAACCTGTTTCGAGAAGTTTCGAGCAGTCGGCCATTTTGTACATCGAAAAGAAAAAAATCTAATAGCTTGATATTCATACTAAATAGATGTGTAATTCATTTTATGAGTGAATCACTATTTCATGCGAAAAAAGATTGTTATATTCGCACATGATTTTATACTCGTTACTGTAGCCTAAGGCCTCAAGGTTGAAAAGAAGACTTTTCTAGATAAAACAACCCAGATAGACAGATGTACCTCATATTTGCGTCATATGTACATCATTACTGCGGCATAGAAAGTCCCACAGCTGTGTATCCCTTATGAGTGCTCCCGTTGAAGTCGTATTTGCATCACATGATGATTCATAATAATACATCCAAATGAAGCAAAGTTGTTCTCACGCGAATATGCATGCAGTGCATTCATCAGACTAGCAAAATCGGCTCACGAATATCTAACAATAAGTGACTACATATGGAGCTCATATGGACGTCACGGCGTGAAGAAATTGTAGTACTCATGCGGAGCTCATATTAGCGGCATGACGTGACGTAACTATGCTGTGCTCATATTAGCGGCATGACGTGACGTAACTATGCTGTGCTCATACGGAGCTCATATTAGCGGCATGGCGTGACGGAACTATGCTGTGCTCATATGGGGCTCATATGAGTGTCAAAGCGTGAAAAGTTAAAAAATCCGAAAATGTTGATTAAAAAAATTTGGTAGGATTTTTATATCCATATGCTTTATTTATGTTCCTGCCTATATGATAAATGGATTGAAACGTATTCTGCCTAGGTAAAATTCTTGATCTACCTACGGTTTGAACCTACGTTTTCTAATTCGAGAGCTGAGCGCGCTACCTACCTAACTATTCTAACACTTGTGCAAACTTTCTTTGTGTCTTTGCTTACTTGTTCCATTCTGGATTTGTATGCATATCGCCGTCATATGGCGCTCATGGGGTGTATCACTGAGGAATATGCATATTGCCGTCATATTGCGCTCATCGAATGCATCACTGAAGACATGCATATCGCAGTCAGGGAATGTATCACAGAAACATACATATCGCCATCATATTGTGCTCGAGGGATGTATCACTGAGAAATATGCATATCGACGTCATATTGCGCTCGTCGAATGTATCACTGAGAACATGCATATCGCCGTCATAGGATGTATCACTGAGAAACACGCATATCGCCGTCATGTTGCGCTCATCGAATGTATCACTGACAAACATGCATTTCGCTGTTATATTGCTTGCACGGCATGTCTACTACCAGTGTTAACCCAGTGAATTCATCAACACAAGTCATTGGATGACTTCCATATGACGTAAAATTTGCAGATATTAATTGTGGACACTTGAGCACAGCGATATGAGTTCGACGTTCTCCAAACGTATGATGCATTTGTAAACGACATATTGAGATCAAAATGCTTTGTATATTCACGATACTAAATGAGTTCACGGCTTTGCATCACGATATGTAGTCAATATGCTGTAAAATTTGCTTTATCAAATGTATGCACGGCGTGATGATCATGATATGCATGACTGCAGTCATGATCATCACGCCGTGCATACATTTGATAAAGCAAATTTTACAGCATATTGACTACATATCGTGATGCAAAGCCGTGAACTCATTTAGTATCGTGAATATACAAAGCATTTTGATCTCAATATGTCGTTTACAAATGCATCAGGCGATATGCATGACTGCAGTCATGATCATCACGCCGTGCATACATTTGATAAAGCAAATTTTACAGCATATTGACTACATATCGTGATGCAAAGCCGTGAACTCATTTAGTATCGTGAATGTACAAAGCATTTTGATCTCAATATGCCGTTTACAAATGCATCATACGTTCGGAGAACGTCGAACTCATATCGCTGTGCTCAAGTGTCCACAATTAATATCTGCAAAGAACCCCGCACAAATCAAAGGGAAATTGGCCCTCAGTCAAATCGTCTGAAATTTTAGTATGTTGTAGAGGAAGTCGAGCTGATCAAAAGTCATCATGGGCACGAAGCTCGAATTACAGTTCTTTTTGAGATTAGGCGGTTTTGAAAATCTCAACTCTGAAAAAATGGCTTTTTTATTTAAATATGATTTTATTAAAAGTTTCTGCGCTTTTCACACTACGTTCATTCCAGATCGCTCTTCCGGTCCTCCCTTCTCTCCGCAACACTCCTGAAAACCCTCTCTACGTCAACATTTAAACCCTTTACGTCAAGGTGTTTAATTATTGTTACTTTTTTTCTTTCGAATCGGGGTGCTTGATTATCGTGAGTCTCCTTGCCTCTCACATCGGGGTGCTAGATTGGGAGAGACTGGGGAGTGAAGAGAGCACAGACAGACGCGGAATGCAAGTACTATGAGCACGGGGACTTACGACGGGAAAATCACTCCCTCCTCCTAGAAATCTCGGAGGGTTTTGAGAAGAGGAATGTTGCGGAGAGAAGGGAGGACCTGAAGAGCGATTAGGAATGAACGTAGTGTGAAAAGCGCAGAAACTTTTAATAAAATCATATTTAAATAAAAAAGCCATTTTTTCAGAGTTGAGATTTTCAAAACCGCCTAATCTCAAAAAGAACTGTAATTCGAGCTTCGTGCCCATGATGACTTTTGATCAGCTCGACTTCCTCTACAACATACTAAAATTTCAGACGATTTGACTGAGGGCCAATTTCCCTTTGATTTGTGCGGGGTTCTTTTACGTCATATGGAAGTCATCCAATGACTTGTGTTGATGAATTCACTGGGTTAACACTGGTAGTAGACATGCCGTGCAAGCAATATGACGGCGATATGCATGTTTGTCAGTGATACATTCGATGAGCGCAACATGACGGCGATATGCGTGTTTCTCAGTGATACATCCTATGACGGCGATATGCATGTTCTCAGTGATACATTCGATGAGCGCAATATGACGGCGATATGCATATTTCTCAGTGATACATCTCTCGAGCACAATATGATGGAGATATGTATATTTCTGTGATACATTCCATGACTGCGATATGCATGTTTTCACTGATACATTCGATGAGCGCAATATGACGGCGATATGCATATTCCTCAATGATACACCCCATGAGCGCCATATGACGGTGATATGCATACAAATCCAGAATGGAACAAGTAAGCGAAGACACAAAGAAAGTTTGCACAAGTGTTAGAATGGTTAGGTAGGTAGCGCGCTCAGCTCTCGAATTAGAAAACGTAGGATCAAACCGTAGGTAGATCAAAAATTTTACCCAGGCAGGATACGTTTCAATCCATTTATCATATAGGCAGGAACATAAATAAAGCATATGGATATAAAAATCCTAACAAATTTTTTTAATCAACATTTTTTGATTTTTTTATTTTTCACGCTATGACACTCATATGAGCTCCATATGAGCACAGCATAGTTCCGTCACGCCATGCCGCTAATATGAGCTCCGTATGAGCACAGCACAGTTACGTCACGTCATGCCGCTAATATGAGCTCCGCATGAGTACTACAATTTCTTCACGCCGTGACGTCCATATGAGCTCCATATGCAGTCACTTATTGTTAGATATTCGTGAGCCGATTTTGCTAGTCTGATGAATGCCCTGCATGCATATTCGCGTGAGAACAACTGTGCTTCATTTGGATGTATTATTGTGAATCACCATGTGATGCAAATATGACTTCAACGGGAGCACTCATAAGGGATACACAGCTGTGAGACTTTCTATGCCGCAGTAATGATGTACATATGATGCAAATATGAGGTACATCTGTCTATCTGGGTGCGGGTATCGTTTGTAGAAATGGTATGCGAAAAACCAAAATTAGATGATTTTTGTCTCGAATACCGTGGTACTTTTACTAAAGTGAAATTCCAGGATATAGTAGCCCCCATGGAAATGTATACACGCAAAAATATACTGCAAATTTATTTTATTAATAATTGTAATATATGTGAAATATATGTCATATATTGAAAATATATGTTGCATATATGTGCCAAATTCTAATTTTCGTAACGTTTTTATATATGAGATGTATATGCGTGGTATTACTGTGTATCAATGTACCATATATCAATGATATATGTAGCATTTACCCTGCATATATACCACATATTTAGCATATATGTTGCATACTCACTGCATACACACCACATATATACTGCATAAATGGTACATATATGCCACATACATACAGATATGCGTAGCATATGTATTGCACATAGGCTACATGCATACCACATATATATAGCATATATGCAGCATATACATTGGATATATGTGAAAATCATGTGGCATACATGTAGCATATATGTATAGCATATATTCAGTATATATGTTATATATGTGCAGCATATATGTAGCATATATTTTCTATGTATTATTAAATATAAATTTAAATTATTAAATAATGAAATGAATTATTTAATAATTAATTAAAATAATTGATAAAATTAAAAAATAAATTATTAAAAAATTTCTATGTATTATTAAATATCATTAAAAAATGTATAAAATGTAATTTGTGTCTAAAACATATACAAGAAAAATGTATTTTTATTTCAGACAATTAATATATACAATGTTAACCTAATATTATGGGCATATATAATACATATTAGAAATAAATATGTGATTTATCGGTAACATATACAGTGTTTATACACAGCATATATTTCTTGTCGGGAATATGTATCAAAAATGTATGCGTTACATATGACGCATAAATGACACATATTTGAGTCATATATGACGCATACATTTTTTATATATTTTTCTGACAAAAAAATAGATTGAAAATATATCGAAAATGTATATGCGTCGTAAATGCCTCATATATGCATCATATATAGTGTTGATACGTACACGGAGAAAACAGGGGCTCCGGAGGTAAGAATTAATACTATGCTTCTAAAAAAAAATATCATTAAATATCAAAAAGTATTGAATGGAAGATAAAAATTGTAATTATGGTATAGTAACAATGAAGAAATTTAAATTTTAACCTACGATATGGCACGTAAACTGATACAAATAATACATTTTATTCGGCATATTGTGATTTTTCGTAGTATTCAAAAAATATTTTGCCCACGTGATTGGAACAATTAGTTTCCAGTATTCTACAAAAAGTACGGTATAAAGAGTCACATTTTACTAATCAACTTCGTTATATTTTTCGCTATACGCCGAAGATTAATGCTATGCGTATAGTGAAATCTATACATACACGAAGATTCATGCTATACGTATAGTAAAATCCATATGAAAATATAGCGTGTAATAAAGGTTGGTATTTTACAAAGCACGCATTATTTTTACTATACAGCGTATAGGACTCGCGCCTATGCGAGAATAGTTTCAAACGTAATATGCACGCATCATTTTTACTATACGGTGTGAGAATCATTTTTACACCTCTATAACAAGTCTTAGAATTTCCGAACTGGCAGTAAACTGCTATATTTTCTAGCACTGAATATTAGAATTCTGGCAACGAGTGTTATAATTTGAGGCTGTATTTTTCTCCGTGTAGCACATATATTTTTTGATCAGAAAAATATATCGAAAATATATGGGTCACATACGCGTCATATATTTGGTGCATATATACTGAATATATATGTATTATTCTATTTTTCGTCACTATATATGCGACCGATATATATATATATGTGCGTGTGCGTGTGCGTGTGTGTGTGTGTGTGTGTGTGTGTGTGTGTGTGTGTGTGTGTGTGTGTGTGTGTGTGTGTGTGTGTGTGTGTGTGTGTGTGTGTGTGTGTGTGTGTGTGTGTGTGTGTGTGTGTGTGTGTGTGTGTGTGTGTGTGTGTGTGTAGCATATATTTTCTGCATATATTTTACATACATAAATTTCCATGGGGGACCCCATGATCTGACCTATAGAGTGTTGGAGAATTATCCATTCATAACAGGACACCCTGTATATACACACATACACATTTATATATACCTGCCCCGATTTCGTCGACCAGCAGACCCGAACCCGTCTCCGTTTCTTTCCAAATACACGCACTTTTCGTGTCCCCATAGCGCATCACTAGCTCCGTCACGTTCCGAGGCTTATACCTCCCCCCATATACATATACACACACACATATAATGTGTGTGCCTCCTCGTTCTTTCTTCACCTCGCTCCTTTGTACTTTGGGAGCTTCGGGGGCACCTGGCAACCTGACCACCAGTAACCACCACCATAATCATGGTCCGGTGTCTTGGCGGAGATCCGTGAGACGGAGGGCGGGCGCAGGAGGTCTCTTTGTACAAGCCTATGGGCCCTTTCGCGCCGAATCGTTTGCAACGCCCCAACAATTCGTCACTTTCGCAGGTATACTTTTTTTCCACGGAAAATATTTCAACAAAAGTCCAAAGAAACTTTGTCAATTGTCCAATTCTTCTGATTGTTTGGAACATTGATCGTTAACGGGTCAGTGAATTCGACCAACACAATGCTCACAAATTGTACTCGGAAAAGGTGACTCGCTTTTCATTAAAGATCAAACCCGGAAAAATAGTACGGAGCAGGTAGTCCAGAAAAATTAGGTTGTTCCTGAAAATATGAATATGAAAAATGGACGGAAAAAATGGATTTCAGAATGAAAATCCTGAAAACTCGAAAGTGAGGATTTTTTAAATGCTGTTGAAGGAACAAGTAAAGTAATTAAAAAATCGCTTGGCCATTTATTTGCATGCACATTAAAAAACTTGCGTATCAAATTTCATGAAAAAAATAGAATGCCGAATTTTGTAGCGATGGAACGCAACGAAAATTCTTTTTCGTTTTCGTATTTCCTCATTTCCATTATCATCCAAAATCTTTTCTCACGTATGTAGGCTGGAAATATCTAATAAGTATCCCGAAAAAACATTTCAATGATTTTGGAAGGCTGAATGCGGCAATTAAAAATGAGCTACGAAACTTTCGTTGCGTTCCAACATTTTCGAAGGCACTTTTGTAGACGCGGTTAGAAAAAAATGACGCATATATTGCCAACATTTTTTTACAGATCATTTATGCACATAGTTAAGTATACGTAAAAAAAAATCAGAAATATTAACAAATGGCGCAGATATGACATAATAAAGCAATGTATTTTTTTTTTCGCGCGCGCGTTGATGGTGAAAGTTCTAGGCATCGATGTGGGTGTCTGAAAAAAGAAAATCGACATATTTATAATTGCATAATGAATGTATTTTCAGTGTGAACCAACACTATTATTTTGAAAAAAATATTATAAAAATTCGAAACTTAAAATTTTTTTATTCAATTTTCCGTCGATATTTTATTTTAAAAAATTTGTTTGTGTCGTTAAAATTTTTATTTCTGTGGTTCACACGATAGGTGATGATCCTAAGAATATGTTGTAAAAATTTCAAAGCGATCTGAACTTTCGTTCACGAGTTAGAACTTTCACAAGGTTGAAAAAAAGTGCGCCGCGCGATAAAGTTTTTACGCTCTAAATGCTGTAACTTTAACAATTTTTGGAATTTATCATTTCTGTAAAGTTTAAAATATTTCTATCCGTTCAGGCTAATGGAATCATAAATTTAAAAAAAATGACAAATTTTGAAACTTTTCGCGTATATAAGGCCTCAATAATTAAGGAGGTTGTAATCAATCTCGCGACGGACCTTTGAAGGTGAGGGGCTCAACGGTGTACTTGATTTGGCCGTCCAATTAACCTGAAACAAATAGCAACGAGGCTTTTCTTTCTTGAAATAGATAATATCGGCAGAGACTTTTTTTGTTATCGTGTTATCTGAGAGCTTTTTTGTTATCGTGTTTCAATTATGCAAAATGAAAAAAAATACATTTTTATCGCTTTTTCGTGGAAAAATGACACCGTTAGTGTCAATAACTGATACAAAAAAAATGTTAAAAAGGAAACGTCGTTAAAGACTAAACGACTGCCACACCGAAAAAGTGTGCCAAGTGTCAACCCGTTGATTCGATGTCGAGAAATCGTGTACACCGTTTTGAAAAACATAGCTTCGAGAAAAACTCCCTCAAAGTTTTACTAGCAGTTCTATCATCGTCATCATAAGTAAATAGTTATGGTAATAGTAAATAGTCTATGGTTGTAAACGTGATAAAGTTCAATCTGCGATTCGTGCACCACATGTGGGACCTTCCTCTTCAATATGCTTTGCCTCAAGCGACGAGCGAGCGTTCGGAATATTTACATTCGGCTAACTCCTCAACGCGACTCGGTTTCTGCGCAGACGAATAGCCGCACGTTTTTACATCGATCTTTCCAGAAGGCTATCGGCGGTGATGGAAAATAGGAAATTTGGTTCACAGCAATGAAAAGAGATGAACCAACGAATCTTCGGATTTACGGTCCCATGGAGTCGGACCTCGAATTCCCTAGACTCTTGCGGTTGGGTTGGGTTCTAAGCACTGAATATAAATAAATCTGCGACCGCGTATGACACTATTGCAGATACAAAGACTCTTGTCTCTCAGCTTCTCTCGGTTCGTCGTCACACCTGACGAAAGACGATTAAACTTCTCTCTGAGTACGTCTAGGTGGGTAACAAAAAAAGAAAAGTAAACAGAGAGGGAGGGAGAGAGAGAGAGAGAATAAAGGTTTTCAGGCTCTCTATCTCTCTTTGCAGCTTTTTCCGTCTCTCTCTCTCTCTCTCTCTCTCTCTCTCTCTCTCTCTCTCTCTCTCTCTCTCCCTCCCTCCCTCTCTTTCTCTTATTTCGAATATGCATTACAGAAAGGGCAATGAACGCTGCACCCACAGTTGAGTCGGGGAATAACAAGAGAGAGAGGGGCATACTTTGTATGTGGGAGGTTTTTTTGCTCGACGCTCTGGCACTAGATATGATCAGAGAGAAAGAGAAGAGAGAGAGAGAGAGAGAGAGAGAGAGAGAGAGAGAGAGAGAGAGAGAGAGAGTTGCCGATTTATATATATATATACTTACGAAACTTGCCTGTTGCGTAGCTTTAACGATGTTGAGTCCCTATGAAACATGTTAATGTTAATTGTTCAATAAATAGCTTCTTAATCGTCATGAAATTGTTACACGACCTCCTGAATACTTCATGTAAAAACATACCCAATTTTCAGAATTCTATCATCATTACTTCAACCTCCTTAAGGGTTGAAATAAAAAATGATAAGAAAATTCTGAAAATTTGGTATGTTTTTGTATGAAATATTTAAGAGGTCGTGTTAAAATTTCGCGACGATTAGGAAGCTCGTTATTAAAAAATTAACATTTTGTTAAGAACAATTTTTAAAAGAAATAAAAAAAATTTATCAATAAACTTCGTTTTGTTTCCGTTGCTTTCAGTATATTGTAGATATTATAAAATTGAGAGCTCACAAAAAAAACGTAATGCAAAGTTACATCAGTATCCATAAAACAACATTGAATTTGTAAATGTTAATTGTTCAATAACGAGCTTCCTAATTGTCGTGAAATTTTTACACGACCTCTGAAATACTTCATACAAAAACATACCAAATTTTCAGAATTTTATCATCATTTGCGATTTGGGAGTCAGCATCCTTAATTTTCAATTGGAGACAGGAGTTTTTCTTGCACCTTGGAAGAGAAAAAACAGAAGAGAAAATCGACGATTAAAAAAATGTTTTTCAACAATCGTTAATAACTCTATATATATATCACTATTTCAGTACCTTTAAATTTCAATCAGGAGACAGGATTTACCTTGCACCTCGGAAGAGAAATAAAATAGAAAATTGACGATTAAAAAAAAATGTTTTTAAACATCGTCAATAAAATATATATATATAGTTATTGACGATTTTTTAAAAACATTTTTTTAATCGGCAATTTTCTCTTCTTTTTTTTCTCTTCCGAAGTGCAAGAAAAACTCCTGGCTCCTAATTGAAATTGAAAGCTACGCAAACAAGCATGTTTCGTAAGTGTCCCTCCTCGCCTTCTCCACCTTGTCACATTCTCCCCATCGAGCTCGATCGTGAAATAATCACAAGGGATTCCGTTTTCCTGATCCTCTTCTTCTTCTTCTTCTTCTTCTTCTTTTTCGTGTTTTTCCTCTTTTATTATTTTGTGTGAACGTGCGCGAGGTGAGGCGGCACCACGGAGGTGATCGCCGGCGAGGAGCATTCTTCAGTGTGCGCGCAGCCCCTCACGAAGCGGCTTTAAAGGGATACGATTCGTATCGCCAGGTCGCTCTTTAAAGACGCGAGCGTGGCTACGTGTATCTACGTATCCGTACGTGCTGTACATATAGGAGGTGATTCTAGTCATTCGACCTTCGAGGACCGTCCTCACAGTGGCCGATTGTCCCCGTACTCAACATTATGTACATCCGAATGTCTTCGAAATCACATTTGGACGTAAGCGTATTTTTGCAAAGGACAATTCAAAGATCGTCGTGCACCAAAAATCGACGATTCGTTTAGCTTTTAAAATTGAGAAACGTCGTTAAAACAGCCAGGTGTGCTGATAGCCAACGTTGCGTGGGTATAACGGCTTCGGAATATCCTTCATATGTACATATTCATGCAGAGGGACAGTTATAAGGTCGCCATACGTTTTGTAAGGGTTCGTGAGAATATTTTCCAACCGAGAGAAATACGACATTTAATAGCTTTTCGAATCGTCTTCGAAAAAAAAAAAAAACGTTTTTTCTTGTGACGTGTGGTATGTGCCAGAAAAATGAAAGACAGAATTCCATTTCGAGTTCAGCAAAATGACGTTAATTAGATTCCGAATACGAAACACTTCTGAAAAAGCTCCTTTTTTGCAGAATTGTTTTTTCTTTACAGAAAGTTACATTAATTCATTTGTATCAAAGTGGATTAATGGATCAGAGTGAACTTTAGTTACAGTGGATAACTTTAATTCCATCAAAATGATCGAAGATGAATCTTTGTTGATTTGGTTCACGATGACGGAATACACAAACAAGTTTTTCCGGCGGGTCTTTCATATTTAGAATTGAATTATTTTTATTATGCTGTACTCGAAATAGAATTTTAATTTTTTTCCTAGGATGCCTAACTAAATTCTGACAGACTACTCGTCATAAAAATGCGATATATTTTTTTTTCGAAGACGACTTTAAAAACAATTGAATGTCTTAATTTTCTCGTTCGCAAAATGACTGCACAAGATCCTTAAAAAACACATGACTACCTTATAATTGTCAGTATATATATATATATATATATATATGAAGAAAAATACTAACAGTAACAATTATAAGGTGGCCATCTGTTCTCTAAGGCTCTTGTGCGGTGATTTTGCGACCGAGAAATTTTTGACATTCAATGGTTTATAAAGTTGTCTTCAAAAAAAAAAATAGGGAAAGGTGACCTTGTTTTGATGCCTCACTGATTATTGATACTTCTCTGATTTATTATCTACCCACCCAGTGATCCTTGAAGTGCCAATAATTGGGCACCTTACCCTATATCGTATTACAACTCAACTACCATGCCAATAAAAAACTCACACGTATGTGTGTGTGTGTGCGTAGAGAAAAATATTTTGAACCTCATATATTTTCGAAGGTTCGATTGTTCGCCTGTCCGGATTTTTGTACGTACAAATACAGCGATACGCAACCGCGTGCGCAAGCAGAGTAAAAAAAAAACATTGGCGTATCGTCGATCGTCGGGAATCGTACGAATGAGTGCTTCGGGCAGCGGCGGGGCGCGGAGGTGGCCGCAGCGCGGATTGTAGCGGGTTTGAAGAGGGGCCGGGGGCCAAGTGTCGGAGAGATGTGGCAACGCCGCTCGTACGGTTTCGTTTTATATCTCGCGCCTGAGGTCACCGTCATTGCCGAATTATTATCATCATCATTATTATTGTTATTATTGTGTATGTGTAGTATGGGTACGCACTGCTCCGCTCCCGTGGTCGTTCGCAATGCCCGTCAGACTCCATTTTGATGTTCTTGAAACTTCTCCCCCTCTCTCTCTGCCCCTCTCCCGTTCTCGCTCTTGCTCTCTCCTCTGTTCGTCATTCAACCGAGCGATAAGCCAGCAGAGCGTTCGTACAATGACCGAAAAAAAATAAGGAACAAACGAATGAAAAATAAAATATAATATGAATAAAACGAAACACTACGGAGAAAGAACTAATTCGGAGCCCCGATGATCTCCTCGCCCCTCTTCTTGCCAGCTGTTTATTATCAGCGGCGTTGTTTTTCTCTCACAGGGTGCGCTCGCTCGTTTCGAAGCGTGGGAAAAATAAGTTTACGCGTTTTACCAGTGCGAGTATATATGCATGTGTATTGGACAGCCGGAGAAAGTCAACTCGTAATCGTTCCCTGGCGCTTCGTGAGTTCGGATACACAACAGGGAAAACTCTCTCTCTCTCTCTCTCTCTCTCTCTCTCTCTCTCTCTCTCTCTCTCTCTCTCTCTCTCTCTCTCTCTCTCTCTCTCTCTCTCTCTCTCTCTCTCTCTCTCTCTCTCTCTCTCTCTCTCTCTCTCTCTCTCTCTCTCTCTCTCTCTCTCTCTCTCTCTCTCTCCCTCTCCCTCTCCCTCTCCCTCTCCCTTCCCCTCCCCTCTCCCTCTTTCCTCTCTTCTCCTCTATATATATAGAGTATTAATATATCTTTCTCGTTCTTTCACTCTTCAGATTAGGGCACAGCTATGAAGAGCGCTCTATCTTGTACAGTCAGAGTTCATCTTGGACTCGAGAGTTTGCCATAACGAAAAATGGGCTACAATTTATAACGATACAATTTTCACGATATATATATATATATATATCTATATATCTATATATATATATATATATATATATATATATATATATATATATATATATATATATATATATATATATATATATATATATATATATATATATATATATATATATATATATATATATTGTTGTGCCCACACGCACGCGCGCGCACGCACACTGTTCGAAAACATGTATCTGAAAATCACAATTTTTATAACAAACAACTCTATCTTCGTCTCTCAATAATAATAATAATAATAATAAATTATATATTATTGATTAACATTTTTTTATTCAATTTAATGCTAATAAAACATGATCTCTATCAATAATTTTGAATTTTTAATGCCATACAATTCAAATATGTAAAACCATACTGAAAATCTTTTTTTAATTCAATAGAAGATTATTCATTCATAATTTCAATGATAAACAAATTATATATATATATATATATATATATCCGTATAGACATTTGAGTCGGGAAATGGTACTGCCCTTGATCTGCCTTCCCTAGATAATATCAGGCTCTGGTTAGGCCTTCCACCCTGGGATGGGTTCGCCATGTACCGTGTCTAAGGCTAGGTCCCGATCCATCGTTCCCTTTCCAGGGAATTTGTCAGGAACGGGCCGGAGAACAAACGGTAAATGGCCAGAAAAGTTGTAGGGAATAGGTCGGGGAATAACCAGGAACAGATGAGGAAATTAAAACTGGCGTTTCAGCGTTTTTGCAATCTTTGAGGAGGTAAAATCGGGAGTGTGTTCAATTTAGTATTTCGGCAACCTATTTTGTGTTGGTTATCTACTTGCTAAGGTAGTATGTGAGTATGTACACACGCTTTCTCGCATTGCCTGATGAGCAAAGAGACAGAAAAACGTACGCAGATCACTATCCGAGCGAACCGAGCCTGGAGGGCAATGGGCTATTACGCAAGTATCGAAAAATCATAAGCGTAAGTGCACGCTGTTAAGCATAGCACTTCTGTACGTGGTACAACTCACAGGAAGAACTTTTATCCTCGTACGATGGTACCTTGCTTACGCGAAGATCTTCGCTTGTAGCCACCTGGCGGATTGTTGGCGAAATACATTCAGGTAACGGCTTCCCGGCCAGAACATTGATATATCCCGACATGGCGATAAGACGTTCAAAAACCACGAATGACCTGCTTTACTTTTTTGCCTCAATATAATTTGGCCATTCTTAATGCTCAAATCATTAGTTATCGTAATCCCGGTATTTATGATAAGCATCGTTATACTTGTCGGTTACCATTGATGAAATTAAAGCTTTCAATGATGAATAGAATTACAACAGATGTATAAGTTTCATCACTATTAATTATAAATATCTTTGCTGAGGTGAAAAGCAAAGTAGCTTTTCTTTAGTTTTTAACGACAGGCTCCACTTTTCAGAACATGCCAATGTTCTGGCCGGATAGACATTACGTGTAGATGTAGTTGCTTGCAATGTATCCCGATCAGCAGATTGTAATTTCGAAACATGAAGGATAAGCCGTAAAAACGATTTTGCGATTTTCCCGGTTTGCTCCATGGGAGAGTCCGGTTAGGTGAACCAGACAAGGCAAGTCTGGTCAGCGCCCGACACCATTGGCGTATTCGAAATTTTCTTCTGGGGGGGGGGCTGTTTGATCTATATATACATATCTCATCTACATATTTTATCTGCATGCAAGGATGTGGAAACAAGGATTTGTACATCAATAAAGCCTTTCTTAATTATCCGTATCAACGAGGCTGTGATGGGCACAAACAAACAGAATAGCAGTGTTATTGGGTATCGGGAGTTGAGGACACTTGTATACCAGCCACGTCTTATTGCGTGGTCGGAATGGGGCTAGTATGGCCGGTTACCTATCAATAAGAGCGATTTATTAGTGCCGTACAGACAGCGGCCCAAGCGGTCTATACAGGAACTACCACCGCAAGCGGCCTATCCGGGAACTACTGGTCTATACAGGAGTTATCACCGCAAGCGGCCTATGCGGGAACTACTGAGTTCTGATAACCGCACAGACAGCGGCCCACGGGGTCCATAAAGGAACTACCACCGCAAGCGGCCTGTGCGGGAAACTACTGAGTTCTTATTACCGTACAGACAGCGGCCCAAGCGGTCTATGCAGGAACTGAGTAGTTCCTGCATACTTGCGTTAGAAGTTCCTACATCGGCCGCTTGAGCCGCTGTCTGTATGATGATAAGGGAATCGCTCTTATTGTTAGTTAATCGCCATACTAACCCCATGTCGACGACGCAATGAGACGTGGGTATGCAAGTGTCCTCAACTCCCGATACGCAATAACACTGCTATTCTGTTTGTCTGTGCCCATCACAGCCTCGTTGGTACGGATAATTAAGAATTCTTACATATAGTTGTTATCGTTTTGTTGTTGTTATCGTCACTACTGAGTTCCTGCCTAGGCCGCTTAATTCGGTCCGTAAAGGTATACATGAGAGATCGTTCAGAATGCGAACCGCCAGCGGTCGTGTGAAATACAATGTGATCGCAGCGACCTATGCGGTTAACCACCAAATTGATAACCACCTAAATCACTTACAATGAGAGCTTCAGTCTTGCTATCGAAAAAGTAACAGTCTAACCAGATCGATACGTATGACCGTGAATAAGACAGATATTGAGAAAATCCTGGGGGGGGGGGGCACATACAGAATTTTGGGGGGCCCGGCCCCCCTAGTTATGCCAATGCCCGATACAAAGTAGGGAATGCCCGGTCACATTCCTGCACGGGTATATATCGGATACGAAAAAACAAAAAAAAAACAATTACTAACAAATGATAAAGGCGGACAGTGTGTGGGCCGTGCGTGAAGATACAAGAGCAGTGTGAAGAAAGCACAATAATGTAAGTGCAGGCGAAAGCCGCGGATGGAAAAAAAGTAAGGTTAGCCCCGAAAAGGCGGACGTGGAAAATGAGTGAGAGCGAAGGGATGGATGAAAGCGCCACCATCGAGTAGCGGCGTGGAGGGGAAGCGCTGAGCAAGAATAAAGGAGCGGTCGGTAAAAAGAAAAGAGGAAGACCACTGGGTGCTGTGGGGGCAAGAAAATGGGGGGCGCCCACGTCGCAGAGTCTGGACAGATTGTGACGGACGAAAAAGACGAAGGAAGGCGAGGGAGAATGGAACGATAAAAGGTGGGGGAACAAACAAGAGGATGAACTGGAGGACATACCGGAGAGTGAAGCATTTACAACCAAATGCAAGTTGCCGACATCACCGAGCCTGGAAAAAGGATGGCGACAACTCGGCAAAAAGGGCGAAGAAGCAACAGGCGAGAGGGGGCAGGGGTGACAAAGAAAACGTCGGAATTGAAAGACAGGAGGACAAGAAAGGAGCGTGGACGAAAAGAAATGGGAGAGATACTACTATGGCTAGATGGTTGGAGACAGGAATGGGAGGCGTTCTGGAAAGAAGAGTGGAAAACGAACTCGAAAGCTATTATAAAGGAGATAAAAAAACGATGCTGAATGAAAATGAGAAGAAGCAAGAGGAATTAGAGGATGAAGTAGTGCAAACGCAGGTAATATTATGGCTTCAACAAACGAAATGGGAGGTTCAAATTTGAAGAGGAACGTGAGGATCAAAGCACTAGAGAAAAAAAAACGAACAAGTACAATAGGAGTTGTGAGCACGCAAAGTCTACGATAACGGAAGGCTAAACGAGCTGTATGAGGATAGGGGCGAGGAAAATGGAAGCGACAAGAACGAAAACGAAAGGACAGTGCGCAATGAAAACATGAACAATATCAGCAACAGCATGAGCAAGATCAGCGGAAACGAATTGATAATACAAGAAGAGGAGGAACAACGAGATATCGAAAACCGGAACAATAGAGGTAAACCCGATGACGAAAAAGCCCCCCGGAAACAGCGGATGGATGACAACACGCAGCTAGAACGGCTATCGAGGAGAGAGTGGAAAATAGGAGAGGAAGAAAGGAGGAGGCGAAAAATGAATATAATCGTCAGGGGAGTAAGACGGACGAGCAGATACGTGAAAGAAAATGTCAGAGCAGCGATACAGAAGCAGACACGGCTGAGAACGAACATTAGATGATGGAAGTGGTTAGATAAAGGGTTCCTGATGAGACTAGCGTCCGTAAAAAATAAATCGGGGAGAATGAAAAGAAATTGCAGAAGACGAAGAGAATTATGAGAAGAAATTACAGAAGGGGGGGGGGGGGGGCATTCGCATCACAGACGATTGGACGGTGCAGCAAGAAGAGGTGAAAAAAGTTTTAGAAGCGCAGGCCGAAACCAGGAGAAGTGGTCACGGGACACCAGAAAATCAAGCTTGAGGGACAATGGAGAAAATGGAATAAGGAGGAAGGAAGATGGGAACGGGAGACGACCAAGCAACCAAGAATGAACGGTGGATACCACAGCAGAAAAGGGTTTCGTGACGGACGAGAAAGAACGTAGATTGCAGAAGATAAGAATAGTAACGCGGAACATAGCGGGAGCCAGGAAAATCCAAGAAACATGAAAGTAACTGAAAAACTACAACATAATTGCCTTGCAAGAGACTTGGCTAGAAGAAAAGGACGAGAGCAAAGTGAAGTGTATGCTGGATAGGGACTATAAGTGGGGCGCGAAACATGCGACGTGGAAAAATAGGAAAGGGAGAGCTATAGGGGGGGGGCAATTAGTCGGAGTAAGAGAAAGCCTGGGCGAAGTGATGACAATTCAGGAATGGAAAGAAGGGCTGGTAATTAGGGGAATAAAAGCAGGCGAAGACAGGGAAAATATAAGCATAATGGCAATATACAATAACTGTGGGTTTCAAAATCTTAAAAGGGACCTGTCATCAGTGCTGAGCGCTAAAGAGGAAGAGAGAAGGATCGTGATCCTAATTGAGGATATGAACGTGAGGATAGGGGAAGAGGTTAGTAAATTCGGAAATTCCGAGGAAGGAGCAAGAAAATCCAAAGACAACAAGAAAAATGCAGAGGGAAGAAGGCTGGTGGATTTCTGTGATGAGGAGGGATTATTGGGGATGAATGGGAGATGTGACGGCGACTGGAAAGGGCAGTGCACGTTTGTGGGGGAAAGCGAGGGAGACGGCACAGTATTGGACTATGTTATTGTAGAGGAAGGAAAAGAGTACGTGGTTAGGAGAATGGAAATACAGGTGAGGATTGAACCGAATCATTTGCCTATAATGATAGTTTAAGATGGGGAGTTCGGGAAGCGACAAATGACGAAGGGAAGGCAGAAAAGGGAGAGAAGGAAAAAGCGGAAGAGTAATTCTGACGTAGAAAGACAAACTGTTTGGCGAACATGAAGCCAAATTTAAGGAAAACTGGAGAGAGAAGCAGGCAGCGACAGGAGGAAAGGATAGACGGGAAAGATTAAAAAGTTGAATAGCAAAATCTGCCGAGGAGATAGGCAAGGCTAGGAGGGTGAGTCATTGGGCACAAGAGGGGAGAAGAATGTGTACGGAGGTCAGGGAGCAAAGGAAAGTAGTGTGGAGAAGGTTGAAACAATATGTAGAAAACGGGAGCGAGCGAGAAAAGAAGCAACCGGTCGCAGCCAGAAAATAACTTAAAAACATGAGATAACAGAAGCAAATGAAGGTTTGGGAAGAAAAACGGAAAGTGGTAGAGTCAAGTAGGAACTTGGGGGAACTATGGAAAGCTATGAAGCCATTCGCACCGAAGAGAGTAAGCATGGGCAAACAAATCACTAAGGAAGAGTGGCTATCACACTTCCAGGAACTGTTAGGTGGGGGAGAGAGGGATGAAGTGAGAGAAACTCGCAGAGATGAAACAGGAGGGTAGAGGGAGAACGCGAGATGGCTGCAAGGAATAAACAGAGAAATTCAACGGGAGGAAATGACTAAAGTGCAAAAAATTGAAAAACCGAAAAGCAGCAGGAGAGGACGCCCTGAAAGCAGAGATTGTTAAAAATCTTCTCGAGGAAGGGTTGACGGAAATGAGGGATATATTCAACGAGCTAAAGATGAAAGGAGAGCAGGGAAGAGGATGGGAAATAGGGCGGTTAGTCCCCATTTACAAAGCGGGGAAGATGAAATGTGCGGCGAATTATAGGGGAATAACACTGCTGAATGCAGGGTATGAATTACTCGCCAATATACTTGCGGGAACTCAGGTATTTGTTGGAGGCGAAGAAGGTGCTGAAAGGAACCCAAGCGGACTTCAGGGTGGGGCGAGGAACAATTGACCACGTCTTTGTATTGAACGCGTTGATAAATAATAATCCGAAAAGAAAAAAAGGCAAATTGTTTACAGCCGTTTGTTGACTTTAAGGCTGCTTTTGATACAATAGATCGAGATATTTTGATGAGGAAAGTTATAAAGGTGGGTATACAAGGGTGGTTAATGGAAGCAATTGAGAATATATATATACGCTGGTAAATGAAACGGCGGCAGGGGAGGGGGTCACCGAAAGATTTGAAACAACGAGGAGAGTAAAGACAGGGACGTCCGCTTAGTCCATCGCTTTTCAGCTTATATATTGAGGACACAGGTAGGATCTAGGAAAGCAGGAATGAGGGGGGAACAGTAATAGGAGGAAAAAAAAGAGGAGGAGAAAAAGAAAAGATAGTCGTTAAAATTCGCGGATGATATTGTCTTGGTGGCTGACGTGGAGGCCTTAAGGAGCATGCTAACCTCGCTTGAAAAATACGTGGAAACAAACAAATTAACAGTAAATATCAACAAAACAAAAATAATGATATTCCAGAAAGGAGAACGAAAGAAGAAAAGGGAAAAATGGGAGTAGCGGGAACAAGAACTGGAAATAGTCAAAGAGTACAAGTACTTAGGGATCTGGTTCTCCACAGGAAATTCTTCGGAAAAACATTCGAAGGCCATAGCGGGAAAAATATAAAAAAAGTGACGAAAGCAACTTGGTGTGCTTTCAAGAGAGCAAAGATAAGCAACTTACGAAGAAGATTACAGCTGATGGGGGCAATCGCAAAAAGCGGTATGCTATATGGAGCACGAGTATGGAGATGGAGGAAGAGGAAAACCTTGGAAAGATGGCAGGGCAAATACGTAAAAATGGCAATGGGAATCAGTCCAAAAATACCAAATTACATACGGAGAATGGAAACGGCGTGCAGAGGGGTGGAATTAGAGGCCCGAAAAAGAGCGGCACAATACCTGACAGAAATAATAAAGATGGAAGAAGATAACCGAAGGCGTGTTTGAAAGAATAAGAGGAATTATTAATGAAAACCCGTCAAAGTGGGATGAGGACTATGCGGGGAGTGGGAGAAGGAGGAATATATGGCAGGCAATCGAAGCGAGAATGTCAGCGAAATAGACTATGAAGTTGAAAGGGATATAAAAATCAAAATGGAACACGAAATCTAGAACGGCAGGTGCAGGATCGACAAATCGACGTACTGCACCGAATATAGGTGTAGAAAAGGAAACGCAGAAATGGAAAAATATTGAAGGACCTCAGTGGGAAAACAGAGGCAAGGATAAGGTGCGGGAATGTAGGGAAAAAGGTAACAAGGGGTACAGAGACATTAAGGATGTTGAGTCCCTATGAAACATGCTAATGTTAATTGTTCAATAAATAGCTTCTTAATCGTCATGAAATTTTTACACGACCTCCTGAATACTTCATGTAAAAACATACCAAATTTTCAGAATTCTATCATCATTACTTCAACCTCCTTAAGGGTTGAAATAAAAAATGATAAGAAAATTCTGAAAATTTGGTATGTTTTTGTATGAAGTATTTAAGAGGTCATGTTAAAATTTCACGACGATTAGGAAGCTCGTTATTAAAAAATTAACATTTTGTTGAGAACAATTTTTAAAAGAAATTAAAAAAAATGTATCAATAAACTTCGTTTTGTTTCCGTTGCTTTCACTATATTGTAGATATTATAAAGTTGAGAGGTCAAAAAAAAAACTTATTGCAAAGTTACAGGAGTTTCCATAAAACAACATTTAATTTGTGAATGTTAATTGTGCAATAACGAGCTCCCTAATTGTCGTCAAATTTTTACACGACCTCTGAAATACTTTATACAAAAACATACCAAATTTTCAGAATTTTATCATTATTTGCGATTTGGGACTCAACATCCTTAAATGCCGTACGGGTAGGGGGGAGGAAGAGAGCTTGGAACACATTTGTGGTTGCGAAGCGGTGAATGGAAAAATCGGAGCGGAAGTAGTAGAAAAATTGGAAGAAGTGCTGGAGAACAAAGCTGGTGAAGAACTAACACAACAATTAGTGGAATTAACGAGGAATAAGCCGGTCAAACAGATATGCGTGTACGCAAAAGAATTTGAGATATTGACGAGGCAGGTAGGGCGAAGAGGAGGAAATGCCGGTATATAAAAATCTTGCGAAAACGAAAAAACACGTATTTCAGGCCTTAGGCCACAGTAACGAGTATAAAATCATGTGCGAATTTAACAATTTTTTTCGTATGAAGAAGTGATTCACTCATAAAATTAATTACGCATCTATTTCGCTGAATGAATATCAAGCTGTTTGAAAAAATATATATTTTTTTCGATGTGCAAAATGGCCGACTACTCGAAATTTCTCGAAACAGCTTTTTTCCAATCGGCGTGACAAATAACTTCAACAATTTTCACTCGATTTACTTCAAATTTAAAAGTTATGTTCCTAATTGCATTTTTCAGAGACGTACGTACGCATTTTCTGATTAATCGAAAACTTTTCATTTTATGAGCAGCTATAACGAAATTTTTCACTGAAAATTCATTTCTCAAGTTCAAATACCTACAACTTTTAAATAAAACAATATTTTTTAAATTCCGTATGTACTTCTCCAGGTATTCTAATGTAGATTGACGAATTTTTTTGTTTTTTGCTCTAGATAAAAAATTGTGGACGCTAAATGTCACGCGGCGGAGCGCCTAAAAATATAACAAAAGAAAATATTAGTAACCGGCCATTTTGTACATCGAAAAAAAACATATATTTTCTAACAGCTTGATATTCATATTAAATAGATGTGTGATTAATTTTATGAGTGAATCACTTTTTCATGCGAAAAAAAATTGTTAAATTCGCACATGATTTTATACCCGTTACGGTGGCCTAAGGCCTTAAATTGTAAGAGCCAGTGTAAAGAAAAATAGAAGGTGAGAGGAAGTATATGTGTAAACACCCTTACAGGGTACACCGTGGAATAAATACGATGACTTACTAATTACTAACCGATTATTTAAAAAAATTCTTCTGAAAATCAGACCTTTTCTAACGAACAACTCTATCTTTGTCCCTCCATATCAACAACAACAACAACAATAATAATAGATGATCTATTATTGATTCCATTTCGTCAATTTAATGCAAATAAAAAACGATGTATCAATCATTTTGAATCTTCAGTGCGATACAATTCAAAGAAAAGGTCATGCATAAATAACTTTTTATGCCAATGGAAGATTGTTCCTTAATAATCATAATAATTAATCAATAATAATAGATTATCTATAAACGATAGATAATAATACAAATAACAGTATTGATCACATTAATGAAAGTAATGTGAATACTTTGCTGGTGGAGGTAGTGATGAGAAAAATTTTCTCAGTCACTATTTCTATTATTGCAATGATAATTCGAATACAATAGTAATAACGACAGCAACAATAATAATGACAATAAAAATCATAATAATAATTCCTTCGTTTCAATGTAACAATTTCCATGTCTTTTATTGTGCCGCAAAGAAGAAAAAAAAGTTCTTCGTTGCCATAGCAAACAAACGTTGGTACATAGATAAGAGAAAATCGAGAATTTTTGCAAACCGCCAACTCACGTTCTCGCTATGGCCCGGAAGAAAAATGTGTTTTTGCATCAGCCTAAAGCGCGCGTGCGTGTGCGTGTGTGTGTGTACATGTGTGTTCCAAAATAAGTGTAAATCCATCCGAGCACCTTGAGAAGTCTCAAGAAAATGAACGAGCAGAAGAGTTTACGAAACAAAAAGCATTCCCTACAGCCTCCTCCTCTCTGCGCTTGGCGACGCCGAGTATGCAGAATGCACGCGCTGTTTTCTCGAGATAGTGTCTCGTTTTGGTCGCACATATCAGGAGAAGTCGATTTATCGGATAGGAAGGAAGGTGACGAGCGTTGGTCGTGAAGAACCAAGTAGCAACACGCTGCGGGAGATACAGAGGAGAGGAGAGAGAGACTGAGAGAGACAGAGAGAGAAAGAGAGAGAGAGAGGGAGAGAGAGAGAGAGAGAGAGAAATACAATAACGGGAAAAAAACGATGAGCGACGAGGCAATCTGTCCGCGTGTATTCTCGGGGAAAATGCCCCTCTCGCTCTATCTTTCTCTCTCCCTCTTTCTCTTTCACTGCCCGGCCGCAACATATTTCCGCTTGGCAACAGCGCTCGCGAGAGCTCCTCGTCACGGCGTACACTCTTTCGCGCGCGTATGTCCCAGAGAGGCTCTATCTACACGTATCATGCACGACTAAATATATATACATACATACATATATACATACACACACACGCGCATATATATATATATATGTGTGGAAATGATATCTTGAACCCGTTATATCTATGTGATGTTGGTTATCAGCGCACCTGGCTGTTTTAAAAACGTTTCTCAATTTCAAAACAAAGCGAAACGTTAATTTTGGGCTCCGGACGATTCTCCAATTGTCCTTTGTGAAAATATGCTTACATTGGTCAAAATGCCGTTTTGAATACATGGAGATTTATATAATGTTGAGTACGGGGACAATTTGCTACACACACACACACACACACACACACACACACACACACACACACACACACACACACACACACACACACACACACACACACACACACACACACACACACACACACACACACACACACACACACACACACACACACACACACACACACACACACACACACGCACACACACACGCACGCACGCACACACACACACACGCACGCACGCACGCACGCACGCACGCACGCACGCACGCACGCACGCACGCACGCACGCACGCACGCACGCACACACACACATTATGTTTGCGTAGATTATATATACAAAATGTATATATTATGTAATATATATAATGTTCCCCGTTCTGCTGCCCTCTGGCACTCTGTTCTTCTATACTACCATATAAAGCATTTTTATTTATTCTCACCTTTTCCTCCGTTTTGCTCTCTCTCTCTCTTGCTCTCTCTCTCTCTCTCTCTCTCTCTCTCTCTCTCTCTCTCTCTCTCTCGTCTCTCTCTCTCTCTCTCTCCTCTCTCTCTCTCTCTCTCTCTCTCTCTCTCTCTCTCTCTCTCTCTCTCTCTCTCTCTCTCTCTC
>OX632358.1:25196604-25257982 GCA_951751655.1 Ophion costatus
AACCAACCATAATCATACGTCTTTGTCACTCCCTCGGGACTGATACTGCGTGGAAACTTTCTCTCTCTCTCTCTCTCTCTCTCTCTCTCTCTCTCTCGTTCTTTCTCGTTCTCTCTCGTTCTCTCTCTTTCTCGGTATCGGGCGCCTCCTTGCCATCTCCCAGTGTTATGGCCACGAAACTCACGCACTCGTGTCGGCATGGTTTGGATCAAATTCGTTGCGAACGATACGTTGTCTGTGCGCCTGCTCTCCATATACGTGTGCTCTCTCTCTGTCTGTCTGTCTGCCTCCAAGCGAACTCGCCCATACATACACACACCTACACAAAGATACACACTATAGTACGCGCGGGGTATGCGACGATAGACATACGGAAGCTAACCCGCATCCAGTGAGGCTCGCAGCAGCGGTGCTCTGGCGCGGAGCGGGGCGGGTCGGGGGTAGAGCGCGGTGGTTGACACACAGCGTGTATATATCCCGCGCTCCTTGCTCGCGCGGACACGGGAACGGACCGTTCACTACTATGTGGGCCTTTTTGTACAACGTCCGCCCACACACACGCACGCGCGCGCACACACACGCACACACATACGCACAAATATCCATTCATGAATAATCACAATAATAATGACGATAATAATAGTGCTTATTTTTATTGTAAAATGCGAAACAAATTTTCGTATTCGACATGCATGATCATTAGTCATATCTTGCGTGTGTATACAAACACCACACACACACACACACACGCGCGCGCGCGCGCGCACACACACAATCATGCAAACAGATTGTGTGGCAAACGCGTAGACTCGTTACTCGCGAGAGATCGCTCTCTCGTTCTCTCTCTCTCTCTCTCTCTCTCTCTCTCTCTCTCTCTCTCTCTCTCTCTCTCTCTCTCTCTCTCTCTCTCTCTCTCTCTCTCTCTCTCTCTCTCTCTCTCTCTCTCTCTCCGGCGTGTAAACCGGTTATTTCATCGTGTGGCCCACCTCGTGTGTTTTCCGGAGCGCAGTTGTTGGTACTGGCGCACCTCCTCGTACGGAGAATCTTTGTACAACTCTGGCCAGGCTGTTGGCTGTATTTACGGTACTTTGGCAATACGACAAAACCCGTGAGAGTATAAGAGGAAGAGAGCGAGAGAGAGAGAGGGAGAGAGAGAGAGAGAGAATTGTGTTACGTGGGAAAAACTAAATAGCTATAATAATAATAACAATAGTATTATTAGTAAAAGTAATTTCTTTTAAATCAATAATACTGATATAAAAGTTCAATTTAATAATAATGATAATAATCATGTTAGATTGTCACTTGATGTGACATGTCTGGGATTGTAGAAAACAAAATAATGAATGTGGAACAATGATGATAATGACTAATTAAGGGGTTTCACTACTATGGCAACGCGAAAATCAGGGTTATTGAAAAAAAACAACTTAAAGGAATAAGTAAGATTTGTAGAAATAAGTAGTATGAATAAGGAATAAGTAATTTGAAGAAAACAAATTCATAAAAATTGATATAAAACTAGATGAATATATACTTCATAAAATGAGTATAAACCCGATCCTTTCATAATAGTTATTTCTTTGGAAAAAAAAACGCAATTATTGACAACGCACCCGTTACGTAACGGGTGCTTTGTCGTCGTACAGAACCCGTAACGTTCCGTTACGTGGCAAGGCAGTGCGGGGCGGGAGGGGGGGGGGGTAAAATAGGGAAATTTTGCATTACGTAATTTATGGACGCCCCTAAATAGTAATAATAAATAAAATAATAAAGTAACGGCGATAATAATAATAATAATAATAATAATAATAATAATAATTTTTATTGTCTTTAGGCTATCGCCGACATTTCGCCAATCGATTCGACGTGTTTTTCATTTAAATTTCAGGTGCACGTAAAATTTGCCTCTAATCTGACAAAATAAAGCTCAAAAATTTCGTTTCACTCGGTATGTTTTATTTACGTAAAATTTGCATCTAATGTGACAAAATAAAACCCAAAAATGTTTATTTACTCGGTACGTTTGATTTACGTATAAAAAATTGCGCCGATCAAACACACGACGAAAATATCCTATAAAATTTGAATGAAAATAAGAATTTTGTTGGTGGTCTGACGAGCTTCGGCTAACAAAAGAACTGGCTGATATCTGTATTTAGACTTTTTATTAAGAACAGCGAAGAGATCGGCGGTGCGGAGGGTAGTAGTTACCGCTGAGCGCGGGGGGTGGGGTGGGGGTTCTGGAAGCTGCGATGTTTTCGATGGCGTTCTCGCGTACTATAACCATGCAAGTTTATAATGCCCGGTGAGTGAGTTAACCCGAAATAAGCGTACTAATAATAACCCGATGGTCTCTCCTCTCGTGGTGTGCCCTCTCCCCGGGAGAGACAAGGAGAGAGAGAATCTACCACACGGTGCAATCTCACGTGTGGCATACAAATGCGATTCGTTTATTTTTCGAGCCTCAAGGTGATACCGAAAATTCTTCCTTCCATTTGAGAAAAAAAAGTATTGGTGAAAGATATTGTCCATTAAAAAAAAATGTTTGCGAAATATTTTCTCTTTTCGTCTAAAAAATCGTTCTTCATAGTTGAGAAATGGTTTTTAGTTTTATTGTTTTTTTGTCCATCAATATCCTGTCCTTATTTTTTAAAAACGCTTTTGATGATTATTTAAATTTTGAATAATCGCTATCTTGCTTACTAAAATTGTTGGTTTCGAAAAAAATTGTTCGTGAAGTTTTCTTGGTAAATATTCGGAAGCGGGCTCCTGCTACAATCAGTCTAATTTTTGGTTGGGTTCGTTTGGGTGATTCTAGCAGGAGCCTCATTCTAGCAGGAGCCCCACTGCCGAATATTTACCGTTTTTTCTGAATAAATCATTAAATTTGTAGCGAAAAAGTATGCATTGAAAAACTGGTTTTTTTTATATCTAACAATTTTTTTTCTTCCATACATTGTATATTTTTTTCTCTTTGTTAAAAACTTGTAAAGCAAGTTGTGCAAATAAAACTCGATTATTATTATTATATTTTTTTTTGTCAAGAACGATCATCCTTACGATTGAAAAAAAATGTCATTCAAAGAACTCGTTTTCCTATTAGTGGATCTTTTTTCATAAAAAAATCCTTTCATCTATATATTTTTTTCTTCATTGGAAAATCGTACTCATTGAGAACGAATTTTTTTCAGTGGAAAAAGGAACAAAACTTTTTTCATTTAAAAAAATCGTTTTTCAGTACAATAAAAAGTATAGTCACACTTTCGAATTTTTAACTATGATAATAACGTACGTTTTCTCTCTCATTATTAAATGTAATATAAAAATATGGTAAGATAAATTTCTCTCTGAAATACGTACTCCCGCTTTTTTCCCCTTTAAACACTCCTTGAAAAAAAAAAATCTCACCGAAAACCAAAATAATCGCCGCGAGACGCATTCGTTTATTTATTTTGTTTTCGCAGCATCTCAAGCCGAGCCGCGTAGGCGGAATATCCGACGTCATTGGGCGCAACTTCTCTTTGCCTTGTGCATACGTTTTTCCTCGACGCCAATGTGCGCTCGTCTCCACCGCACTCGCTCTGTGCAATAACAATAATAGTATTTATATCTCCCGGCGCGTTCGACGAGCGGCCACGCCGACGAGAATACGCACGTAGGTCATCGTATTTATCAGTCAAATGCGCGAAGGCCCGTCTCATCGTACATTGTGTCGTGTTTGTCAATGATAAAGGAGAGGACAAAGAAAAACGAGGAAAAAGAATGCTCGGAACGAAAAATAATAACGTCGTACGTCAGAGCGAAATAAATATATTGGAAATCGTTTCATTGACATCTATGTATTTTCATTAGCATTGTGATTCTTCTTGTCGTCGTTATTGTTATTGTTATTGTTCGGCCGTTTTTATTATCATTGTTGCTGTTGTTTTTATCACTATTGTAATCAATATATTATTGTAAAAGTAAAAATTGTGATTGTCAAGAACTTTTTTTCCGTCATTACAGCAATCAGCAAAGTATTCACATTAGTTTCATTGTTATTGTTCTTATCTTCGCTATTATTTTTGTTGCTGTTGCTACGAGTATCCTCAAATTATTTGACTGCAATGATAAAAATAGTGATTGTCAAGTACACACACACACATTCACACACACACACACACGCATTTATATATATATATGAGGTATTCCAAGTGTTTTCGAACGGCCTCAAAGCCTGACCTTCAATCTTTTTCAAAGTTGTTGATGTTTTTGTATCATATATTTTGAGTACGTGGCATTTTTTCAGGTTTTTATCGGCTCGCTAACTCGGCTAACTCAGAGATAAGATTTTACTCACGATGAAATTTTAAATGATCGTATCGTAGTCTTCTTCTCGTCGTACGAAAAAAATGTCCTCTACAAAAAGATGGGTTTTTCTGTGAACTATTTTGAAAAAAAGATTCAAAATTTTCCAAGTACTACAACAATAAAAAAAAAAGAAAAATCTTTCATTTTTTAATTTTTAACCCCCAATGACTAGGTTGATCATGCTGAAATTTACACTGAATTTTCTTTTATTGATGCATAATAACATGTGTAAGTTTCATTCTGGGCTAGGCTTGCGTTCAGTTAATATCGTCGTGTTAATGGGAAATTGTTTTCGTTGAATAACTCAGCGATTTACAATTTTTGAGTAAAAATGGTAAAGATTAAACTTGTAGGAAATCGAGTGCTTTACAACTTTGGTCATTACAGTTTTTTCTCTACCATCGATGTTTTTCGAATTAAACCTGAAAAAAGCGGCTATTGCATTATCTCGTTCATTTTTTACTTTAGGGCATAAACGAATAGGAAGAAACTTGTAGAGAATGAAATTTTGGATAATTTTTGTTCCTGCCTTTTTTTTCCTAGAATCAACATGTAAGGTCGTACGCCAACGGTAAAAGAAAAGAGCGCATAGTTTGCGGAATTCTGGGGAAAAAAGGTAGAGACCAAAATTGTCGAGAATGTTATTCTCTACAAGCTTGTTTATGTTCGTTTATGCCCTAAAGTAAAACATGAACGAGATAATGCAATAGCCGCTTTTTTCAGGTTTAATTCAAAAAATATCGACGGTAGAGAAAAAACTGTAATGACCAAAGTTGTGTAGCACTCGATTTCCTCCAAGGTTAGCCATTACCATTTTTACTTAAAAATTACAAATCACCGAGTTATTGAACAAAAACAATTTCCCATTAAATTAAAGACGACGATATTAACTGAACGCAAGACCAACCCAGAACGAAACTTACAAAAGTTGTTTTACACTAATGAAAGAAAATTCAGTGTAAATTTCAGCAGGATCAACCTAGTCATTGGTGTTAAAAAACTAAAAAATTAAAGATTTTTCTTTTTTTAGTGCTGTAGTAGTTGGAAAATTTTGAAAAATAGTTCATAGAAAAACGCATCTTTTTTTGAAGAGGACATTTTTTTGCACGACGAGTAGATCACTACGATACGATCATTTGAAATTTGATCACGTGTAAAGTCTTATCTCCGAGTTAGTCGAGTTAGCGACTCGAAAAAATGCCACGTACTCAAAATATATGATACAAAAACATCACCAACTTTGAAAAAGATTGAAAAAGGTCAGGATTTTAGGCCATTCGAAAACACTTGAAATATATATATACACACACACACATATATATATATATATATATAGGGCGTCCCAAAAATTCACGCAAGAATTGAATTTAGCACCATTTGAGCGGCAAATGTTGCCAACGGAAAAAAAATCAGCTGACAGTTATTCGAAATGGCTATACGAAAGAACAAGGCGTTTCCATTGTTGAGCAATATTTTTAAAATAATGAAGGTTTGGCAGCTACAGTTCGCATTTTTCGTGCAAAATATGGTTGGTGATTTAACTTCATCAACTGTGAAGAGATTAATCAAAAAATTCAGGGAAACTGTTTCAATTAGTGATCTTACACAATCTAGCCGAACCACAATCTGGTTCGTGAGAGTTTTGCTCAGAGTCCAGGAACATCAATTCGGCATCGTGGTTAAGAATTGAACATTTCGAGACGCTCTCTACAGCGGACTCTCACGAACGATTTGCATCTTCGTGCAAATCATGGCCGTGAAGGCCATTTACCCGATATGCTATTCCAGTGTTTTCCAACCTTCTTAAATACGCGACCTCTTTATAAGTAAAAAAAATTCTGGCGATACTCCCCCCCCCCGCCCCGAGAGTTGGCAAGGGAATCTTTGAAATGATTAGTGCCATTCGCCACTTCCTACCTATGTGAACTAATAATCCAGTAAAAGAGTCGAAAACCCGGCACTTTTAGCGTAGAATCAGAATTTTTGACTGAAGCAAGATTGTTGCATACTGAAAGTAACTTCAATGAAATTTTTCCTCTCAACTTGCCCCAACCTTAAGAAATAGGGATTGAAAACTGAAAAATCGTCGTATCTCGGTAATTAATAGGCCGAATCAAAATTGTTTCAAACAAAAGTTGTTTGGAATAACGAAATACGTATAAAGTTATCCCACAGCCAATCCCTTATCTTTGAAAATAGCGGCACAAAAACGATTATAAAATTCTTGGTCAGTGGTATGTTTTTGTGCCGCTATATTCAAAGATAGGGGATTGGACGTTGGATAACTTTATACGTATTTTATTATTCCAAACAACTTTTGTTTGAAACATTTTTTGATCACGCCATTAATTATCGAGATACGGCAATTTTTATGTTTTCAACCCCTATTCCTTAGGGCCGGGGCGAGTTGAGGGGCAACATTTCATTGGGGTTACTTTCCTTATGCAACCATCTAGCTTTGGTAAAAAAAAATTATTCCACGTTAAAAGTGCAGGGTTTTCGTCTCTTTTACGGGACTATAACGTTCTCTTCAATGGTGAACATAAAAACTAAGAAGAGAAATAGACTCCAATCAGAACATTATTTGGTCATTTGCGTCTGAAAAATAGAACCACTATTCGACAACTTATTAACACTTTCGTTGGGGCAGAGAGAATTCGACAAAAAGTGCCCAAAATGGAAGGAATTTTTTTTATCCTGGAAACTTGTACTTTGGGGTTTTTGAGGGTGCTGATTACGAATCTGAACTCAAAATTCAGGAATTCACAATGACGAACGAATATGGCGAATGAAAATACAAATAATACAGATTGATGTAGATGAAACTCGGTACTCAAGCTTCATATATTTCCACCTATTTATTGTATTATGCTCCATCTTATTGAATTCACCATGAAAAATGCCTTCATTTTAAGTTCAGCATCACACTCAGCGTCCCCGAAAACCCCTGAGTACCAAGATTTATCCAAATCGAGCTGTTTTTTGCACTTTCTTCCGCCATGTTAGATCCGCCATTAAAAAATTTTGAATGTTGTGTTCAGATTCGTAATAAGCGACCTCGAAAATCCCAGAGTACCAATTTTTATCTAAATCGAGTAAAATTTTCAATTTCGGTCCGCCATTCTAGCCCCGCCATTTTGAATTTTCAAATTTAAAGTTCAGATTCGTAATCAGCGACCTCGAAAATCCCAGAGAACTAATTTTCATCTAAATCGAGTAAAGTTTTTGATTTTTGTCCGCCATATTGGCGCCGCTATTTTGAATTTCCAATTTTTTACTTAAAATTCGGATTCAGCGAGGCCAAAAACCCCCGAGTGAGGCTCCGATTTCAAATCAGAGCAAGTTAAATAGGAAAATAAAGGTCGACACACTATTGCGTCAATGCCAACGAAGGCGTTAAAAAATGAGCAGGCACAGCCTTCCCGCCGAAATTGCTGTATTTTTATTGTAGTATCTACAACCCTCGTTTTTTATTTTTACCTGGCTTGCGACCGCGACCCCCCGAGCGAGATTTTGCGACCCCCCTGGGAGTCGCCACCCACACGTTGAAAAATACTGTGCCATTCCATACATAACACCATACTGTTTACTTTACGAATCAATTTTTAAAAATTACATTTTTTAAATTAACAACCTGTGTCCTCTGTCAAAATTACTTGCGTGAATTTTGGGACACCCTTTGTATATAAAACTTCAATCAACAAAGTACTGATGTTACTCTCATTATTATCATTATTTTTATTACTTCTTTATCTAGTAGTAGTATTTTTTATTTCCCGGCATACTCTTTCGGGTGAATTGAATTACGGCCTATTTTTCGAAGGAAAATAAAAACTCTACGACGTTTTTGTTATTTTTTTTTCCATCATAATTTTCTATCGTAACTGTTCATTGGGAAGAAAATTTTTCAGCTCGAAGTCCACAGTGGCGTCGGCTTTTACGTGGGAGGTTTTTTGCGGTCCTTTTTTTGCTTTATTTTTCAATTGTATTCACGAATATACGTCGCGGTTGGAGGAGAAATCCTGCGATTTCGCGCGGTGATTCTCGGCTTGTGTTTTTCGATAAGATCGTGACGAGTCGTGACCCTCGGCCACGTCGACTGGAACGACGGATTTCCTGGGGGTCTCGCTCGCTCTCTCGCCGGAGGAACAGCCGCATCCACTCGTTCTCATCCTTCGCGGTACCCTACTCACGCGCCCCGCGCTTCGTCGTGCTCTTTTCGCGCTACGCCTCCGCACTTCGGCTTCCTGGCGAAAGAAATCTCTCCCTCTCTCTCTCTCCCTCTCTGTCTTTCTCCGGCTGCGGTTCTTTCACGAGCTTCGAAATGCACGACGATTCAACGTGGATTTTCATGCTCTCTGGGCACAACGTCCAGGCGCAGGCGTGCCACTTTCTGCAGTCATTTGTTCCAGTCAACAATATATATATATATATATATATATATATATATATATATATATATATATATTCTGTAACCAAAAATAATAAAAATAAAGACAAAAATAAACTATATCTACTATAGAAACCTATTTCTTTTATTCGCCGATAAAATTGTAAAATATAAGTTAAATTAACAGACGAAATGCATGAAGAAGATTACACAATTATTACAAAAAATATATATCGACGATTAATATTTTTACTTATTATTAATATTTAGATACTATTTTTTTAATTGATTTGTCTCCGGAATTCTTGCCGGGCTGGGCTTTAAAATATTTTATTTATCCGTTTACAGTTGTCAAGCGCCTAACTTTTCTGATTATACATGCATGATATTTTTATATTAATAATTTTTTAAACAAAGCAATTAGATTTTTTTTAACAATTATTATATGGGAATCATTATAAAAATATCAATAATCTATTTGATATTTTTTACGAACCAAAAAAATGAAAATGTTGCAAAAATACATACATGGACGATCAACATTTTTCATTTATTTTGTTGGTTATCGGGGTAACGTTTTTCTCTTAATTCTCGCGCTACGCGAAAACCGAAATGTCCCAGTCAGTGTTTGAGAAATAAATATGTGCATCTGTCTATCTCTCTCCCTCTCTCTCTCTCTCTTTGCACTTCAAAGAACATCGCGCGGGGCCATAGCCGCGAGAGAGCACGAAGCCGGGTCTAAACATACATTAAACATGCAACTGAGTGTCTGTCAGGGCGGGGGCGGGCGATGAGGGAAAATAAGTATTATCCGCTCTAACGCGACGCGCGAACGCTTCGCGTACGTGATATCGTCGGTGCGAACCCCCTGCCTTCCCGCCTCCTTTCCTCAGTGAAATTCGAATTAAACGGCAAAGGCAACGAAAATTCTCGACTTCGATTCGCGTGTCCTTACTCTACTTATTTCTACTTGGATTCGATACAGCAAGAAATGGAACGAGATCTATCTTGAGACCATTTTCAGACGCGTCGTCACTTGAAGCATTTTTTTGGGGAGCGCCGCTATCTTGAGGCGTTTTCCAAAAACGTCGCCATTTTGGAGCGTCATTGAGAATCGCGGCCATCTTGGAGCGTTTTTCAGAAGTGTCGCCATCTTGAGGCATTTTTTGCAAGCTTGGCTATCTTGGAGCGTCTTCATAAGCGCGGCCATCTTGGAGCGTCTTCAGAAGCGCGGCCATCTTGGGGCGTCTTCCCGAAGTGTCGCCATCTTGGGGCCACAAGCGTGGCCATCTTGAAAAGTCTTTCAGAAGCGCCACCATTTAACGACGTTTTGCACAAGGGCAGCCATCGTGAGACGTTTCATCAGGAGCGTCGCCATCTTGTTGCGTTTTCTAGAAGCACCGCCATCTCCAGTCGCGTTTGAAAGGCGCCACCATTTTGAGACGTTCTGCAGAAATGCCGGCATACTGAAACGTTTCTCAGACGCGTCGTCATCGTGTCTCTCCTCTTGCTCAGGCCGCCATTTTGTCTCTCTTCTTACTCATGCGGCCATCTTGAGACGTTTTTCAGACGCGCCGCCATCTTGTCTTCCTGCTCACCCGCGCCGCCATCTCGTCTCCCTTCTCCCACGCGCCGTATACGAAAATATCCTCGATCCCACGCAACGGCGGCTACGAAAAAAAAAAACAACCCAAACAAGCGAAAAAAGAATAGAAACTCGTATGAATCGAACTCGCTACGCATGAATATTTTATACAGCGCAATAAAGGTACCCGCAGCAAATACATCGCCGAGAAGAACACATTGAGAATTGTTTAGCGAGGGGGCTTCGACCTCGTGAGGTTATTCGCAAAGGCCACATGCGTGCACACATTCGAACAACATATTCATATATTTATATTCCTTATTTCGCAATGTATATAAATGTTCTCTTATCCTCTCGCCCTTCCTGCTCCTTCTCCACGCGACTGATAAGATAAAAGTGGGGTTCGCGTATGGAAAAAAAACTGTATCGATAACGATTTTTTCCGATTGGCCAATACCTCAAGCTCAATCATTGTTCTTCGCATTGTGTGCAGACACACACACACACACACACACACACACACACACACACACACACACACACACACACACACACACACACACACACACACACACACCTTTTTTCTTTCTTAACATTTAAGGAGGTACGATCATTACTACGAATCCAACTTTCGGATTTGAAATTTTGATATGATTTTGACGAATACTTTATGCGCCTATTGCCAAAATCTAAGCAATGTTGACCGTTTAGTTTTTGCGCAATAAAACTGCAAAGTCGAGCACTTTGAGTTACCGAAGCACGTCGTCTTATGGAGACGGTCAACCGGAAGTGCGCTGAGCGTGGTTTTTCTGCTCACGTGTCCAACTAAACCCGTTGAAAAACTGAAATTCGATAGATTAGATATAATAGATATTGTACAAAATAAGAAAATAAATCTTCACCGTGTAGTTGCAGCACTGCATTACAAGGAAGTTTGAATTTCCGGTTGAAAATGGTTAGAACGACGAAATAGCACCCACAGACTTAGCGACGTCGCGAGTAACAGCTGATGCGTTTGGCGAACATAACCCAGCATTGTTTTGAAATTAATTTGAATAGAAGCTGCCACAAAATATGCAAACAATTTCTGGACTTTTATCATTTATCACGTATCAATAATATGTATAATTATATTCTGCCTGTCGTGTTAATTCAGCTGAGGTAATTCAAGCCTATTTTAATGGGCTTGCATTTTATTACGTTAATGTTATTACGAATATTATTACCGAGTCGTTGACAATCTAATTTTTCAGTTTTTATTTGTTCACGTGCAATAAATTCATCGTTTACCACATTTGGCACACTATAATCGATAATACGAATAATCAACATAAGTAAACATCGATCAGAGCAGCTGCGGGTAAAATAAATTTAGACTCTTTTTTGACCCCGTGGAAGTGATCGTACCTCCTTAAGGTTCAAAAGAAGAGTTTCGTAGATAAAAGAAATAACCGAGAGTATTTTTTTGAAAAGCGGGTCAAAGAAGTTATCATTTGTAGCAATGCACGCTACAAGTTATCATTTGTAGCAATGCATGCTACAAGTTATTATTTGTAGCATGCAAAAATCAAAAGTAGATGATTTTTGTCTCGAAAACCGTGGGACTTTTACTAAATTGAAATTCCATTATGAGTAGGATATGATCTGACCTATCGACAGTTGCAGGAATGTCCATTCATAACAGGACACCCTGCGTACGTGTGTGTGTGAGTGTATATATATATATATATATATATATAATTGAATATGAAAATGGTTTGATATCTCCACATCCGCTATCGTACAGGGTCATCGTTGTCGAAGTACCGAGCGACTAAATGAAAAAAAAATCCTTCGTATGACCCCGAGAGATGCAATTCGAAATTGCGTCGTACAAAAAGATATTTATTTTATTTTTTTCGAAGTATTTATTATCGTCATAGTACCACCGCTTTTGTTTGCCTCTCGACCGCGAGAGCGGTATGGCGATGACTCGTAGAGGGGAAGAGGGAAGCCCCGGTTAAATTTTTATCTCGGGGAACGTCCGTCTCCCGAGTGTGTGTGTGTGTGTGTGCGTGCGTGCGTGCGCGCGCGCGTGTGAGTGTGTGTGTGGGCCATTAATGAGAAGGACTCGGCTCGATGCGGCCAGCTGTCCCTTGCCATCTGCCATCCGGTGTACCCAGCCAATATATATTCCCTTACGGGCTTCAGACCGTACGAGTACCGTGTCCGCCCGCTCGCTTCGGTTCACAATGCGCACAGGGCACGCCGGGTACATAAGAGGCCCGCGAGCGAGGAGCGGGGGGAGGAAGAAATTGAATTTTTCGAGTACAGTGAGCTACATCCATGTGTGTGTGTATATGTGTGTATATATATATATGTATGTACCTATGTATGTATGTATGTATGTATGTATGTATGTCTATATGTACGGGTGTGTGTGTATACATATATTTGTATGGTGAAAGAATATTTCGGTAGTTCCATCTGTATAATATGAAGTGTAAGGACGTCCGGCTGTTTTGAGGACGGCCCTCAAAGTTGTGTGTGTGCGTGTACGGTTTTTTTCTTCATTTGTACTGCATTTAACAAAAAAAATTATTTCGAATAAAAAAAAGTTTTTTTTTTTCGTTCAATTCAGCACGAATGAAAAACAAACCGTTTCAGGCTTGTCGATTAGACTTACGTGGGCCAGCACATAAAAATGAAAAGAAGACAGCTCGACCTAACAGTCAGCAAAATGTATTGGCTCATTGGCAAAAAATGTAAGCTAAGGGAACAGCCAGTAGCTCCAACATCGAAATACTTCCAGAGGTTCCAGTCAAAAACACTAAGAGTCATCACCAACACCCCCCGATACGTGGTGAACAAACAAATCCACAAGGACCTCAATATGAATCAGATAAAAAAGGAGATACAGCAATTCAGCGGAAAATGTCAGCAGAGGATCACCGACCACCCCAATCAACTGGCTTCAATCCTACTAAATGAAGACACAATAATAAGACGGCTCAAAAGATTCAAACCAAAAGACCTCTAGACGATTCCCAGCCTAAAAAGTACAGCCCGAAAAACAAAACAAAATATTTACATACTTATAAGAGTGCATGCGTGCGAGTGAATGTGTGAGTGTGAGTATGCGAGCATGCGAGAGAGTGTAAACTCCTATACGTGTATACACCAGCACAATACGAACAATTGTACACACCAGGGTGAGGTATCATTGGATACACACCTAGAGTTCGCGTTAAGGAGTAAGGCCACTGTAACGGCCCAAAAAAAAAGGTTTTTTCACTAATTTTTTGCTCCCGAAATTGAAGGTATTTGAAAAAAAACTTTTAATGGTGTTATCGGGCATACATTAAACTTTATTATAAAATTTTTTTACAGTAAAAAAAAAACAAAATGGCGGTTCCACAGCTATCTTCCCGGGACATGTTTTGCTTCCAGGGCTCCGCGGCACGCAGCACCACTGGTGCACTTTTGAATCTAGAACAAAAAAAAAAACCATTAATCTAGAGGGCTATAGCTAGAGAATGTCGATCGGATTTTAAAAAGTATCAATTTTTGTGGATTTGGCGTGCGTTTGAAAAAAAAATTGATTTTTGACGAAAAAAACGGCAAGTTTTTTGTTAATAAAAAATCAATAAATAAAGTTCTTGAAAATTCCGGTCGACATTCTCAAGATAATGTAAATGTTCACATCTGGTTAAAATTTCAAGTAAAAAAAATGAAAATTGTTCGAGTTATGCTGCGTGCCATTTTGAAAAACCATGTTTCGAGAAAAACGCGTTTAAAGTTTTGCGAATAGTTTTTTATTGGAAAAAATTAAAAAAAGAAGTTAAAAAAAATTTTTACCGTTAGTCTGCAATCCCAGCACCATACATTTGTCCTTCGATAGCCAAATTTTCGTCTTCTTCGTCTTTCCTGGTTGATTTTTGGAGCGCGCGCGCACTTTTGGCCGCGTCGCTCAGAGATGTCTCCGCATGCGTGATGCGTTTGGCGTCGGCTTCGATGCAGAAATTATATAACTGTACACCAATTTCCACCTCCAACATCTTGAATATTTGCAAGACGTTGGTAAGGCCGCCATTGAATATGCAAACAGCGATATCCGTCGCAATATCTAGTACAGTTTTTCCGCTTGAGGATGATTTGGGGGCCAAACTCCAAACGGTAGCGTTGAAACTTTCGTTATTGTTTTGAGTATAGGCCCCCAAGCAACGCTCCAGCAACTCGTCCCGGCTCAATTCCATGTAGATGGGTTTGATGGCTTGATAAACCTCCTCACTCATTGGCTGATTGTGATGATACGCATCCAAGGCATTTTCTGCTTTCGCTTTCTTCCAACTGCACCAATTCTCCGAACATTTTTCGTGCTGAGGCTTTTCATCCGTTGACATTTTGTGAAAAAGGGTTGCCCAGATCTCATTTTTCATATTTTTGATGGAATCGGAATTTCGACGGATTGCTAAGCCGTAATAAATGCTTAGTTCGTCAATCAATTTGGCAGTGAGTTTTCCTCTTCCCCCGAGACCTTTTGTTCCTTTTTTAAGTTTCTCAATCGAGTGCCCATTCTGTTTTGCACGTGATCTATGCACTCTTTTTTTTTAACATCAACATTTTCATAAGGCTTCGAATCCACGATGCCTTTGAAAGTTTTCGAATCGCCATCTCCGATATAATTGCAGTCGTTTCGGAGCAAGTTTTGACACGCTTGGCGGCGACCTTCATTTCCTAAGGACAACAAATTTTTTTTCGCACAGGACCTTTTTTTTCTTATTCTAGAGGGTTTAAACTATTTTTTAAGCCAATAAAAAAAAATCGATTTTTCAAAAAATTTACAGTGGCCTTACCCCTTAAATACGTCCAATGTCAAGCAAACGGCCGAGTGTTATAATAATAACCGATTGCGTTTATTAATAAAAAATTAAAATAAAATAAAAGGCCCGTCGAAGTTTGTTTGGATATCAAGAAATCATTAATAGCATTAATGGACATTAAAATGATAAAAATCGTGTACAGATATGATTAGTTCGGAAAAAAATAGAAGTAAAAATGGGCCCACGATGAGAGTAGTCTTAAAAGTCATAGAATGAGTCACTCTATTTTAGAGAATTTTTTGAAAAAAATAAAAAAAGGCAATCATCTTTTAAAAAAAGAGTTTTTACTTCAGAAGAAAAAAAAACGTTGACATCGCTAATTGGTCATCTTTTTCATATTTTTTAACGAAAGTATGCTTCAAAATGAAAATAAATTATATCGCGTCGTTTGTCGTATCTCAATTAGTTCAGGAGTTATCAGTGTTTAAACGTTTCCAAAAATTCTGAAATCGACTTTTTTGGAAAATTATAACTCCTAAACAAGAAGAGATACAAATCGAAAAATTGGTGTGCATGTTCCCTTCATGCGGTAAAATTTGACGAAAAAAATTAGGAAAACAAAAAATGGTCGGGGTCCACGGTATCCCATTTATATATATATATAATGGAGTTTCAGGACAGTTGGGGGCCCGTCCTCGAAGTTACATGTCTTCGCTCCTACGCCCTGTATATGAAAATATGCATATGCGTGTACTCGGTATTCGGCGGTGTACATTTGTTTCACTTCCACCTGCCTCGAGCCATGTTATTTCGCGAAACACATTCGCTCCACGGGCATATAAACATACCCCGGATCACATACGTTTCCGTTATTGTTCTCGTATCTTTTTTTCTTTGTTAATGCTTTCTTTTTCGTAAATTGCGGCAATTGTGACGCAGGCGAAATATTCATTCCTTTATTTTCTCAGCTGTGCGTTTATTTCATTCTTTTTAAGCTGACAAATCGACGAGCTCGTTATTTATGTGCATGTGTGTGTTCCGAGATTGTTGCGCGAGAAAACAATTTCGGAACGAGAGTCCCTCCATACCGCATTTTCTCGTATTTTTTTTTTTTCGTCACAGAGTTAGGAAACGCAAGTATTTTTTTCATACGTCTTTAGTTTCGTTAACGTGCAACGGGTTCGCGATTAGAGGCTGTTTGTGCACGGGGGGGGGGGGGGGGGGGGGTCAACGTTTGCAGCGTTGCCGATCGGGTTGATTGTTTCGCGAGCTTGATTAATTTATTTTCGTTTCTTTATTTGAAAAAAACTATGTTTTTTTCCATTTAAACACATATTCACATATGATTCTATTTTATTTATTTATTTATTTATTTATTTTAATTTAAAACAAATTAAAATTTAAATAAAATAAACTAATTAAAACTAAAAAGTTAATTTAACTATAATTCCTGTTTTTTCAAATGTCTTATTTTAATCGCTATTATTTCTCTCATTATTTATTATCATTATTTGTATTATTGCTCATTAGTAGTTGTAGTTTTTATTTCCCAGGTATACCCTTTCAAGTTTTTACACAGTACCCCTCAATACATAATTTTCCCTCGTAAGATTATTCATTAGTATTTATTATTATTTTTTATGGGGTCCAACGATTCCCCTTCTCAATTGAACCCTTTTCTGTCACTCCCTACCCGCACTCTGCTAGTCCGACTTAACGTTCCGTTGCATCCATAGCCGTCTTGAGGCCCGGTATACATTTGGACGGGAAAAAATTAAGGCCTTAGGCCACAATAACGGGTATAAAATCATGTGCGAATTTAACCATTTTTTTTCCTATGAAAAAGTGATTCACTCATAAAATTAATTACAAATCTATTTAGTATGAATATCAAGCGGTTAGAAATTATATATATATTTTTTTAATGTATAAATGGCCGTCTACTCGAAACTTCTCGAAACAGCTTTCTTCGAATTGGCGTGACAAATAACTTCAACAATTTTCATTCGATTTACTTCAAATTTAAAAGTTATGTTCCTAATTGCATTTCGCAAAGAAGTACGTACGGAATTTCTGATTAATCGAAGACTTCTCATTTTATGAGCAGTTATAACGAAATTTTTCATTGAAATCTCATTTCTTAAGTTCAAATACCTACAACTTTTGAATAAAACAACATTTTTTTAATTCCGTACATACTTCTCTAGGTATTCTAATGTAGATTGACGAGAATTTTTATTTTTTGTTCTACGTCAAAAATTGCGGATGCTAAATGTCACGCCGCGGGGTGCCTAAAAAAAGATAATAAACGAAAATATTATTAGTCGGCCATTTTGTACATCGAAAAAAAAAAATATATATATATTCTAACAGCTTGATATTCATACTACATAGATGTGTAATTAATTATATACGTGAATCACTTTTTCATACGAAGAAAAATTGTTAAATTCGCACATGATCTTATACCCGTTACTGTGGCCTATGGCCTTAAGCAATTTTGAGGGTTGAAACTAAGAAATAATTATTCTACATTTATCAAACTGTAGGTTTACTTTAATAGTACAATTAAATATAAAAAATATTTTTTTTAAAATTAATTTATCATCAAAATGGCGAAACCGTGGCAGTGTTACAGCAAGCTTTGATTTGGAAAAAAATTCAAACATTTTTTCAGTCCAAACATGTAACAGTTTCTGTGTGACAGTAATTAAAATGAAGAACACGGAAATTCAAAAGAATGGCATGCATTTACATTAACTTCTATTTACATTAACAAAGTTATGTACCAAATTTTACGAAAAATATTAACAATAGCAGGAGCTATTAACAATCTCGCGAAGGACCCTAACCCGTGAGAGACTCAACGGTATACTTGATTTTGGCCACGCGGTTGATATGAAACAAATAAAACGTGTTTTATCTGAAAATAGATAATATAGGTTAAGACTTGACCGAGTTTCTATTTGTTATCGTGTTATAATCATACAAAAAAGAAATGTATTTTTTTCGACTTTTTGAGGCAAAATAACATCATTAAGGTTGATAACCAGCGAAAAAATGTTAAGAAGAAAAACGTCAGTCAAGCCTAAACTACTATTACCTTGAATAAGTGTACCAAACTTCAAGTCAATCCGTTCATTAGATGTCGCAAAATCGTGGCCTAAGGTTCCGCACCCCCCCCCCCCCCCCACCCGCCTCTGATTGAGCTGAAATTGTGCACAAACCTTCCTTTTAATATTTTAAGACAACCTCTAAAGGAATTTTTAGCGACTCGCAATAGTTTTCGAGATATTGAATTTTAAAGTTTTTTTTTCAACGCGCATCGACTATATCTATATCTGCTACGTTTTTGTTCATACTTATAGATGTGATCGCGCGCTCCGTGTTGTCCAAACAACAATACCCAAACAAACTCAAACAACCTGAACAAACCCAAACCCAAAACTATTGCGCGTCGCCAAAAATCCCTTTAGGGGTTGTCTTAAGGAGGTACGATCACTTAAGGGTAAAAAAAAGTCTAAAGTTATTTTACCCACAGCTGCTCTGATTGATGTTTACTTATGTTGATTATTCGTATGCTGTGATTCGTGAACAAATAAAAACTGAAAAATTAGATTGTCAACAACTCGGTAGTAATCTTCGTAATAATAATAATAATAATAATATATCTACCATAAAAACGGACTAAAAAGACAACAATAAAAATCAGCCGGAAACCTAGTAAAATAGGATTGAATTACCTCAGCGGAATTAACACGATAGGCAGAATATAATTATACATATTATTGATACGGGATAAATGATAAAACTCCATAAATTGTTGTTTGCATATTTTGTGGCGGCTTCCATTTAAATTAATTTCAAAACAAAGCTGGATTATGTTCGCCAAACGCATCAGCTGTTACTCGCGACGTTGCTAAGTCTGTGGGTGCTATTTCGTCGTTCCGACCATTTTCAATCGGAAATTGAAAATTTCTTGTAATGTAGTGCTTTAACTACACGGTGTAGATTGATTTTCTTATTTTTGATAATATCTATTATATCCAATCTATCGAATTTTAGTTTTTCGAAGGGTTTAGTTGGATACGTGAGCAGAAAAACCACGATTACCGCACTTCCGGTTGACCGTATCCATAAGTTCGACTTTGCAGTTTTATTGCGGAAAAACTAAACGATCAAAATAGCTCATATTTTGGCAATAGGCGCATAAAGTATTCGTCGAAATCATATAAAAATTTCAAATCCGCAGTTGGATTCGTAGTAATGATCGTACCTCCTTAAAATATTGAAACGAAGGTTTGTGCACAATTTCAGCTCGATCGGCGGGGGGAGGGGGGTTTTCGAAACCTTGCCCAAATCGTATACACCGTTTTCAAAAAAACAGTTTGAGAAAAACGCGTTAAAAGTTTTACTAGCAGTTCTATTGTTGTAATCGAAAGTTCACCTTCAATCTGCGATTCCTGCACCATATGTTGAACCTTCTTTTTCAATTTGAGTTGCCTTAAGCGACGAACGATTTTTTGTTACTTTCCACAGTGTGTAACCCCTTAGATAAACGATTTTTCATAAGTCGACAATAATGAACGACGCGTTTCTCCCGATCCTTCGCTTCGGGCACTTTTTGTTCAGTTCCTTATTTCTCATGTCAGCCACGTGTGGTGTCACTTACGTACATGTTGTCCAGAAGAACACGTGTGTCTTTATGGGGAGAGAGAACCAGAGAGAGAGAGAGAGAGAGAGAGAGAGAGAGGGAGAGAGAGAGAGAGAGAACGAGTCGGATGTATCACGTGACACGAAGTCTTCAGTCTCCTCCTATCTCGAAACTTCATACTCTTCTCGGAAAAATCTTTTCAACGTCAGACGAGAGTTTCAGAATTCTCATTTTTTGCCTTTCTTTTGGGATCTCGTAGCTCTGCTCGACGATGAGCGCGAAGGGTGGGGGGGGAGGGGGGGTAAGCTGTAAACCATTATGGACGTCGCCGGGGGCGCCCACACAAAGCTCTCTCTTTCTCCCTCTTTCTTTCTCTCCCGCTCTCTCGCGGGCCTCCACACTCGCATGCGCGCCGCGAGCGAGTGAGCTGCAGACACAGCGTGGAACAGAAGCGTACCCGCCTCGGCAGATGTTTTTCCCTCGCGCTGGCAACTTTTTATGCGCTCTCTTTGTATACAGGCTATTTCACATCGAGCGGTGGCTCGAAATTGGGACGTGGAAAATTTATATCCGAGCTACCCCGTTTGGCTTTGCCGAATAAATTACGAAAACAAAGTTTTTCCACGTGTTGCTATCGCGCAATCGAGGGCGCACAACCTCGCAATTGGACGACCAATGAGTAATAATAATTCAGGGTATATTGCGAAATATAACGGGAGCTTATTCATCTTTGACTTTCTCTTGAATTCATCACATACAGAGTGCGGGAGAAAAAAAACACTTATTTACTTCACACATTTCGTACACTCGACTTTTTTTTCCACGTTGCAATAAACAATAATTAAATATATATTGTTACCATTATCGTATTATTATTACGCTTTTTCAAATATATTATTAATTGAATGTGTTATGTAAATAATTATCGCTCACGTGTTTGCTTAAAAAAAAAACATCGAAGTATTTAAAAAATGTCGAATCTTTGTTTTGAAAAGTAATAATTTTTTGTTTTTAGTATAGATGATCATAATGATAATATGAAATGAAGAAAAATAAAAAATAATGAGAATAAAATATTAAAAAAAAAAACAATATATCTTTAGTGGATCTTTAAATATTCATTGTTTTTTTATTGAATTCTTTTTGTTTTTCGAATGCATTATGTTTATTTGTAGTGCGTGCACCCTAGCCTTTTTCTGTCCGTCTGTCCCTAGTCCCTTTGTCCCTTACCCTGGACCACGAAAAGCGAGGAATACCTCGAATTTCTTTCTCACTCCGATCTCACGAGCTCTACGGTCCAAACCCCGTATTTACCTGATGCTTACCTGCTGCTAGGAGGAGAAGATAAAAGAAACGAGACAGGAGGCAAAAAGAAATCTCGGCCTCCGCATCATCTCTATACCTGTTACTTCGAGACCTGCAGCCCAATTTTGAAAATTCTCGCGAGCCTTAACTTTCGAAGCTTCGTGGAAATGAGAAGGTATGCTCGCCCGAAATTTTCGTTAGAGCAAAAACACTAGCAACGCTCAAATAACGGCCTCAATTAAAGTGATGATAACAATAATAACGACAATAATGATAATAATGAGGGCGCCGATAATGATGGCGATTATAATAACGCAACAATACTCTGAATATTAATAGCCATTAAAATGGTGAACAACAAAAATAACCATAAATCGTACTGATAGCGATAACACGGAACGATAATGAAAACGAGGGAAAAACTGTAAATAAAGTTCCGTCTTTTTTTCTTTCTTTCGATGTACCGCTATATTATTGTGCCGGAAAAACGACTATACGTATAGCCGCCAAGAGTCGGCCTCCTTAGTAACGCGTTGCCAGAAATAATAACAATAACAATAATAAATTACACAAAAAGAATAAAAAGCAAGAAGGCGAGCGCCAGCGAGAAGGAGAGGAAAGGAACGAGAGCGAAAGAGACAAACCGAGCGTAGTGCGATCGTTATATTTGCGCTTACGGTGTCACGACCTGCCTCAACTCGGTGCAACACTTGATGAATACAAGCTCATGTGCAGACACGCATACGCGAATACGAACGCACGGGAGTAGCAGGACTTCGTGTGCGTGCAGTGCGCGAAGATCGCGAGTCAATAATAAATAAATATATATATATATATATATGTGCGTGTGTGTGTGTTTTTTCACGTCATGTTTTTTCTTACAAAGTGTTCTTATCACTAAGCTTATAAGGTAAATGTCCCAATTATTGAACAGCTAAGGATCTGGGGGATTGAATTCGGTGAGAAAAAAATATAAAATCAAGAAAAAACCATTGCTTTCATGTTCAAATGATACTTTGATATTTTTACTTTCGAAAGATTACCCTTTAAATAATTTTTAAATGATTTGAAATTAAAAAAAAAGAATATCAATGTGAAGCATGCAAATGTCCCGATTATTGAACACTGGAAGTGCCTATGTCCCTAATATTGAACAGGCATGTCCCAGTTATTGAACACTCGATAATTCTTTTTCCGTTCTGAAAATATTATTTTGGGTACAATATTAAGAAATGAAAGCAAAATCAAACACTTCAAGAATCTTTTATTAATCATGTGAAAATACAAAAATATATATTTAGTCTCTTGTGACAGGTTTTTGGTTCATTCGCATTTGGTTTATTTTTGCTTTTCAACTCGACCACTATTTTATATTTCTTTTCAGCTTCCTCGTTTTTATGTTCTGTTTTTGTTTGATTTTGTCGCAGCTTGGCTCCCTGAAATATCGGAGAGCAAAAAATATTGACCATTATATTCGTATTTTTAGGTTACATTTAGGTTATATTTTCTTTTTACTTTTCTTTTTATGTTTATTGCACGAAAATACAAATAAAAGAATATATGACGATCTTAGAGTTATTATTAAAAGAATAAAGGTAAGTTTATTCAGGAACTTACAGTTTTTGTTTGAATAAATCCGATTCACACGATCTGTCACACGTTAACTGTCTCGATGTTTTGATGGGTTTAATGATGCCATCTTGGAGAATTCGAGTGTCCAATAATTGGGACACACTGCATTTTCTATGTCCCAATGATCGAACACCGTTTTTGTAAACAAATAATTAATTTAAAAAAATATTTTAATTGTTATTTGTAAGAAATTTTCTGAAGAACCTGAAACGCCTTTACTTTTCGAGATGCGACAGTCTTTGCATTTTTTATGCCCTTATGCACGAATCATCGGGTCACCGTTGTTGATTAAGTAATTTTTTTCTCTATTAATTGAAGCTTTTTTTGCACAAGTAAGGTAACATTTCGATAGCGAAAAGTTCCATATATGTAATGAAATTTTTATAAATAAGTAAATGCATGCAGGTGAATGAGAAATAATAAAAATACAAGATAGTGGTCAATAATTGGGACCTGTTCAATAATTGGGACATTTACCTTACTCTACTGTAACGTTGCATTACGAATACCAGGTGTAGAAGTATGAAACCGCAATTTCTTTGTAAAAATTACACGTCAGTTGTTTGAAAATGATAAAAACGAATGGAGACAGCTTTCTGCGTCACATTCAATTGATCCGCGAGTTCTTGTTGACTTTGAGTATCATCTTCATCCAATAAGGCTTGCAATTCGTTGCCTGCGAACTTTTTCGGTGGTTTCCCACGCTCTTCGTTTCTCACGTAAAAATCACGACTTTTGAATTTTTTGAACCACTCGAAACACTGTTTTACCAAGAGCATGTTCACCGTAAGCTTCGACAAGCATTCGATGCGATTCTGCAGCAGTTTGATTCAAATGATAACAGAAAACCAATGCTGTCCGCAAATCGTAGTTCGTAGGCACAAAACTCGACATGTTCAAGGTTATAGAAAAATATACCGGTGTAGGGAACTTGGGTTGTTGTGTGTTGAAAATTTTCGTCAGCTGTTAGAGGAAAATGATGGCGCTGCAGAATCGGTCTTACGGTCCCTAAGCTGATGGCTAGCACCATCTATAGGGAAATTCCGGTTTCATACTTCTACACCGGGTATCAAGACTATCCGAGAGAGGTGAAGTAAGCGGGCTGGCGTAGCTCAGTCGACCGGCAATCGAAAGATCCCGGCTTCGAATCCCGGCCCAGAAACCGACCGCATTATTGCTCGGATAGGTCTTTTGGAGTTTTTTTTTCGGGGGATTACAAATGGCGCCCAACGTGGGGCCCACTGCCGAATCGAGAGTATACGGAACCAGAATTAACCTTGATTGCCGTGGTAAAGAATCCCCTCCCTGGGATAAAAGTCTCATTGAGTTGGACCCCCCATTCCTGGCCTCGCGCCAGGACGGCCACCACCCCCGCGTCTGTAGTACCCGTGCGTGTTGAGTTTAGTTTGGGCAAATTTCGAATCGACCCTTCCTAGTCGGATCGATTCTGGCAGGGGGGAGCTGTAACGTTGCGTTGGGAATACCGAGACTATACGAGAAAGGTCAGGTAAGCGGGCTGGCCTAACTTAGTGGTCATACCAGTCGATCGGCAATCGAAAAGCCCCGAATTCCCGAATCCCGGCCCAGAAGCACACCGCATTTTTCTCGGTTAGTTCTCTTGGAGTTTTTTCGAGGGATACGAAACTTACACTGTTCTTTTGTAATCTCTGTTAGCAGCGTTTGTAGATTTCTGTTGATTTACTCTTCCTCTTTATTTTCCATCCATTTTGCCAGATTTTCGACTTTTTAATTTTTCTACCTGTTTAATTTTTTCTACCTTTTAAATTTTTTCCTAGGCTTTTTTGCACATACACTTATGCACCAAGTTTTCCACTGTTTTTTTTTACAAACCCTGCACCTGTTATCGGTATACCCACTATACCCCTTTTTCGCCATATTTCCACATCCTAAGGGGGCTTCTCACTTTAGACGGTAAAACGCTATTTTCGCGAATTTTTTTGATATGTTGATTTTATAGATATTGATATAAAAGTTCTTACACATGATAGATACACTTTTGAAATACATAGATAATTTTTTTAAATGCATTTATGTAACCCAAACAAACTTTAAACGCGTTTTTCTCGAAACAACGTTTTTCGACGGCTTGTTGATAAAATCTTCGAAACTACTGAACCGATCCTTATGAAATTGTAAACACATATTCTTTACAACTATAGCTATAGCGCATATCAAGGACTTTTTTAATTTTCATGTTTTTTATTTCTTGGCCAAAAACTGTGAAAGACACGTTTTTTTTAAATGTTTGCCATTTTGTTATTTTTTAATATATCAACAATCGTATAATATGCGCTATAGCCATTTCCATACTGAATGTAAAACAATTTAATTTTTTCATTTCGAATGATCCATCTCCGAGATTTCCTCAACAGCGCAGACCTACAATTTTTTTGGGACATTTTTTTAACTACCATTTTCGTCTATGAATAGTGACTTACATAAATAGACAATTTTTTAAATGTATTTCGAACGAGTATTGATAAAGTGTAACAACTTTTATATCAATATGTATAATATAAACCTATTTTAAAAAATCTCGCTCAAGTTTCTTTTGTTTCGCCCACTATCTTTGAATCCTCCCACTACTTCTCTTTCTCTATGCAATTCTTTCTGTTTTTGTATTGTGCGTAAATCGCCAATTTTTATATTTCGCTCCAATTATGTTGAATTTCTTGGTCGACTCTTGATCTCGTCCGCCATGTGGTAGTTTTAATTTAAAAAAAACAATTAAAATTTATTGCATATAATATTAATAATTTGTGAGAATTTTAATTTTAATAGTGAAAAACAAAATGTAATTGTTTCGCGTATACTAATTGTTAATAAATAAACTTTAATGGTTATAATATGATATTATCATTGTAATGATACATATAGTTGTCCATTTCGATATAATATTATATGAAAATTGTATGCGATACATAACATTTTTGTTTTTTAAATGAGGTGTGTGCGTGTGTGTGTGTGTTCGGCTGCGAGTGAGTAAAAGGATCGGGTAGGGAGAAAGCTTAACGATAAATTAGCAAACGTTGATAGAATTCAAGACTCGTTTATTCACCTCAAACCCCCTCGCCCAATCGTTTTCGTTCAATTCCCCGTCGTTCAGCTCATGCTGCTCGTGCCTCCCACCCCCTCGCCCCTTCGTCATACCCACCCCTCTTTCTTCCACCCACGTACGTTCGTACGCAATTCCTCGCTTGTCGCAAATTTCTTGCAACATCCTGTCGTCATTAGTAAAACCACGACGACGACGATGACCACAACGCGGCGAGAATTCTCCACACAACAAAAACACACATTCTACGGTCGTTATGTCAGAGCTGCTCGAACTTCCGGCTAATTTGCGTCAAAACGCTCGTTTTTTACGCACAGTTTTATTTATCATTATTATCGACCGTGTCTCCCAACGGAGCATCACACCCGTATAAGTTGTTGCCAATTAGATGCCGATATTCCGATCGTTATCGATCTCCACCGCTGATACTTTTCTTCAACGTCGTTCCTTAGCTGATCCGCTTTTCAATGCTTTTTCCATCGTCCCGGCGTTGCGATTATGAACCCATGTTGAATTGTGTAGAAAATAGCCTGTTTTTTTAAATTCTCTTTTCTTCTGTATATAGAAAGCACGTTTGGATGTTTCTTATGAATAAGCCTCGAAAGCGCGCGTTGCATAATGTGCTCGGTATATGATATTTAATAAGAGACGGGTTCGAAAATAGGATTGACGAAGACGCGAACAAGCTGGCTCGCGATGTTACTGACAGCCCGAAATTTCGCTTCAATTACGCTTAATTGAGTCTAACCCCCGTAAGTGTCTCAATTGTGCTATTTTTATTGCTATTGTTAATATCAGTGCCTGCTACTGCTTTGTCATTATTACCATTGGTCACCACTACAACTGTTGATAATGCTACTACTGTTGGAATTATTATTATTATTGTTATTTCATTGTTCTACCATAAAATAAGAATAATATACAATATGGCGGGGAATGTAATGAGGGGGAAGACCCCGTACATTGAAATCTACGATACAATGTAAATTATAATAATATAATTATTATCATTATTTTGTTACTGAAAAAAAAACGACCGATATAAAAGACAATATAACCCACGATGGTGGATTTGCGGTAACAGCTTGCTATTCATACTACATAGATGTGTAATTAATTTTATGAGTGAATCACTTTTTCATACGAAAAAAAAAATTGTTAAATTCGCACATGATTTTATACGCGTTACTGCGTGGCTTAAGGCCTTAAGTTACAGTCAGTGTATCAGAGATTCGCAAAAAATAAGGGGCCGTCTATACCGGCACGGGTTTTCGTCACTTTTCCCGTACCCTCGGCACATGCGGTATAGTGTAGATTGACACGGCTCTGGACGCAACAGAAGTTAGGTTAGATTAACAAACGACGGGTATAGAGTGCTAGAAAAGGGTTAAATTAGGAAGGGTAATGAGTAAAAATCTGCAAGATTATCCGTTGGACTTTAAGAATTAATTAAGACCTCAATACGATACAATATAAAATACAATATGAATTATAATGTAAAATAATGACAATCATAATAATAAAGTAGCTATAATCATATTCTTATCATTGCTGTTATCGTCATAATCACCGTTATTGTTATATTGTTATATGTTATTATCATTATACTTACTTATTATAATGGTAGACTTTATTGCTCCGGGCAACACACTTCGTCAGCTTGCGCTGGAAAACATTCACCTTCCCCCGGGGGTTAGGCTCGGTCGTAATCCAGACCGGAACAATAACGCTGGGCGACACTCGAGGGTTCCGACACTAAGGTAAATGTCCCAATTATTGAACAGCTAAGGATCTGGAGGATTGAATTCGGTGAGAAAAAAATATAAAATCAAGAAAAAACCATCGATTTCATGTTCAAATAATACTTTGATATTTTTACTTTCGAAGAATCACCCTTTAAATTATTTTTAAATGATTTCAAATGAAAAAAAGAATAGCAGTGTGAAGCATGCAAATGTCCCAATTATTGAACACTGGAAGTGCCTATGTCCCTAATATTGAACAGGCATGTCCCAGTTATTGAACACTCTCGAGAATTCTCTTTCCCTCTTGAAATTTTGTCCCTGAAATATCGGAGAGTAAAAAATATTGAACATTACATTCGTATTTTTAGGTTTCATTTAGGTTATATTCTCTTTTTACTTTTCTTTTTGTGTTTATTGCACGAAAATACAAATAAAAAATATATTTCACGATCTTAGAGTTATTATTAAAAGAATAAAGGTAAGTTTATTCAGGAACTTACAATTTTTGTTTGAATAAATCCGATTCACACGATCTTTCACACGTTAACTGTCTCGATGTTTTGATGGGTTTAATGAAGCCATCTTGGAGAATTCGAGTGTTCAATAATTGGGACATACTGCATTTTCTATGTCCCAATGATCGAACACCGTATTTCTTAACAGATAATTAATTTAAATAATTTTTTTTAAATTGTTATTTGTAAGAAATTTTCTGAGGAACCTGAAACGCCTTTACTTTTTGTGATGCGACAGTTTTTGAATTTTTTATGCCCTTACGCATGAAGCGGTGCGTCTTAGCAAAAACGATAAACAGTTACCATGAGACGTCAAATCGGGTCACCGTTGCTGATTAAATAATTTTTTTCTCCATTAATTGAAGCTTTTTTTGCACAAGTAAGGTAACATATCGATAGCTAAAAGTTCCATATATGTAATGGAATTTTTATAAATAAGTAAATGCATGCAGGTGAATGAGAAATAATAAAAATACAAGATAGTGTTCAATAATTGGGACATTTACCTTACCTCGGCCGCCGCCCAGTAAAAAAAAAACGCGCGAGAAGTCCAAAAAATCGCTCTGCGATAGCCGCTCCCTCAAGCCAGAGAGTGAGCGGCTACCGCAGTCCACAATCGTGTTGCCTAAATAAACGGAGGGATTCAAGTATGACCGCCTTCTGCATGCGACCCGCTAGCAACCGGACACCGGGTTTGCAAACCGGTATGCCGGCGAGGCCCGACACAAAAGGCTCTTTCACCTCTCCAAGCGCGCCGATGATGAGGACTCCGAGAGTCGCCCTGAATCCCCGGTACAAACGACGCAGCGCGGCCAGGAGAGGCTGATACTTAACCCGTTTCTCCTCTTCCTTTCGCGACACGTTCACTTCGGCCGGAGCCGAAAACTCAATTATGTATATCGCCTTGTCGTCGAAATCGAAGAGGACAACATCAGGCTTAGTCGCTTGAAGCGGTCCGATGATCGGGAACGCGAAGTTCCAATTAATCTTGCAACTATCGCCCACGACAACGGACTCAATATCTCCTGGTAAATAAGGCAGCACGAGCTCCCGGTCTATCCCATAAGAGTGCCGTAGATAGGTAGTATAACACCCTCAGGGCCGCGTTATGGCGGTGGACATAGCCGGAGACTGCATATACCGGGCAGGCCGATAGCAGATGCATTAGTGCCTCCGGCGATTGTTTGCATGCACGACACAAAATGGTCGGCAGAGGCTGTCCCATAACGCCACCGCGATAGACCAGGGTGTTGATGACTCCGTCTTGGCGGGCGCAGATAAACCCTTCGGTCTCGGACATCAGCCCAGCTGACCGCAAGAAGGAAAAGATCAGCTGTGCGGACAGCCCTTGCTCCTCGATATGGTGGAAAAGCACACCATGCATAGGTCTGTCCACGTGCTGCCGAGTCAGAACAGTCTGCTCGACAGCCCTGATTGCCCGCCGACGTCGGGACTTGGGCAACCGAGCGACGGAGTCTGTTGGCAAGGCGCCACGCCGGCGCTGGCGGAACTCCAAGCCGAGGGTCCCAGCCGCATTATCTGCCGCCTTATAAAGAAGGCGAACCAGCATGAGCTTTGTGGGGCCCCAGCCCCACAAAGCTCATGCTGGTGCACAATCTCCAGGAGCGGGTCCGAGCTCGTTATTACATCGCTTGCTATTCCGAGGACTATGCGGTCATGAAGACACTCCAATCCCAAGAGGCTACGCCCGCCGCTCTGACGCAGCATATAAAGGCGGGGATGGAAGATCGGGGGTGCAGACTCCGCTGGATGTTCATTATCTTGCGTGTGCCGATGTCCAGCTGTCTGAGCTCGTCTCTACGCCATTTGACAACGCCAAATGAGTAGAGCAGGACCGGGACAGCGAGCATACTGGTGGCAGTGATGTTATTTTTCCCAGACAGATCTGATTTCCAGATTCGCCTGAGACGCCGCCTATACTCGCTACGGAGGGCCCCTTTGACACCCTCAGCGTCTGGTACGGAGCGCTGATCGATGCCAAGGTACCGGTAAGACCCGCCGGCGTCCAGGTGTTTGAAGACGCTCCCGTCCACCAGCCGAACATCCGCCGCGACACCCTCTGCTCTCCCTCTCCTAAGATGAAGCACAGCGCACTTGTCCAACCCGAAACCCATTCCAGCCACCCGCGTGTACGTCGCTACGATGTTCAAGAGGAGCTTAAGCACCCCCTCCCCGGGAGCGTATAGCTTGAGGTCATCCATATAAAATAAATGAGTGATCCCTAGCCCACGCTCCCCGGGGGCCCCGCTTCGTACCCGCGTGCTGCCCGCAAGGCGATTGGTAGTGGTAATAGTGAGACGCAAAACAGGAGTGGGCTGAGAGAATTTCCCTGGATAATCCCCCTCCTGTACCCCACCTCTCCAGTCGATACGTTACCTCCACCAGTTCTAACTGTGAAGCATGTCTTTCAGAGCGGCATGAGCTGCTTGATGCATCCCACTATGTAAGGACTCACCGAAAGGCGTTCGAGTAGGTGTATAATCAGTTTGTGACTGACAGTGTCAAACGCCTTACAGTAGTCTATCCAAGCGACTGAGAGGTTACGCTTGTGCTGGACCGCGTCCTGCGTGATGCAGCGGTCCACCAGCAGGTTCTCCTTACAACCTCCTAGCCCTCTCTTGGATCCCCTCTGTTCGTGTATCTCCCGGCATACAGGCTCGATCTCGCGCAGAACACGCTCATAAAGTATCTTTGTGAAGATCTTACAGAGCGCATTCAGACACGTTATCGGGCGGCAGTTGTCCGGACGAGACAGATCCCCCCCCCCCCCCCCCCGGTATGGATGCACGTGAATTTCTTCCACAAGAAGATGTTAATCCCATCCGGCTCGGGAGCGGTGTGGTTCCTCATGCTACTCACTGCCTTCTCCACTTCACCCCGCGTGACTGGAAGACGCTCGACACGCTGAATCGACTGTTGCCAGCAAAACGCGCCGAACCGCCCCAGAGCTGGAGTGCTTTCATCAAAATGACCCTCCTCGCTATACAGTTTTCCCCAAAACCGCTCCACCTGAGCAGCTGTTGACGCTTTGTCGGGGGCAGGCGTAGGTGGCTGGAACCAGCGGCCTGGGTCAGAGCAGAAGAGGGCGTTGTCAAACGCCCGACCTAGCTGCCTCCCTAGGGATTGCTTCACAACCCTCAGGTTCCGCACCTTTTCCACGAAGCGTTCCTTCACTATAAGAAGGTTAGCTTTGTTCAATGTGTGGTGACGGCATTTCAGTTCCGAGCTGATTTTTCGGATTTTCGCGGTGAACGCCCTCCCCGCCGTAATGAAGTCTAACACAAACTGAACACGGGATGCCTGCCTCCGCGCTTCATTGATCTTATTCTGGAGCTGTGCAACGCGCCGCCGAGTTTTGACCGTGAATGCCGCATTAACATTGCGCATCCGAGGTATCAACAGCCGCGCGATACACAGCCCAGTTCAAGCTGAGGAGATCAGCAGTCTCAGGAGTCACTGCCGCAAGGGACTTATTTGCCGCTTCTAGGCAACCAGGCTGAAGAGAAAATTTTCCAGTGATTCTCTCCTTCCTTGTTCCCCAGTCCTCTGTCAAATCGACGCGCCAACGGGGGGAGGGGGGGGGGGGGGGGGTTCCGACTACCGGGGGGACCGATCTTGAGGCCGTTGGACAGAGCTCCGCGCTGAACGCGCGGAAGAGCGCCTGCCGGACAACTTTGGTGGTAGTAACAAGAGATCGTAGCCTTGTCGTCGTAAGCAGGCGGCCTGGTCTCGCAGATGTTGTTGCGAGAGGTGCGCGAGCTCTGGGTGTGCTTGGCTCCACAGACGTTGCAATCTCGCCATGTAGCGCCGCCGCGATGGTACGCTATCCCTCAAGCAGCGGATAAGGTCCTCCCTGAGTTGCTCCGTCCACTCGAGGCGCCGATTTCGAGCCGTGTTCGTTGCCGTGGATTCTTTCTGGGTGCCCCGCCCAACTGATCCTTGGTCCCCATCCGAGAGGGACCGGCTGTGGGGGGCTTGACTAGGCGTTGTTGGAACCTAGTTTTCGGCGTGCTAGCTGGTTGGCCTAGCACGTCGGTGGCTATTGCTAGTAATAATAATAATTATTATTATTATTCTTGCTGTCGTTCTTGTTGTAAATGGCTATTGCTGTCGTTATTATTTTTCAAAAGGTTGGTATTATTTTTATTATCATCATTTATATTATTATTCTTATATGACTGTAGGTTCTATATGAAAGAAAAGTGACGCAAATCGTTCATATTATTTCTCGGCAATTCGCTGATTAATGAGAAACAGACACAAGGTCAATAATTGCACAAAAAGTAGCGCTTATTTTTTTTTCTCTTCATTTATTTTATTTGCGTTTTTTTTGTCGTTTCACGCGTAAAAAGCCTGTACGAGAAGAGGGAGAGCAAACGAACACAAGTCTCGAAATGTGTGCAGACACTGTACATATATTATTGAACGTTTGGGAGAGGCTAAAGCATTTAAAGAGCTTCTGGCTGTGTGTGTGAAGTGTATTTATTTTGGTGATGAGGTTCGAAAGAAAGAGAGAGAGCGAGCGCGGGAGGGGGCCGAATTATGTTCGATTCCTGATAAGTGAGGTAGATAGATGAAAAAGTACGGCGGAATTAATTGCCTCGTGTTGTTAACACAGCTGCCACATATTTTGCGTCGCCGTACTTTTTTGTTTTTCATTCGATCGACCCGATTATTCGTACAAAAGCAAACGGGAGCGAGAATTTATTCGATTACGAGAATTCGATATTTTGTGTTTTTCAATTGGAAGTAGAGGTGCTTTGAAAAAAAAGAGAATAGCGATGAAGGTCGAAAGAACGCAAACAAAAACGATCGCGAAAATAAAGTACCTCCGAGTCTTTTCTATAATCGTCGTAATTTTTTACAATACGACTTTTATAAATAATATCGTTGTAAAAAAAAATTCATAATATTTATAAAGCAATAATGGTAATAATAAGAATAATAATGATATCACCGATGCGCGCGCACCCTTGCCCACAGTTTCGACCGCGCGGTTAGTTCGCGCATGCTCGCTAGATGGCGATCACCCGGTGGCGCGCGCTGGGGTAGTTATCAAGAACGGGCCGGAGAACAAAGCGGTACACGACCAGAAAAGTTGTAGGAAATCGATCGGGAAATAACCAGGAACAAACGAGGAAAATAAAACTGGGGTTTTGCCGTTTTTGGAATTCTTGAGGAGGTAAAATCGGGACTGTATTCAATTTAGTATTTCGACAACATATTGTTTGTTGGTTATCTACTTGCTAAGGTAGCATATGAGCGTATACATACACTTGTTTGCATTTCCTGATAGGGAAAGAGACAGTAAAACGTACGCAGATCATTATCCGAGCGAAAATGGCCTAGAGTGCAAAGGTTTATGCCACAATTATCGGAAAATCGTGAGCGTGAGTGCACGCTGTACACATAGCACTTCTGTACGTGGTACAACTCACAGGACGAACTTTTATTCTCGTACGACGGTACTTTGCTTACGCGAAGCGCTCCGCTTGTAGCCACCTGGCGGATTGTTGACGAAATACATTTCAGGTAATGTCGACAAGGCGTTCAAAAACTAAAAATTACCCGCTTTACTTTTTTGCCGCATAAAATAATTTGGCTGTTCTTTATGCTCAAATCATTAGTTATCCCGGTATTTATGATAAGCATTCTTATCCTGGTCGATTATCATTGATGAAATGGATGCTTTTAACGATGAATCGAATTACAACAGATGTATTGGTTTCATCCCAATCAGTAATAAATATCTTTGACGAGGTGAAAAGCAAACTAGCTTTTATTTACTTCTTCAAGACAGGCTTCACTTTGCAGAACATGTCAATGTTCTAGCCGGGTAGACATTATGTAAAGTGGTACTTGCTCGTAATGTATCCCGGCCAGAAGATTGTAATTTCCAAACATAGAGGGATAGCCGTAAAAAACGAGTCAGCAATTTTCCCGGTTTGTTCCATGGGAGGGCCCGGTCAGGTAAATCAGACAAGGCAATTCTGGTCAGCACCGGACCCAAGTAGGACACAAGCCCGGTCACATTTCTGCACGGGTGGACATAAAATAGGGAATGCCGGGTCACATTTCTGCACGGGTATGGGGCGTGAAATCCTCGGGCTATTCAAATAGAAATGAAGGGTGTCCCAAAATTCACGCAAAATTTGAATTTTGCGCCATTTGTGTGGTAAAGTGTTGCCAACGAAAAAAATAAAGCGTGATAGCTGAAAGTTCAGAATCCAGGAACATCGATTCTCGGCACCGTGGTCAAGAATTGCAAATTTCGAGAAGCTCTTTGCAGCGTATTCTCACGAAAGATTTGCATTTTCATGGATATCATGGCCGTTGAGGCCATTACCCGATATGCTATTTCATACATAACCCTTACTGTATACTTTATGGATCAATAGCAAATTGACCATTGTTTTAAATGAAAAACCTGCGTTTTCTATAAAAATGACTTATTGCGTGAATTTTGGGACACCCTTTATAAAGCGAAGAGCTTGGGAAGGACTTGTGAAGATATTCTGTAATCCAGGAGATTCCGAAGAAAAGAAGCTTAGGGAAGTGAATATAGGAGTAGTAGTAGTGATTATTCCTTGCATACCGTTTTAAGGGTGTTTACATTAGTGCCCTTCCCATCACCTTTAAATACATGTTTACATCGGGCTTACCATTAATTACATTGGTTTTCTTATTCTCTTACATCTACCTCAGTATTCTGATTTCTCGAATGGCCTAATGTAGTTACATAGTTGTACCCGTTGCTTTGGCAGTTGCGCCTCTATTTTACGGTCTATTCATATCCCCCTGCACTTTCCCAACCAGTGTTTCATCTTCTCTACTAGCTCTTAATTGAGTTTCTCCTGAATTTTTGGACACTCGCAAATTTATATCGAATTTTCATTTTCTTCTTTGCAAATCCATGTTGGAGTCTGCATACCCTTTTTTGCCGTACCTTCCGATATTACCACATCTAATCCTTGCCCATGTTTCTTTCATTTGTCCACTGATCGCCTCGTCTTTCCAATATCTTCCCATGTGAATTCCTATTTTCCTATGCGTGTATTCCTTGCAGTGTGTGGGCACGTCCATCTTGCTTCAATCGTATTAAGTTTCTCGTTCAATTTTGATTGTTATGCCTCTTTCTATTTGTTCGTCTAGCTCCCTTATATTCCCATTCAATATGGTTTGCCAGATTTCTCCCGCACCTGCGCTTTGAATGGCTTCTTCTATTTCTTTCCCCCATTTTGATGGGTTGCCATTTGTAGTTGCTCGTACTTACTCCCTTACGCATTTTTCAGGCCTTCTACCTCCTCCATCTTCATTATTTCTACTAAATATCTCGCGGCTCTTTTTCATGTTACGACCTCCATTCCCCGGCGTCCCGCTTCCATTCGTCATATTTAGTTTTGGGTGTTTCAACTAGTTCCCATGGCCATTTTGACATATCTTGCCTGAAATGTTTCCACCTGTTCCCTCCCCTTCCAACTCTAAATTTCAGATCCATGCAGCATTCTACTTTTTTTTTACTATTGCGTTCATTAGGTCTATAATCGTCCTTTGAGACTACTAATGTTTGCACTTTGCATTTGATGACTTTGTCATTTTTCCCATCAGGATTTCAGTGTTCTTCGAAGGTGTTTCCCGTAGACACCCACATACCTAAATGTTTGTACTCTTTGACTATTTCCAGCTATTTATCCTGGTATTCCCATATCTGGCTTTCCTGTTTTCGCTCCTCCATTTATAAAAACCATAATTTTTGTTTTATTTATATTGACGGTTAGCTTGTTTTCTTCCACATAATTTTCCATTCTTACTAGCATGTGTCTCAAGTCGTTCTCTTTGTCCGCTACGATTACAATATCATCGGCAAATTTTAAGGCGTATATTTTTTCGCTTCTGACTACTTATCTCTAGCCAAGTAAATATAGTTAATTGTTACATTTGATGGTACATTATTAATACCTACAAACCGGAACATTTTGTTTCGCCAAGGATGTTGTCGCTCATAAACGAAGTAATCGGCAAATACGTCTTTTGAGGTTAGAATGGTATTTTGTGAACGTTCGCGAGAACGCCTTATCCGGACGCAACAAAAACAACGCGTTGTAAAAACTGTTGTTATTAAGGAGTAAGGCCCAAAAAAAAAGGTTTTTTCACTAATTTTTTGCTCCCGAAATTGAAGGTATTTGAAAAAAAACTTTTAATGGTGTTATCGGGGATACATTAAACTTTATTATAAAATTTTTTTACAGTAAAAAAAAAACAAAATGGCGGTTCCACAGCTATCTTCCCGGGACATGTTTTGCTTCCAGGGCTCCGCGGCACGCAGCACCACTGGTGCACTTTTGAAACTAGAACAAAACAACAAAAAAACCATTAATCTAGCGGGCTATAGCTAGAGAATGTCGATCGGATTTTAAAAAGTATCAATTTTTGTGGATTTGGCGTGCGTTTGAAAAAAAAATTGATTTTTGACGAAAAAAACGGCAAGTTTTTTGTTAATAAAAAATCAATAAATAAAGTTCTTGAAAATTCCGATCGACATTCTCAAGATAATGTAAATGTTCACATCTGGTTAAAATTTCAAGTAAAAAAAATGAAAATTGTTCGAGTTATGCTGCGTGCCATTTTGAAAAACCATGTTTCGAGAAAAACGCGTTTAAAGTTTTGCGAATAGTTTTTTATTGGAAAAAATTAAAAAAAGAAGTTAAAAAAATTTTTTACCGTTAGTCTGCAATCCCAGCACCATACATTTGTCCTTCGATAGCCAAATTTTCGTCTTCTTCGTCTTTCCTGGTTGATTTTTGGAGCGCCTGCGCACTTTTGGCCGCGTCGCTCAGAGATGTCTCCGCGTGCGTGATGCGTTTGGCGTCGGCTTCGATGCAGAAATTATATAACTGTACACCAATTTCCACCTCCAACATCTTGAATATTTGCAAGACGTTGGTAAGGCCGCCATTGAATATGCAAACAGCGATATCCGTCGCAATATCTAGTACCGTTTTTCCGCTTGAGGATGATTTGGGGGCCAAACTCCAAACGGTAGCGTTGAAACTTTCGTTATTGTTTTGAGTATAGGCCCCCAAGCAACGCTCCAGCAACTCGTCCCGGCTCAATTCCATGTAGATGGGTTTGATGGCTTGATAAACCTCCTCACTCATTGGCTGATTGTGATGATACGCATCCAAGGCATTTTCTGCTTTCGCTTTCTTCCAACTGCACCAATTCTCCGAACATTTTTCGTGCTGAGGCTTTTCATCCGTTGACATTTTGTGAAAAAGGGTTGCCCAGATCTCATTTTTCATATTTTTGATGGAATCGGAATTTCGACGGATTGCTAAGCCGTAATAAATGCTTAGTTCGTCAATCAATTTGGCAGTGAGTTTTCCTCTTCCCCCGAGACCTTTTGTTCCTTTTTTTAAGTTTCTCAATCGAGTGCCCATTCTTTTTTGCACGTGATCTATGCACTCTTTTTTTTTAACATCAACATTTTCATAAGGCTTCGAATCCACGATGCCTTTGAAAGTTTTGGAATCGCCATCTCCGATATAATTGCAGTCGTTTCGGAGCAAGTTTTGACACGCTTGGCGGCGACCTTCATTTCCTAAGGACAACAAATTTTTTTTCGCACAGGACCTTTTTTTTCTTATTCTAGAGGGTTTAAACTATTTTTTAAGCCAATAAAAAAAAATCGATTTTTCAAAAAGTTTACAGTGGCCTTACCCCTTAAACTCGATCTATGTCGGTCGTATTGCACGCTCGTTATTGAAAATTTCGGTAACCACTCTGTCGTTTTCTCGGTGAACGAAAAATTGCGTCATAATCGTTCGAATAAAAGATCGCCGAGTTATCCAGGTTTTCGAGCAACAATGTCGACGCCGGGGATCCTCTCGTGTATCAAATGAGCACGGGCACGATTTCGTTACATTCGGAGATACTCGACCGCGTTGCTTTGACGCAGGCAATCGATGCGTGTTTTTGATCACGTAAGCACGCATGATATATTTTATCTCCCTTACTCTTTCTCTCTCTCTCTCTCTCTCTCTCTCTCTCTCTCTCTCTCTCTCTCTCTCTCTCTCTCTCTCTCTCTCTCTCTCTCTCTCTCTCTCTCTCTCTCTCTCTCTCTCTCTCTCTCTCGCTCGATCTTTCTTCACGATGATAAAATGCCCAAAGATGTTTGTTTTTTTTCTTTCTTTATTTTTCTTACGTTTCGGACGATCGCGACGCGCTTAGGTCCGGGAAGCTCGCTCACCTGAGAATCTACGCAGTGTCAACATTTTACGTAACTACGTCGTGAATTAATTTAAAAAAAAAAAGATAACTGGACATATAAATTAAGAAAATGAAATAAAGGAAATATTTTGTTTCCTTCTTTTTTCTATTAAAAAGTGTCTATTTGGAATCCCCAAACGTAGGTGTGTGTACCCGCGTGGAAATTTCTTAGGTTTAGCCTGATCAGGATCAGGCCCCGAACGGGGTGTGATCCGGGTAACACATGTTACGGACACTCTGATCCGACTCCGATCGCGCCAGAAGTATGTAGGCCCTAAATCAGGCAATACTAAATGGCCCTACTAAGGCCGTCCTCGATAAGCCCTACTAAGGCTTTCCATGATAGGGCCTTATTAAGGATTTCCCCGATGAGGCCCTACTAAGGCTTCCCCTGATAAGGCCCTATGCAGGCTTTCCCGGGTAAGGCCCTACTAAGGCTTCCCCTGATAAGGCCCTATGCAGGCTTTCCCGGGTAAGGCCCTACTAAGGCTTCCCCTGATAAGGCCCTATGCAGGCTTTCCCAGGGCATTCAGGCAACCTGAACGGGCCCTGATTTGGACCCCATTAAAATTTCTACGCGGGTATTTATAGTTCTCATTGTTGAAGCGAAATATGAACGTTGCGTTTCGATGTAATTAAACAAATAATTGCATCGCATTGGCGCAAGAGAGAAGGAGCTAGGGGTGGGGAGATAAATAAGTCGGGCACGTTGTGGAGAGTAGAAGCGATCTCGGTCACGTGGCCTGGAGCTCTCTTGAAGAGGCACTCCCCATGCAACCGTTTTGATGCAACGATCTCTCTCTCTCTCTCTCTCTCTCTCTCTCTCTCTCTCTCTCTCTCTCTCTCTCTCTCTCTCTCTCTCTCTTTCCCTCCCTCCCTCTCGCCCCTGACACACACGCACGAACGTGTATAGTTAGTGGGTTTAAAAATAAACTAGTGCACAATAATAACAATAGCCACAACGCCACTAATAATGATAATATGAGTAATATGAATAATAATAATATAATAATAATATAAATAATATATTGATATTGTTATTAATAATATTATTATTATCAATGTCATTATTATCGAATACTTATTTGTTTTTTCTTAAGGGATTCTCACGGTATACATAACACTTCGTCTGTAAACGTTTTTCCGGTTCTTCCCGTCTGTGAAGCTGGGTATTTCAAGTCCTGTCGTTTTTTCACTCAATTCACTAATTCACTCAATTCACTAAATCATTTTTTTTCATATACATTTTGTTAAATTAATAAATCAACTCGGTAGGAAAGTAGTTTTGGCTCGGACACAAAACACCCAGGTTCACAGACGAAGTGTTAAAAATTCAAAAACATTTCAGTTAGTTCCAACTCAGTCAAGTTATTTTTAAATCGAAGTTTTTGGGATGTTTTTCCGCACTTATATTTACGTAATTGAAGTTTGTTTTTTTTTTCGTTGAGGAAAGTAAAAGAAAAAAAAGGAGAACCATTCGAGATCTCTTTGTGTGCCTGGAAAGAATTACGGAATCTGCTTTCCCCGAAACGTTGCAATGCACACGTCGAGCGCCGACATGTATAAATATAAGAATCTTTGATTACGCAGGCTTAAAACTTTTTGAAACAAAGAACAAAACTCATGTTCGGCTAAAAACCGCGTAAACAAAAGATATGGTGATATATGAAAGTGTCGTTCGAAGTGTCTCGCTCTCGAGCGAACGAGCATCAATATAATCGATATCATAACGAGAAAAAAATTAAAGCCACGAATAATATTCACGGAGACGGAAAGTTTCGTGCGACACGTGACGCTCCCTGTCCTCTCTTTCATCGCCCCCCACATGCTCCCCTCTCGCCGTTCCTCACCCACCCTTCCTTTTCTCATTTCCATTATCCTTTATTGTGTCGGATAAAAGCCATGCGGGTCAATATATGTGTACGTATGTGAGTGCGCGTGTGTGTGTATACATACAGGGCGTCCTGTTATGAATGGATAATCCGGCAACTGTGGATAGGCCAGATCATGTCCTGCTATATGCTGGAATTTCAGTTTAGTAAAGGTCCCATGGTTATTGAGATAAAAATCATCTGCTTTTCATTTTTCGCATGCCCTTTCTACAAATGATACCTTTTTTGATACGGTCTTTAAAAAAATACTCTTTGTTATTAGCTTCGTCTAGAAACGTCTTCTTTTTAACCTTAAATGTTGACGAAACTTTATGCAAAAAGATCTTCTGCAGAATTTTAATACAAACCAATTGCAACATCTGCCTTTGATAGACTGAGGTGTAAAAAAAATGCACCGAGCATATCGTGCCAAGTACTTTTAAAAGTTGTTTAGTTATTGTCGATTCGTGTCACTTGTGGAAATGACATGCGAAAAGCCAAGAGCAGATTATTTTTTTCAAAAATCAACATAAAGCCCAAAATGTCGAAAACCGTGGGACTTTTACTAAACTGAAATTGCAGCATATAGTAGGACATGATCTGACCTATCGACAGTTGCAGGATTATCCATTCATAACAGGACACCCTGTGTGTATATATATATATATATAATGCGTGCATGTGTGTGGGTTAATAATACCATAGTGCCCGCGTAGAATCGATATGCGGAAAGTCGTATGGCGGAAACGGTCGCGTAACGTTTGTCCCTCAATGCGCCACGTACAAGGGACGTACAAGGACCATAATACGTCCAGAACGGGCTGAACGAGCTTCCGGGCCACGTGATGCACGCACATGCAGGGTGACACGTTCCAAAGAAACAACGTTTTCTCCTTCATTTACCTTTTTTACCCCACGCCTTCCACGATCGTTATTGTAATCACAATAATAATGATTGCTGCGATGATTCTTTGTTTTCACGTACTAATATACATATATTGACAAATAATGTCAATTACAGTCGTAATAATGTATGCAACAGAAAAGCCTTTTTTCTTTTCGTCCAAAAGGTTCGGAGTACGTGGGATTTACCGCCTTTTTTTTTCACGTTGAGGTGAAAAATTGGGATGAAGGACGGAAAAAACAGATACAGAGAGGAGGTGATTGATTGATTAAATAAAAAATTATAATCAGAGGAAAATTACTGCAAAGATTATTCTATATCTGGACATTGAAAAAAATCTTCGATTGACCTCTATCTGCATGTATATATGTGTATAATAAAAAGAATATGACGACCATTTTTCAAAAGCCTTCAGCATAAAAAATGAAATTTTTAAAGATGACATTAAAATGCAAATAAATATAGAATCTACAAACTGTGAAAAAAACAATATGTACATGTGAAGGAAAAGAAAAGGGATGAAACAATTTTGTATAAAAATATATAAGAATATTCCGACGATTTTTTTAATCGCTTTAATATTGTAAATGAAATTTATATAAATAAAAGATAAGAGCAGATAAATTTTTAATCTCTAAAATGTGATGAATGAATAATTGTTAAATACGTAAAAATATTTTCTTCTGTATTGAAACGTCATACAAAAAAATAATTGAAAAGAATATGGCTACGGTTTTTTGAGCTTCTTTGATATTGCAAACGAAATTCGTATAAATAAAATGTGAATATATTATAAACATTTTTTATTCTATGTGAAACGATTATTCATAGAGATTGGCTCTGGCGGTACATCGAGTTGAGCAGTGCTATGAGCGGCCAATACTCAGAGCGGTGACCGCGCCAACCGTGCGCCGGCTGGTGCGTCAACCAGTGGGGGGAATGACCCACACTTCTGATACCTTGGTGTAGTTACTTGAGTTAAAGTCTTCGTTTTTTCGTTCAATTTGAAGGAAATTCAATTGGCGAGGCCATCAGGAAACGATTTTTGCCAAAAATCGATTTAGAAATATTTTTTTCGTCCTTTGAAGCAAAAAAACCAGGCAATAAAATTGGTTCTTTTTTTCAAACGGCTGCTCTTATGTTAGTCAGGTATTTTTTGGTAAAGAAAAACGACAAGGTCCCCCAAATTTAGTCTAATTCAATCATTTTTAAACCGTGTTCGTTTCGAATGAGCGCAGGGCGCTCTGCAGCCTTAAATAAAATTGGAATTCACTCTCCATTGATAGAAGAATAAAATACGTTGAAACCCATTTGCAAAAGTGTTTATTAAATATATTTAATACAAAAATACAAACATAAAAAAATACTCTAGAAACTGTGACTGTGAATACTCTATAAAATGTGAAGAATAAACAATTATTAAATCCTTAAAATAATATATAAAACTAATTTTTCGTAATATTAAACGATTGTACAGATGCACACGTATATGATCGATTTATAATTTTTGTAAATTATTTTAATATGTTATTTTAAGGATTGAATAATTATAAACTGGTTTTATGTATGTTATATTTATTTGCATTTATATTTTATCTATATTAATTTTTACACATACACAGGTGTTTGGCTCGTGGACGGACACAATTTTTGTTGGGGAGTTGAGGCGTCATTTGCTACCTTTTTTTACCCTTAGATCCTATGTCCTTAGTGTCTTTTTTTAAAGCCCATGTCTAAGAGTTTTTTTTTCAATTACCCGAAATTTTGCCTCTAAATCGGCATAATTGTTTTGTTTTGTGGTTGTAATAGCACGAAATAACGTTTGTTGTATTCTGGAATGTGTGTTTATTATAAATAAATATTTTTCTTGATACAATTGGTTTCAAGAAAATGACCCCCGTGAGTTTCCAAAGTGTCAAAAATGCGTAAATGTATGAAAAATGTCTGTTTTGAAATGTTTTCTAGTTTATACCCTTCCCAACGGTATGTTACATGGCATCGAAATCATTAACAAGGAACATCCCTCTGGTGACACCCTTCGATTTTGTTGAAATTTGGATATGTTATAAAGCACCGAAAAATAAGCGATAAGTATTTTCTTTATCGGCGGAAAAACGGTTTTAAGAGGTGAAACCACCCCTCGAAAAAGGAATCTCCAGGGGTAATATAGCAGTTTCACACACAAGGAGTCCACCGATTTTAATTAAACAAAAACGTAAATTCTTCTAATCCGAAGCAATGAAAAATCCACTATAGTGACATTGCAAAAAAAAATTAAGGTGTGAACCACCCTAGAGATGCCTTTTTCGAGGGATGGTTTCACCCCTCAAAACCGTTTTTCTGCCGATAAAAAAAAATACGTATCGCTTACTTTTCGGTGCTTCATAACATATCCAAATTTCAACAAAATCGAAGGGTGTCACCTGAGGGATGTTCCTTGTAAGTGGTGAAAATAAAGAGGATAAGCGTTTTTTTTCACGATGAATTTAGTAGTTGAAATTTTTCGTACGTTTCCGACTGGAAATGTTGTTCCGGCAGCCCGATCACTGATCAAGCAGGTTCATAGATACGGTCCGGAATACCGTAGAAGTGCTCGCCTGATCTGCGCTGGATATCTACTGGATCAGTGAATGCGGAGAACGGGCATAATAAAGACAAACTGATCAGCCCTGAATCAGGTAATCTTCCGAGGAACTTGTTAGGGCGTCGAAGTTCATGCCTAATCGGCATTGTATGTCTGCCGGATCAGTAGTACCCAGATACCGATGTAAGGAGGCAGCATTAATCAGGCCTACATCGGAGAATCCGCAACGCGTCCCTCACATCGCTCTGTTAAGGATGTTGAGTCCCAAATCGCAAATGATGATAAAATTCTGAAAATTTGGTATGTTTTTGTATGAAGTATTTCAGAGGTCGTGTAAAAATTTCACGACAATTAGGAAGCTCGTTATTGAAAAATTAACATTCACAAATTAAATGTTGTTTTATGGAAACTGATGTAACTTTGCAATAAGTTTTTTTTTGACCTCTCAATTTTATAATATCTACAATATACTGAAAGCAACGGAAACAAAACGAAGTTTATTTATAAATTTTTTTAAATTTCTTTTAAAAATTGTTCTTAACAAAATGTTAATTTTTTAATAACGAGCTTCCTAATCGTCGTGAAATTTTAACACGACCTCTTCAATACTTCATACAAAAACATACCAAATTTTCAGAATTTTCTTATCATTTTTTATTTCAACCCTTAAGGAGGTTGAAGTAATGATGATAGAATTCTTAAAAATTTGGTATGTTTTTACATGAAGTATTCAGGAGGTCGTGTAAAAATTTCATGACGATTAAGAAGCTATTTATTGAACAATTAACATTAACATGTTTCATAGGGACTCAAAATCCTTAAGGTTACCTGTCCAAGGCCTGATCGATTTTCCTTTTCCCATCCGTGCTCGGAGGTTGGCAAATCCAGTAGACATCCGGTGCCGTTCCGCCATGCACTTCGAAGTGTAGTCTGATTTGCACCGGATGTGTACCGGATAACCTTATTCGGGCCCATCAAAGTAAACAACTGAGTTGCTGCGGGCATAATTTCGGCAAGATTCTGACAAAAGTAATATGGCGTCCATGCGGACGCCATCATCATCAAATCAACATACACAGAACGAATGAAAATAAATTGACAGTTTGCATCCCCGGAATGCAACGCTTTTTTTCTTCACTTTTCATTCATTTATTTTTATCATCATCAAAAGGTAATCAATCAAATCAATAAAACTGAATTTGATTAGCATAACTTAAAAATATATACATTTTACGAAATCGTCATCAGAACCCTTTTGCCAATTCCGGTTGTAATACTATAATGAGAATATCTACAAACGTGTGAGTTATGTTCACAGCCTAAATAGGCAGAAGAAATCCGGTAAAAGAAAAATTATTGTTGCATTACAACGATGCAATCTTCAACACCATGAATAAAATTATTGACCTTCTTAAGAATTATTGGCATTCTTTAGAATAGAATTATAATGAAGAAAATATGCAAGGAAAAAAGAAGGTTTACACAAGTGTTGGAATGGCTAAATACACTGAGAGAAAAGTGCATGGTATTTACAACAAACGCGCATGGTAAAAGAGAGTATAGTCGAACTCCTTATAGTTTATTGTCAACACAATCATAATATGGTTAACACAACTATAAGCGGATAGTATAGGTAAACATGCGACTTTGGTGGCGTGCTTGACTATCTAGTATCTCCGAAATTACTATACACTATTGTAAAAGACTTTACAATATCGATATGGTTAATTCAGCTATACACTGTCAAAAATTTCTGTGTAAAAATTAATACACAAGTGTACGAAGTTTTTATGCGGATACCGCTTATGAAATTTCAGATACGATTTTGAAAATCCAAAACAGGTTATTTGAAAAATGAAAGTGTAGCTCCGTAATATTAATATACTTGTGCGTTTGAAAAATAATGCACGTGTAAAGAAATAATCACATCCAAATATATTGAAATCAAGAACCATTTGCTGATATCAATATACGAGTGTATATCAAATTCAAGAACCATTTGCTAATATCAGCATACGGGTGTGTATTAATTTCACAGAACCAAAGTATTACCTTTAATGTACACTGTAAAAAGCTTCTGTATAAAAATTAATACACAAGTGTATGATGTTTTTATTCGGACGCCGTTTATGAAATTTCAGATAATATTTTGAAAATCCAAAGCAGGTTATTTTAAAAATAAAAGTGTAGCTCCGTAATATTAATATACTAGTGCGTTTGAAAAATAATGCACGTGTAAAAAAATGTTCACATCCATGTATATTAAATTCAAGAACCATTTGCTAATATCAACATACGGGTTTGTATTAAAATTACGGATCCTAAGTATTAAGTTTATTTCAGAAATTGATAATTAAGCCCACTGAAAATGTGACTCGTATTTATCCTCCTCGACGGGAGCTAGAGGTAAAAAAGGTGGTTTTTGTGAAATTTCTTCCTTCAACACGGGGCGGCGTAAAAAGGGAAAAATCATTTCCTTCCGGATAGGCGAGTTCAAGAACTGCGACTCTGGCGTGGATATGGAGGGGTAACGGATTTGCGACACTCTCCGACGCGTGCACGAGTTGCAAACGCGTCTGTTTTTCCCAGGACGGTCGTAGCCGGTGGTCGGGTTATATGCCCGACCGAAGCTGCGAGTGGCTATGGGAAAGTGCGGAACAAGGCGCCGTCCCTCGGGCGCTACGCGAACTACGCGCGACCATCGGTCGTCGCGAGCGGCCGAGGTGGGTTGAGCGCGTTTTGTATTTTCAATACTCTGTTTTTTATATTTGAATTAATATACAACTGTTGTAATCTTTAATTTAAGGCACGGGTTGATGCAATACATTTTCCATAAATTTGCAAACTTTTCTTGGAAATTCCGTGTTGCATCTATTAAATGCTATATCCACGTTAGAATTTCATGTTCCTGTTTTAAATTTACGGTACAAGTGTCTTAAATTCAATTTCATTTACTGAGTTCGTAAAATTCAATTCTTTTGTCCCTTAAATGTAGTGTAAATTTAATATAATTTTCACGTTGTTTCATGTGATTTTCATCAGTGTTTAGGAATTCTTTTTTCAATTCCAGTTTCGTACTTTTAAATAAATCTGTTGTGATCATGCATTGTACGTATCGTAAAATTCAGTTTTACATATATTATATTTTTCAGGCAGCTGTAAATAAATTTCGAACTTGTTTTGTATTTTCAATGATCTGTTTTTTATAGTTGATTTATCATACATCTGTGGTAATTTTCAATTGAAGACACGGGTTAATGCAATACATTTTCCACAAATTTACAAACTTGTCTTTGAAATTCCATGTTCCATCTATTAAATTCTATATCCACGTTAGAATTTCATGTTCCTGTTTTAAATTTACGATACAAGTGTTTCAAATTTAATTTCATCTACTGAGTTCGTAAAATTCAATTCCTTTGTATCTTAAATGTATTGTAAATTTCATATCTTTTTTTACAGTGTATCACAAAATCGGCGCACAAATACTAATGCTGCACTGAGAGCAAAGTACATTGTATTTATGAAAGACGCACACGTCAAATGTGAGGATAGTAAAATCCTGTATAGTTTATTGGCACCGAAATTATAATGTCGTTAACACAACTATAAGCGAAAAATATATCTAAACATGCTACTTTGGTGGCGTGCTCGACTATCTATTATCCCGAAAAAATGACGAACCATTGTAAAAATATTAACTGAATTAACTATATCGATATTGTAAAGTCTTTCACAGTAGTTAATAGTTATTTCAGGGATACTAGATAAAAAAATACACAACCAAAACGGCATGATTAGATTAATATAAAATATGGTTGAAATATGGTTGAGGTTACCATACATTTCTCTCTGTGTAGGTAGCGCGCTCAGCTCTAGAATTAAAAGACGTAGGTTCAATTTAGAGGGTAGGTAAACAACTTCAACGAGGCAGGACATACGTTTTATTCCAATCATCATATAGGCAGGATCGTAAATAACGCATATGGAAACAAAAAAACGGCTAGAATTTTTTTATTCGTAATTTTTGGATTTTTTTTTCTATTCGGGCATAGATACGGCAACCCGTTAAGAGGGATACGAGTTCGCCGTGCTCTAAACGTACGATGCATTTGTAAACGACATATTGAGATCAAAATGTTTTGTCCATTCATGATACTAAATGAGTTCACGGCTTTGCATCACGTCATGTAGTCAATATGTTGTAAAATTTGCTTCGTCAATTATATGCACGGCGCGATAATCATGACTATCTATCTGGGATATATGATTCGAAGATAAACACGAGAAGGGGTCACATATTTGCGATGTTAAAAGTAGTATGCGTCGTCGTGCCTCGTGCTAAAACTGGAAATAACCTTGTTTGTTGCGCGCCCACGTTAATCGTCAGAGTCCCCCCGCTTATTTTGTCATTGGCCGAACTTTCGAAGTATAATAAGATCGGGGGTTAAATACGGACGCTGGGAAGGACTCGCAAGGAGCCTCTCGAAGACGCCGAAATAATTATGCGTCGCAATTTTTTTCTTTTCTCCCACCCCCCCCCTCCCTCTCACCCCTACTTGTCTTATTTTCTTTTTGGTAAAGCAGACTGGCCAAAAAATACGCAAGCTCGTGACAGTATACCATAAATTTCGTAAAGAAATAGACAACCCGGCGTTTTCTCATTTCATTTTTTCAGCCCTTCATTTGTTTTCTCTCGCGTCCCAATTTATTTTTTGCAATTCGAAAAAAAAATCACGGAAAATTTATCGACAGCCTCAATCGGTCGCTGAAAAATGTATCAGACTTAGAAAAAAAGAAGATTGCGCGTCAACGATTTGCAAAAACTTGGATTGTTTCTCTCTTTTCCCGACTCTCTTCCTCTTTCCACTCGATGGAAAATTCATGACGGAATCTACGTGGGGTGCGCGGTATAGAGGTAAAAAAAACGCATCGCACGACGCGTTCTTCGTATCGATCGTCCTTTCGTTGCTAAGTCGGGCACACGCGGCTCACACGTACTTGGCACTTGAGGAAGAAAAATCAATGAATTCAATGATACAAGTATACTACTGTTAGATATATGGTTGAATATATATCCTCAAAAACGGCGTTTTAGGGATTATTAAAACTTTTTTTTTCAAGACGAGTCAAAGTATAGAAACTAATGACTACGCTGAGAGAAAAGCCCTGGTAAATAAAGGGGCAAGGAAAATTCGTTATAGTTTATTGACACCGCAACCATAGTATGGTTAACACGACTATGAGCGAAAATCATACCTAAACATACGATTTGGGTGGCGTGTTTGACCATCTATTATCCCCGAAATGATTATTCACTATTGTAAAAGGCTTGACGATATAGATATGATTAATTCCGTGCCATAACCAAATCGGCCTAAAAATACCAATGTCCTATACTGTACGTTAAGTTTCGTTCAGTCAAAATTCTACTATTCTTTTCAAGCTTGTACAATTCATATGGTTAACATTAACGTTTTCCGACAATATTGAAAATTGCATCGTTGGAACGCAACGAACATTTCGTAGGCTCAACGTTTTGTGGACAAATTTTAGGTACGAAAATATCTCAAACATTCTTTAGAATCTTTATCAGAAATCTGCAGCTGAAATTTGCAGCACAGGCTTTTGGACGATGAAAAAAGGAAGAAATGAACATTGAGAAATAATTCTCGTTGTATTCCAACGATGCAAACATCAACATCGTGTTTTTTATCTTTGGAAAATGGAGGCTGACAAGAGAAGCATAGAGGTGGAAGGTAGGAGGAGAGTGAGCAACTACTTGTTCCGAATTGTGGAAAAGAACGAGGACAGATGGCCAAAAATCTGCCTAAAGGAGGAACTCATGATGAAAGAGGCAGGAGACGGGAGAATTCTGGAATTAGTAAGGAATGATGGAGACAAAAAGGGGCCAGCAGAGACATTCTGAAGGAAGGAATAGAGATGAAGAGAGATCAGAACAAACAGAAGTATTTAGGAAGAATTGACGAATCTTCATTCTGTAATTATTTCAAAGATATCAAAGAATAATTGGGTCAGGCGATTTTTTGGAAAGCCAAAGACGCTGGGGACGTCGTAAAAGAAGAGTGGGAAAGACCGAGGGCGGTAACTTAGAGAGGGCAGGGAAGAAAGGCTACAGCAATTACGCATGCGGAGTATCCGGATAGGAAGAGGAGACGTTGGAACGTATATGGCAATGTGGGGAAGCAAGGAGGAAAATTAACATTAAGTGGTTAAAGGGGCTCGACAACTGGTAGGGGATAGAGTGGGAGATTGCCTAAAAGGCTGGTGGATAGAAACGCTGAAAGACGAAATGGTCAAAGAAGTGGGAGAATACACAATGGCATTCAGAGAACCCAACGCAGCAAGCTAAAAACTACGAGAATTGGTTTATTAAATATCTCTAAAGTAGTACTCGTATCCATGCAATGGACGGGCGAGCACTTTTAGGGAAACTCAAGGAGGTACTTCATTACTACCGATTCAACTTTCGAATTTGAAATTTTTATATGTTTTTGTCGAATACTTTATGCGCCTATTGCCAACATTTAAGCTATTTTGGCCGTTTAGTTTTTTCGCAATAAAACTGCAAAGTCGAGCACTTTGAGTTACCGAAGCACGTCGTCATATGTAGACGGTCAACCGGATGTGCGGTAATCGTGGTTTTTCTGCTCACGTATCCAACTAAACCCGTCGGAAAACTGAAATACGATATATTGGATATAATAGATGTTGTAAAAAATAAGAAAATCAATCTTCACCGTGTAGTTAAAGCACTGCATTACAAAAAAGTTTCAATTTCCGGTTGAATATGGTCAGAACGACGACATAGCACCCACAGCTTTGTTTTGAAATTCATTTCAATAGAAGCCGCCACAAAATATGCAAACAACAATTTATGGAGTTTTATCATTTATCACGTATCAATAATATGTATAATTATATTCCACTTATCGTGTTAATTCCGCTGAGGTAATTCAAGCCTATTTTACTAGCTTTCCAGCTGATTTTTATTGTTGTCTTTTTAGTCCGTTTTTATGGTGGATAAGTTAATATTATTATTACGAAGATTACTACCGAGTCGTTGACAATCCAATTTTTCAGTTTTTATTTGTTCACGTGCAACAAATTCATCATTTACCACAACATTTGGCACACTATAATCGATAATACGAACAATCAACATAAGTAAACTTCCATCAGAGCAGCTGTGGGTAAAATAAATTTATTCTTTTTTGACTCAGTGGAAGTGATCGTACCTCCTCAACATGATATAGTATTAGAAGTATAGGTTTTCATATCTTTTTATGCGGAATGCAAAAATGTAAAAATGTACTGAATAATGTAAGCTGGTTAATGTCACAGCAATCGCAAGACATGTGGAATAAATCTTCTCCAACTGAAGGTCCATATGAAATATCAAGTCAATCGGTTGAATAGAACTCGAGGTTTCGTGTCAATCAGGTTGAAGAAAGTAGTTTTGCGAAATACGCCTTTAAAGTTTCGAGTACAATTCCACAGAACCACAACTATCGAATCGGTATAATGGTATGTTATACTTGTGTTATATTAAGGAAGCTTTCCAGTGTGACAGCCCGAAAAATCGCTGTTTTTCGCGATTTTTTTTTTTAAAGAAAAAATAATCTAATCGGTCTGGTTTTTTTTTTGTATATTAATTGGGTATTGAAGAATACAAAACAATTTTTTAAAGATCGATTTATTTATTAATTAATATCTATAAAAATGATGAAACAATTGTTGCAGAAAATGCACTTGGATGTGGTGTCCACGTTGGGGGTCACAATTTTGATCTGAAACAAAAAACACAAAAAGATTATTGATCGGTATATAATTGGCTTTCGTGCTATGGAGGCTTTTTTTCTTTTTTTTTTTTTTTTGCAAAAATGGCGCCGGTTTGAACAAAAAGTATCGATTTTAGCATTTTTTTTGGCAGTTTTTTTTACAAAAAAAATAGGAAGATGTCAAAAAAAAAAAAGCTTCCATAGCACGATAAACAATGACGTTAAGAATATTGTGTAAAAAATTCAACTCGATAGCTTTAAAACTCTGCCCTCCAAGTTGGACACCGTTTTGAAAAATGCTGTTTCGAGAAAAACGCGTTCAAAGTTTCGCTGTAGCTGTAGCGCTCCGTTGCCTTCTTCCAAGAAATGCTGTACAGTAACCGAAATAATCTGAATTTCGGCATGAAAATTTCAGGGAATATTCGGAAGAGTGTATACTATTCGATAAAGCAAAAAAAAAAAATCGATTTTTTGAAAATTTCACACTGGAAAGCTCCCTTAATTGGCCATTCCTACCGCGTGAGGTGTGCCTTCCTCGACTACGAAATGATAATTTTCCAAAGCTCGTTCTACCCTGCGAGCAGTTCTAGCTTCCCTAGAAACTTCTGGAATTCGTCTCTCCGACCGGTCCATCCTATTCTGGTCTAGTTTGGTGGCCTAAATATTGGGAATTTCGAAATTTCCCTTTGAGGACACGTTCTTACGAACCTGTACTTTAAGAAAATACAAAGACAGTTTCTTTTGCAAATATCTCGGCTAGAATACTGCCTTAAGGGGTTACCCCCACTTGCGATTTTGAAAAAATCGATTTTTTTATTGCATTTTTTTGAAGTATAAGTATCTAGGGATATGTCCTGAAAATTTCAAGTCGATCCGAACAAAATTGACTGAGATATGAGCGTTGAAAGAGAAGAATCCGTGAATTAAAGAACTGAAATTGAAACTTTAAACGCGTTTTTCTCAAAATGGCATTTGTGAAGTCGGTGACCAAGATTACTCGAACACTAATGAACCGATCTTCTTGAAATTTTGCAGGCTTATTTAATACATAAAAATGTAGTCTTTAATCGTTCGATTTTTTTTATCGAAAAAAATGGCCGTTTTATAGCCAAAAAACGGCCGTTTTTTTTCGTTAAAATCGAACCATTAACTTTGACTGTCCGCCATTTTGTGAAAAATAAATATTTTTTAAAATCCTTCGATTAAAAACTATTTTATACTTAAATTTGACTAAATCCATCCGGATTTTTTTTTCAGATGATCCACTTCGCCGCAATGTTGGTCACCGCAAACCGTGTATATAAAAACATTATTTCATTGACGGCCATTTGCCACTAAACAATGTAATATTTTTCAATAAAAAAATTACTGAAAGTTCTTCAAGATGTGTTCTTTAAGATGGTATTTTGATCGATTAAAAAAGTTTTGTAGTTTTCTTTAAAAAAATTCATGAAAAAGGCCTTTTTTGCGCTACAAGTGGGGGTAACGCGATAAGAGAGCACGGCCACCTTATAATTGTCACCCTACATAAATAGGCGAAAAGTATTTAAATGAAATAATTAAAATTCAAAATAATAAGTAATCTCTAATTACGGCAACACGGTGCAGTAAGCAGCACACCGTTGCGAAGTACCCTGTGTGTATTTTTGGTCTCTCTCTCTCTCTCTCTCTCTCTCTCTCTCTCCCCCCCTCTCTTTTTTCTCTCCATTTCTTTCTTGGAAATCTTGATTGTGCACAATAATAACTCGGCAATAATTATAATCGCATCGTTTCTTCTCTCATTTCTCTCTATCTCGCGCGAGAAATTAGTGACCGAGTACACGTTATACAATTTTTCTCCTTTCTTTCGTCTACTCGGCGTACTAGGAAAATCCCCATAACCTGTCTCGCTCTTTCTCGGGTCTGATCTATTTTTCTGCGGAGCCATAATAGTGAGCTCGACGCGACCGAACGTGTGACGGGGTGAACGGCCGGGTGCTAGCAAAACGTTACTATTCTGGTCATTCTCGCGAACCCAGCGCGTCTAAAAGCACGACAATTTATTCACTCGTGCTCGCGGGAGTCTTCGTGATGAACGGGTTTTCCTGTTCGTGCAATTTTGTATATCTGCACGTTATATATATGAGGTATTCCACGTTAATCGGGTGGAATTTTTCCCTGACCCCCGCCAATTCGATTAAATTTTTTAAATCTGATTCCATTGACTCTAAAGGACACTCTGATTTTTTTTTACATTCCTCGAAACAACTCTGTCAATTTTTTTTTTCCGAAAAAACGCCCAGATTTAAAAATCTGAAAAAATTCCCAAAAATGCGTCATTATATGTAATAATTTTCAAGCTATCACCCGCAGTGGAAGTATGATTTTTTCCGTGCTGAATACGACTTCAATTGAAATCAATACCAGAACTTTTTGACTGCTGACGAAAAAATCATACTTCCACTGCGGGTGATAGCTTGAAAATTTTTACACACAATCACGCATTTGTGGGAATTTTTTCAGATTTTTAAGTCGAGGCATTTTTTCGGATTTTTTTTTGGACCATGTAAGGATTGTTTCGAAAAATGTTTAAAAAATTCAGGGTGTTTTAGAGTCAATGGAATCGGATAAAAAAGTTAATCGCATTGGCGGGGGTCAGGGAAAAAGTCCACCGGATTCACGTGGAATACCTCTCTCAAACACACACACACACACGCGCGCGCACACATATATATATAGGGAAGTTAAATAAGTTCTTTGTGTTTTTGCGTGAAAAATAATGCTTTGTTTATAAAAAAAACACGCACACATCAACATTATTATTATTACTATTGTCATATACCTTTGATTGCACTAGGCGACGATATTATTTGAAGATAAAAAATAAATGCACGATTTTAGTCTCATGTAATACATTTGAAGACATCTAATAATAATGATGATGCATTTAACTGTTATTACTACTTCGGATATCATCACTGTAGTTATTTGAAACAAAAATTATCTCGCATTTATTTTTTTATCTTCGAATAATATCTATAACCAAAATATAATTCGGAGATGTCAACTAAATACGCAATTTTAACCTCACCTAATACATTCTAACAATAAGATATTCAACGATAATAATAATGATGATGTATTTACCTATTTTTTTCCAGCCGTACAGGGTCTGCCCCTTTTAACGAGCCCCACCAAACCGCCTCAACTTTCCACCTCCCATTCCACTTACACATTCCTTATATCGCCCGTTTCCCAATTCGACGATTTTGAACTCAATGATAATTATAAGATGGGATGCATGCCTATAATGGTACCCTGGGCACTTGATATTACTTTGTAAAATGGTTCCTCGATAAAAATAACTATTTGATTGTTAAAAATCGTTGTTTTTCATTTAATTCCATGTATAATGCATAAAAAATTAAATTTTTTATCAAAATGAAGTCAAAGACACCCTCAATCTTGGACATAATATGTTGCATTTCAATGCCTTGTCAAAGAAATACTACACTCGCGGTTACTTTGACACTAAAAAATGTATATAAAATTGTGGTTGTTCGTGGGGCTTGACTTTCTCATACATTTGATAGCCAAAGGACACATTGTTCTATTGGAGCTAAAAAAGTTGGAATATAGGATGTTCAAAAAAATTCACCTACAAAAGACTGAAAATCTGTTTAAGGATGTTGAGTCCCAAATCGCAAATGATAATAAAATTCTGAAAATTTGGTATGTTTTTGGATGAAGTATTTCAGAGGTCGTGTAAAAACTTCACGACAATTAGGAAGCTCGTTATTGAACAATTAACATTCACAAATTAAATGTTGTCTTATGAAAACTGATGTAACTTTGCAATGTGTTTTTTTTTGACCTCTCAATTTTGTAACATCTACACTATACTGAAAGCAACGGAAACAAAACGAAATTTATTGATACATTTTTCCTTATTTCTTTTAAAAATTGTTCTTAACAAAATGTTAATTTTTTAATAACGAGCTTCCTAATCGTCGTGAAATTTTAACACGACCTCTTAAATACTTCATACAAAAACATACCGAATTTTCTTATCATTTTTTATTTCAACCCCTAAGGAGATTGAAGTAATGATGATAGAATTCGGAAAATTTGGTATGTTTTTACATGAAGTATTCAAGAGGTCGTGTAAAAATTTCATGAAGATTAAGAAGCTATTTATTGAACAATTAACATTAACATGTTTCATAGGGACTCAACATCCTTAAAGTAACCCTATTTTACGTCACATTCTTTCGACAAATTTTATCCCGCGCGAACATTCAGTTAATTCATTTATCGAATGTTTAACTACTTTTTTTCGTTCGTTGTCGCCTCTACTCCAAATTTCCTCCATTTCTCCTCGTCTTCAAAATCCTCTCGGCATCCTCGCATGTTCGCTTATCGAAAGAACATCAAGGTAGAAAGGAGAAAAATGTACGAAAAAAGTAAAAATAAAAAAATAGGCAGCGAATGAAAAATAAAACTCTCGAAGGTTATCTTTTTTTTGCTTTTTTTCTTTTCGCTTAGCGAACCGTGGTGGTTACACGGGGGTGCATAATTCTGCTGGGCACCCGCTCGTTTGTGCATCGATCCACGATGTTTGCCACACACCCATACGCGCGCGCATATATATATATATATATATATACATATTGCGGGCTGGGTACTGTCTCTAGGGCTACAATGATGACGCGTTAACGTCAATTTTATCCACGTGGGCGAGCACCACTGCAACCATTCCCCCGTGTTCTCCGCTTCCCCTACCCCCCTTCCCTCGAGGCTAGTACATTATTATACGGAAACGTGGAATAAAAGGTCTGCTTCGAAGACCATATATAAGGGCAACAGGTTAATAATTTCAAAGTATAATCCGTTACTTTGCGTCTCCTCGTGAACCTCTCTCCTCTCCACTCCTCGGCTTTTCCCTTTTCCTGCCACGTGTATGATGAACCTTGCGTCTACTTTGTCACATCGATGGTTTTGTTTTTTCACTTTATTTTATGATTTTCGTCATCCTGTTTGCGGTGACTCGTACAATGTGGTAGTACTTTCGAAAACTCACGATCGCGAAAGAGAGAGAGAGGGGGGGGGGGAGAGAGAGAGAGAGAGAGAGAGAGAGAGAGAGAGGGAGAGCACCACGAAGCATAAGTTTACAATTGCGTACATTGAGAAAGTTTGCTACTGCGGACCAAAAAAAGGAGCAAAAGGTTGCAGGGTTAAAAATAAAGAAAACGTCGAATAAAAATGAAAATAGACCGCGCTCGCCTGTTCGACCGCGATTTATACTCGACGCTTGGCCAGTGTCGAGAGAGCGCGACTTTCTATAAACGCGGAGGCGCTACCGAAAAATTCGCTCGGAGCGCTGTATCAGACAAACGCGATCTCGAAACTCGCGATCATCATCCGTTAGCGCGAACGCGTTGGTGCGATTCTCTCTCTCTCTCTCGCTCTCTCCCCCCCCCCCAACCCTTCTGCTTTCTCTCTGTCTTTTTTCGAGAATATTGCATAATTATTGTGGTTATTGTTATTATTTACTTTTAGTATTATTGTATTAATTGCATTCGATCATGTATAGAACTTCTTCGGTCGAGTGAATGAAACTTTCATTTCATGTTGGTTAGATACAAAAAGGTTGTATTGGATGAGAAACGGAGTAAATGGTTTTTGCAATCGTCTCAGGTACTCCCGTGAAATTTTATATAAAGTTTACGACGATACCTGAGAGAGTTGCAAAAACCGTTCATGATTTGCAGGCTGGCAAAAATTCGTCCTACATATAAAAATATAGCTTTTTTTGAATACAGTTTTTTTAACGAATTCAATGTCAATTTTTTTATTATAAAAAAACATTGATATCACTAGGTATGAGCATACATGTTTTATTTGTTAACAAAACAATCACATTCATACTCGTTGAAGAAAAAAATTATTTTTTGTTATCATTTTCCATTCATGAAGGTCATGATGCATATTGTGCCCGTATTTGTGTGTGTAGTATGACCGGAAAAGCTTTCTTCCCATAAGATTCATCTTTTCACTTTCTATATACACTGCCGGCCAAAAGTATGGATACACTTAGAGAAATTTCGCGCCGTACTAAAAGTATGATATTTCTGTGAAAAAAAAGATGTCCGGATTTCCAAGGCGGCATTTTAAAAGGGACAAATGAAGCTTCACTTTCTGTTTTGGAAAAAAAATTTCGATTTTTCTTACACCCGGGGCGCCATTTTAAAAATGGCCGTTTTTGGCTGTTTAAAATCGGCTGCACGTTTTCAGGACATTTTTTGGCATTTTTTTTTCCAAAGAACCTTAAAACATAGAGCAAAAGCCAATTTTGAAAAGATGCTGCTGAAATGATAGACTTTGAGGTTTAGAGAAAATTGCCGAAACGAAAAAAATTGCGTTACATCGTATTGAATCGAGCAGAATTTTTTCAAAATTTTTAGCTCTAACATTGAATTTATAAAAACAAAAATTTCAATTTTTTTTTCTCAATTTTAGCCGCACAAAACATCCACGACTTATCTCATCTAAACGCCCTTTTCGTCGAAAAACCCACCTCTGGCTTTTAGCACTGCATCAACGATTCGTGGCATCCGATCGATTAATGAATCCAGCTGAGCTGAGTTAAGGGATCTCCACGCAGCTTGCAGTTTCTGCCACAAATCTTCGGCCGATGTAGGGAAGGTCATTCGTATCTTTCGATCGAGCTCTTCCCAGAGAAGTTCGATGGGGTTTAGGTCGGGTGATTGTGGCGGCCACACCATATTCACGATTTTTTTTTTCATTGCCTCGCTCTCCAAATATTCTCGACAGAGACGGGAACTGTGCTTCGGATCATTGTCTTGTTGCATGGTAAAACCACGCCCGATCGTTCTTAGCCCCGATGGAATCGCATGATTAATGACAATTTCTTTATATTCTTCTTTTCTCATTATGCCGTCAATTTTCACAAAGTCTCCGACACCATGACCGGAGAAGCAACCCCACACCATAACGGAGCCACCACCATGCTTGACAGTTGGTATCAAACACTGTGGTGCCATTTTTTCCGAAGGATTTCTTCGAACAAAAATGCATCGACGATTAGCGAAGATTAAAAACTTTGACTCGTCCCTCCAGAGTACATTTCTCCACTGATTAATCGTCCACTTTTGTGTTCCACGGCCCATGCCTATCGTTTTTTTTTGTTCGCCGGATGCAACAAAGGTTTTCTCACGGCGACACAGCCTCTGAGGCCAGCACTGTTAAGACGACGTTTCACTGTCGTCAGTGATCTCGAGGTTTCCCTTTGTTCGTTAAATTTGGCACAGTTTTCCGTTGCTGTTAATCGACGATTTTTTTTGCTGGTAACGACGATATTTTGATCGTCTGAGGACGTTGTCACTTTGGGTCGACCCGGACGATTGCGATTGAAATACGTCTCGGACTTCTTAACGCGTTACCCCCACTTGTAGCGCAAAAAAAGGCTTTTTTCATGATTTTTTTTTAAGAAAACTACAAAACTTTTTTAATCGATCAATATACCATCTTAAAGAACACATCTTGAAGAACTTTCAGTAATTTTTTTATTGAAAAATATTACATTGTTTAGTGGCAAATGGCCGTCAATGAAATAATGTTTTTATATACACGGCTTGCGGTGACCAACATTGCGGCGAAGTGGATCATCTGAACAAAAAAATGCGGATGGATTTAGTCAAATATAAGTATAAACTAGTCTTTAATCGAAGGATTTTAAAAAATATTCATTTTTCACAACATGGCGGACAGTCAAAGTTAATGGTTCGATCGTAACGAAAAAAAACGGCCGTTTTTTGGCTATAAAACGGCCATTTTTTTTCGAAAAAAAAAATCGAACGATTAAAGACTACATTTTTATGTATTAAGTAAGCCTGCAAAATTTTAAGAAGATCGGTTCATTAGTGTTCGAGTAATCTTGGTCACCGACTTCAGAAATACCATTTTGAGAAAAACGCGTTTAAAGTTTCAATTTCAGTTCTTCAATTCACGGATTCTTCTCTTTCAACGCTCATATCTCAGTCAATTTTGTTCGGATCGACTTGAAATTTTCAGGACATATTCTCAGATACATATACTTAAAAAAAATGCAATAAAAAAAATCGATTTTTTTCAAAATCGCAAGTGGGGGTAACCCCTTAAATCTCCCGATGGTCGTCTGCACTCTTTCAAAGACACGCGAGTTTGTCTGGCAATTTCTCTGTACGACAAGCCCTTATCGCGCATCTCGACAATGGCCCCTCTTTTATACAGTCGAATTTCTTTTTTCCGTGTGATTTTGATCCGTTAAGAACAAAAAATTTGTGTAAAAACTTGTCGATTGTAGACCACACGTGTTCGCGTTCCAAGTTTTCCCACAACTAACCGGCTTTGTCAGCGCGACACTCGTTACATTATTCCGAAGAGTCAAAAATGTAAACAAAAACGCCGACCGAAAAAGATAGCGAGAAAAAGAACACGAGAGAAATAGAATATCGACTCGCGAGAAATAGAATCTTTTTTACGCTCCACAAAAGTAAAATGTAAACAAAGACAAGAAGCTTTATTTCCGCTCCTTGTGTTTAGATAAGGTAAGAGGTAAGAGGTGGATGTTTTGTGCGGCTGAAAATTGAGAAAAAAAGAAATTGAAAAGAAAAAATGTTACTGAATGTTGGAGCAAAAAATTTTGAAAAAATTCTGCTCGATTCAATACGATGTAACGCAACTTTTTTTCCTTTCGGCAATTTTCTCTAAACCTCAAAGTTTCTCATTTCAGCAGCATCTTTTCAAAATTGTCTTTTTGAGAAAAAAAAATGCGATAACTCGGTGAAACAAAATCGTACGAAACTTTCTAAAAAAGGAAACTATAGCTATTGCTCTATCTTTTAAGGTTCTTTGAAAAAAAAATGCCAAAAGAATGTCCTGAAGACGTGCAGCCGATTTTAAACAGCAAAAAAAGCCAAAAAACGGCCATTTTCAAAATGGCGCCCCGGGTCTAAAAAAATCGAAATTTTTTTTTCCAAAACGCAAAGTGGAACTTCATTTATCCCTTCTGAAATGCCGCCTTGGAAATCCGGATATCTTTTTTTTCACAGAGATATGGCACTATTAGTGCGGTGCGAAATTTTTCTAGGTGTATCCATACTTTTGGCCGGCAGTATATATATGTTTATAACGTTTACAAGGGTACATGAGAGGGTTGGAAAACCATTTATTTTTGAAGTGGTGAAAATTCGTTCGATATACATATACTTCTTTTTTAACCCTTCCTTGACACACGTATATTCGGCTACGGCTTTGACGCACTGGATCAATTTGACCCGAATAGTACTTCATCCACCTGACCAACGCATCGGTCGGTTTTTATTGAAAAAAATCCGGGATGCACTTAAAACATTTCTTAATATGTCTGCGTAATTAATATTCGGAAAATATAAAATTGAAGTGTTGTGAACAATTATCAAAAGCTCTCAATTTTGGGCAAGTGAACATTTTGTTTCAAATTCGTTCGGGTCGAAATGATCCAGTGTGTCAAGGAAGGGTTAACAAAGTTTTTTTTACAAATAAAAAGGCGTTTTTTTATTTAGAAAAACATTGCTCTGACTGAATACGGCCAAATAGTGTTTTTTTATGAAAAAATAAATGTTGTATTCGTCGAATAAAAAGCTTCATTTTTTTCGTTCGTGATTTGTTATCCGTGAAATTTGAGATGTATATTCTAGCAACGTGAAATGTGACGGGAGAATTTTTTCTCCATAAGATTAATCTTTTTTTTTTTTAAGTGTAAAATTTATCGTTCATATCGTCTGCTTACCTTTTAATATTAATCTGCATATGCATATTAGATATATATGAACATCCATACATACAAAC
>OX632358.1:25258182-25428725 GCA_951751655.1 Ophion costatus
AAAGTTGTCGCAACTTCACCACGTCGCCAAAAAGGCGGCCCAAATCTCAAACCTTGGTCTAATGGCTTTGAAATTCTCTACTCGGGGGTTTTCGGGGTCGGTGATAACGAAGCCAATATTAGTTTTGGCAACAAATAAATGGCGGATCCAATATGGCGACCGAGTACATTATAAAATTCTCATTTTTTGGCAAAATTTTGTTACTGCGGGTTTTACGTTGCGCTAATTACGAATAAGATGTTTGTTTTAAAATAAACAAAATATTTTAATCGTAATCTCATCGGCAATGTATAAGAATCAGAAAGATTTCGGCGGGGTATTAGGTCCAAATTAAGTGAACATGAAAATTAGATAGGAAAATACATTTTTTCAAAATTTGTACGCTACATCAACATTGGATTAGTCTAGTCACATTCACTATCATTGGATTCACTGTTGGTATGTATAGTGGACACGTCAGTGTCGTCTTCAGTGTCCGTGTCATCGGGTATAGTTAAATGTAGAGCTTCAAACGACATTTGGTTTTTTTTTCTTTTTCAGTAGTTTTCGTACACTTGGAATGTATCTATCGGAGCTAATTAAAAGAACGGCTGCTTATTTTTTAATATCTGGTTTATAAGACAAGTGCAAACAACATTCGAAGCAGCGTATCCAAGAATGCAACGAAGAAATACCTAAGTTCAAATAATCATGGATAACTTCGAGCTTCAACATTTTATCGAGGTCATTAAAATGTTTTGAAGTAGCTTTGCAAAGATAGCAGTGTTGAGTCGCTGCATTACACACTTTCCCTTAAGGGGTTACCCCCACTTGCGATTTTGAAAAAATCGATTTTTTTTATTGCATTTTTTTGAAGTATAAGTATCTGAGAATATGTCCTGAAAATTTCAAGTCGATCCGAACAAAATTGACTGAGATATGAGCGTTGAAAGAGAAGAATCCGTAAATTGAAGAACTGAAATTGAAACTTTAAACGCGTTTTTCTCAAAATGGCATTTCTGAAGTCGGTGACCAAGATTACTCGAACACTAATGAACCGATCTTCTTGAAAATTTGCAGGCTTATTTAATACATAAAAATGTAGTCTTTAATCGTTCGATTTTTTTTTTCGAAAAAAAATGGCCGTTTTATAGCCAAAAAACGGCCGTTTTTTTTCGTTAAAATCGAACCATTAACTTTGACTATCCGCCATTTTGTGAAAAATGAATATTTTTTAATAATCCTTCGATTAAAGACTAGTTTATACTTATATTTGACTAAATCCATCCGCATTTTTTTTCGGATGATCCACTTCGCCGCAATGTTGGTCACCGCAAACCGTGTATATAAAAACATTATTTCATTGACGGCCATTTGCCACTAAACAATGTAATATTTCTCAATAAAAAAATTATTGAAAGTTCTTCAATATGTGTTATTTAAGATCGTATATTGATCGATTAAGAAAGTTTTGTAGTTTTCTTTTAAAAAATGCATGAAAAAGGCCTTTTTTTGCGCTACAAGTGGGGGTAACGCGTTAACCATGTCTGTTTTTTTTCTTCAGTTCTTCCGTTCAGTTTCTTTCAGAAATTCTATTTGGATTGGTCTACAGTATCGCGGAGACGAAGGCACAGGTTTTTGCCAGACAACATATTTTTCGTTTTGTTCACTTATACTTGAATGTTCCAGTGGAACTAATAACTAATTCGAACTGATCCTGCAGGGACAAGAAATATACCTGCGCCTAGAGAACGGTTGTTTGAGGACCCTCGACACCCCTATTTCACATTCCGCAACAACAACAAAAAAACCCGAAATGAAACCTTGGTTTTTGAGGTTTTGGCCACCTTTTTGGGATTCTGTTCCACGTCGTTTCGTCTAGTCATTACAATCTATTTTTTTCCGATGGACACGAGAGAGTAATTATCGGAGCGACGACAATATTCATAATAATAATAATATATCATGGCGATTCCAACAACAACAACAACAACAACAACAACAACAACAACAACAACAACAACAACAACAACAACAACAACAACAACAACGACAACACCAACAACAACGACGACGACAACGACAATAAGAACGACAACAACGACAACAACAATAACAACGACAACAACAACAACGACAACAACGATAACGACAACAACAATAACAACGACAACGACCACAACAACAACGACAATAACAACGACAACCACGACAACGACAGGGACAACGACAACGACAACGACAACCACGACAACGACAACGACGACAACGACAACCACGACAATGACAACCACGACAACGACAACCACAACCACGACAACGACAACCACGACAATGACAACCACGACAACGACAACCACGACAACGACAACCACGACAACGACAACCACGACAACGACAACCACGACAACGACAACCACGACAACGACAACCACGACAACGACAACCACGACAACGACACCCACGACAACGACAACCACGACAACGACAACCGCGACAACGACAACCACGACAACGACAACCACGACAACGACAACCGCGACAACGACAACCACGACAACGACAACCACGACAACGACAACCACAACCACAACAACGACAACCACGACAACGACAACCACGACAACGACAACCACGACAACGACAACCACAACAACGACAACCACAACAACAACAACAACGAGAGTGATATCATTTATGACAATGATGGGAACAATGATCATAATACCGATAAAATAGGACGATGAAATCCTGCTCGCGAAACGAGGCGCTCATTTTGCCTCACCCGTTCCATTTTGCCCCGCCCAGCACCAGCAGACCCGAAAATTGTATTCAAGTCTCCGCTTCTATACAGAAAGTTTCACGCTTTGTTCGAACAATAATAAAATGCTCTCGGGGCAATTAACCCCAAAAACACGCACACACACAGTACGGGCATTGGTCAAAAATGTGTTGCAATTTTTACATATTTATTATCGATGCTTTACGATTAGTACGCTGTCGGAATAATCCTGTCTTCCTTTTTCTCGGGAATGATGTCCGGGGGTCCATATTGCCCCGCATCACTTCGATGCCTCGCAGGCAGCGTCGCGGTCCCGCTTGCGCTCTGTCTCTCTCGCCAGGACGAAGATACGACCATAACGAGCCCGCGATTCGCTCTAGCTACTTGTATATCGTGTCTACGGTCACCCCCCCCCCCCTCTCTCTTTCTCTGGGGCTCCTTCTCTGCAAAGTGCGACGGTCCTACGTGAAGGCTCTTGTATAAAACGGGTATATACATGTATAATCCTCTATTGCTGATTCTGTGTCGTGGAAGAGGAACGGGAGAGCGGGCACGGCCAAGATATCCATGGAAAAATGTCTCGAGCCTTTGACCTGCTCCCGATATACTTGTAACGTCGTGCGAAGAGAAGGGCAATCTCTCCACGCACATTTATATATATATATCGAGCGCTGACTCGGAAAAAGGCGTAATTCACGCTGCTCGGCGGCTCGAATCGTACAATTAACGTCACTCCGCTCAATAACGGTCGATGCAGATATACACATGTATAAAAGGGTGTCCGTGCATATACAGAGTGATTCACAACTATCAGGTTTGCCCTGATGAGCAAACAATGTGTAATTGCGAGAAAAATGCTTTTCACGAAAGAAAAGAACTTCGGTCGACAAAAATTGGCCGAGATATTCGGGTTCAAGGTCTCCAAGTAGGGTAAACCGACCAGTGAATGGACGAATAACGATACTGCAGAATTCAGCTGGACTGTAAAATGAAAATATCATAAAATCGCAATTTTTAATCGCTATAAAGTAAATGTCCCAATTATTGAACACTATCTTGTATTTTTACTATTTCTCATTCACCTGCATGCATTTACTTATTTATAAAAATTTCATTACATATATGGAACTTTTAGCTATCGAAATGTTACCTTACTTGTGCAAAAAAAGCTTTAATTAATGGAGAAAAAAATTATTTAATCAGCAACAGTGACCCGCTTTGACGTCTTGTGGTAACTGTTTATCGTTTTTGCTAAGACGCGCCGCTTCATGCGTAAGGGCATAAAAAATTCAAAAAATGTCACATCTCGAAAAGTAAAGGCGTTTCAGGTTCCTCAGAAAAATTCTTACAAATAACAATTGAAAAAAAATGTTTTTAATTAATTATTTGTTAAAAAAATACGGTGTTCGATCATTGGAACATAGAAAATGCAATATGTCCCAGTTATTGAACACTCGAATTCTCCAAGATGGCGTCATTAAACCCATCAAAACATCGAGACAGTTAACGTGTGACAGATCGTGTGAATCGGATTTATTCAAACAAAAACTGTAAGTTCCTGAATAAACTTACTTTTATTCTTTTAATAATAACTCTAAGATCGTCAAATATATTTTTTATTTGTATTTTCGTGCAATAAACACAAAAAGAAAAGTAAAAAGACAATATAACCTAAATGTAACCTAAAAATACGAATGTAATGTTCAATATTTTTTGCTCTCCGATATTTCAGGGACAAAATTTGAAGAGGGAAAGAGAATTCTCGATAGTGTTCAATAACTGGGACATGCCTGTTCAATATTAGGGACATAGGTACTTTCAGTGTTCAATAATTGGGACATTTGCATGATTCACATTGTTATTCTTTTTTTTTCATTTGAAATCATTTAAAAATAATTTAAAGGGTGATTTTTCGAAAGTAAAAATATCAAAGTATCATTTGACCATGAAATCGATGGTTTTTTCTTGATTTTATATTTTTTTCTCACCGAATTCAATCCCCCAGATCCTTAGCTGTTCAATAATTGGGACATTTACCTTAGTTAACAAGAGATATTATTCTGACAGTAGAAAAAAAATATTCGTCGTACTTGCAACGTATAATATTGAAGAAATTGACAAAATCGATTTACTTCTCTCAAATGCTAGATTTAGAGATCACTGAGTTGCACAAAAATAATAGTAGTCTTCTACACATGTGTATTATAATGATATTGAAGTTTAATGGCTGTTGCGCGTATGGAAAAGCGGGAAAACGGGGAAAAGTCAGGGAATTTCATTCCTCCTGGAACAATGAGGAAAACGTCATGGAATTTTGAAAATTGTCTGGTATTTTTCCAGAATTTGGTTACTGCAAGAATTACGAGAAATGAAGCCGTCTTGAGAAAAATAACTGAAGAGTATGAAAATAAATTTTTTCGTATATTTTTATTTAATATTTATATTATTCTTCATTGTATACAAAAAGAAGTCATGTCAGTGCTAAATAGTGAAAATTTGAAAAACTAGAAATTAATTTAGTCCAACGCTCGATACATTTACATTTGATTTGTCGATACACGACCACGCAATTATATTTATTTTTCATTCAGTGGCACCGACATAAAAATTTCTGTTAAGGCGTTACCCCCACTTGTAGCGAAAAAAGGCCTTTTTCATGAATTTTTTTAAAGAAAACTACAAAACTTTTTTAATCGATCAATATACCATCGTAAAGAACACATCTTGAAGAACTTTCAGTAATTTTTTTATTAAAAAATATTACATTGTTTAGTGGCGAATGGCCGTCAATGAAATAATGTTTTTATATACACGGTTTGCGGTGACCAACATTGCGGCGAAGTGGATCATCTGAAAAAAAAATGCGGATGGATTTAGTCAAATATAAGTATAAACTAGTCTTTAATCGAAGGATTTTAAAAAATATTCATTTTTCACAAAATGGCGGACAGTCAAAGTTAATGGTTCGATTTTAACGAAAAAAACGGCCGTTTTTTGGGTATAAAACGGCCATTTTTTTCGAAAAAAAAATCGAACGATTAAAGACTACATTTTTATGTATTAAGTAAGCCTGCAAAATTTTAAGAAGATCGGTTCATTAGTGTTCGAGTAATCTTGGTCACCGACTTCAGAAATACCATTTTGAGAAAAACGCGTTTAAAGTTTCAATTTCAGTTCTTCAATTCACGGATTCTTCTCTTTCAACGCTCATATCTCAGTCAATTTTGTTCGGATCGACTTGAAATTTTCAGGACATATTCTCACATACATATACTTAAAAAAAATGCAATAAAAAAAATCGATTTTTTCAAAATCGTAAGTGGGGGTAACCCCTCAATACTTAACGGAAAAAAATATATTACAAATAAAAAAGAAAAAGAAAACCCTATTTCTTCTTGAGGAGTACGGCCTGAAGATCGATCACGAATTTTTTCAGATTTTTTTCGTTGACAATTGTTGGTTTGGTAGTGCAAAAACAAAAACGACCCAGGTTCCCGGGATTAAGGTGCCTCAAATACCTTCACGGATTGAGGGTTTATATAATTATAATATGAATATAATTATAATATTGATATAATTATAGTATTAATATAATCATAATATTGACATAATTTTAGTTTTAAGGCTTTCACGGCTCTTTATGTAATTTGAAGAGTATGTGGCTTCCGGATGGAGGCCGTGTTGAGAATCAGCGTTGTGCCGACGTTTCGCAAACGTTACAGTCTGCATCATCAGGGCTGAGAGCTCCGATACTGAAGCTCCCGTGTCTCAGGCATTCCTTATATACTTGCAGTCATCGTTCCAGATCACTGCACCAGCCAATCAGATGTTTTAATTGATCGGCCGGTCAATTAAAAAACCGGGAGGACGGTGTGCCAAATGGGATTGACGTGATATCCACCATCTCTGTTTAGATTGTCCGGATGTTTTCGGATTTCCAAGCCTTCTCGGTGTTTCCTAGAAACACCCATGAAACCCTAGAAATAGTCAGAAAATCCCAAAAAGTTGCTCCTAACCTACTAGCCCTCATAGAACATTGCCTAAACTCTACATATTTCCAATTCCAATCCCAGTTTTATGAACAAACTTCAGGCGCAGCCATGGGTTCCCCGATTTCCCCTATCATCGCCAACATCTTTATGGAGAATTTCGAGAACAGAATTCTGCAAGAAGCACCTCTCAAACCCTCAACCTGGTTCCGATACGTCGATGACACCTTCGTCATTTGGAGTCACGGTAAAGAAAACCTCAATCATTTCTTAACCTTCCTCAACTCCCAGCACCCCAATATACAATTCACCATGGAGATAGAACAGGACAATCAAATTCCTTTTCTGGATGTACTGGTTCAACGGAAAAACGATGGCACTTTGGGCCACAAAGTTTACCGGAAACCAACGCACACGGATAGATATCTCCACGCTACGTCCCATCACCACCCCTCCCAAAAACAATCGGTCATAAGCTCTCTGGTCTACAGAGCTCTAGCGATCTCCGAACCGAACTCTCTCGAGGATGAACTAGAACATCTACGCAAAGCTTTAGGAGATAATGGCTACAAGCCAGGCAACATCGAAAGAACGATCAAACAACTAAGAAGAAAAATAGCCGATCCGAAAACGGTAACAGAACCTGAAGGGGAGAATGAAGGACAAATAATAGCAACAACTTCCCTTCCATACCTTCAGGGCATAACCGATCGCATAGGCAGGGTCCTTGGGAAACATAACGTGCGAGTCATCTTCAAACCTCAGAAGAAGCTAGCACAAGTGGTTCCGAGTGCAAAAGACCAAAGACCACCATTAAGTGCACCAGGAGTGTACAAGATACCCTGCTCATGCGGTAAAGTGTACATAGGAGAAACCGGGAGGAAGATCAGTACACGGATCAAAGAACATCAACGGTGTATCAAATATGGCCACATTGGACAATCAGCCCTGGCCGAGCATTGGATGGAAACTGGTCATGCCATCCAGTTCGATAAAGCCCAAAGTCTGGCCCCATCAAACAGCTATTTTTCTAGGAAACACCGAGAAGGCTTGGAAATCCGAAAACATCCGGACAATCTAAACAGAGATGGTGGATATCACGTCAATCCCATTTGGCACACCGTCCTCCCGGTTTTTTAATTGACCGGCCGATCAATTAAAACATCTGATTGGCTGGTGCAGTGATCTGGAACGATGACTGCAAGTATATAAGGAATGCCTGAGACACGGGAGCTTCAGTATCGGAGCTCTCAGCCCTGATGATGCAGACTGTAACGTTTGCGAAACGTCGGCACAACGCTGATTCTCAACACGGCCTCCATCCGGAAGCCACATACTCTTCATATTGACATAATTATAATATTAATATTAATATCGATTATCAATCCAGCCGGATCAAGCTTCGAATCCACTTTTCGAGAAGTAAACGTGTTTTTTTTCTTGACAAAAAAAAAGAACTTTTTTCGCCAAAAATAATAAATATCCGACATTCGGACTAAGGAAAGCCTAATAGTTCTGAATCACCCTGTAAAGATAGCCAATCGTGGCGAACGTGATAAAAGTCTCGTATCTCGCGTGTACCAAGACCGCGTACGATGGTGAGACATAACAGCTCTCTAGGACAGAAAGCCTGAAATCGAGTGCATCACCAGAGATCGCCCCGAGACCCGTGGAAAAGCTTGAAAACGCGTCAGACCTCGATCTTCCAATGCAGACGAGTTTGGTATTAATAAGAATCCGTTCTTGTTTTTCTCTTCTCTTTTTCTCGTCGCCTTTTTGCGCGTTGCGCGTTCACGGAGACTCAATCGCATTGCGTCGAGTCGCACGAAAAAAACAAAAACAAAAACAAAAATGCAGTGTCCGAGATAAATGTTGGAACATGGCCAAACTCTCGAGGCTAAAAAGAATCTAATAATCGAGTACGTGCACGTATGCAACGAGATTTCCATTTTTTTTTTCTTCACGCGCTCAGATGTACGAAGAGCGTGGTTGAAAATTTTTGTATCCGACGCTCGCAAATCAAGCCCCAGACAGTTCAGCAACATCGAGAGACGGCGTCGTCCCTCGTCGCCCCTCGGCGTGGGGGAAGACATACGGGCTACGGCCTCTATTCGATTTCGGGGCCACCGGGGGAACCCGCACGTCGAGAACCCCCCCCCCCCCGCGCGTCACATTTATAATGTATAGATACAGCTACGAAACACTGTGGCACAGTGTAGTCGTATGAGTGCGGGTATAAAGTGGCGTGATACAGGGTTCCGTGCGATGCACCAATGCCGCGCGCGCGTGTGTGTTGTGTGTGAACACGAAAACGCGTGTCAGGAGAAGCATGGAAAATACGAGTGGCCGACGCGCATCTGACCGTGCGCAGATCTCTAGAGAGGGTCACGTGACCCCGGAGAAAAAAGCTAGCGAAGCCCTGGCATCGTATTGGTGGAGTGAGCACGCATGTCCCGCTCCCACCAGGGAAGCGCGCGCGTCCTGCCCCCACTCCGTCGTTCGCCCCACTCCACGGGCGAAACAAAGAGACTCGGGAGTTGGGCTGCGCGGCGTCGGCGCAGCGACCATTAGAAAGTCGTCGACACTCGAGAGGTGTGGTTCGTACGAGTAGAGCAGGAAAACACGAGTCGGGATCGCAACATACGTGGAGAGAGTCAATCGTGTGAAAAGCATCCGTTTAGTCGAAAAGCCATTCCCGCGTCCGTAACTCGTGTGTCTCGTCGTGTTGTCCATAAAAAGTTGAACATTTAACGCTCGTTAAGTCTCGTTGCGTTCGTGAATCGATCACCGTGCGACCGGAGCGAAATAGTGCGTAGGTTTCGTTTGTCTCGGCAAGCGGCGGTAAAAGGTCTCTACGAGTATCTTTGCGCTGGAGCGGCAACGTTGTCAGGATCTACGCTACGGTCAACGGGGCGGCCATTTTGTCACGAAACTTACGGATTCGAAAGTCGAGCCCGATCCTCGCAGTCGACGGACGATCGTGCCGTGACGAGACACGCACATACGCGTCCCGCGTGTGTTCTCCCTGCAGTGTCCCGTACGTGTCGATACGTGGCTGACGCGCGTCTATCGAGCGCGTCTCTTTCTCTCTCTCTCTCTCGAACAATCGTCGGCGCTATCAAGGTGGAGAATACACGCTCGCGGCACCGTAGAAAGGAGCGCAAAAAGAAAATCCTCGTTACGCGAACACCACGAACATTCTCGTATCGCACGATTCGACGAAACGCCAAAAATCGGTGAACAAAAAATCATCGCTAGGAGCTAGAGAAATCGTAGGGGAAAAAAGAACTGTACAAAAAATTCCATCACGATGAGACTGGAGATTGTATCGGCGGCGGACTTTCTCGTGCATTTATTGCGCCTACACGCGGGCCAATTGTCGGAGCGTCAGCTCGAGCTCTTCAAATCGTCGCTGACCGAGGTGTTGCGACGTCGTTATCGGGATCACTGGTTTCCGGATCGTCCGAATCGGGGCTCGGGCTATCGTTGCATACGCATAAACGGCAAAATGGATCCCATCATAGCTCAAGCCGGGGCGAACGTTGGCCTTGTGCCCACCTTGCTGCACACGCTCTTCCCCACCGAATTGACGATGTGGATCGATCCTGCGGAGGTCTCGTACAGGATCGGCGAGAACGGCTCGATTTGTGTTCTCTACGAGAGAATCGAGCCCGACATCGACGATCTTCAGCATTGCCCACCCCAGCAGCAGCAACAACAACAGCAACAGCAGCAACAACAATTCGAGAGCTGCAAGGACTCCCTGATACTCGAGCATGCGCAGTTCAACGAGCAAATCGCCGCTTTCGTGTCGAGCTGAACGACTCGGGCGGACGACCCGAAAAGTTCGCAATGTGCGTGCGTGCGGGAGAGAGAGAGAGCGCTAGTGCCAGACGCGAGCGCGCGAGAGAGACACTTACTGTGAAAAGACGAGCGTGAATACATCATCGCGACAATTATTAATAATTCTAATGATAATGATAATGAGAGACGTGATGGCTGAGATGAGAGTTTCTTTTCTAATCTTCTATCTCTCTCTCTCTTGCGCGTGCGCACGCGCGCGCGCGATGACGGAAATGCGTGTGAAGGATCGTTACGTTTCGATCTTTCGGTTTTTGCCATCCTACCCGGGCTGTGGATACGAAGAAACAAAGAATCGTGTATATGTATACGTCGCAAAAAAAAGAAACACGACCAGGAGCCTTGTGTCGAGAAAATGGACTCTTCGGGACGAAACATCGGGTTGATACGACGGGCTAGGGAGAGAAAACAAATGCGCCGGAGCGTTTCGAACGTCGCGAGGTAGCGACAGGATTTTGGTGGTTCGCGGCTGCGAGAGGGAGACGGAACGATACGCACGGAGCCGAGGGCATCGAAACATCGAGAAGCCCGACCCCCACTCCAACCCGTCAGGCGGAGAGTACGCTTCTTTTTACCCCCCCCCCCCTCCCTCGAGGTATCGCGAGGCCCGTACACTGTTGATCGCCCCTCACCGCTGGAGCTGCGCGTTGGCAAGCGGAGAAATTCGCGACTGGCCTGTGCGTCAGAGCTTGGACTCCGAACCGCTATCGGCGCTCGGGCTCTCCATCTCGCTCTCTTTCTACTTTTCTGTGATCCAACGAAGAAAATACAGTGGGATACTCGTCTTTCTGGAAATATTCGATTATCCCCCCTCCCCACCCAGCCTGCTTTTCGCGGGTTTTCAAAACGGAATTTTTACGAAAAGGAAAGAAGCGAGGATCATGACAAGCGAGTCTCCGCTCTTCTCTTTGTTCCTTTCTTATCTCGCAGCGAGGAACCTCGTCGCAGTTCATCACACTGATCTCACAAACGCCGCGAAAAAGCGGCACGAAGTAAGATAAGAGTAAAGTGATCTCGGTCCCGAGGGGGGGGGGGCAGTGAGCGAGTGGAGGGGGAAGCGCGAGCCAAGCGGTGCGCGCAGCTCAGCATGGCCGCTGCTGCCTCGGTAGTGGGGGGGAGAGGGCGCGAGAGAGACAGAGAACAACGAACGTCGCAATATCGTGTGTGGCCAGTAAATATCATGCTTGAACACGTTTGGAGCTTTTTTCTCTCGAATGGCCAGTCACCCTGGCTCGTCAACACACGCACATCATCGGGCAACATCATCCAGGAAGAGTACTAAGAAATTCCCCAAGACCCCCCACCTTCGTATCTCACGTAAATACCCCCGCCCCCTCGCCTTGCTTATCGACCGGCGATTTTCGTCAACCGGAAACTGCGAGCGAGACACCGATAACATTCGCAGTGTGTTTCCCAATTTTTGTTGCAAATCTTTTCAAGATTTTCTGTGTCGAGAAGCGTTTTTTCTCGTGCTATTCGAGCCCCTAAAAAAATACGACGCGGTCACGATTCTTATGTCTCGCTCGCCGTATCCCCAACATGCTGCGCACGCGACGTGCGCGGAGCCGGCTGCGGGCGAAGAGTGCGTGCGCGTGGAAAAACGACCCGTGTTGATCTCGACGATGCGACGCGAAGAATCGCGTGACGCATTTTTCCTCTAGAGGATATCGAAGTGCATTTTTTTCTCGCTTTTGTTTTTTCTACGTAATTTTGTTGCCTTTTTTTTGTCGTTTCGTAAAACTCGTCGCGTTCGGGAGAGAGCGCTCCGCACGTAGCAATTAGAAAACCGTGTCTGTGATTACGATAAGATGAGTTGGGAGGTTGCAAAAAAGAAAGCCGACGACTGAACGATGGGAGTAATATCGCGCCGTACACCGACAATGTCGCCCTGACGTGATAACCTTGAAAAACAAACCAAAATATCGAACTGCCAATTTTGACAGATTTTGCGGCTGTATATTAGTTTTTTTTTTTTTTTTTTTGAAATGTTTTTCCCCACTGGGCGTTCGCACAATTTATTCGCGCGTTTTCTTTTTCGGGCGCAATCGAATGTAAAAAGTGCCGCGATGTCTCGAAAACAAAAAATGGCAGCCCGATTTTCCACACACACACACACACACACCTACACACAGACACAGCCGAGAAAAGAACAATCTTTAACCCAATTGAGCACGTAGCACATTTCGAAATAATTTATCGCCTCCTCTTGCGAAAAGATAAGAGAGGAGAACCTTTCGCGGCCTCTCGAGTCGTGCGGTGAAATTCTACTGGCCTCGATCGATAGTTCTCTTCATTTTTCTCTGGCATGATAAAAAAACCACGTAATTCTTCTCAACACCAAGTAGCGCAGAGAATTGACAAATTAAGTTTTTCCATTAAAAAACGACACTTTTAAAAGAACGCATAAAGCTAAAGCGATAGTAACGGTTTTTGTGCTTCTCTTTTCGGCCGCCAGAGGCGCCAGTTACCCGGCACGATGAATTCGATCGAAATTGCTACCGTGCGAAAGACCGGTTTTTACGTTGCTGAAAGTGGAGAAAGGCGAGCACCTGAGGGGAAAGATTTTTTTTTTTTTAATTCACGAGAAAGCTTAAAAACAACGAACATTTTTTTCTTTCTCGCGTGTTTTTTTTTGTCTGTATTTTGCTTCTGAGGGGCTCGTTCGAGGCGCGCGAGGTCTCGGCGAAAGGGAAAAAATACAATTATGTTTCGAGCGGGGAAAACGATTGAAAAAAAATATCGACTGCGGCAGTGGGGGGGGGGGGGGGGGGGTGTACAGTTGAGCAATGCGATCGTGGAAGGGCGAGGAGAAAGAAGAGTCCAAAAAAGAAAAGTCGCCAAGCGAGATACGATTGTTGTAATCTGGGAGGAAAAAAAAGAATTGCCTCGTCGACGAGAATTATTTGTCTGTAATTCTTCAACGAGGCTGCTTTTATTTCTCGCCGATTGCGAAATCTTCGTATTTTTCGCAACTATATATATATATGACCTACGACGATCTATACATGCCGATATATATACATACACACATTGTAACTATACATAGATAATCCTTCAGGAGAATTTGTACAAACCCGCTGTGGGGAGTCGTAAAAAAAGAAAAAAAGCGAAGAACAAAACAATGAAGAAAAAGCGAAAAAAAGTCACTCCTCCGGCAAGTCTGTGATTTTAGCTTGGTTAATTCAGTATTTTTTTAAAATAAAACTAAAAGAAAAAAACAAAGAACGGAACGGCAGGGCGGGATGGGTGGGAATGGGAGGGAAAAAACCGAGACGAAACTGAAACGATAATCTAACATTCGAGATTTTGAAACGCAGAAGAGAGGAAGATTAACAATGGGCCAGAGAGGCGAGAGAGAGAGAGAGAGAGAGAGAGAGAGAGAGAGAGAGAGAGAATATAAGAAAAGAAAAAAAACGCGCGAGTCATAAGGAGAAAGGGAGAAGGAAAATGAAGGCAAAAGAAATTTCGCGAAAACCAAGCAACTACGGGGAAGAAGAAAAAACGTGAAAAATTTCGCGCAAGATCTCATCATAAAAAAAATTGTACATTTATTTGTGTATAACTGGCTTAAATAATCGGGCTTGCAAAGCACTTTTTTCGGCCTCAAAAAAGCAAGAGTAATCGACTTGTACATTAGTCCTTGTACCTTTTTTTTTTCTTGTACAGTCCGTGTCGCTTTCGAGGAGAAATTTTTGTCGAAAAAAAAGAGGGATGGGAGAAGTGTGGAAAATGCAGTCGTGGGTGCATTCGCTATCTACGGTTACACGTGTGATTATTATCATTATTATTGCTATTATTGATATATATATATATATATATATATATATATATATATATATATATATATATATATATATATATATATATATATATATATATATGTATATATATAGTATGTTTATGTATATATGTACAAACGTACGTACGTATATACCGATCGAAAATTGTATATTGTACTTTTCGTGCCACGAAATAATTCTATACGTCTTACGGATTCGGGTCGAACGGCGACTGGAAAAAAGATAAAGAGAGAGAGAGAAAGATAATTACGAATTTGACGATCGGGAGTGGCGTCCCGCAAATTAAAATTTCTTCATCATTGTCGCGTTGCACTTTGTGCCAACGGGACCGCTAAATTTTTTTTCTGTGACGGGGATAGAGAGCAAAGAAATCGGGAGAAATATTGTGAAAAGATCTGCCTCCGTACACGGTGCCACGCGAAATACTTTTTTTTCACGCAACATAGCGCGACTTTTCGACAGGGTGGATTTTCCGGCGGGGGGGGGGGGGGGTGTTCAAAAAAAGACGGAACGTCAACGTTCGGCAAGAAAATGAAGAAAGAGTGACGAATTCGGGCGATGGAGATCTGTAGCGACTAGAGAGCAAGGGGAAGGGAGAATTGAAAAAAAAACAGCCGGAAATGGAACAACGATTGCATCGTGGCTCGATTTGTGAAAGAATATCCGATTGGCGTGTGTGCATTTAAGGAGGAGAAAAAACACGCATTTTCTTTGACAATCTTTGCTATTTATATATATATATATACACACACTACCGACCAAAAGTTTGGAAACACTCGCCCGATACCGAGCCACACAAAAAGTTTCATCGCTCTTTTGAAAATGACGATATCTTAATTTGCCGAGCGGCGTTTTAAAAGGGACATATTTAACTTCATTAACCGTTTTTAAAAAAAAATTTAGGATTTTTTTTGAACCCATTACGCACTGAAAGATGGTCGTTTTTTTTTTGGTTTTTTTGGGGTGGTCGAAATTTTAGCGCACGACTCGTGGAGAATTTTTTTGACTTTTTTCTATGCAAAACCTAAGGCAGAGAGTAAAAGCTTGAATTTCGTTTTTTTTTTGGAAAGTTTCATATGATTTTTTTCGCATAAATATTGAACTTTTTGCAATAAAACCACCATATTTATAAAATGAAGCCTAACTCTGAAACTATTGGGTTTTCGTGAAATTACTAAGAGAGTGAAAAAGTTATATATTTATGCGAAAAAAAATCGTACGAAACTTTCTAAACAAGGAAATTAAAGCTTTCACTCCCTGCCTTAAGCTTTTCATGGAAAAAAGAGTGAAAAAAATGTTCCACAAGTCGTGCGCTAAAATTTCAACCCTCCAAAAAGGCCAAAAAACGGCCATCTTTCAAACTGCGTACTGGGCTCAAAAAAAGTCTTAAACATTTTTTGCAAAAAGGTTAATGGAGGTAAATATGTCCCTTTTAAAACGCTGCTTGGCAAATTAAGATATCGTCATTTTTAAAAGAGTGATGAAACTTTTTGTGTGGCTCGGTATCGGGACGAGTATTTCCAAACTTTTGGACGGTAGTGTGCATATATATATATATATATGTGACAATACGTCGATATATTAAATATTTTATGTACCTTCTATGAACAAACATATACACTACCCTCGAAAAGTTTCCGGACAAAAGTTTAAAAGAGTGCCGGAACGGTTTTCTATCCCATTTCGCCGGTAGTTGACCTAGGCCAATTTAATAAACAGCATTTCGCAAAGAGGAGGGATTTACCTTCATCGTGGCTTTTTCCAAAAAAATTTACGATTTTTTTTACAATTAGTACCCTGTTTTGAAAACGACCTTTTTTCGTCGTTTTTTTTTGTTCCTTTGTGAGTGGACCCCGTTTGCAGTAAAAACTTTTTTCACGCATTTCTTCGACCAAAATTATAAAGGGGCTAAGCTTCGTTTTCATTTAAAAAAAAAATTCGACGATTTTCTTTTTCCAACGATATTTGGTTTTTTTGTGAAAAAAATAGATAATTTGAAGATTGCTCCGGCGTACGAAAACGATGAGAAAATTGAAGGTCAGGTTTCCCCCTTTATGATTTTGGTCGAAGAAATGCGTAAATATTTTTTCTACCGCAATCGGGGTCCACTCAAAAAAACGACGAATAATGGTCGTTTTCAAAATCGGGTGCTAATTGTAAACAGAATCGTACATTTTTTTGAAAGAAGCCAAAATAACGTTAAATCTCTTCTCTTTGCCGTTTATTAAATTGACCTGGGTCACCTACCAGCGAAATGGCATAGAAAACCGTTCCGGCATTCTTTTAATGTTTTGCCCAGTAGTGCATACACTACCGGCCAAAAGTTTTCGGACACTTCAGACAATTGCAAAATTATATTACAATATAATTCATTGTACAGAGCTGTATAGTATCTCCGTAAAATAATAAATCAAATGGATTGTATTATTCTACCATTATTTGGCGATTATCCGGTGTTCGAAAGTTTTTCAATTATCCGAAGTGTCGAAAAACGTTTGGCCGTTGTGTGTGCGTGTGTGTGTTTATGGAAGTTTCATAAAATATCGAATATTTTGACGTTTCGTCATAGATGTTTATGTGCGACTCGAACCACGAACTTGACAAGATAGGGAAAAGAAAATAAGCAACAAGGGCAAGGTGTAGACCGTAGTCGAGAAGAAGAAAAAAAATCCAATAGCCGAAGGTCATCCACACGTTATCAAGTATTGCAAAAGAGACGAAGAAACGAAAAATGTCGGAGACTCGAATCAATTTGGCCTGTACAAAGAACAAATTTTATTGCGGAAAAAAATATGTACACTAAGTGTGTGTGTGTGTGTGTGCGTGCGAGAGAGGCAGAGAGGGAGAGAGAGAGAGAGAGAGATATATATTTGGGACACAAAAAATCGAACGTCAAATACCGAGTCGCACATACTCAAAAAGAAAACTCGCGACAAGAAGGATAATCTATTAATTCTTCACACACATACACACAGCACATGTATACATATGTACACACAACTACACGTTTAAACCATAGTGATAGAAAGAGAAAGAAACAAAAAGGACACGAAGGAATAAAGACGTAAGAGAGAGAGAGAGAGAGAAAGAAAGAAAGAAAGAAGAATGTTTTGAAGAAACTCGAATCCCTAGACTCGTAGGTTTACTATTATTACATAATATTATATCTATATTATATCAATGTATAATTATATTTAGTTGTTAAGTTATACCTGTCATTTACCGCTTGTACATACGCCGCGAGTTCAGAAAAAGAAATAGAAAATAACCATAACTACAAATCCAAACAAAGAAACAAATAGGACAGAGAGGGCGAAGGAAAAAATTGAATCTTTAAACGAAGGGGAGAGTTCGGATGTGATGTATTAAAAAAAAAGGAACTATATAATTTTTTCGACTGTTTTTGTACAGAGATAATAAAAACAAAGGGCCTCGTGCTTATGGAATTTCACGAATATTAAGAGGGGGAGAGAGAGAGAGAGAAAAGCGAAAAAAATGATACAAAAAAATACACGAAATGATAAAAATTACGACTGCATTAATAACTGTTTTATTTCACGACTTTTTTTAACCTTCCTTTTATTTTTACGTGCGCAACGAAAGGTACGGGTGTTTGAAAAAAAGATACTTTTTTAAAATCTTTTTCATCTTAAAAAAATCATCTTGAATATTGATTTTGTTTTTTTATCTGTATGGTTGTTATCTTTTTCCTCGGTCACCCGACGCAGTTCACGATTGAATAAATTCTTGAAACTGCGTTATCGGTATTCGCAGGTGGCTGTTTTTTTGTTTGTTTTTGTTTGCTCGGCCTAGACATCGAAACGAAGAAAACATCGAGGCGAAAATGTAAAATCGTCGCTTCTAGAATCCCGCGAAGAGAAGATGCTCGATGTTTTCTCAACGTGTTCGAAATTGACGCGATTCTTTGCAATTCCAACGAGGAGAAATCCACCGGTGAGTATAGTTCTACGACGTTGAAGTTTGCATCGTTGGGATGCAACGAAAACTATTTCTTTTAGGATTCTTATGTAGCGGTCTACAACATAAATGTGCAAGGATGATTTTGGACAATAATGAAAGTGAGAAATTGAAAGGAACTTCGTTACACTCGGACGGTGCAAACTTCAGACTCGTATAATTCTCTGCCTTTGCGAGCGTAAAAGAAGAACTGCATTTTTCTTTAATGCTTCTTCTCGTTGTCAATACACGAAAGTCGCGGAGGTGTGACGTCGCGAAAGGAATAACGGCAAAGAACGAATAATATTTTTGTTTTTGTCTGCGCTCGTGAAAAGACTCGAGGGAACGAAATGGTCACGCGGAGATTACTATTTTTTTCGTTATTTTGCTGACATAAATTTGTTTTTACGCCAGTGCCCATTTTTTGCATTATTTAAAAAAAAAAATTACGTATAACTTACGTAATTTTACTTTACTTCACTTTTTACTTTACCTTACTTTACTTTTTACTTTATTTTTATTTCAATAATTACGTGATTTTTCTAGTGTTTTTATTTTGGTTATTTTTATGCCATAATCCATTTTTTTTGTTTACGTTTATTACGTTATTTTTTTAATGTTACTTCAGAAAATGTATTTTTCATCGCCAGTATTTTTGAAATACGTTTTTAAATTTTGACGTTAAGCAACCGCGTTATTGTTTTTGCGTGTTTTTAACATTCATTTATTATGCCATTATTTTTTATTTTCACGTGCAATTATTACGTTACTTTATTTTTTATTCATATTTTACAATTTTTTTTTGTATAAAGCGGTAAATTCTTCGCCCATGGCGATACCGTAGTTTTTCTTGCCCCGCGATTTCCCAACGTGCGACTCGGACGAATTCTGTAGAACGCACGCTCGTGTGTGTGTTTCAGGAAGGAGGTCCGAGCTTCCAGTCGAATCGAGCCAAGTCCCGAGGAGCTTCGTAACTCGAAAGTGGCCCAGCGCCGTTGCGTCTCCTACGCTCGAGATACGTCAGGCAGAGAGAGAGGGTGACAGTCAGGGAGAGCGAGAGAGGATCCCTTCGCGTCCCCGCGTGTCCGAGATGATCGAGCACGAATGCGTACGTGCAGCGTGAGTCGAATATCGTCGTAACTATTTTGACTCTTACGAAAATTTGCCCCGAACAAAATTCAAATGATCTCGGCATATTTTCAAATATTTTTTTTTTGTTAATTCTTTTCCCCTAAACGGAAGTCGAATGAAGAAGTCGATGTTTTTTAAACGATATTCCATTTTAAAAGTGGACGAATAATCGAGGGTGACTGAAGAAGAAAATAAATAAATAAATGAATAGGTGGAAAAGGGAAAAAGTTGCGCTATTGTTTGTGCGCCGTAGTCGCGAGTTGCGAGTTGGAGTTTTCCGCGGCGCGGGCTATATAGCTCGAAAGAGAGGTCAGCCTCGGTTGTTGCCCTTCTGTCGAGAGTGCCGCCGCACGAGCCGCGCGCAGTCGAACCGCTTCTTCTTGCCTCGCGAGTCCTCCTGTCCTTATAGGTCAAATAACATCCCTGTCTTTATCGCGCGGGTTTTTTTTCTCCCGCCTGTTATACCGCTCCGGGTCTCGGTGAATCGGACAACACAATTTCGTAAACTTGTTAAGGCCTCAGGCCACACTAACGGGTATAAAATCATGCGCGAATTTAACAATTTTTTTTCGTATGGAAACGTGATTCACTCATAAAATGAATTACACATCTATTTAGTATGAATATCAAGCTGTTAGAAGTTGTTTTTTTCCCGATATACAAAATGGCCGACTACTCGAAACTTCTCGAAACAGCTTATTCCCCATTGGCGTGATAAATAACGTCAACAAGAACATCCGATTAAAAAACTATCCCTAACAGTAATGACACATCAAAAACGGCCCCTAGCAGTGGTGATGCACCTGAAAATGCACCTTTATTGATGTTCAGTTCATATCAATTTTTGAAAACACACGAACAACTTGTAGCGAGAAAATCTGACTCGAAAACTACCCCCAACAGTAAGAAAACATGGAAAACTACCCCTAGAAGTTGTGATGCACCTAAAAATCAGCTGTCATTAGTGAGGTCGGGGTGTGTATCACCAATGTGTATGAACCCTTCAATTATTTCAGGGGCAGGTTCATGCATTAAGGGTGATATTTTCTCAATTGAGAGGCAGTTCATAAGGGTTGAAATGTTCCGCAAGTTCCCCAGAATATATTCACGTGTTCCAGGATACTAATATTCCGATTTGGATTAGAATGAATCGATACGAAATGAGTAATAACGTTTTACCTATTGCGGGTGAATTTTTTCCCGACTGTAGGGTTGTTCTCAAGGATTGGAATTATCCGTAAGTCCTTCAGAATATGCTCATGTGTTCTGGTACACTCATATTTCGATTCAGTTCACGATAAAATAACAGAAAATGAGATGATAACATTAATGCCATTTGGGGGTGACTTTCTCTCAATTGAGGGGTAGTTCATAAGGATTGATTGATCCGTAAGTTCTTCAGAATCTCACTACGTGTTCTGGAATAACTTCTCCTCAATTTCTGGCAGAAACGAACGATGGGGAATGAAATTAAGATGCTTCCAAGCGATTGGGGTGGTTTTTTCATTCAGGGGTAGCTTTCGAAGGTAGACAAATTCTCGAATATTTTTTTTCCCACATTGGATACTCGTGAATTCAGATTCACCATGTATCGACTATGCCAACGCTCCAAAAAAACTCAGCTGTTAACCCCTTCGTTGGCAGTGACGCAATAATGCGTCAAATAATTCCGTGCCCTGTGTGGCATTGACGCAATAGTGCGTCGATCTTGATTTCCCTATTTGACTTGCTCTGATTTGAAATCGGAGCCCACTCGGGGGTTTTTGGCCTCGCTTAATCCGAATTTGAAGTCAAAATTTGGAAATTCAAAATGGCGGCGCCAATGTGGCGGACAAAAGTCAAAAACTTTACTCGATTTAGATGAAAATTAGTACCCCGCGACTTTTGAGGTCGCTTATTACGAATCTGAACTTCAAATTTGAAAATTCAAAATGGCGGCGCTAGAACGGCGGACCGAAATTGAAAACTTTACTCGATTTAGATAAAAATTGGTACTCTGGGATTTTCGAGGTCGCTTGTTACGAATCTGAACACAAAATTCAAAAAATTTTAATGGCCGATCTAATATGGCGGACGAAAGTGCCAAAAACTTCTAGATTTGGATAAATCTTGGTGCTCGGGGGTTTTCGGGGACGCTGAGTGTGATGCTGAACTTAAAATGAAGGAATTTTTCATGGTGAATTCAATAACATGGAGCATAATACAATAAATAGGTGGAAATATATGAAGCTTGAGTACCGAGTTACATCTAAATCGATCTGTATTATTTGTATTTTCATTCGTCATTGTGAATTCCTGAATTTTGAGTTCAGATTCTTAATCAGCACCCTCAAAAAGCCCAGAGTACTAGTTTTCAGGATAACAAAAATGTTCCTGCCATTTTTGGCACTTTTTGTCGAATTCTCTAATTGGCACGAAATGCGTAGTATTTAGAAACGAATTATCTGCATTCTGCTGAACGCAGAATGGAACGTTGATTTTTTTCCAGGATGCTCAATAGTTTCTAGCAAATACTACTCGGCATAAAAATTCGCCGTGTTTTTTTAGGCGGAGTTGACCACCAATTGAATATCATATTTTTCGCGGTCGTAAAAGTGTCGAGCTTCGAGTTTTTTAATCTCTTAAAAAACAGATGGCCTGCTTATAACTGTCACACGCTGAGTGTGTGCGTGTGTGTGTGTGTGTGTAATGGACAAAATTATCGTGTGTAAATAAATTTGCAATCAGGTAATATTTTTATCGATTTATTATCGATTATTATATCGATTTATAAAATATATATATATTTACATATAATACTTTAGCATTATGGAACAATAGTTGTATGTATTTAATATTACATGGGATATAAATGAATATTTATGCATATGATTATATGTTCGTAAAAATTATATAAAATCTTCTAACTTCTGTATATATGTATATAAATAACATGTCCTGATTGGTTCATCATCGCCAAGTGGGAACTACTAAAGCTAGAAACATTGGAAATTTGGCCAACAGGCTTTTGGGACGTAAGCACCCACTGAGAAAGGATTTTTGGAAATGTATTCCCTAAGGGGGTGTAAAGGCCGAATAACCGTTGTATGGAAATGGGAAAGCTCCTAACTTACATGCGTGAACATTTTTATCGTGACTTTATGTTTGTAAAAATCGCAAAATATAGAGTATTCCACCTGGAAAAAGTTTGTGCGTTTGAGGTCATTCCGACCCCTAGTGTGGCCAGCGAGTAACTTTGTTGTAAAAAAAAATGTTTTTTTTTTGTTTTCTGTGTACGCTTTACGTCGTGTAAGTATGAATGCGAGAATTATAATATTTTTTCCATCAAATTTATATGTATTTTATATCAGTTTCTGTTATATAAAATGGAGTAAACAAAAATGATAAAAATACCTTGCGTTAGCCCTGTTTTAAAAAATGCGAATATTCAGCGACATAAGTATAATATATCTAATTACGGTCTTAGGCCACAGTAACGGGCATAACATCATGTGCGAATTTAACAATTTTTTTTTCGTATGAAAAAAATTACACATCTATTCAGTATGAACATCAAGCTGTTAGAAAATATATATATATTTTTTGAGATGTACAAAATGGCTGACTACCCGAAACTTCTCGAAACAGCTTTTTTCCAATTGGCGTGACAAATGATTTCAACGATTTTCACTCGATTTAAAAGACGTCATTTTTGTGAATTTTTTCAAGGACAACTAATTGAAATTTCGGATTGGGGTTTTAATTATCTAAAAGTATATACAGTCAAAGATATGTTTAATTTTCTTTATTTAAAAATATCAAAAATATACAAGGATATTGTATGATTCTTGGAGCGTCGTAAAAAAATGGGTACCCAAAATTTCTCGAAAACCAATGAACCGATTGCATTGAGGTTTCTTGTGGTTATTCTATACACCATTATCGAGTACTTGTCATAGGCTTTTTCTTTCCGTTACTTAGTTTTTGTTTTATAGGCAAAATAATAAATAATTTTCGGCCCAAAAATCACTATTTATGTTCAAACGTCCGCCATTTTGTCGTAAATCGATATTTTCAAAATCGGCTGTGACAAGTACTAGATAATGGTGTATAGAATAACCACAAAAAAACTCAAGGCAATCGGTTCATTGGTTTACGAGAAATTTTGGGTACCGATTTTTTTACGACGCTCCAAGGATCACACAATATCCTTGTATATTTTTGATAATTTTAAATAAAGAAAATTAAACATGTTTTTGAACGTATATACTTTTAGATAATTAAAACCCTAATCCGAAATTTCAACTAGTTTTCCTTGAAAAAATTCACAAAAATGACCTTTTTTCCGGCTCGTAGGTGTATATCTGCCCTTAATCGAAAACTTTTCATTTTATGAGCAGGTATAACGGAATTTTTCACTGAAAATTCATTTCTTAAGTTCAAATACCTACAACGTTTGAATAAAACAATATTTTTTTAATTCCGTACGTACTTCTCTAGGTATTCTAATGTAGATTGTGGAGAATTTTTGTTTTTTGTTCCAGGTCAAAAATTGTGGATGCTAAATGTCACGCCGCGGAGCGCCTAAAAAAAAGATAACAAAAGAAAATATTAGTAGTCGGCCATTTTTACATCGTAAGAAGAAAAAAAAATTTCTAACAGCTCGATATTCATACTAAATAGATTTGTAATTAATTTAATGAGTGAATCACTTTTTCATACGAAAAAAAATTGTTAAATTCGCACATGATTTTGTACCCGTTGCTGTGGCCTAAGGCCTTAAGCCAATGTTTGCACTCAGATACTTTTTCAACTTTTCGAAAGTTTGTACAAGAGTATTATAATTACTCCAACATTTGTATTCAGATGGCATACAATTTGCGAAATCGCGCGTTTCGGAACGCTATGCAGAACGACGATCAGCGTCGCGAAGATTTTGGCGATGAAACTTCGGACGAGGAAAACGACCCCTGCGGCTTAAGCGAACGACGGCAGAGGAACAATGAAATAATTACGAATTATTATATTCAACCATTTTTTCGACCGGAATTTATAATAAAATAAGCTAACTTGTCATAATTGTGTTTCTTTTTTTTACTCCACAATATACCCTCTCCAGATGTATGAATAAATTTCCTTTTTTCGAACATACTCTTGGGAGCTATTCTTTTCGGCAAACCATCATATCTCAAGAGCTTTGAAAAAAAAACACGCAAATTTAATGGAAAAAAAATGAAAATTGTAAGAGGTGCAATTTTTTTAGGGAGACTGCATTTTTCGTCTGAGATTTTTTCCGCCATTTTAATATTTAGTACAGTCGTGCTGTGGTTGAAAAACCCAGTAATAGGAAAAAATTAGAAGGCCAGTTTTTGACAGCTGAGTCTGTAGGTGCCGCGGGTGCTAAATCCAAGTTTGCCTAAAAATCGAGGTGCAGGATTCTTATTTTAAGGGATGAAGGGGGATGGGGGTGGATTGATGCTAAACTATGACCCCTACGAGGTCGGCGCCGTGAGACAAAATGTTCAGAAAAATCCGGGCTTTAGTTTTGTCCATTTTGGGGGTGAAATTTTGAAAAATCAGTTTTAATTCAATAACTCTTCAGGAGTTACCAGGATGACCAGCAAAAAAGAGACAATCTACTATTCTATTCGATTCTTCAAGTAAAAATCGCTAAAAAAACAAATTCTTACAAGGAGACGGCACGACCGTGGGGTCGGGGATTTGGCCGAATTTTTTCGTAATGAAAGAAGACCACTAGCACCTCACGTGGTTAAACTAGTAGGACGCACTACTCGGAAAATTCCGAGAAAAATTGATTCAAAGTTTCTTAGGCGCCGTATAAGTATGAAATGTCAGGCACTTGTCGAGCCGCCGTTTAGTCTAGACAGACTCTCGGTCTTTTGCGCCGGAGGTCTCACGTTCTTTTCCTCCTTCGGATCTTATATTTTTTCTTTTTTTTTTGTTATCCCAACAATTATTCAAAACGTTTATCATCCCTACATTATGTTAAAAATTTACTTACATCGTTTTTGTAAAATTATTTTCTTTTTTTTTCCAATAAAACAATTCATAACGGTGGGTTTTTTTATTTTTCATTGTAAAGTATATGAGGACGAACATTGGGTTTTTAATGAGGATAAAAAAGTCGATTAGGAAAAATTCAATTTTTATTCATATAATAATTATATTTTTTTTCCATAAAATAACATAAAGCCCAAACTTTTACTAAACTGAAGTTGGAGCATATAGCAGGTGATCTGACCTATCGACAGGTGCAGGATTATCCATTCATGACAGGACACCCCTTATATATAAGCAAGTATCTGTGGAAATAGATTTGTAAGTAAATAATGTTTATTTTCTATTTATTAAGGGGGAATATACCTTCGTGAGGCCAAAATCAAGGGTCATTTTTGACAATTAATTTAAGAAAAACAAAACAATGTAGTTAAATTCGGTTTTTTTGTACATGTTAGGACAAGTCTTAAAGTAAAAAAAAAAACATTTTTCTCAAAATCATTTTGAAACGAAATGGCGGCGCAGTCGATGGAAGAAAACTCTTTTTTTCATAGTCCTTTACGGGCGTATTCACACAGGTCATAATTTTCAAGCTATAGAACAAAAAACGAAAAATTATTCGAAAGTAGATATAAAAAACTAGACCAGTACGTAGGAGTTTTTAAAAATATTGATTAAAAAAAATGGCGTTAATATGAGAAAAAAAAATGTTTTCGTAAAAAAAGCGGTGAAATATCGATCATAAAATCTTGAAACTTCAACTTACCGAAAAAAAAAATCCTACGTACTGGACTAGAAAATGTTGTCAAGAAGTTACACTCAAAATGTCAAGTCAATCGATTGAAAACTGGAGGCGCTACGCATACGCCCGTGTCTAAAAACATAGTTTCGCGAAAAACGCGTTTAAAGCTATTTTGTTGCAAAATAATTTTAAAAAAAATGTTTTTACTTTAAGACTTGTACTGACATGTATAAAAACCGAATTTAAAAATATCGTGTTTGTTTTTCGTAAATAAATTGTCAAAAATGACCCTTGATTTTACCCTCGCAAAGGTATATTCCCCCTTAAATCGCTTTTATGACACACACACGCACGTACGCATATATCGTCTTGCGTCTCGTCCGAACCGTTATAAACCGGTAGGTGGGTTAGGTTGATGCGAGAGGAACGAGACAGAGACAGAACGAGAGGTTCACCTCGAAAGCGAGGTTCATTATCTCGTCTCCTCTCATAGATGCAGACTCGTTTCTCAGGTCGAAATCACCGGTGATCGTATACACGCCACGACCAGCGGCGATACTCTTCTGTTTTCGTTTCTAGCGCGCGCGTCAATGGATGAAAAAAAATATATATATATATACCAGGTGTAGAAGTATGAAATCGGATTTTTTTGTAGTTTGTAGTTTTTGTAGTTTGGAGTTCTTGTTGACTTTGAGTATAATCTTCATCCAATAAGGTTTGCAATTCGTTGTCTGCGAACTTTTTCGGTGGTTTCCCACGCTCTTCGTTTCTCACGTAAAAATCACGACTTTTGAATTTTTTGAACCACTCGAAACACTGTTTTACCAAGAGCATGTTCACCGTAAGCTTCGACAAGCATTCGATGCGATTCTGCAGCAGTTTGATTCAAATGATAACAGAAAACCAATGCTGTCCGCAAATCGTAGTTCGTAGGCACAAAACTCGACATGTTTAAGGATGTTGAGTCCCAAATCGCAAATGACAATAAAATTCTGAAAATTTGGTACGTTTTTGTATGAAGTATTTTAGAGGTCGTGTAAAAATTTCACGACCATTAGGAAGCTCGTTATTGAACAATTAGCATTCACAAATTAAATGCTGTCTATGGATACTGATGTAACTTTGCAATAAGTTTTTTTTTTGACCTCTCAATTTTGTAATATCTACAATGTACTGAAAGCAATGGAAACAAAACGAAGTTTATTGATAAATTTTTTTTTAATTTCTTTTAAAAATTGTTCTTAAGGCGTTACCCCCCCCCCCCCCCACTTGTAGCGCAAAAAAAGCCTTTTTCATTAATCTTTTTAAAGAAAACTACAAAAGTTTTTTAATCGATCAATATACCACCTTAAAGAACACACCTTGAAGAACTTTCAGTAATTTTTTTATTGAAAAATATTACATTGTTTAGTGGCAAATGGCCGTCAATGAAATAATGTTTTTATATACACGGTTTGCGGTGACCAACATTGCGGCGAAGTGGAACATCTGAAAAAAAATGCGGATGGATTTAGTCAAATATAAGTATAAACTAGTCTTTAATCGAAGGATTTTTAAAAATACTAATTTTTCACAAAATGGCGGACAGTCAAAGTTAATGGTTAGATTTTAACGAAAAAAAACGGCCGTTTTTTGGTTATGAAAGGGCCATTTTTTTCGAAAAAAAAATCGAACGATTAACGACTACATTTTTATGTATTAAATAAGCCTGCAAAATTTCAAGAAAATCGGTTCATTAGTGTTCGAGTAATCTTGGTCACCGACTTCAGAAATGCCATTTTGAGAAAAACGCGTTTAAAGTTTCAATCTCAGTTTACACGAAGAACGGATTCTTCTCTTTCAACGCTCATATCTCAGCCAATTTTGTTCGGATCGACTTGACATTGTCAGGACATATTCTCAGATACTTATACTTCAAAAAAATACAATAAAAAAAAACGATTTTTTCAAAATCGCAAGTGGGGGTAACCCCTTAACAGAATGTTAATTTTTTAATAACGAGCTTCCTAATCGTCGTGAAATTTTAACACGACCTCTTAAATACTTCGTACAAAAACATACCAAATTTTCAGAATTTTCTTATCATTTTTTATTTCAACCCCTAAGGAGGTTGAAGTAGACGATAGAATTCTGAAAATTTGGTACGTTTTTACATGAAGTATTCAGGAGGTCGTGTAAACATTTCATGATGATTGAGAAGCTATTTATTGAACAATTAACATCAACATGTTACATAGGGACTCAACATCCTTAAGGTTATAGAAAAATATACCGGTGTAGGGAACTTGGGTTGTTGTGTGTTGAAAATCTTCGTCAGTTGTTAGAGGGAGATGATGGCGCTGGAAAAGCGGTCTTGCGGTCCCTAAACTGACGACTAGCACTATCTATAGAGAAATTCCGGTTTCATACTTCTACACCTGGTATATGGAAGAAAAACGATATTCGCCAAAGTGGCTCGAATTTAGCGTTTTAAAATGATTTTTCTTGTTTTTTGTAAGCGATCGATTGACCGTGATAAAACCGCGAGGCAACCGGTGATCGGTCGTACCGGCCTGTCTCGTCGCGAGATAAAAACTAAAAAGAGAAGATAAATAGAATGTCGTGCATGCGCGAAAGTGCGAGAGGGCAAACGAGGTGGGGCAGGAGGAAAAATCCGTTTCAACAAGTCGAAACGCGCAAATCCAAATCCGAGATCGTGACGTAATCTCACGCGGACTCGTTTGCTTTATCGTTATCGATCATTTTCAATATTCATGAATTACACCCCGGTTAGGCATTTTTCGCGTTTTCTTGTTGTTCTCGATAAACTCATTTTTTTATTCGTTTTTTAAAATTATTCCGTTGGTTTAATTTTTATTGTGAATTTTCTACTCTATCGAGTTAATCGATTCATTATATTTTTATTATCTCTATTCTTCATGAAATTTTTATTTCATTGAATTAATTTATTCGTATAATCTTTGTTATTACTTTTCTGTTCCATCGAATTGATTTATTATTTTTTGTTCGTTTTCGTTTCTTTTTCGACAGCAGATCCAGTTTATTTTTACTGTGCATTTTTTTGTATCGAAAAATTTCAGTAATCTAGTAGATGGGTTTTGTTTTAACTTGTTCCGTCACGCTCGCGGCTCGAGAGCGAGCGATGATTGTTCGAAAAACTTTCCAGGCGTAATTACCATATCGTACGATGAGGTGGGTTGCTTCGGCGATACGCGCTGGTTACTTCGGCTCAGGGAAAAATACGTAGACATTTATTTGTGAGTGTACACGAATTGTACAGAAGAAAAAACAATAAAACTGATAATAACGACAATACTATGGAAAATAAGCGTACAGCAGTAGCCACAAAATCATGCAACAGAGTATATCGAAATAGACTGATACTGAAGAGGGAAGGAGAGGTGTGGGCCGGGGCGCGATGTGTCAACGTCGGAAGTGAAGAAAACAAGGGCTTCGAGGACACAAATCGTCGAGCAGGCACCATAAAAGATCAGAGACTGATACCCATTTATCAATGTAAAAAGAGACCTAAAGGGAGTTGTTGAAAGACTACAGAGTAGGTACTGTAAGATGGCATGAGGAATGGACAAAACGACTTAAAACTACGTTTGGAGAAGCGAGCTGGGGGTGCCTGCCATGGAATATGTGATGAGGGAAAGAGCGTTAAAGTAGTCCTATCGCCAGACTTCGATTCATAGGATATTCATAATTTTTTTTTGAGCTTCACTAAATATATTAATAATCGTCTCTGTAAAATTTCAGGGTCGGTTATCGACCTTGTTACAGAGAAAAAATATATAAAAATTGCGTACTTTTGTGACGGAATCCCGACGGAGACGTACAAAAACCCAATTTCCGGTCGCTACAAATGTGTATACAATAGTGAGAATCCGTCAGATTCTTAAAAATAATCAGATTTATATACTTAACACTTGTAGTAATCCAATGCTCTCAGAAAAAAATACGCTTATTGGCCTAATTTTCATGTAATATCAAGTTTAATTTGAACTTCCGGTATTGGATTTATTACCACTTGCTACGATAAAGAGACGTGACAGCAAGGCAACAGCTGACTGCAGCCGTAACCTCATCTCACTCATTTGAATTTCCACACATATTTCATTTTTAACCGACATATTTCGCCGACACAAATTTTCCACGCTTTTTTACCAGTCGTGGCCCGAATACAATGCTCTACACTTCCCGCACCTGACATTGTTTTGACGGATCGACGTTGAAAAGCATGGAGGTTAAACTCGCCTGAATGAGTAAAGCATGGAGACTAGAGTGAAGGAGCCCAAACGCAATGCTGGCGAAATGGTTGTGAAAGTGATGAACGATCCGCGGATTGTACCCGCCTGGCGGCGCTACCACTGCGGGCTCCGTCCGCGCGGTGATTTTGAATCGTCGATCCGCAATTTGTCGTATATTTGTTTCTTATTAGCGCAGCTTGTAATACTGAAGAGTAACATTCATATGCTTTTGTTTAAATTAAGAAATGATAATATTTCAGTAATTTTTTTACTTGGAGGTGATCTATACTGTAAATGTTTTATTTTTATACAGTGACATGTACGATTAAACAGCCATAATGTGAATATTGCATACTGGGTTTCCAAGAAAAATATTTTTTACAAATCGTGCATTATAACGAAATGGGAGCGAGGGGTATTTATATTAAGGAGTAAGGCCACTGTAACGGCCCAAAAAAAAAGGTTTTTTCACTAATTTTTTGCTCCCGAAATTGAAGGTATTTGAAAAAAAACTTTTAATGGTGTTATCGGGCATACATTAAACTTTATTATAAAATTTTTTTACAGAAAAAAAAAACAAAATGTCGGTTCCACAGCTATCTTCCCGGGACATGTTTTGCTTCCAGGGCTCCGCGGCACGCAGCACCACTGGTGCACTTTTGAATCTAGAACAAAAAAAAAAACCATTAATCTTGAGGGCTATAGCTAGAGAATGTCGATCGGATTTTAAAAAGTATCAATTTTTATGGATTTGGCGTGCGTTTGAAAAAAAAATTGATTTTTGACGAAAAAAACGGCAAGTTTTTTGTTAATAAAAAATCAATAAATAAAGTTCTTGAAAATTCCGATCGACATTCTCAAGATAATGTAAATGTTCACATCTGGTTAAAATTTCAAGTAAAAAAAATGAAAATTGTTCGAGTTATGCTGCGTGCCATTTTGAAAAAACCATGTTTCGAGAAAAACGCGTTTAAAGTTTTGCGAATAGTTTTTTATTGGAAAAAATTAAAAAAAGAAGTTAAAAAAAAATTTTACCGTTAGTCTGCAATCCCAGCACCATACATTTGTCCTTCGATAGCCAAATTTTCGTCTTCTTCGTCTTTCCTGGTTGATTTTTGGAGCGCGCGCGTACTTTTGGCCGCGTCGCTCAGAGATGTCTCCGCGTGCGTGATGCGTTTGGCGTCGGCTTCGATGCAGAAATTATATAACTGTACACCAATTTCCACCTCCAACATCTTGAATATTTGCAAGACGTTGGTAAGGCCGCCATTGAATATGCAAACAGCGATATCCGTCGCAATATCTAGTACAGTTTTTCCGCTTGAGGATGATTTGGGGGCCAAACTCCAAACGGTAGCGTTGAAACTTTCGTTATTGTTTTGAGTATAGGCCCCCAAGCAACGCTCCAGCAACTCGTCCCGGCTCAATTCCATGTAGATGGGTTTGATGGCTTGATAAACCTCCTCACTCATTGGCTGATTGTGATGATACGCATCCAAGGCATTTTCTGCTTTCGCTTTCTTCCAACTGCACCAATTCTCCGAACATTTTTCGTGCTGAGGCTTTTCATCCGTTGACATTTTGTGAAAAAGGGTTGCCCAGATCTCATTTTTCATATTTTTGATGGAATCGGAATTTCGACGGATTGCTAAGCCGTAATAAATGCTTAGTTCGTCAATCAATTTGGCAGTGAGTTTTCCTCTTCCCCCGAGACCTTTTGTTCCTTTTTTTAAGTTTCTCAATCGAGTGCCCATTCTTTTTTGCACGTGATCTATGCACTCTTTTTTTTTAACATCAACATTTTCATAAGGCCTCGAATCCACGATGCCTTTGAAAGTTTTGGAATCGCCATCTCCGATATAATTGCAGTCGTTTCGGAGCAAGTTTTGACACGCTTGGCGGCGACCTTCATTTCCTAAGGACAACAAATTTTTTTTCGCACAGGACCTTTTTTTTCTTATTCTAGAGGGTTTAAACTATTTTTTAAGCCAATAAAAAAAAATCGATTTTTCAAAAAATTTACAGTGACCTTACTCCTTAAAGGATTCGCATATTTAACCTAAAAAACGTTTTTTTGTCCAAGCATCATGCATTACATTGTTGCTGTATATCAAAGAAATCTCTAACAGCATTAAAATTAATGGTAATTATAATTAAATTCGGCGACGATAGCATGTAATAAAAAAAAATACAAACGCTTTGACAAAATGAATCAACATGTGGTTGTACTTGCCGATTTCAATATGTGTCAATATTTTCGCTAGTTCGAGAATTAATTGCATGAACATAATATCAAGGTTCAGTTCTTACCTTTATTGGATCGTTTTTTTCTGTTTTGCTTTTATAAATACTTTTAATATCGAAATATTACTCAGCGATGCGTAACAGCGTAAACTATATGTAACTGACATATATGTAACACTCACATATATAGTAACTGACAGTAATACGTCACTGTATGTATGCCACAAACACTGTCAAGCTGGTCCTCACGTACCTAACCTATCCGCCTATCCTATCCACCACCTATCCTATTCCGTACCAGGCGCTGGTATCGCTTGCGGATATTTTTCGCACTACAAGATCTTTCATCACTTTCACGATCCACTTTTCGGCGATTCCCCCATATGCGTTTGGGCTCCTTTACTTTAGTCTCCATGGAGTAAAGAGAGACGGAGATAGAATCAATCTTGCCGAATATCAAACCTAGAAATACTACGCGAATCGTTGGAATAGCTATTTTTTCAATTTTGTAGGTAAATGTGAACATTCAGTAAACAGTTTACAAATGGAACATTTTAGTTGTTACAAATTTTTTTTTTGCATATGTTAAAAATCTATATGTAAATATATGTAAAAAATAATATAATAATAAATTGTCGAGGTCTCAAGTATGATCAGTGGTACGACTAGTGTGAAGCGATAGGACTACCATAATAAAGAAGAGAAAAAACGTGTAAAAGTGTCCAATGTATAGAGGCGGGACTGTGTAAAAGTCCGTAAGGGTACACGTGGAAATAAAGAAGTATAATAATACACTACTACCTTATTTAAGGACAGGTCACCAAAAATACGCGTAGAATCAGTATTACGTCATCCCTTATCCCCAATATCAACCCCCTTTTCGTTGAGGGATGAAAACATGGTAAAATTCGGGTGTTGTTTTTAAAAATGGCAAATTTTAGTCAATACAAAGTATTTTTTGTGCAGAAGTTAAAAATACAAATTGCACAAGTCTCAAGTATGATCAGAGGTATGACTAGTACGAAGCGATGAAACTACCTTAAGGGCTTACGTGTTAGATAAACCTTCTCAAAAGGAATCCTATTTCTTTTTTCATACTCACAAAATAAATTGTCAAAGTGAGGCCTTATTTTCTGCCGCTAGAGTGGCGTTGTATCCATTAATATTATATCCATATGTACATTCTGTAAATACCACGTGTGCTCGAGACGACAGCTACCTTCGTAAATTTGCTCAATGAGTCATACACATGCGCATACACGCCTTCGTCTCGTCGACTTTTCTTTCACAAGACCTCGGACACCGCTCTGTCGTCATCGCTATTATCGTCTCGCGTGCTCTGTTCTTTCCTCTTTGCAACAGCGTGTCACGGATACCCCGAGGAATCGAGTTACAACGTGCCTTCTTAATTTCCCGCAGGTGAAACGCTATTGAGCGCCGAGCAGAAGGAGCAGCAGCCGCACTTCCGGTTGGGAGACAAAGAAGACGAGGAACTCGGAAGTGACGGAGGATATGACGAGCGGCGAAAAAGCCAATATGGAAAACGAGCGGGTTTCCGGAGTTGACCAAGTGCGCGGAACGAAATCAGGAGTGGAATATCGCACGATCGATTGCGACGCGTTGAAAAAGTCGTATTACCGAGACGAAGGAAACACGACCCTCGTCCTCGCTCTGCCGGATGTAAATACTGTATATATTGCTCTCGTGTGTGGTCTTCGTTGTCCGTGACATTTTGTCTGCACGGTTTTTGTTTTCTTTTTCGTTCCGTGACAATACTCCGAGCGTGCGATAAATTCATCATTTACCACAACATTTGCCACACTATAATCGACAATACGAATAATCAACGCAAGTAAACATCGGTCAGAGCAGCTGAGGGTAAAATAAATTTAGATTCTTTTTTGACCCCGTGTTTTTTTCACGAATTTTTTTCTGGAAAAGGATTTCATTTGGGCAAAACGAAATGTATTAGGTAGTGCAGTGGCATCTTTTGGCTTTAGATTGGCGCTTTTTATTTTCAAAAATATTCATTAATATTGCTCCTGTAGGAAGACCCCTGGAGGTTCGCGAAAAAAGTGTCCGGCGGTGAGCAAAGCATCTCCGGTTTGGATTATCTAAAATAAAAAAAAGCCAAAAGATTCTTTTAGGGGATAGATGAATCCAGGTATTGATCGAAGGAATAGTCGAAATTTTAATTTTTGACAAAACGGTGGCCCCGGAAAGAAATTTTTTTCGTTAAATCGTTGAAAAAAAATATAAATAATTTTCGGAAATCTCATTCCTTTAACAGTCGTTCACACATATTTAAGATTTACTTTGTAGCGCTCCGAGCCTCCTTACAAATGTGTTTGTATTTCCGAGAATGTTCGCTGGATCGTTTTGAATTTTTCAGGGAATGTTCTCACATATTTGTACATGCCGAAAATGCAATTTTAAAAAATCGATTTTTTGAAATTTCTAACTGCGTATAATGCCTTAAGCACCTTTATTAGGTCCCGAAATATTTAGAATCAAAACTGGCTCCAAAGATCTCAAAATTTGTCAAAAACTGCCTTTTTGAGCGAAAAGGCAGCTCTCAGGCACGAAAAAAGAAAAGTGACGTAGTGTGGACCCGTCAGGCTCTTTTCGCCTGCTCTTCATTGATATTAGGTGTAGTAAAAAGAAATCCATTATCTTTGCATGAAATTGAAGGCAAAAATAATGGATTTCGTTTTTACTACACCTAATACAATTGTTTTATTGTTACTATTATTATTACCGTAAGAAAAAACGAACGTAAATGAATTATTCCTTATATATATATATTAGGGTGGCACAATTTTGAGCTCAATTTTTTTCCTTTTTCTCACCATCCAATTATCTTCTTTAAAGAGAAAAAAAATTGTAGCGGAAGCCACGAACGGTCGAAGAATATTTAGAGGGCGCTCAAGTCTCCCAAAAATTCAAATTTTCATTGAAAAATCGTTTTTTTTTTCGTCCACTTCTCACCCATGAATTTTACGCTTTCTAAGTTGAAAATGAAGCTCGCGAAAGCTCTAGTCGGCCAACGAATATTTAGTGGTGAGTGGGGTAGCTATTATTGCAGTTATTCTTGCTTCGTTTATTTTATTTCCTCATTCTGATGGGATTGCTTGGGTTTGTTTGGGATTTTTTTTGGCCACCTGATATCCCCCATCTTCTTTTTTTCAACTAGATACCTTGCAGCCCTTTTCCATACTTCAACCTCCATTCCGCTGCACCCCGCTTCCATTCGCCAAATGTAGTTTGGGGTGTTTCCACCAATTCCCATGGCTATTTCAACATACCCTGCTTGTCATTTTTCCACCTGCTGCAACCTCCTTCCGCCACTTCCGCCTCCAAACTTCGGATCCACACAGCATTCCACTTTTTATTATTACTTCCACTAGGTACAGTCTTATTCTTAGGCTACTACTTCGTGCACGCTTCGAGACACCCCCCATCTCGTCTTTATGACTTTGTTAATTTCGCCCATCAGGATTTTAGAGTGCTGTTGGAGATGTTTCTCGCAGCAACATATCCAAACGTAGCAACAAATATTTCTACTCTCTGGCTATTTCCAACTCTTTATATTTTCATTTCTTACTTTTCTCTTTTCTTTCCCTACTTTTGAAAACCATAAATTTTGTTTTATTCATACTGACCGTTACCTGGTTTCTTTCCATATTTTTCCAGTCTAGTAGTATTTGCCTCATACCGTTCTCCTCGTCGACTACTACTACGTTATCGTGCGTACAAATATATATAATATCATCAATATTCGATCGATACAATGGAAAATACGTATATAAAAATAATAATACGTATACTATAATAATATATACGTTGAAGATTCATATATATATATACCAGGTGTAGAAGTATAAAACCGGAATTTTTTGTTTGTTAAAATTACACGTCTGTTGTTTAAAATGATAAAAACTATTGGAGATGGCTTTCTGCGTAACATTCAATTCATCCGCGAATTCTTGTTGACTTTGAGTATCATGTTCATCCAATAAGGCTTGCAATTCGTTGTCGGCGAACTTTTTCGGTGGTTTCCCACGCTCTTCGTTTCTCACGTCAAAATCACGACTCTTGAATTTTTTTAACCACTCGAAACACTGTTTTACCAAGAGCATTTTCACCGTAAGCTTCGACAAGCATTCGATGCGATTCTGCAGCAGTTTTCTTCAAATGATAATAGAAAACCAATGCTGTCCGCAAATCGTAGTTCGTAGGCACAAAACTCGACATGTTTAAGGTTATAGAAAAATATACCGGTGTAGGGAACTTGGGTTGTTGTGTGTTGAAAATCTTCGTCAGCTGTTAGAGGAAATGATGGCGCTGCAGAAGCGGTCTTACGGTTCCTAAACTGATGGCTAGCACCATCTATAGGGAAATTCCGGTTTCATAGTTCTACACCTGGTATATATATATATTTGTTTTTTTTCCGAGCGTACACGCTGTTCGCGTATGTACCTATTTTTCCCCACCCTGACGGTTTCTTTCCTCCACTATATATATATATATATATATATATATATTCGGGTCAGATAAAAAAAATCGAATCGAATTGGCGAGGTATTCCACGTGAATCGGGTGGACTTTTTCCCTGACCTCGCCAATTCGATTTGATTTTTTAAATCTGATTCCATAGACTAAAAGACAACCTGAATGTTTTTTACCCTTTTTGCAACAACCCTCAGTCAAACATTTTTTTCCCAAAAAAAAACGCTCCTATTAAAAAATCTGGAAAAATTTCCAAAAATGCGTGATCATATGTAAAAATTTTCAAGCTATCACCCGCAGTGGAAGTATGACTTTTTCTGTGCGTTCTGAGCGATTAACGTTAAAAAATCCGAAAAATTCGAGAACCGCTTACTTAAATGTTGTGATACCCACAGTGAATTTTTTTGATCATTTTTGAATAACCAAATCACAATCATGGACCTTGAACAGTTAGCTGTGAAAAAGTTCTGGTATTCATTTCAATTGAAGACGGCTTCAATTGAACGAAATTTCAAGGTAAAAAAATTAGAGCCATATGTATAATAGAAGTATTTATTCAATTGTTTTGTTTAATATTATGAAACAACACGTTTAATCTAATTAAATATATATATATATATATTTTTAATTAGATGAAACGTGTTGTGTGTTGTCGCTCAGAAAGCACAGAAAAAATCATGTTTCCACAGGGGTCGATAGCTTGAAAATTTAAACGTATAATCGCGCAATATTTGGGCATTTTTTCCGATTTTTCAATCGGGGCGTTTTTTTCGGAATTTTTTTTTAACTGAGGTTTGTTTACTAAAACTAAAAAATGTAAAATAATTCAGGGTGTCTTTTAGAGTCAATGGATATTGACCAACAAGTTTCAAAGATTGAAAAGAAAGGATGCATGATTACAAAAACCTAAATCGAGGGTTATAAATCCGTCTACTGTGTATAATAATCCCACTAATTGGTCCAGACCACTCATCGATTGTATCTATCGAAAATAGTTTGCATTGGCAAAGAAAACGTCAATCCATCACGTGTAAATCAAATGGAGAATAAAAAACCTCACGAGTCACCTGTTAGAATTAACCTACTGGCTGCTCCTTTCACGAGCTTCTTTGTTTCATTGTCGAGTAATATTTCACGGGCTGGGAGCGCGAATCGGGGAGTTTCTTCTTGGGCCAGTCTAATATATATAATGATTAATTTTTTATGTTCATTTAGTCCACCGCAAAATCACGTAGATCACGATAAGGCGCTCGTATTCGTGGATGGTTTATTTCTGTCGAGCCTGGAACAACGCGAGCGTGTTTTACGCGATAAAAATTGGCCACGTCAGTCGTGCTCTTGTTTTCATTTTCTTTTCTTTCTTGTACTCTCCTGTACACACGTTTATCGATTCCGCGTTGTCGTTGCCCTCGTCGTGCACATTACAGTAAACGTGAAAATTGCACGGCTCTCGGTAACGCGCGTGCGCCGTTGCGATTGGATTCGTTTCAGTTTGTTCGGGTTTGTTTAGATTTTGCCCTTTTTTTCAATTTTCATCTTGGCAACGGCGTTGGCTTTGAATTTTCAATTTCAATCCTTGAGTTTCACTTCATTTTTACGCGTCGGATTTCCAACGAGGTCGTTGCGACGTTTTTTTGTTTTTTTTTGATGATTTTGTTTGGGTTTGTTTGGATATTATTTTTTGTCGTTGATGGACCGGCAGGAGGGCAAAGTGCTGAGATTGAGAAAGGCCGATGCGAAGGACGGGAACGAGGAGGCCGGGGCTCGGAACGACAACGGGGAGGCGAGGGCTCGTCTCGCGGTCGATTTTCACAGGAAGGTGATCGCACCGTTGCTGGGACGTTTCGTCACCGAGCCCGAGATCGTTCGGTGCAACTGGAAGGACTTGATCGCTCGCCTGAACGAACTCGAGTCCGAGAGACCCGGTAGAACAACAAATAGCTTCCTCGAGTTTTCCTCCGACACTTCGAGGGTCGGGAAAAACGATTCATTTTTGTCCTTCCATTTTGCATCAACGGGTCACGTGGGTTTCCAAACTGAAAAAGCATATTTTCTCTATTTAAAAAAATATAACGTATATATTGTTTTATGCAAAATGTTGAGCAAATAAAAGAGCGAAATTTCAACAATGGAAAGAAAAAATTTCATCCAAAAATTTCGGCAATTCAGCCGGACCTGGTTTCCGGGGACCTCGAAAAAAGTGGGTAAATATTCGGAAGTGTCACTCCTGTCAGAATCGAGCTGATTTTTTTTGTGCGATTGTACAATTGTCAATACAAGACAATTGTACGAAAAAAACCTTCGTTCAATCACTGGTCAATGCTATCTTGAAATAGCGTGCAAAATTTCGATAAGATCGGTGCATTAGTTTTCGAGAAATAGCGTCCACGGACTTCAAAAATAGTGTTTCGAGATAAATGCGATGTACCTACGTCGCTTCCGGCCGGTTTTTCCCAACGGGTGGAATTCCCAAAGGCTCTCTCTCTCTCCTAGACTTTTACTCTGACTTAAAACCGTGGGAGAATATTCTAGACATATTGTACTGTTAGAAAATTTAAAAAAATTTAAATTGATTTTTTGAACTCTTCAAACCCACGTAACCCCTTAATTAGCCGTGAATTCGAAACTCTGCCCGAGCTATTTTTTAAATTCAAAAATGGATTTCTGTAATTTTTAGTTTTTTCAATTTCATTTATTTCTCTCGCAGCGTCACGGCGTCACAAAACGGTCACGGAGACTTTTGCGACCGTGTTGCCGGATTACGCTCAACTGCCTGACGATTCCCTCGAAATAGTGCCGACGAAACAGCGGGGACGAAATGTTTGCATCGAAATGAAAGTGAAGGCTCTGACGCGGTACTGTGGCCGACCATTGCACTGTAAGCAGTTCGAAAGCATTGGTGGGATTGTTCAACATTAGTCTGCATACATATATTGGGATTTTGAACAAGTTCTCGCTCTTTTTTCGTGAATATTGATGCTTCATTTGAAAAAAATCATTCCCAATGCTTCTAAACGTTTCGAAACAGTTGTGTGATCAACTCGTAATGATTCCGTAAGTTCAGCTAGCGTCTGCATGTCTCTTTATGAAGTAATGCTTCCAATTCACCACATCATAATCATTTTTTTTCAAACGTCTAAACCAATATCTGCATTTGGTTTCCTACAGAGCATAGTCGCCATAAGTCCCAACAACAATTCTGGGTGCTTCAGTTGCAGATTTTTTAAAATAAAGTAGTGCAGTAAAAATTCCCGCAAATACTCTTTTTTGGCACGAAATTTGACTCATGACACTTCGAAAAAAAGTTGTTTACACTTTGGCGAAATGACATACGGGGAATTTCGAGTTTGCTTGTAGTACTTATCTACTTCTTCATAGATGCGTGACCACATTAACCTACACGCACGCAGTCGTGGTAACGCCATCTTTTGGAAAACAGCGAGAACTTCAAAAGTCCTAAACGTTGTAAATATGCGCGCGCACACACACGCACACATTAGGTGGTTGCATATGAAACCGCCCGCTAGCAACGAATGGCGTTGGGTAGACGATTTTGTGAAGTTCTCACAAGTTCACCATCTTGCCGCTACGTGGCCACAAGCCTAACATCTTTCCAGTGTTTCTCGCAAGCCGTCTTAGAGATGTCTTAGAGGCATCCGTTACCATATAGTATATAACAGTCTTTCCCCTAGATCCTGACACCCAGCGCGTTTAGGGCAGGGCACAGTTGCACAGCCCCGCTGATGAGGCTGTGCCTGTACCCGCGACGGAAAGTAAATTCCTTTTCCTGCATTCAACTTCATCGACATTTACAGGTTCTGTACTATGAAAAATAAAACTGGCAAAAAACTGAAAAGTATAAAAAGAAATGTTTTTAATATTTATATTATTCTTCATTATATACAAAAAACAGTTTTGTCAGTGCCAAACATAGGGAATTAAAAAAAAATTCAACACTAATTTACTCTGAAACCCTACAGTTTCATGATACATTTGCAGTCGACTTGACGATAGACAGCCACACACTTATTATTGTACATAAGTGTTTATGTTTATTTACACCAACATCACAAATTCTGTTTATAATGAAGAACACAATGGAGAGTTGCAGAATTCATTTTTTTTTTCAATTGTGTACTTTAATATTCATCATTTGCATATATTTGATTTAAAAAGAGTTATGTTCTTAATTTGACCCCAATCTTCTTGGAATATTTGCCAAACATGTGTGGAAACTCTGGAAAAGTCAGGAAATTTTTGAATCTAGAATGCATGACAACCATGTTGTCTCTTCGGATGGTGAGGCCTTTCAATAACCCAGTTCGCCGAGGGTAGCGAAATGAGCCGTTCCATATGCAACCCAACCAATGAAAAAGCATACAAAATATTTTGTTAAGGAGGTACGAACATTACTACGAATCCAACTTACGGATTTGAAATTTTTATATGGTTTTGACGAATACTTTACGCGCTTATTGCCAAAATTTGAGCTATTTAGACCGTTTAGTTTTTTCGCAATAAAACTGCAAAGTCGAGCACTTTGAGTTACCGAAGCACGTCGTCTTATGGAGACGGTCAACCGGAAGTGCGGCGACCATGGTTTTTCTGCTCACGTATCCAACTAAACCCGTTGGAAAACTGAAATTCGATAGATTAGATATAATAGATATTGTAAAAAATAAGAAAATCAATCTTCACCGCGTAGTTAAAGCACTACATTACAAGAAAGTTTCAATTTCTGGTTGACAATGGTCAGAACGACGAAATAGCACCCACAGACTTAGCAACGTCGCAAGTGACAGCTGATGCGTTTGGCGAACGTAACCCAGCTTTGTTTTGAAATTACTTTGAATAGAAGCCGCCACAAAATATGCAAACAACAATTTATGGAGTTTTATCATTTATCACGTATCAATAATATGTATAATTATATTCTGCCTATCGTGTTAATTCCACTGAGGTGATTCAAGCCTATTTTCAGTAGGTTTCCGGCTGCTTTTTTGGTCTTTTTAGTCCGTTTTTATGATCGATATGTTAATATTATTATTGCGAAGATTACTACCGAGTCGTTGAAAATCTAATTTTTCAGTTTTTATTTGTTCACGTGCGATAAATTCACCATTTACCACAACATTTGGCACACTATAATCTATAATACGAATAAACAACATAAGTAAACATCACTCAGAGCAGCTGTGGATAAAATAAATTTAGACTTTTTTTTGAACCCGTGGAAGTGATCGTACCTCCTTAAACACTCAAAATATCTCGGAACATTGAAGTCAAACAAAGAAAAGTTTCAAACAAAAGTTACGTGTTTCTTCACGCTGCACATAAGCCCGAAATAAAAAATATTCGTTCCCATTGAAAAGACGGAAGTTGTCCTCGGAATCGGCTTGAAAATTGCCTCGCATGAAAAACGACCAACACCTTAATTCTCGTTGCTCTAAACCATGAAACGTTTGTTTCGAAACATTTTTCCCCAAAGTATAGCGTGTCTCAAAATGACCTCACATTTTAATTTGTTAATAAAACGTATTATTCATTTGAAATGTACGAATATTTTAATTATGGATACGGTACAAACATGGAGGTTATGTGTGGAACACAATATCCGATGAATGGCTGCCTCGTCCCTTTCTGCAAACGTTTGTTCTTTGGTCGAAATTTTCAATAACATTTGGGCATAATTGCGGACTAATTTCATTAATGGTGCGTCCAAATGCTTCCTTGAGCTCCAGAATGGTCTGTGGACCATTGGCAATATTGGCATACACTTTTCCTTTCAGAAAACCCCAAAGAAAGAAGTCCAATGGCGCCAAATCGCACGACTTGGTGGCCAATAGGGAACCTTACGCAAAGCTCAGTGCAGATGGCGCCATTTTAACATCGTAAAGAAATGAAGCTATCAACGTGCGCGGTACATCTACTCTTTTCCTTCTGTGTTCATTCTTTAAAGTTTCTTTTTTGATGCAAACAAACAGAGAAGGTATGACCCTTTCTTGCAATATTTGCCGGCTCAGTTTCATCCCCGTAAAGAATGTAAATGAGCTAGGTAAGTATTATGCAATCGAATAATACCAGAAGGTTAAAAAAATTAAAATATTTCAAATAAGCATTTTTCGCTTATGATTAACTATTATACTTTACAATATACTTTTAGAAGTAAATAGCCTCGAAAATATTATATTTATACACTGAGCTGTAACAAATCTTTCATTTCTATAGTTTGCAGATTTGAAATAATCAGAATATAGCCTTAAATGTTTTGGGCTGTAAAGTGCTTGTACCCTATAGCAATTTACCATTGCTTGCGAAGTTTTTCGTTTTTAGGAAATAAATAAACACGACCATGAAACTTCGTCCGCAATAACTGCATTGTTTAGCCCGCAGTGTGGCAGGGTGCGCCATTTTGTTGTAAGAATATGTGTTCAAAGTCCATGCCATTTATGCCATTTATCGGATATTGTGTTCCGCACATAACCTCCATGTTTGTATTTTATGTTAAAATTAAAATATCCGTACATCTCAATAAATTAATACGTTTTATTGACAAATTAAAATGTCAGGTCATTTTGAGACACCCTTCGCATACCCTCCGAGATATTTCATTGCGCCAACTTGTTGCACCCTGTATAGGCATTTCGCTTGAAATCGTTACCCTGTGTGGTTAGCCGAGACCGCCTGCCCTTCGTGCTACCGCACATCCGAAGGCACAAACTGCTTGGCCAAGGTACTGCATTCTATCGCGCACGAAGCCAGGTCCCTCAAGATCTTCGAAGATGGACGTTTGTTGGCGCAAGCAGGAGTCACGTGGACGAAGCCTATCAACGAGATGTGGTCCAATTGCAACGAGAGCTTACCCCTTAACCGTCGGAGCATGAAGGACCTGACTGGCGCAGCGTTGGAACATCCCTTTCCAGCAGCGCTCTCGAGTACCAAAGATTTCCCTTGTCCTTCGTCGGACCACTCGGAGAGGCCCAGCGAATCGGTGATCGACGTGATCACTCGTATCGAGAGAGACTTGCACCGCGAGGTCGACACGATCTATCCAATTTACACGAAATACTCGTCGATATTGACGGATCGGATGGTCTACACCTGGGTCGAGAACGAACAGACTACACCGGCTGGGATGCCCAGCTCGGAAGAGCTACGGGCACTCAGAGATTACCTCGTTTATCGTATAATCCGCGATTCCTCCATTCTCGTGACGTATCGATCGATCGAATGGTGAGTCGGGCTAGACGTCACCTCTTTCGTCGTAGAGCGATGAAACTTTTCGTGGCTATTTGATTCTTAACTAACGGGGTATGCCTAATGGCAACAATCGAAACAGCTCATATTTGGGATTGTTTTATTTCGAAAATCGTGATAAATTTCTACCAAAAATTGGGTTTTTGAATAAGTGGCATCTGAAGAAACCTCCGTAATTTTTACGAGCTTTTATTTCATCTTTCTGTAAGATGCAAAACGGGGAAAATCGATATTTCACCCATTTCCCGACTACTTGGTGCTCTGAAATTTTGCAAACATTCATCCAGAAGGCGACAATGCATGGTTCAACTAAAAACAAAACAGTATCCATAAAATCTTTCAACTCCATGTGAAATTAGAGGTATCGAATCGTCCATATAAAATCTCACTCGAGCATACAAATTCTTAGCCGACTGTGTTTGTATGTGAAAAGTTTATATGCAGCAATTAGTCGTAAGTTCAATCTCAATTACAGTCTTTGTTATTTTTACGAGCATTCCATGTTTCTAACATACAAAATCGTAAGCTAGTAAGCTACTAGTAACAGCTAACTAGTAAAATCAATTGAAGACTAAAAAGTAGAAAATAATTTATATGTACAAAAATGGTTTAAAAAAAACAAACTTTTATCTAAAGTACTAAAAAGTAGAAAATAATTTTTTTTTTACCAACTTCCATATATGTGACTATAAATAAAAGCTCGGGGCGCTGAAAATTTAGACGTATAATCTTTAATTTCGATAAATCCGTTAACATATGAAAGGTATTTAATTCACTGTAAAACAACCTTAGATTTCTTAAATAAAAATCCTGAAACTAAGTATAAGCGTGTGATAATTTTTTCTTCTCTAATTACTGTTGTGCCAAATTAAATACGATTAATAAAACTGAATTGATCAAATACATTAAACATTTAAAAAGTTAAGCGCCCTAAGCTTTTATTTGTAGTCACGTATAGGTGACTTGGTAAAAAAATATTCTTTTCCACTTTTCAGTACATAAAACAAAAGCATGTTTTTCAAAAATACTTTTTTAACGTATATTTTGTGTAAAAATATTGAATTATAATCGATTTAAAGCTTTTGCGGTGAGCAATGCCCTTCCGAATCAAGTTATCGAATATAAAAAAATCAGAGTTCTTTAGTATATTAGTTTGTCCTATGATTAATAGAAGAAATTGCTGGAATATCACTTGTCTTGATTTTCGCGTCTTTTCAGTCTTGGTGTTTGCGAAAAAATGGGCATTTTTCTTTTACCAAATCGAAAGTACACGTAGAAAAAAATCCTTCGATCAAGAAGTATATTCTTGCATCCAAAAAAGCCCTGGAAATTTCAGAAAGATCGATGCGGTAGTTTTTGAAACATTTTGCTCACCAACTTTCAAAATGTATATTCGAGAGAGAAAAAAGCGTTTAAAGTTTCTAACGACGCTCCGAGCGGTCCGACGAGCCTCAACATAACCGGCCTGTAAATCTGTCAATTTTCATCCGATCACGTTGAAATTTTCAGGGAACATTTATAACGTGATATATTGTCAAAATATAACGGTCTTGAAAAAAGTGATTTTTCGACTTTTCCAACTAGGCATAACCCCTTAAGGAGCAATAAAATGAATTCTTTCTATGGTACAATCAAGGATTCGAGTGCCTCCAACGTCATCAACGTGAATTCATTTCTTCCTCATTGTTATCCTCTGTACTTGATCTTCCTGTACTCTGTACTCTATTCTTCCTTGCCATATCAATGGCTCACATACACCCGCCGTAAAAAAAGTCCACACTTTTTCATTCTGCATCATCGTTCCCTAAATTTGACTCGTCACAAAGAAAAATCCTTCCAAAATGTCCATTAAGGCTGTCTAATTGCCACTCTACCGTTGTGCGACAGGCGGAAAAAGGATTTTCCGAACGACCCATCCTTCGTGGTTGAGAAGACTCCTGGCCGCCCCGACACGGCCACCTACGCCGTCAACATAACGGACCTCGAGCCCAAGAGCGTTCACTGCATCGAGAAGCATTACCGGAAGTACATCGCGAAGCGCGACAAAATCAGGTCCTGAGGAATATCTGCATGCCTTCGCCATCTCTGATACTCAAGACGATACGCCCGAGCTATCACGTCAAACGTGAAAAACGAAACTTTTTACCCGACACGGGGACACGAGAGAGAGAGAGACAACATTTATCAAATCAACAAAAAACAGAAAAAAGTGAATAGAATCTAACAATAAGACGTTAAAGAATGTAACAATAAAAAATTTTCGCCAAATCATTTTCAACTTTTTCAACAACCAAGCATTCGATACCAGCTATTATTGTTATTATTGCTATATGAATAATATTTTTGTAATAACAGTGATGAAAGTTCAAAAATAATTATTAATCATTTGACAAACTGAGGAAGTGTGCTGCCCGGAGCAATAAAATCTGACAATAATGATAACAATAATATGTTATAGATAATATATACCAATGATAACAATGATATTATATAGGTAATAAAGATATACATTATAGGAGGCAAGAATAAAGAAGATGGGTGGCCGAAAAAGTGTTTGAAAGAAGAAGCCAGAGCGATATTGCACGCAAGCCCATCCAAATGGGGACAGGAAATGGCATGGGGGTGGCAGGAGTGGGTGCAATATTGAAAAGGACAAGAGAAGATATGGAGGGAGTAAGAAAAGTAGCCGAGCTATACGAATAAGATCCGACCAGTATATACAACAAGACTGGAAACAATAAAAAAATTCGATGTATTGTAGGGAGTACAATAATCGAAAACAACGTTTAGAAGTGGAAGAGTACTGGGAAGAGAAGGGCATAGAGGGAAGAACTAAAGAAACATGGGCCAGTTTAAGATGCGAAAATGTAGGAAAATCAGGTAAAAAGGGATCGCAGATACACTGCCGGTGTTGTAGAAAGGAAGCAGAATGTTTGAAACGAATACTTAAACGTGGGGAAACAAAGAAAATTTTTTATAAGGAAGTGGTAGATGGTTTAGAAAAGTGGCGAAGAGACTACAAGGGAGAGGCACTAAAGAGAAAAATTGACAAAGAAATTGAAGGGAAACCGAACAAAAAATTGTGCAAATATGTGAGAGCCTACGAGTGCATGGTAAGAAAAGCATAAAGGAGAAAAAGGACGAAAGACAAATGTTAACAAAAAAGAAGCACACGAGTAAAAAAGTATCAATGTACAGGGGGGGGGGGGGGGGGACGGTGTAAAAACCTGCAAGGCTATACTTGGAAATAAATAACTTTTCTATACTAATATATTATAACAATGATAATACGATGTTACATATACCAATAAGAATGCTGATATGCAATAACAATAAATATAACATTAATAATAGTCGTAAAAAAAAAGCAAACAGCCTATTCTTAGTATTATTATCATTTTTGGTGTTATGATTACGCGCTTTGCGAAAAAAAACGATATATCAGAAGATCGGAACTTTATGATGATTCTACGGTGGCGTTGCGCGGTATCGAATTTTTCACGAAATTTTGATCCTCTCCCCTGTTTGAATGCAATCATGCAATTGAGTATTTTTTTGCTGCTGGAGCATGGAGGGGTCAGGGGCAATGCACTTTCCTCGTTCGTTGCGATCTGTGTAGACGCGAATGTTAAAAAACAAGTGGAGTAGTCGTCGGCATCGTGTAACCTTCAAGAATTTCCTATTGCGAATCGATATCCCTCCCGACCCCCTCGGGCGCGTGAAACGGGCTACGCGAATTTTTGCACACCGGTGGGCGGAGCGACATTCTATGAATGGCGCAGTTGCACAGTTGCGACAATAGAGGCGCCTCTCTTGAATTTTCTTCCGAACTTGCTGCTGTTCAGCAGTCACATAGATGCCGCGATTTTTGCGTCGCGATGGGTTTTCGCCTTTAGCAGGATTTATGGCAAATTTTAGTTTTTTTTAAAAAATAGATGCATATCCATTTCTCATGCCATTTTCGTATTCCCCGCCGGGTTCGCAGCGCATGCGCGCGAACCTCGGGAATTGGCCGCCCCGAGAGCAGCTGGGCGCATGCGCGCACACGGTGCGAAGCACGCGAGGTCTCTGATCGCGATCGGAGCGCGCGCCCCCAGTCGCAAAGTCGACGTTCGTGTTGAATGGCGTTTTTGGGCGTTTTGTGAAAACACTGTTCTCCCTGGTCCCCTACCTCTGAGCACACCCTACCCCCTCTCTTCATCGCTCTCCCTCTCTGTCTCTCGATGCAGTGTGGAGTGGATATTTATCGTGTGCGATCCTGACTTTTCGAGTTTTCGTGAATCCAGACGAAAGAAAGGCCCGAACGAGGGGCCGAAGGAAAAACAAAAGAAAACAAAAGTCGAGAAAATGGGGTGCTGTCGGTGAAGGGGGACGCGAGAAAGGGACGCAATGGGCACCCAGAAGCCCAGCGAATGGGCCGGGTTGCTTATCGCGCGTTTCGAGGACCAGGTACCGGCGATGGAATAAAACAAAATAAACATCCTCGTTTTTCTCTCTCTTTTTTCGTTATAATAAAAGCATGAAGAGCGCTGGTTATAATTTGGTTTTTTTTTTTCATCGTATACGATTAGTCGATCTTCCGTATTCCCTACGCCCCAGAGATCTATCTCTCTCTCATCCTCTTCCCACTGCGAAAAACGTCACGCTCAGTTCTCGCGATTCTTCCGTATGGCACGAATGTTTTATTTTCCTTCGGCCTTTTTTAATTCGCACTTGGGAAGCATCTGCGCGAGAATTGTCAATGACAGCCGTCTGCTTGGTAGACTCCCCCACTCACTCTCTCTCTCTCTCTCTCTCTCTCTCTCTCTCTCTCTCTCTCTCGTTCTCGCTCCGCGATACACCTACGCGCATTTTGACAAATGTCGAAAAAAAAAGGAAAACGTTACCGGATATAGAACCGGTATTTCCTGCGATTACGTCGAGTGTCATTGCTCGACCGAGAGGCGGGGGGCGGGCACTTTATCGCCAAGATGAATGAGGAGAGAGAGAGAGAGAGAGATGGAAAATATCAAGGAGGGGGGAAAAAATGTTCATTCATGAAATCGAACGTTCTCCCCCTCCCTTTCCACGGCCTCTCCCTTATCTTTTTTTCTTGGCAAAATATTGCAGCCGTTGTCATTTTTCTTTTCCTGCCAATGAGATTGAGCCGTCGATCTCGATCGTTCACCTTCCGCATGCACGGCCAACGCCGGGCTTTTCGAGAAGGATGCGTGGCGCGCTGCGAGGTCCAGCGATTAGCCTTACGTCGATCTTTCGTTTTTCAGCTGCCTTGCAAGGCGGGTCCTCGGACGACCCATTCGCGTCTCGACGAAGAGAAGAACCAGAAGTATCTCATACAAATATCGCGCTACAGGTTTTCCCTGGTGATACAGGGTCTGACCAAGATGCTGCAGCACGTCAACGAAATGATGATAAACGCGGGCACCCAGAGATGGCTGAACGGCTCGGAACAGGACAGGAGCTTTTATGAGTCGATCGTTATAATTTTGGACACGCTGGAACAGTGCCTGACCAATCAGCCCAAAGACGCCAAAAACTTTGACGAAACTACTAACATCAAGCTGTTGCTCAGGGAGATATGCAGATTCATCAGTAAATTTTCATTCGTCGACGCCGAACTCGTAACACACGGAGGCGCAAGGAATTGATAATTTATTTGCTTCGCAGATGTACCCAACGATTGTCCGCGGCAGATGCACCTGAAGAACTTGGCCAGCAAGGTTCTGTTTGCGCTGAGCCTGAACTTCTTTGGCGCTGTGTTCAACAGAATATCGGCTCATCTGCAAGAGGCGACGATAATGGCACCGGGCTCCGGCGACGAGTATCCCGATCACAGCGACATTGAACTCATTCAGCATATCAACGTGGACGTCAACAGTCTCGTCAAGCTTCTGAACGGTGAGGCAAACAATTCGAAGGGCGACGTCATTCCAAATGCAGAAATTCTTGCTCTTGTCGAAATTCGATTTTGATACAGTCGATACCTCGATATAACAGATCTGTATGGAAATTCGTTATACTGTGGTTTCGTTACATCGAGATCATGTTCCTTTAAAATGTTCTTTTAAACGAATATATTAGTACTACGTATATACGTATATTTTTTAAATCAAGGGAGGTTTAAATTAAAACAGTTTTTGTTATATCGACGTTTTCGACGATCTTTCGAGGAATGATAATTAGCTACAGTGAGCGGGGTACTTCAAATTTGGAATAAGTGACAGCCTGGAAGATGCTGAAGTTTGCGTCGTTGAAATGCGACGATAATTCTTTTCAGTTTTTTTTATTTCCTTATGTTCATCGTCGTCCAGAATCTTTTTTTACATATTGAGGCTAAAATCGCTAATAAGGTTTTTGAAAAACGTTTGAGTGATTTTGGAGGGCTAATTGTGCCAACATGAGTTGTGCTATGGAACTTCCGTTGCGTTCCAACGATGCAAACTTCAATATCATCTGGAAAAGCGGTTCTTTCTGGGAATTCATACTTCCTTGGGATTGAAAATTGTTCACTGACTACTCTATTCCTGTGCGGAAATTTATCCCGATATCTTCAATTCTGAGACACGCACAGCATGGCAAACCATTGAGAATTAAAACTCGTCTAAAATCTGAACCCTTTAGCCGATTTTCGAGAAATTTCATCCGAATATGGTATATGGTGTATATAATGGCGATTTTCACCCATCATTTTCATTCAGAACATATTTCCTAACGATGTCTTCATCACTCTGTAACGATTCGGTCCTACATGGCGAAAAGCGCACAAGCGTTCGTGCTCAAAGATGTCCCCGCACGCGACGTTTCGCGAGTTTCTCTGAAAATTCGTCGAAAACCACTGTTTCCAGAAACGATCCAGAAGATTCGTCAATTGCGCAAATCCGCGCATATCGTACTGATGAATTCGCTGGAGAAGGCGATATGGAATTGGATGGACACGTATCCCCACGAGTTCGCGGAGACCCAGAAGCGGCAGAACGACGAATTGGCGCGAGCCTGCGACGAGCTTTTCGACATACTCGACACCTTCGCGGACAACAAGAAAGGTCGGGTCGTCGCGGTTTGGCCGTTGCAAATAATGTTGCTGATACTGTCGCCGGTTGTGCTGGAGGAGATCGTTAACGCGGACACGGGAGCGCCGTGTTCGCCGAAGCACTCGCGTAAGAAGCAATTTATCGAGAGTATAAAGCGCGGCAAAGCAACGCACGGCGGTGGCTCGGGCAGACAATTGACCGAGGCAGCTGCTGTCACGTGCGTAAAACTGTGCAAAGCATCGACCTACATAAGCAATCACGACTCGGGCAACGTCGTGTTCACTCTGGTGCAACACGTGATCGGTGATCTCACGAGTTTGCTGTTCAATCCGGTGAAACCGTTCTCCCGAGGACAGAACTACGTGGCCCAGGACATCGATCTCATGATAGACTGCCTCGTCAGCTGTTTTCGCATAAAACCCCACAACAACGAAGTACTAAAAGTCTGCCTAAATCTCAATCTTCCGTCGACCTATCAATTCGTTCTCGTCAGCTCACTCTACAGGTACCATTTATCGTCACAGCCTCGCGGAACAATCACGATTGTTCCATACAATCGACCAACTCTTGATGACTAAACGATTGACGTTTCAGGATAGTGGTACAGCCGAGGTTGCCGTGGTGGCCACAGATCGAACTGGTCTACTCTCGCAGCGCCGATCTGCGCAACATGTTCACCGACACCCTGAACAAGGTCACGCAGAGTTACATATCCCAAACGCCGCTGCGTATGATACAGGGCCTAACGCTCAAGGGCAAGGAACAGGGAAAGAACAAGGACCGGGGCGAGGACATATCGAGCCACAGGAATCTCTTGCTATGGCTCGTTCGACTCATCCACACGGATCCCATGCTCATGCTTAACGTACGTGAAAAATCACCAAAATGGCTATCTTCGTTAAGGGGTCCTTACGCTCACTTTCGACTCTCACTTTAGACGCTAAAAATGATAGATATTGATATCAAAATTGTTACACTTAATAAATACACTTTCGAAATACATTTTAAAAAATGTATGTATGTATTTATGTAACCGAAAAAACGCGTTCTTTTTCGTTTTTTCGAAAAATGTCCGCCATTTTGTTATTTTTGCATATATAAAAGTATGATATGCGCTATAGCCATTAACACACTGAATCTAACACGGTTTGATTTTTTTGTTTCGGATGATCCATCTCGGAGATTTCATCAACAGCGCAGACCTACGATTTTTTAAACACATTTTTCTAACCTACCATTCTCGTCTATAAATAGTGGCTTAAGTAAATTAAAAAATATATATATATTTCGAAAGTGTATTTATTAAGTGTAACAACTTTTATATCAATATCTATAATATAAGCCTATAAAAAAATGCACGAAAATGGCCTTTCTTAGCGTCTAAAGTGAGAAGACCCCTTAAAGTCACGGGCTGGTGAGAAATGTTTCGCATCGTTCGACAGAATCAAGGAAAAGCCGGCCACGAGATACAAAGCTCAACGTTGGAACTGATAAACGGCCTAATCTCGTTGGTGCATCAGCCAACGATGCCGGACATTGCTCACGAGGCGATGGAGGCCTTGCTCGCTCTTCATCATCCCGATCAGATCAAAGCCTGGAATCCCGAAGCGCCTATCAACACCTTTTGGGACATAAGCTCCCAAGTATTGTTCTCGATATCGCAAAAGCTCATACAACATCAGATAGTCAATTATACGGACATTCTCAAGTGGCTGCGCGAAATTCTCATTCGCCGAAACGCGTTTCTCTCGCACAACAAGGAGTACGCCAACGTCGGTAGCCAAATTAGCATTTGCAAACAAGCCCACATCAAGCTGGAGGTTCGTCGCGATTTTTCTCGCTCTCACTTTTTGCCCTGGCTTGACGTCGGACAAGGCGAGAACTCTTCGATAGTTTCCGACGAGTTTTCTTCTTCTATTGTCGACTTTTTCTTTCATGCTCAAGGTCGTATTCTTCATGTACCTGTGGAGCATAGACGCCGAGGCCGTCCTCGTTGCTCTCTCCTGCTTCTCGCTGCTATGCGAAGAGGCCGAGATACGCTGCGGCAGTGACGACGTCGCCGACACTTGCCCGTTGCCCAATTATCATCTCTACGTCGAGCTCGCCCAGATCTCGACAGTTTTCACTACCGGTGAGTTCGATCGATTAACATTTTCGGGGGAACCGGTGAGTAAACTGCAGTGTTCTTCTTGTAAACAGCCAGCGGCGACAGCACGATGTCCTGCCAAAGACGCAACGATGGTGAGTCCCCATAGATATCTATTTATTTCCGATCCAAGCCACGTCTTCGCGGATTTTGTGCCTTTCGATGTGTTTTGCGAAGGCGTATAATTGTGGCTGGCGATCTTTCAGGACGAGCGGCTTTGCAGAGGAGGATAATGGCGCTGCTGAGAAAAGTCGAGCATTGCGTGAATGGCGTGCAACCGGTGAGTTTGATTTTTACACTTTTTTCGACCTGCTTTCGTGCTGTATTTTTGGGGAAATCCTTTTCCGGACCCCGCAGCTTTAATCATTTCTCAGATATTCGTCTTCATTTTTTCACCGGAAATAGAGTTCCGTACTAGGTATTTTCGGATGAAATTTTGGGAAAATGAGCGAGATGGTTCAGATTTTCGAGGAGTGTTAATTCTGGTTCGTTTTCCACGCTGTGAGTGTCTTGAAATTGAAGATATCGGGATAAATGTTTGCACAGTAACGGAGGCTCCTCCGGTGTTTATTCGTAGTGAATTTAGCCAAGATCAGTGCAGCATTTTGGGTCTCAAGGGGGTAAGAATTGCCAGAAAGGACAGCCTTTTCGTGGTCTAACTTTTTCCCCACTTGAAGTAACACGCTCACTGCAGCTAGCTCACACTCTACCGACAATAATTCGCGGGTCATTTAACCTTCGACATCGGCTCTGACGGTGGATTCTTCGCGCAGGCTTGGGAGGAGACTTTCTGCAATTGGGAATCAACGTGGCGTCAATTGACGAACAATCCGAAGAACAAGACCGAGGACGGCCAGGTGGAGGCGTTCCATCGCAACACGGGAAAGAGGCGCGCGTCGCATCAGAATTCCGACTACGAGTTGGACGACCAGATAAACGAGTGGGCGAACATGACGGGTTTTTTGTGCGCCCTTGGTGGCGTTTGCCTCCAAAGGAAGACACCCTGCCGGCCTATCTCGGGTATGCCCTTGTATCCTGCCGAGCCGATAAAAAAGGGCTCCGCGAAGCAGCAAGATTCGTCGCTCGTGAATCCCAGCCAAGAGTCCCAGTACTGCTCGGTCACGCAATTCGTCTCGAATCTGTTGCGCCTCTTGATATGGAACAACGACAAATACGGCACCCAGATACAGAGGCACGTCAAGGAATTGGTTGGCCACGAGATGAGCCCGGCCCTCTATCCCATTCTCTTCGATCAGATAAAGAGCATAGTCGAGAAGTTCTTCGATCAGCAGGGCCAGGTGATCGTTCTCGACGTTAATACGCAATTCATCGAGCACACGATATTCATCATGAGGCACGTGCTCGACTCGAAGACCGACGAGCCCTCCGACTATCTCGGCATAACGAGTATCGAGGGCATGACCTTGGCGATCGTCAGATACGTTCGTCATCTCGACATGACCGTGCACGCGATCGATATAAAAACGAAATTGTGCCTCCTGGTCGAGGCGATGATGAAGAGACGCGACGATCTCGTTTTTCGTCAAGAAATGAAATTTCGCAACAAACTCGTCGAGTATCTGACCGATTGGGTGATGGGCACCACCCATCAAATCGCACCGCCCAGCAACAGCGACGTAACCACCATCACCCGAGACCTCGATCAAGCGTGCATGGAGGCCGTCGGCGCTCTTCTCCTCGGTTTGCCACTCCAACCCGAAGAGTCCGATCGCGGCGATCTCATGGAAGCCAAGTCTCAACTCTTTCTCAAATACTTTACCCTCTTCATGAATCTCCTCAACGATTGCAACGACGCCGCCACCGAGGACAAGGAAGTCGTGTCGAGGCAACATCTCAACACCGGCAAATTGTCGACGCTTCGTAACGCCACCATTCAAGCTATGAGCAATCTGCTCAGTGCCAATATAGACAGCGGCCTTATGCACTCGATTGGTGAGTTTCGATGGATCAATGCGAAAACGTCAGAGTTGCTGGGGAGAGAACGGGAGAAATGCTCTTTTCCAACTTCACTTTAAGGCCTTAGGCCACAGTAACGGGTATAAAATCGTGTGCGAATTTAACAATTTTTTTTTTCGGATGAAAAAGTCATTCGCTCAAAATGAATTACACATCTATTTGGTATGAATATTAACCTGTTAGAAATTTTTTTTTTCTTTCGGTGTACAAAATGGCCGACTACTAATATTTTCTTTTGTTTTCTTTTTTTTAGGCGCTCCGCGGCGTGACATTTAGCATCCACCATTTTTACCTAGAAAAAAAACAAAAATTCTCGTTAATCTACATTAGAATACCTAGAGAAGTACGTACGGAATTTGAAAAATATTGTTTTATTCACAAGTTGTAGGTATTTGAACTTAAGAAATGAATTTTCAGTGAAAAATTTCGTTATAACTGCTCATAAACTGCCCATAAAACGAAAGGTTTTCGATTAATCAGAAATTCCGTACGTACTTCTCTGCGAAATGCAATTAGGAACATAACTTTTAAATTTGAAGTAAATCGAGTGAAAATTGTTGAGGTTATTTGTCACGCCAATTGGAAAAAAAGCTGTTTGGAGAAGTTTCGACTAGTCGGCCATTTTGTACACCGAACAAATATATATATATATATTTTTTCTAACAGCTTGATATTCATACTAAATAGATGTGTAATTAATTTGATGAGTGAATTACTTTTACATACGAAAAAAATTGTTAAATTCGCACATTATTTTATACCCGTTACTGTGGCCTAAGGCCTTAAGGAATCATCAAAACGTGTCGAAAAATAGCTGATTTTCGCGATTTTTACTTCGATGATTGAAATACGCTGATTAGTTTGATTTTTTAAATTCAAATCAAAGCACTCGTGAAAAAAAAAAACAAATTTTTGAAGGTTAAACATTTTTTTTCTTTCTTTTTAACGGTTGCAAATTTTTTCGAAAAAAAGAGTCCTCACGGCGTACACGGTTGTGGCCGTAAATATTATGTGAAACAAAATTTGTAAAAAGATTATTATCAGTATGAAAGCCGCTACCCTGCTATGGAGGTTTTTTCAAAATCAAAATTCACAAAATAGCGGCCGTGTAAAAAAAAAGTATCGAATTTAGCCTATTTTTTCGATACTTTTTCGTTAAAGAATATTTTTGAAAAATGCAGTTGCCCGTTTAGGTAGATGCAGCCCCTAAAATTCAAATGGAATAAAATATAATTCTATTACATTGAATTCATCTAGTAAATTTGAATATCAATGCATAAGGAGGAATACTTATGGGGACATTCTCAAAAAATAAGTGTCCAAATTCAGACACTGATATTAAAGGGATTGACTTGATTCGGAAATTCAATCTAATTCAAATCGAAAATCCTAATGAAATAAAACGAATAAACTAGTCAAAGTGAAATAAACTTGAAGATTATGTAGGATTTTAAATATATGAGTATTGATAAGCTTATCGGAATCGCAAATCAATGCACTCGATAGGTAAGTTTCTCATGCAACAGCTTGAAATCGTCGAAATAGTTGAGAACGGAACGGAACCTAGAAGTCCTCACTTCCAACTTCATTTTAAATTCAAATAAGAGCAAAAAATATTCTACTACGTCGAATTTATTTAGTAAATTTTAATATCAACGTATGGAGAGTTACACTTACGGGAACGGCTTCAAAACATGTCTCAACATTCAGGCACCCATATTAATGAAATTCAATTGAATCACAAATTCGATCTGAATAAAATCAGAAATACCAATCAAATAGAATGAATAAAACTGAAAAGTTAAATATAACTGAAGAATGTTATTTAGGAATCTGACTTTAAAATTGCTGTCAAGCTTATCGAAGTCGCCAAAAAAAATCATATGATAAGCGTGTTTGGGATGGTTTGGGTAGAAACATAGAAATTATTAATGAGAGTCCGGACCGAAGAGATACGTTTTTAAAAGGTTATCGAAGTTAGAAAAAAAGTGAAGCTCGTTTTGGGTTTGTTTGGGTTCCGGAGGCAAACTTATCCGAGCTACGTATCAATTTCAACATACTCAAGATCCACGTATCAATATTACGACGCGAAAAAATTAAATAACCGATAAACCGCTCCGATCAGACGTGACATCTTTTTTTTTTTTCAACAGATTTGGGTTACAATCGAGATCTCCAGACGCGTGCAGCGTTCATGGAAGTATTGACGAAAATTCTTCAGCAAGGAACGGAGTTCGATACTCTGGCGGAGACGGTGCTAGCCGATCGTTTCGAGCAATTGGTCCAGTTGGTGACGATGATAAGCGACAAGGGCGAGTTGCCGATAGCCATTGCACTCGCGAACGTCGTTACGTCCAACCAGATGGACGAATTGGCGCGAGTTTTCGTCACCCTGTTCGACGCGAAACACTTGCTCTCGCCGCTCCTTTGGAACATGTTTTATCGCGAGGTCGAGGTTTCCGACTGCATGCAGACGCTCTTTCGCGGCAATAGCCTCGGCAGCAAAATCATGGCGTTCTGCTTCAAGATTTACGGCGCGTCGTACTTGCAGAATTTGCTGGAGCCGCTGATAAAGCCGCTGCTGGACGATCCGTTCACGAGATTCGAGGTCGACAGCGCGAGGATCGACGTGAACGAGAATATCGTGCAAAACGGTCGAAATCTCATAGCCCTAACGCAAAAAGTATTCGACGCCATAGTCTCGTCGGCCGACAAGTAAACGAAAAATGTCTTTTCGAACGCGCGCCACGAGAGTCATTCAGGGGCGCGTAACTTCCGCTCGATGACTCTCAACGATCGATTAATTTATTTCATTAACCGAGCCCTTTTTTATTTTCCCTCGTCTACGCAGATTTCCACCGCAATTGCGCTCAATGTGCCACTGTCTCTACCAAGTATTGAGCAAGAGATTCCCCCAGTGTCCGCAGAACAACATCGGAGCTGTCGGCACCGTCATATTCCTGCGTTTCATCAACCCGGCGATCGTTTCGCCCCAGGAGATGGGAATAGTCGGCAAGCAAGTGCCACCCCACGTCAAGCGGGGCCTCATGCTCATGTCGAAAATACTGCAGAACATCGCCAATCACGTTCAATTCAGCAAGGAACAGCACATGCTACCGTTCAACGACTTTCTGCAGGCGCACTTCGAGATCGGACGAAGATTCTTTGTACAAATCGCCTCGGACTGCGAAACCGTCGATCAGGCCAATCAGCCCATGTCCTTTGTCTCGGACGTTAACGTTTTGGCGCTCCATCGGCTGCTCTGGAATCATCAGGAGCGAATCGGCGACTATCTCAGCAGTAGCAGGGATCACAAAGCCGTTGGACGACGACCCTTCGATAAAATGGCAACCCTTCTCGCTTATCTCGGACCACCCGAGCACAAACCTGTCGATTCGCAGTGAGTCTTGCATACGGAAGACAGAGAAAGCCAAACTATATCTTCGTTCATTCAATATTATCGTTATCTTCTCAATTTAATTTTTGATGTTTCATCGTTTCAATTTTATCTTGTCAATTTTACCGCCGAAATATCTGTTTCCATTTTATCGTTTCAATTTTATTTTCGTCTTTTTGTCGTCGCTATTCTTTTTTCTCAGTTTAATTTTTTCAATTTTGACGGCCCATTTTCATTTTCTCAATTATGTGGTCTCTGTTTCATTTTTTCAATTTTATGGTCTCAATTCTATTTTCTCAATTTCGTCGTCTCAACTCTACTTTCTCAATTTTATCGTACACAAACTGATAAATATAATTTCGTATTTAGGTGATTAGTAAATAAAAAGTTTAATGTTCACGTTTATTCTCAACCTCATTACGGAACGAGGGAAAAATAACTCACTCTTCCGCGATTCCTTCTTTTTTCCTTTCGTCCGAAGTAGCCTGCTGTTCTCGTCGTCTCACTTTTAGTATTTGAATTTTATTTTCTAAATTTTATGGTCTCAAGTCTATTTTATCAATTTTATTGTCATCATTTTTATTTCTCAATTTTATGATCTGTATTTCATTTTCTCAATTGTATGGTCTCTACTTAATTTTCGTAATTTTATCATTCCAATTGTATGGTCTCAATTTCATCGTCTCAACTCTACTTCCCCAATTTTCTCCATTTAATTTTATCGTACACAAGCTGATAAATATAATTTCATATTTCAGTGATCACTAAATAAAAAGTTCATTATCCACATTTATTGTCAACCTCGTTCTGGAACGAGGCAAAAATAACTCACTCTTCCGTTGTTCCTTCACGTTCTTTGCGTCCGAAGCAGCCTACTGTTCTCGTCGTCGTACGCGCGCTGGTCGAGCATCGACATGTCCTCGACGAACTTCGAGGAGATAATGGTGAAGCACAAGATGCACGAGAAGGAAGAATTCAAGAGCATCAAGAGCCTAAATATATTCTACCAGGCTGGCAAGAGCAAGCTGGGTCATCCCGTTTTTTATTACATAGCGAGGAGGTACAAGTGAGTAAGGAGGTTTAAGAAAATATCAACGTGCCGGAATTCGAAATGCGCGGACGAGAAAATGCAATATTATGATTGCAGGATCGGCGAGACGAACGGTGATCTCTTGATATATCACGTGATACTGACACTGAAGCCATTTTGTCACGCGCCGTTCGAGCTCGTGGTGGATTTCACGCACACCTGCTCGGACAATCGTTTCCGCACTGAATTCCTGCAAAAGTGGTTCCACGTGTTGCCGGAGGTCGCTTACGAGAACATCCACGCGGCCTACATCTACAATTGCGACAATTGGGTGCGCGAATTCACCAAATTTCACGATCGCATATTGGCCCCGTTGAAGGGCAATCGTAAGGTCGTATTCGTGGACGGTCCGGGTCGTTTGAACGACTTCATCGATCCGGAGCAGCAAAAATTGCCAGGTGCGACGTTGTCGCTGGACGAGGATCTCAAGGTGTTCACGAGCGCGATGAAGCTCTCGCACAAGGACACGAAGGTCTCGGTGAAGGTTGGCCCGACCGCTATACAAATAACGTCCGCGGAAAAGTGCAAGGTACTCTCGCACTCGGTATTCCTCAACGACGTTTATTACGCCTCGGAGATCGAGGAGGTTTGCCTCGTCGACGACAATCAATTCACCCTGACGATATCGAACGAGGGTGTGCCGTTGTCCTTCATACACAACGATTGCGACAGCATCGTCCAGTCGATAATACACATAAGAAATCGCTGGGAATTGTCGCAGCCGGACTCGATGTCGGTGCATCCGAAGATACGACCGAAGGACGTGCCTGGCACGTTGCTCAACATGGCGCTACTGAATCTCGGCAGTTCCGATCCGAATTTACGCACGGCCGCTTACAATCAGCTGTGCGCCTTGACGGCCACGTTCGACCTCAAGATCGAGGGTCAGCTGTTGGAGACCTCGGGCCTGTGCATACCGTCGAACAACACGATATTCATAAAGCATCTGAGCGAGACCCTGGCAGCGAACGATCCTCATTTGACCCTCGAATTTCTCGAGGAATGCATACAGGGCTTCCGTGTCTCGACGATCGAGCTGAAGCACCTGTGCCTCGAGTACATGACACCGTGGCTCAAGAATCTCGTGCGTTTTTACAAGCCAAACGACGAGGGAGGCAAGCGACAGAAGCAGGTCAATCAGATACTCGAGAAGCTGATAACACTGACGATCGAGGAGGTCGAGATGTATCCGAGCATACAGGCGAAAATTTGGAGCACGATAGGACGTTTGCCCGACCTCATTGACACCGTGCTCGACAATTTTATTCAGAAGAGCGTCAAGTACGGCCTGGGCTCGCCGATGGTGGAGATAATGGCCGATACAGCGGTCGCTCTCGCATCCGGCAACGTTCAATTGGTCGCGAAGAAAGTGATCGGACGTTTGTGCCGTGTCGTCGACAAGACTTGCATGTCGCCGACTCCTCTGCTCGAGCAACACATGATGTGGGACGATATAGCGATACTGGCGCGTTATCTGCTCATGCTGTCGTTCAACAATTGCCTCGACGTTGGCAAGCATCTGCCCTATCTCTTTCACACGGTGACGTTCCTCGTGTGCTCCGGTAGCCTCAGCATGAGAGCCTCGACTCACGGCCTCGTCATAAACATCATACACTCGTTGTGCACGTGCAGCTCGCCGTCTTTCTCCGAGGACACCTATCGTGTATTGCGCATGAGCCTCGACGAGTTCTCGTTGCCCAAGTTTTATCTGCTCTTCGGCATCAGCAAAGTCAAGTCCGCGGCAGTTACGGCTTTTCGCTCGAGTTATCGGCACTCGAGCGACAACAAATGGTTCGCCGGGGCCGAGAGAAGCGTGTCGGGTGGTGGCGCCCAGGATCGCGAACATCTGGCTCTCACGAGCCTGGAGGTTATAACCGACGCGTTGCTGGAAATAATGGAGGCTTGCATGCGCGATATACCGACCTGCGATTGGCTCACGACGTGGACCTCCCTCGCAAAGAGTTTCGCCTTCTGCTTCAACCCGGCTCTCCAGCCCCGAGCTCTCATTGTCTTCGGCTGCATCAGCAAGAGCATCACCGATCAGGACATCAAGCAGCTGCTGAGAATTCTCGTCAAGGCGCTCGAGAGCTTCAACGACATAACCCTCCTCGAGGCCATCGTAATGTGTCTGACGAGGCTTCAGCCGCTCCTGCGACCCGAATCGCCGATTCATCGTTATCTTTTCTGGGTCGCGACCTCGGTGCTGCAGCTCGACGAGGCGCCTCTCTACGCCTCCGGGCTCGCTCTGCTCGAGCAAAACTTGCACACCCTCGACTCCCAGGGCACCTTCGAGGACAAGAGCCTCGAGAAGGTGATGATGTCGGTGAGGGAGCCCCTGGAGTTGCACTTCAAGCAACTCGATCACGCGGTCGGACTATCCTTCAAGTCCAACTTTCACTTCGCCCTCGTTGGACACTTGCTCAAGGGATATCGTCATCCGACACCCACCACCGTCACACGTACCACCAGGGTACTCACGATGCTACTAGCGATCGTCGCGAAACCTCTTCGACGCGACAAATTCGAGGTTACACCCGAGAGCGTCGCTTATCTCGCCGCGCTCGTGTCGGTCTCCGAGGAGGTGCGCAGTCGCTGTCACGTCAGGCACTCCCTCGCGAGAAGCTTCAACGAGAGCAACGGCACGGATTTCCTCGACGGCAACGAAACGGGCAACGGCGCAACCAACGACACGAGCAACAGCGCCACCAGCAACCGCCTCACCGACGCCCTCAATCGTCCAAACAAGAAACAAAAGTCCTGGGACCTCTTGGATCCTGGCGCAATGGCGCAGGCTCGTCAACAAAAATTCCCCCATCATCCACCCGGTCGAGCGTTCCTCAAGACTCAACGCTCCTTCTCCGTGCCCGCGACCAAAGAAACTACGACGAAAACGAGCGACGAGAACGCCGAGACGAAGAACCGAAGCGCCCGCGCCAGCGTAAGCAACGAGAACAACGTTCTACTCGATCCCGAACTACTCACCGACTTCACCACGCAGACACTCGTACTCACGATACTCGCGACTCTCGTGAAATACTCGACCGACGAGAACGAGACACGCATACTCTACGATTATCTCGCCGAAGCGTCCGTCGTTTTTCCCAAAGTCTTTCCCGTCATCAACAATCTACTCGACGCGAAAATCAGCAGCGTACTTACGTCCTGCCACGATCAAATTATACTCAGCGCTGTACAGGCTATCATACAGAACACGATCGCCTGCGAGGACATTGGACAGCAGCTGCACTATCTGCAGAGCTGCGGATTCGGCGGACTATGGAGATTCGCCGGACCTTACGCCAAGGTACTCGATCGTTCGTGCTGCACTTTCAAAATTTGCGAAATTCTTAATCTGGCAGCTCAGTTTCAGCTGGTAGAAAAAGACGAACGTACGGACATTGGAATATTATAATATAAAATCGTGTAAGGGGCTATACCAGTGTGAACGCTGAAAATTTGGATGATTTTCGGGAATTTTTTGGAAGAAGAGTACTCAATTAAATGGTTCGGAAAATTAAGAATATATTTGACGATATTTGACCTATATTACATAATTTTCTCATAGAAAAATATTGAGATCGAAGCGACTTATGCGCTGCCTCCGGAGGCGCCAAAAAAAGTTCCTCCACTGCTGACATGATTCCGGCCGATTGAGTAGCTGAAACCGAAAAAGGAAAAGATAGTGTTGATCTGGAAGGTATTTCCTGTACAATGACGTGGAATTTTCGAAAAACATCAAAATCTAACATAATGGCGTAGTTATGAGAAAAAAACGTCTGTTTTCTTGCCTATAATATGGTCGTTGTTTTCAATGCCAAATTGTCCATTTTCATCCAATCAAAAATATCCTACGTCATTGTAGAGTAAATATATTAAAGAATACTCAGTTCAAATTTCACGTCAATCGGATAACTGTTCTTTGAGTGACAATGTCAGCAAATTTGAAAAATGTTTGTTCTTTAGAAGGCTGCCATTCGGGGAGTATTAGAGATACGGCCTTGAAATTTTTACAGGATATTCTCGAAAGTATAAACTGTCGAAAAATGCAAAAAAAATCGATTTTTTGAAAATGTCACCCTGGTATAGCCCCTTAGTTCACAGCTTCTACGAGAAACTCGGCGGACTTGGTTACGATTTTTTTTTCTTGAAAACCATCACGCAAAACTGCGAATTTGAATTTTGATGAAAGGTATCACGTGATCGAAACGGAGCAATGATAGCGTTGTTTAATTTATCCAGGGTAATCGTACCGCCGAGAGCGCCGAATTGTTCGTCAATTGTTTGAGCGAAATGGTCGAGACTTGTTTGCCAACGGAGCAGGATACCGAGGCGGCGAGCAACAACGAAAATCTCCCTGGAGACAATACGAAGCGCAACGACGAGGCTCAACGCTGCGATACAACGACCAGACCTGGTGGTACTTGCCTAACCAAGAATAGCCTACTTAGGACCCGCAATTTCTCCGAGGAACGGGTCGCGACTCAAGAAATCACAGCTCCCTCGATTCGCAAGGAGTGAGTCCACCAGCCAACAGACGCCTTCCGCTTCTCTCTTTTTTTTTTTCTTCAAACGAACCGAGAAGCTCTCTTTTCTCACTTTGATCCGCAAACTCTTACAGATACAGCGTAGACGGAAGAGTGTCGCTCGAGACGAGTAGAAGCAGTAGCTCTAGTGGCCTACAACTATAGCGATCGCTTCGTGATTCTGGCAACGACTCGTGCACCCAGGAGAGCAAAGATAAGAAGAAAAAAGAGTCAGCGCCTCGCTCGACGAGCAGGTACTATAGTACAATTAAAACAATAACCAATTTGAACAAATTAAACCGAATAAAGGTAAAAGAATAATCAACAAAGATAAATTTGAAAAGAAATAAATAATGAATAAAATAACAAAAAAACGAAAGTAAACTTTAAAAATTAATCAAAGTAAATAAATACAAATAACAAGCGAAAGTTCAAAACTTTCCATTCAAATGTATTCGGATACGAAATTTGCGTTTGAAATCAAACGAAAATATTGCTTACGCCTTTCGTTTCAATTCCGCAGAAACATGAGCATATTGGAGCCCTGCTACTGTTGCTACATGTCCAGTCTGATAAGTTCAATGCCGTCCACGTCGAACTAACGAGCCTGCATACACGAGACAGCCAACGGGTATCGCTCATCGATGGACAATTATCGCATCGAGTATTTTGCAGAACACCACATGTATGTGTATACACGGCCGAGGGAAAGCAAGAGGATCAACGTGACGCCCTTCAAATACAAATTATATATATATATAGATACGCGGGACGTATACAAAATAGTCATTTCGACTATAAAAACAATAAGTGCGCGGCTACTTTACGGAAACACAGAGCGCCATCTTGAGCCAAACAAACATTCCATGCACACAATACCAATATTTCAAGTTGCCCCTCGCGTGATGTCTTAGAGAAAAAAGTTCCGCGATTCTACACTCGATTGTTTACGTTAAATTTATCCTTAATACGTGAACATTTTTATATATACCGGGTAATACGTTGTTTCTATAAAAAAAAATACATCGGGAAATGGAACTGACAGCGTGCAAAAAAAAAAACAATCTAAGGTGACCCAAATGATCTCGACAAGTCCATTCGAATTTCGTCTGTGATTTTTCGCCTGAAATCTACATCAACAGGTGCTTTCGAGCGTCCAATTTCTAGTGGCTCACCCGGTGTGCATCAATACGTGAAATTCTCATCGATGCTGCGATACCCCACGGGGACATTTATCGTCACGAAACTTCTGCTCTCGGGTCGTTGCCCGGAATCACGTCTCAACTTTGTAAATAATGCTAACATCGAAGCAACGAGAACGTTCGTATTTGTTTTTTTTTGTCGGGCAATATATAGTCGTTCGAGTCGCTTATCAATTATAATCGATCATCGTACATTTCACGTTATTGTGTGGGTATGTGTGTGCGCGTGTAGGTCTGTATGTATACGGGGCATTCCACGACAAAGCGAGGTTGACGGAAGTTTAACCCTTCGACTGCACACTGAGCCGTTTTGACCCCGTGTTCTTTTTCGTGCAAGTACGTATTTTTCAACGCGTCTCCCACTTTGAACGAATGTTTGGACACTCAATTTTTGTTTTCCTTAAACAATGAATTTTGGGCCATAAAGTGAGGATCGTTGACTGCAAAAAACGTATCTGCAAAAACAATGCATATTTAGCGAAATACAAGGATCCGAAAAACGTCTGCGGTCAAATCGATCCCACGTACAGTCAGAGGTTCGTGGCCGAAGTGTGCGGTCGAAGCTTCAACTTGTTACGCGTCGCAGAAGTGAGACGCGAAAAAAGCAATGGCAATTTTGATTTGGTCTGCGACGTGCGCCGAGAGAGCGAGAGATAGATAGAGAGAAACTAAAAATCTGCGCGAGATCGCCCCGTGCGGCAGAAAAATAAAAATGTCCGAACTTTGGCTATAATCGTAGAAACCAAAGATGAGAGTTGTTCGAAAATGGCTGTTACAGATTATGACAATGGTAACATATTTAAAAAAAAAACAGTAATTTACAAGTCGAAGTCTCGTCGCATTTGCAAGCGACGAACAATTGACAATTCGTAATGCACACGCCCTCTTAGCAGAGTACGAAATTTATCGAAAAAAGAAGAACAAAGTGTAATTGTAAACTTCGGACACGTATCGCGATCACGTTTGTTTCGTCATCCGGACAATGACGAAGCGAGGCGAACGAACAAGTCGCGTTTAGTTCTCGTTCCAAATACGGATTGGATCCTTCTGTTCTCGTTTTCCTTTTTTCCATCTTTATTTCTTTTCTTAAGATCAGTGTTGTAAAAGAAATTACGAAATCCAATAGCGTTCAATATTCGGTATGGTATATATGTCTGTGTAAAAAAAAACGAAGAAAAAACGGGGGGGGAAAAAACAGATAGGAAAAATCGAGGATAGTCGTACGTCGAAGAGTTCCAAAATGACGAAAGTCTTGTCTGCGTGTGCCTGTGAAACGAATTATTACACGGCTGGCCGTCATTGGGTGATACAAAGAGATAAAACAAAACATTAGAGATCGTGCGCGAAAAAGCTTTTCTTCGCAAAAATCACAAATTGCAGCGTTATCTCTTTCTTTTTCGCTCAACAAATTATAGTCGCGAAACCGAAGGGACGAGAGACGTGTACTTTGGATTCTCGCACACGAGACGTTTCTCAATGGGCGAGCACGATTTTTCGGATCTCGCGATCTTTTTGCTGGAATTGAGAGATTTTGCGTTTTTCTTTTCTTTCGTTGGCGCGTAATGAGTCTCTCCTATAGAAATGTACCTGTTTGTACAATAATAAACGGACTAAAGGAGAATTAGTTACAAGTATACCGGTATCGTCGTACGAGTAACGAGCAAGAAGAAAAAACACAATAAAATTAAATAAGACAACAATTGAAGAAAAGAATAAATGACGTACGAGCGGCCTATCGACTTACGACCGCTTCTCTTTCTAAATGTGATGTATTTATTATAAATAAGGTTATCGCCATTATTATAAATATATTATAGAGATTTATTATAGAAGCGGCGTATTCTATTTCCTCACCTCTCTCTTTCCTCGTTTTTGTCACTAATTGAAATATTTTTCAAGCAAACTGCAATTGAGCATCTTTAAGTTCTTCAAACCGACCTGGCCGTTGCTAGTCATAAGGATCACAATCGACACTTTCGAATCGTTGAAACCATTCCGTAAATATAGTTTCGAATGCTACTCACCATAAGGCCGTCTAAGCAATCGATGACTTTCAGCTGCACTTTCTTTCAATTCGAAGTAGTGTGCGGCAGCACACTAAAAAAAACAACTCGCATTTTCCACTGTCCATTTTTTGGACTTGTTCGTTCGCGGCAGGTGTCTGAACTAAATGTGACGTCTTTTGGCTGGAAGTTGATGGCACCGGGCCACCCTTCAAGGTGACACAAGAGACTGTCCGCACTGAAGTATAAAACACCGAGCAACATCTACTGTCGAACAGCGGATTTCAATGCAACCACTTTATATGTGTGTAACGTATTTTGGCTGAAAGTTGATGGCACAGGGCCACCCTTCAAGGTGACACAAGCGACTCTGTCCGTACTCAAATATAAAACACCAAGAAACATCTACTGCCGAACAGCGGATTTCAATGCAACCACTTTATATATATATATATAAATATATATATATATATATAAATATATATATATATATAACAGTATTTTTACATAAAATAATTAAGCTGCAATTGTATTTTATTCAGTAAATTTGCGCAACATTTATTACGCGCGAAGCATTCGAGTTTCAAAGTCGACTGTGATTATGTATATATGTATACACAATGGTTACGTCCTCAATAAAAAACGTGGATGGGCCCTTAATTATGTGAACTGCGGCTTCGATAGAAAACTATATATATAAATATATATATATATTCGCTTCGTTGCCTCTCGTAAAACATCCGCACCAAAATGTCGTTTATTTCTGTTTTCGATTAAAAAAAAAGCCCTGACGAATCACTGAAACTATATATTCTCGTTTTTCTTTCAATATATATAAAACTCCGACAATAGTCCTCTTCTTTTTGTTTTTGCGACTCCATGCGTTACGAAGGTATCGTATGACGATGAATAATCATTTAAAAAGCTATACAGAAGGTCTCGCTGCCGATTTGTCCTTTTTTCCCCCCGGAGTACATAAATATAGTATAGCCGCTATTACAATTCGTTAATGTTAGTGTCACCGTATTACAATATAATAATAATAGTAATAATAATAATACATTTAGCCTATGTGGTATTTCAATGATCAAAGTGATGCAGTATAGTCTATTTATGCACGTTTATATTATAATAGAAATGTTTGTTTAACCCCCCCCCCCCCCCGGCCCGTTATCAGACAACTTGCTGTTGCAGTTTGAGAAACCTTACAAGTAATGTAATGCAATGGTTTTTTTTGTTGCAATTACGAACCGCACGACAGGTCGAGTTTCGTACTGGGACTGCGTAGTTTTGTTTTTCGCTTCTCAATCTTTGCCCCTTACACACACGTGTTCATTGCGATGTTTTCAATGTTTTCCTTTGCCCCTTTAAATCTGTTACATTTCAACTCCGTGTGCGATCGCCCGGAAACTCCGTTATGTCCCGCACGTGTCGCGTTCGTCGAGAAATGAAGTGCAACGGTAAAAAAAAAAGAGAAGAAAAAAAGACGGAAAAAGAAAAATGAGAATCGCGCGCGTATGTGGTAATAGTAATAATTATTATACGAGGATAATTGCGTGTCGTAATTGTAAATTGTTGAGGGATGACAATTTTCGTAGTCAACCGAGTCATCTTGTAGGATTTTTCGTTTTGTTTTGCCTTCTTCTTGATCATCGAGCTTGAGATACAATCGGAGAGTCATTGCAATACGCGCACATACGTATATCTCGGATATGCAAGAATATCGCGCGGATCCGTTCGTTCGCTGGTTGTATTTTCGTTTTGTTTGTTCTTTTTGTATTAAAAATTTACTCATTTCTCGAATCCTTGGTTTTTTTCCTTTTTTTTTTGTTGTTCTTGTAATATTAATCCGTACGAACGTTGCGTTACATATTGGCTATTTGTTGTATCTGTTGTTGTTGTTTGTTTTTTGTTGTTTTTCTTTGTTGTTTATTATGTAAAGTAATTAAAGATAAGATATTAGTATATCATAGTTCATGCTGGGGGGGCCTCCGGCATTACGACTAGCTTCGTTGCAGCTAGCTCCGCAATTCCATGTGTTCACCACTCTCGTCGGCGTTGGGGCCCGTTCTCACGATGCATCTCAGAGCAGCCTACACCTTCCCTTCTTCTTCTTTTTTACCTGCGAGACAATAATCACAGTTTCATCACGAATCGCAGCAGCAACGCCAGGAAGGAAAACTACGAGTCGCGTTATCGGCTCAGATTGTTCAGCAGTGAATTAAGGGTGCGCGACACCGAAGGAGCCGAATTTATTCGTAATGCCGTTTCTCGGCGGTATTAGTCGGAACCAGAAACCGTCTCGGGTGGCACTTTATAGAGATTGAGGAATCATCAGTGTAAATTTTTCGAAAAAATCGATTTTTTTTGCATTATCCGATAGTATGCGACGGTTATAAAGATGGACTCGAAACTTTAAACGCGTTTTTCTCGAAATCTTCAAAACGGTGTACTTGATTTGGCTTTGATTTGGCATTAAAAATGAAACTGATTAGCGTATTTTAACCATCGAAGAAAAAAAATGGCGAAAATCAGTTATTTTTCGATCCGTTACACTGTGACGATTCCTTAACCTCCATATTGGCAGTTACGAGTGTTGTTCTCCGACTGGAAGAAGATCCGTTACAATTAATCGAACCGCAATTGTGTAACGATCGTGAGATTTTCGAAAATAAGCCTGCTTTTTCACGATGTTGAAGTTTTTCATCGTTGGAATGTAACGAAACGTTTGAAAAGAAATGCAATTTCCTCATTTTCTCCATCATCAAAAATCTCATCCAGCAAATTTGGGCTTGTTTTTCGTAGCCCGAATTTGCTGACAAAAAACGGTCGGGCTAATGAACTATCGATGGAAACTTCAAGATCGTGCATTTTCGCGTCTGAAAGTGAAAGAGCGTCCTGCGAGAACGCGTGCAGAACTGCAAGTGAGAAGCGTACTTTTCAGGGGTCAAGCGAAAGTCGGCGAAGACGAATTTTAACAATCGCGTTGAAATTCCGCAAGACTCGATTTTGGACAAGGTCGTGCGAATAATGAAAAACGACGCACTTGTAATGCGGCTCTGGTCGCCGTTTCAAAGACCTCTCTGACGCCTTCCTTGCTCTTCGCCGAACACTCGAGGTAAGCGAACGCGTTGATTTTCTCAGCCATCGATCGGCCCTCCTCGGGCTTGACCGGCTCCTGCTTCATCTTGCCCAGCTCCTTGATCGTGCTCGGATCGTTGCGCAGATCCTTCTTGTTGCCGACGAGAATGATTGGTACGTTCGGACAAAAGTGCTTGACCTCGGGCGTCCATTTCTCGGGAATGTTCTCCAATGAGTCGGGACTATCGATGGAAAAGCACATGAGGATAACGTCCGTGTCCGGATACGAGAGCGGGCGCAACCTGTCGTAATCCTCCTGTCCTGCCGTATCCCACAGGGCTAGCTCGACCTGTTTTGCGAGGCAACAAAAAAATCTCGTTATTTCCAAACGAACAACGCGTTCAATACGAAATCGCGGGGGAAAATTGACCATACCTGTTTGCCGTCGACCTCGATATCGGCAACGTAGTTCTCGAACACGGTAGGCACGTAAACTTCCGGAAATTGGTCTTTACTGAATACTATCAGCAGGCAAGTTTTACCGCAGGCACCGTCGCCCACGATCACCAGTTTCTTTCTGATGGCCGCCATGAAGCCTGCGACGAATTTCGAAAAACAAAGAAAAACGAACAATAAATTGATCGGTCGAACGTGGCTCTCGGATTGTTTGCGTTTTCTTTTTTTTTTTTTACGATAAAAGACGATGCTTCCTGGGAATATAATGACGCAGTTATTTACTCATTGGATAGTCCATGTTCGTTTATCTAATTCGTGTGCTTTTTTTTCGTTTAGCTTCGTGCGATCAACGCTTCACTACGCTTTATTGTGCTGTCTAGTTTTATGGAGGTGTCTACGATTTCGAAGAGAACAACCAGCCGACTCGGGATCAAATTCCGCCGGCACTTTCCTGCTACACTTTTTTTTTCAGTCGCTAATCTTGCCTCTGTATCCCCTATATTTATCACTACAGCTATAATCTACAAGTGAATAACGCTCGTTTTTTTCCCTCTACCACTCGTTTATCTTCAAATACTTTTCGAGACACGCATCGTTCCAATGAGCAACGAGAAACATTTTTTCCTCTTCCCCGTGTTACGAGTCACGCTTATTTTATGTTTTTCAAAATTTCATTTGATTTTTCGTTAGCTGCGTCTCTCGAGTACTGCGAAAGCTCGGCAATTATTTACACGCTTCGGGCGAGACACACTGGGACTACGAGAATAGCGGGTTTTGTTTCTTTTTTTTCGCGCAGCAACGAAACCTTAAGGGCCTTTCACTATGTGGGTTTCTTGCTTCTTTTTTTCTCAACTTTAGAGGACGTCTAGGCGCTATGAGAAGGGAGGCGGAATTAAAATTGTTGCGGGATCAATAAAGAGAGTAGATTGGAGTAATTTTGTAATACCGTTTGAGGAACGCCACGTCGGCCACTGTAAAGAACAATCTCACAGGCGTCATGCACACCACGACGAGGGACCACCGAGCGAACGTGGACTCGAAGCAACGAATCTTTTTTTCCTTTCAACTATATACCCTTGATTTGCAGTTCCGAGAAACTTCGAGTCGATCTATCGTTTTATCTGACTTCTCTTTTCTTTTTTTTCAACCATTCTACCCCCGCCATCGGATTTCGTGGCTCGCTCGAAGATATTTCTTTTTTGCTTCTCGCCAAAAGCCGAGATATACGGGGAAAAAAGAGACAATATAAATGATAACAATGACGACAAAAAAGGGCCGAAGCGTAATCTACATGCTGATCAAGCGGGGATTTCGTGGATAGATATACGAAAGGAAAAAAAAATAGAAAACAAAAACAATCGGATGAAAATGAGGGACTGGACGGCAAAAAAAAGGCTGATACTTTTTGTTCCTTCTCGGCGCTATTCTCAATATCTACCTTTTATATTATTTGTTGAAAAAAAAATACTGTACCAAAAAAATGATATCGGCAGCACTTCAAACGAGTGCAAGAATTAGACTCTCCCTAAAATGTATTTTTTCTTCGTTTGCCATGATCCGCTCTAGTTGCAACGAGCGCTCGGCTCCAAACTACTTTGACCAATGTGTGAGAAAAGTCTCTCTGATTGTAACAGACTGCAAAAGTTTTTGTTCTCTCTTTTTTTTCTTACAGCAATCTACGGAAAGGTGGGTGGGCGAGGGGTGGTGGTCTCGAGATATGTTTGTTTTTTTGTTCTTTCGGAAGCTTAAAGGATATAGACTGGGTCGTACCTGATCCAGGGTACCCCGTATCGTCTGGGCCGAGGTTTCGGCCCACAATGCATCCCATGTTTTTAGTCTTTCTTTCCCGCGCGTCTCTGTTTTAAAGTGGACAGTTTTGGATGTTAGAACGGGTAGAGAGCTGCGAGATGAATTCTAATACCACAACAGAATTATTCATATACGTATGCGGGTACATAAAGAAAGTGAGAGAGAGAGAGAGAGAGAGAGACAGAGAGAGAGAAAAAAAACAATTGGACATTGAGTGATCTGTATACGCCCGATCCAAAGCCCCTCCGACCACTCAGAGCTCGTCGCATCCCTGCAAAAAATGCCCAAATTTCTCAAATCATGTGAAACCACAATTGCTCCCCCAATTCGCAAACACTCATACCGCCGCAAGCACGACAAATTCGCTCTCCTGACTTTTGCTTTCATGACATGTCAGGAACACAAAATTTACCAAAATTCACCTGTTCAAACACATTCTCAAAGCACATGTCTAAAACAGGAAAATAAAAAATGACCACCTGTCGCATGTCCGAGACAAAATACAGAGAAAAATGAGGCTCGGAAGTAATTTGACATTTTTATATTTTCAGGGGATGTTATTTTCACGGAGCTGCAGTGCCATGGCTCTGTATTCGAATGTGTATGTTTACCTATATATATATATATATATATATATATATATATATATATATATATATATATATATATATATATATATATATATATATATAAGTGAATTTGTTTAGATTCATATAATTATATACATGTAACTGCATACTCAAATGCAAATTATGTATATATATAAAACAATAATGATGATAATATTAATACTGCTATATAGGTTTAGTATATGGTATCCGTATAATAATATATACTAATAATGCTGTTATAGTATGATACAGTATATAGTACTATTATCATAGTTATATTTATATTATAGTTATTAAATATTAGTTATAATATATACATAGCTTTTTTGTATGTCATGTATATATATAATTAGATTAGTTATATATTATTATGATATAGTATTATTATTACACTATTTTTCCCGGTACTATTATTCTGGTCTTAAGAAAGATCAAGCTCAATTCAACAAGGTACGTAAATGTATCCAAGTGCAAATGGCAGAAGCGTTGCCGGATGCAATAAAGTCGAATAATAATAACTATCGTTATGTGTATGTGTGTGTGCATGTGTGCAAAAAGTACGTATAGATAAGCAAAATCTCATTGTTAAACGAATACAACACCATCCGCCACCAGGGCTTCAACGAATACTTTGTCGATATCGCTCACAAGCTCGAGCCGGCACCACCTCACAATTAGCTTAAAAATTTCTCTTGGTGGAGACGTGGACTGAGTTTGAGCACTGAGCGATTCTCGTTTGTACAGAGGAGGAAAGAGCCAATGTGTTTCTTCTCCATCGCTGGTTGAGAGAAGTATGAGCAAGTGTAGAGAAACGACAGGGAGGTTTTTTGTCAAACGTGCACTTTCTTGTATCACACAGACAGTGGGGGTGTGTGATAATGGCAGGTTGTTCTTTTTTCTCATTAGGGTTTTGTTTGGGTTTAAGGACAGAGAGGCTCTTGTCGCTTCCGTCTGAGCACGAGTCAGAGCAAGCGAGCAAGAGAGAGCGAGAGAGAGAGAGAGAGAGAGTAGCAAATCGAAGCGAGTGGACGGAAACGATACATCCTCGAAGATGATCGGAGCTGGAAGATTGACACAAACCCCATTTTGCAACGTCGATAGAGACGACTTTTTCATGCATGACGAGAAATCCGAAAGGAAAAGGCGACCTGACCTGACCTCTCGCGTACGACAAAGATTTCGAGTGTCGTTCGAGTAGAATCGAAAACGAAGCAAAAACGCGGTACGGAGAAAAATAGATCTCGGCTTTTTACGCACGTAAAAACGTCATTTTTTTTCTTCTCGTTATCGCCATTTTTTCACCGTCGCTTTTGCACTTGTGCGAGCACACGAGAGCGCGAACGGGAGGAAGTGTATACATATACGTAGTGTCGAAAAATCATCATGGGATGACGTTTGATCGCGCGGAGATCTCGGAACAAAACGCGAAAACGTTCGATCGTCGACGACGAACGGCCAACTCTTCTTTCTCTTCCGTGTTCTTTTCTCCTTTTCTCCGCTCCTTTTTTCCATGTTATAACTGTGCAATATTGTTTACCCGCTAATGAACAATCGACGAGTTGCGGTTGTTGGGGCTCGCGCGATCGCGTGTTCTTTTTTTTTGTCCTCTTCACTTCTGTCGCTCGAGACTGTGCGCGAAGGACGGGGTAGCGCGCGCGCTCGAGGGGAGTGGCAGAGAGAAGCGACCGTGCGTTGCGACAGAAAAAAAAATTCACGATTTTATTTCGTCGCTTCACGCCGAAGAAATTTACTCGAGGAAACAATGAGAAGGCCAAGAAGAAACGCGGGCCGTGGACGCGACTGAGGCGCGGGAGGGGGACTGTTAGACGCTGAACGCTCGGATGACGATGTACTTATTCACACACACTCACACGCACGCACTCGACTGAACGCGCGAACTCGCTGCGAAAACTTTTCGGGATATTCCTCTTTTTTTTCGTATCCGAAATTAATAACACGCGGACGGGGAGAGGGGCGTGATTTTTGCGAAACAACGCGAAGCACGAAAAAAACGGCTCGATGAATTCGACGCGGAAGGGGGGGTGAGGCAACAGGAGGGGGGAGAACTATTTTCTCGTAGACTCGCAACGCATGGCACTCCTGAGGCTACTCGGTCGCCGAGTATACCAGTACAATATTTCTACTCCGTTCTTTTTCTCAATTTCTCCCAGTCTTTTTACGCGCGCTCTCTCTCACGAAAAAAAAAGGAAACTCAAAAAAACGTAACGGGTGGATCAATCGGTATAAATAAAAAACACACGACACAGCACAACCCTTGCACCACTCCAGCCACAGGCGTAATATCTTCGTAGCTTTCCGTTATTGTTCTCGCTCTTTCCTCCGAATTCCTGTCTGCGAACCTTTTAACTTTTTTCCTTGTGCTTTAATATTATCAATTGCGTATTTACCTGAAATCTTATGCGACAGATAGTCAAGAAAATGGCTGCCTTCTGTGGCCACACCTCAATCTGTTGAGTGTGTGTTCGGCGGCGAACTCGCCAAGGGTGGGAGTAGTCTCGCGGCCACAGGAGTGGGGAGAGGCTCGTCAGGACCGTAGGACGAGACTTGGCGACCCCGTGGAGACGCCTAACACAGATGTCCCTACGCGTGTACACCCAACGTGCTCGTACATTTAATGCATCTGCAGAATTAACCCAAGTCGCTGGTCACCTCAAACGTGGGCTAACTTTCCAGAGAACATTCGTTGAATATTTTATCCTAACTTGGGACACGAACATTTGAATAGCGTCGCCATATTGGCGGCGCAAATCTGTTATACCTACCGTCGGTATTATAGATTTCGCTAAATACCGACGCCACTTGATCTTGGGCTCCACGCGCAAATATTTCACGGTGAAAAAAAAAACAAAAACTTCAAAGACCGTCTTGTGCGCGGCAGGAAGCTGTTTTATCTACAGTCGGTAATTCAGATTTCGTTCTAAAACCGTAACTCCACTCCTTCAGCTTTTCAATTCATTTCTAATAGTTTCTCATCACGCTAAAATCATCTTCATTATTCCTCAACGGCAAATGCAACGATTTTGGTACGAATCCGGTAATATTTTGATCAGAGGTTTGGCTTGTTCCAAGGTCGAAGACCACCAAAGTTCCAATTAACGATCCACACACACACACAGACACACACACGCACACACACACACACACACACACACAATTGTTCCCCACAGATGATTCATTGACTCATTTCCCTGTAAAAATGATTTAGCTTCGCGTTACCGACGAACGAGATCATTCGCAACAAACTGATCCTCATTCACAATCATTTTACCTACTCGCGTGGCACGCAACACTGCACATAGCAAGAGAAGGCAAAAAGGACAAACAAATTTCGCACGCACACAATTGTTTGGGTTTCTTTGGGTTTATCATTGGGACCTAGAGACCTTTTTACGTTTGAATTACTTTTTCTGCTGTTTTTCAACCTTTATTGCGGAAGATTTAGCGTCGAATTTCGTACCGCATGCGATAATCGGACGACACGCGGTTCAATGAATTCTTGCAGTTAGATACATTTTGTTTTATACCATGTGTGTGTGTTTGCGCTGGCTTGTATTTATAGTTATAGGAGGCCCGATCGACGAGCACGCGTCCAGAACGAACTTCACAATGGCGAGGGAATATCGAAACGAAATAATTGCCATTACTCGATAGATACGCTGAAAAAAGGCGACAGATCTTTGCACAGCTAAAATTGTTTGTTTTTGAAAAATCGGGGAAAGCTTCTTTCTCGGGTTTCATAGGTAACCTGAACAAACCCAAACAGCGAAAATCATACGCTAAAAAAAATCGGGCGAACGGGCGCTGCCTTTATCGTTTATTCGCGTTTGTCGGATTACCTGAACAAACCCAAACAGCCAATATTTTTTCAATTTTTAGCAATCGAGAGAACGAGCGGCGTTTTTATTTTGTTCGAGTTTCGCGGGTGAACGGAATGAACCCAAACGTCGGGAATGGATCGGTTTTTTTTTAATCGGGAGAACGAGCGCCGTTTTTATTTCGTTCGTATTTCCCCCCGGGCACCCGAACAAACTCAAGCAGCGGCAATTGTTCGTTTTAAAAAACCAACGAGCATCCGAACGAAAATATTTTTTGTTTAGGTTCGCTTGGATTTTCGCGAACAGCGAAAAATAAAAAGCGCAAGTTCAAACGAGCGTGAATTTTGCATCAGTCTTGCAAAATGTGAAAATTGTTCAACAAAAGTAAAAAGTAGAATTTAAAACGAATGTGGATTTTTTTGTTTGTTTATGTCACTCAATCAGTGAAAATGATCGAGAAGAAAGCAGAACTTCAATTTTTTTTTCAGATTTGTTCGGGTCTCATGAAAAAATTGATCGAAAAAAAAAAACAATTGGAAAGTGCTTTTTTCTTGTGTTATCTTTGTTTGGACCGCGACTCTCGCTGCTAAATTGAGCGAATGCATGCGTCTTTTGTTTCAGTTTTGCATCGCGTACACGATAACGATATAATATATCCTAGCATTGTCTAGAGCAGCTTTGTCGGGAACGTACTGAATTTTTCGCGCTTCGTCGTTTACCTCCGCGGGAGGCTCTCTCTCCCGGTGGCACTCTCGCGAGCCTTTTTTTAAATTTTTTTCTCTCTCTCTCTTTTTCGCGTCGACTGCCGCGCGTTCGACGGCAGAATCGGCGAGATTGTCCTCCGCACGATGGGAGTTCAATTGTTTTGCGGTGGTTCGGGATCGTTCGGACCGCGCATCTGACGTCTCAGGGACTCGAGGAGCTCCGGATTGGTCGTTTGGATCTCGTCCACTAAACGATGCCCCCTATCGAAAAAAAACATTATTTTAATGATTTTTTTTTAGAGCGATCTTGCGAAAAATTCCAGATGCAATGGCAGGTGTTTCTTTTTTACTAACGCTTCGATAAGCGCCTCCATACGAGCGCCCTGCTCGACGTCGCCGCTGGTGAGGAAGCTCATCATGTTGCGCATCCCCGGGTCGGTGAACATCTGCCTCGCCATATTGACAAAAGTCGGATTCCCGATGATCGAGCTGAGATCCATATTGCCGAGGCCGGCACCACCGCCGACTCCGCCGCCCCCGCACAGGCCCATGTTACTCACGCCCTGCTGTGCCAACTTCTCCTCCGCCAATTGTATGTTCTTCTTATAGCACTCGTTGTCGGGCTCCATCTCGCTCGCCTTCTGATAGCACTCCTTCGCCTCCTTGTACTTCTCGAGGCTGCTGTAGGCGAGACCCATGCGAGCGTACGCTTTGCTGTACGAGGGATCGATCGAGAGCGCCGTCATCGCGTCTTTCACCGCCGATTGGTGGTTGCCCATTTTGCTGTGCACCGCCGCCCGGTTGCAGTAGTACACCGCCTTGGCCCCGTCCAATTCTATCGCTCTGCATCAACAAGCACCGCCCTGAATTCTCAGTTAGTTTATCTTTTGCGATTGCCGCCAACAAAATTAGGCGGTTCGGCGCCGTAAAATTTGCGAGAAACAAACCACGACGATTGACCGAGACAAACAATTTCACGTGTAACGCGTGTATCCGAAAGTAGGACATTTCCGAAAGACCCCCACAAACCGAAACGAGCTCACATTGATAAAACGCGAGAAAACATTTGACGCGTCAACGTAACGTGTAAAATATATACGAACGGAGCAAATGTGTAGCTACGATTTCACGATAGACTTTAAACTTGCAAATCATTTGGTTGGGGTGTATGTAACGGGATCCTGGCGACCCTACTTACCCCCCCCTGTTTTTATTGTTATCGAGTAGCAGGCGTCGAGAGGAGTAACTTATGTTTGGGTCATTCGTGTTTAGGGATTATTACCTCGAAGTTAGAAGGTCAAGAGTCCCTCAAACAAACCCAAACAAACGTGGGGTTTGTTGATTTGTTTGGGTGTCGATTTAATTTTCAAAGTCCTATTTTCAGTGTCCCGTTGCGTACCCTCTGACCAATAATTTATTCTGGCGCGAATTATCACGAATTTCACTGTGTTTTCAGGCTGTCGGTCTCGAGAAGATCGCTGCCACGAACCAGAGAATTGTCATTGAAACATTCGTGAAGCATTGTTCTTCTTTTCCAATACTATTTTAATTGCCGCGACGCGTTACGCTTCTCGCCGCTTCGTCCACCCAATCGCGAGATACGACTAAAACTGAGAGAGAGAATGCCCGCAAGGTATTTTCCCCAAGAGGCTCGATCTCCCGCATGGATTATTTCGCCGAGCCTCGATAACCGCCGCCTTCGCACGTGTTTCCCTACGTGACTATGCGTACAATCGAGTGTGAAAAAGATGTAGCGGCGATGGAAAAAAAATCCTCGTTGTCGAACGTACTTCGTGTAGCTCAGGAGAGCCTCCTGAGGCTTTTCCTCTTTCATGAAGTTGTTGCCCTCCGTTTTGAGCCTCTCAGCCTCAGCTTCCTCCTCCGCAGTGGGTTCTCGCTTGACCGCCGGCCTGGCGTTCTCCGCAGCGGCGCTGAAAGTTCGATAGAGATCCAAATCGGGCGGCGCGTCGGACGCCTGCACGTTGTAGGCGCTCTCCAGGCATTGTATCGCGACTTCGAGGCTCTCGCGCGAATCCGCCGTTATGTCGCCCTCCTCCAGCTGCTGTGTCAGAAACCGAATGATCGAAGCGACGAGCCCTTTCACCGCCATGCTTCACGCGCGGACGCTTCTGAAAATCATTCGTCACGTTCAATTTCGTACGCGCGCATTTTTTCCGTTCTCTCTTTCTGCCAAATCACGATGGCACCGACATAACCTAAAAAGCTGCCTGAATAATAAAAAGATTTGATCCTAGCTGGAGAATTTTTCTTTATTTCAATGGAAACATAGATTGTCACGTTTTTTTTTCTAACGTTTTGGACCAATGTTGAAGAACCGGTGCAGATTGCAATTCTCCGAGTACCTGATCGATGCACAATAACGCTTGGTGTCTCGAAGGTACGAGGATCCCGGTGATACGGTACGTTTATTAATTTGTATACTTGTCTGGACGGAATAGGTCGAAACGTGCGATTGTGGAAAAATAGTGCGTTTTATTTGGTCGAATATAATCGAGCTGAGACCTTTAGTGACGGAGAACGAGCGACGGAGGAATTTTTACGATAACGCACTGGACACGCCGGCACTGGACTCAGGTAGCTCAGGTGCGGTACAACCATGAACTTACCGACCCAGGCACAGTTGTTCCTCTATTGTGAGCTTTGTGCATTTAACGGTCCCCACTCCGTTCTTGGAGCACCAGGCGGAGGATTACTACTGCTATTGACACCTCGCCAAAGTTGGCCCCCCCACTTTGACTATTCGAACTTTTTTTTACGAATCGATTGGTGGTCGTTTGGTAGCGTTTGGTAGTCCCTTTAAATCGTTTGGTAGTTCTCCGTTTTTCGGAAAATCGATAACCAAAAAGTCGGCAGTAAGTTGGCTCCCCCACTTTGACGAATCGAACTTTTTTTTTTACGAATCGTTTGGTAGTCGTTTGGTAGCGTTTGGTAGTCCATTCAAATCGTTTGGTAGTTTCCTGATCTTTCGGAAAATCAAAAAGAAAATTCCGTTCCATGAGATAGGACGATAGGTGGCGGAAAAAGACTGTAGAGATTCGGTCTGTGTGGCTCTCTACTCCTGTAGTCGTTTGTCCGCGGCTTGTCCAGTCTGTAAAATCGGTAAGGTAGGAAGAGGCAGGAAAAGATTGTGCGTTTCGTCTCGGGTACAGTGACAGACTCATCAGTAGGGCTGTGTCACTGCACCCTGCCCTAGACGCGCTGGGTGTTAGGATCTAGGGGAAAGACGGTTGTATATAATGTAACGCATGCCCCTGTGACCGCTTGTGAGAAACGCTGGAACGATGTGTAGCCGCGTAGCGGTGAGATGGTGGAACTAGCAGGACCGCCACAAGACTCGATAAGTAGCGCCATCTATGGCAAAAACGTCGTATATTATCGCGACCAATCACAGCCTTCCGTTTCGGATATGCGTAATTTCTTTCGGTTCGGTCAGAGTTTATTAAAAAATTTAATTCGAAAATGTTGATTCGTTTGTATTTCGTTTAATTCATTTCCCAGCGACTTCTCCGTACTATCGTTCTTGGATTTAGTTGACTTTGGAGTTTAACTATGAAAATGACACATCGTTTTGCCCCTGCGGCTTTTGGCGACCAACCACAGCCCACTATTCCTGATACGCACATATTTTGTGTTATCGTATTTGAATGATCGACTACCAATCGTCCCGAATAAAATACCAAACGCTACCGGATGTTTTCCTATCGATCGCGACCCATTTGAACGTAATCGGACGAGAAATAACAATTGAATGTACGCTAATAAATAAATTTGCCAGTGTGGCTTCTGGCGACCAATCCCAGCTCTCCATTCCCGATTCGCTGTATTTTGCGTTGGCGATATTGATTGATCGACGACCAAACGTCCGGAATACAATACCAAACGCTGATTTATTTTTCGATCGATTAAGTCTCATCACAATGAATTAGCCACAAAATAATGGGTGAATTTTTGTTAGAAATTTCTTTTTCCGCTGCGGCTACTGGCGACCAATCGCGGCTCACCATGATCAACTGAACGGTGAGCTGCGATTGGTCGCCATAAATCGTGGCCGGCCAAGAACCTATTTACCCAAGGTCTCTGATTATTTTTGGCTAATCCAGTTCTTAATAAGACTCGATTGATAGAAAAGCATATGATAGCATTTGATATTGAATCCGGGACTGTTGGTAGTCGATTGCTAAATTATGACGGTGCATAATACTTGTGGGTCCTGATTGGAGGGTCGTGATTGGTTGCCAAAAACCGAATTTTCTGGCAAATGTTTTTGTACGGAAAACAAACAATTTTGTTTAGCGGAAAACTCTGTCTATTATCGATTTCGATACGCTACCAAATAACGGGCCGAAAACGCAGGACGGCCATTTTAATGAATGAGATATTGCCGATCGAAGGAAACGGAACGCAAGCAGTGCAGCCAGATCGCGCGTAAACGTTACCCGCTCTCTAGTCTCTTGCGCGCCCATCGCCAATCATAGTAGCGCGTGTCCGTGAGCGAGCGACGCTCGGACATCTTCGGAAAGAGCCGAGTGCGGTCAAACTGTCCCGACCGCGCCTTCGGCAGCTACACCAATTCATCGACGCTGAGCACGTTCATGTGCGGCCAAGCTGAACGAGAGCTTCGAGAGAAAAAGCAATCTGAGCACGGCTCGCGCGTTACGTCACCCGACGGCACGCGCGAGGCTTTTAGATGATGTCAATGCTCATTTAGCTTTTGATTCTCTGCGTTATTAATGTATACAAAAAAATGTATCGCGCACTCTAAACGCTTATTTTTTTAGTTTATACGTTAATTTAAATATAATAATAAATCTAAATTACAACTTATTTATCTTCTAATAAATTGTTTACGCTTTATTCACACCCATCCTTATGCCAAATAAATTATAATTCATAAAAGTAAGCGGAAATATATTTATATTCGTATTATTATATTAATTCTCATACTTTCATCAAGCGATAAAGCATTATCCCCAAAAACAAGTCAATCATCCAACCGGCCGTCAATCGTGATTGGTAGAAAGTGCATTTTTAACACAAGCGCCCGTTGGTAGCGTTCCTCGCTTCGGTCCGCAGGGGCGCAGGATCGTTCCTCACGCTCAGCGCTTTTTCTTTAAATCATGATTACTATTAATTCTTATTTGATTAGTTATTTTTATTAGTTATCATATTTATTTTAATTAGTTATATTTTAGTGTCGAAACATTTTTCGCGCACTCTGACCGCTTATTTTATTAGTTTTGACGTTAATTTAAATATAATAATAAATCTAAAATACAACTTATTTATCTTCTAAAAAATTGTTCGCGCTTTACTCACACCCGTCCCGGGCCAAATAAATTGTAATTCATAAGAGTAAGCGGAAATATATTGATCTTCGTATTATTATATTCATTCTCATATACTTTCATCAAGCGATAAAGTATTATCCCCAAAAACAATCATCCATCCAACCGCGAATCGTAAGTACCACAAAGTGAACATACATCGACACAAAAAATTAAAGGGGCAAGAAAAGTTGAACTTCGTCAAAAATGGTCGTACAAAAAAAAGGATTTTGAAGCTTCAAGTTGCTAGTTTTAGTTCCGACAATGATTTTTTTTTGAGAATCACTGATTGCACGGTCTGAAGAAATATCACGGAAAAAAAAATTTTGCAAATTTTTACGTTTTTCAAAACTCTGCACGGGTTTTGGAGATTTTTTTCGGACTTGACCAATATCAAGGTCATTGAGCCCATTCAATTCACTTTAATTTGCTTTTTTTTCTCCGTCGACCATTTTTCGCTGAGATATGGCAGGAGATATGGTCATACGGGAATTCGATCGGTAGTTTTGGAAACGTGAATACATACTCTGCAAGCTCTGATTATTATTGAAGTGAAACTTTTATTTTTTATTTTTGCCATTAGTCATAGAAAAGTAGAAAAAAACGATGTTTTCTTTGTTTTTATGGAATCCACCGCTACTTTGCAAATATATAAACACTTTGCGATAAACACTAATGTTGATGGACGGTCATTCAGCTCAATATGTCCCCAAGAGCCATGCAAAATTCGAAGTTGATCCGATTATCAGTCTTGCCCGATTGACCAAAATTTGAAAAAAAATTAAAGGAGCAAGTTTCCTCCTTTTCAGACATCATGATTATTAAAAGGAAGAAAAACTTTTCATTACTTTTCGTACAATTGGGTATTGAGTACGCATTAAATGTTGGAAAAAAACCTTGAAAATCATATGGACTAAAAATTTTCGAAAAAAAAATTTTTTAATCAAAAAAATGTTGAAATTTTTTTATAAAGAAATCAATTTTGAATTTTTTTTTAAACGTTGACATTTTTTTCAAGTCAACATTGTACCGCCAACATTAGAATTACCCAAAGCGTACCACGTGGAGGTACGCTTTGGGTAACTCTACGTACGCTTTGGGTAATACTAATGCTGGAGGTACAATGTTGAATCGAAAAAATGTCAATATAAACAAAATTAAAACAATCGACATAGATTTTTTTATAAAAAAAAAAATTTCGACATTTTTGTTATTAAAAAAAAAAAATTCGAATATTTTTAGTCAATATGATTTTCAGGGTTCTTCTCCAACATTTAATGCGTACTCTATACCCAATTGTACGCAAAGTAGTGAAAATTTTTTTTTCCTCTTAAGGATGTTGAGTCCCAAATCGCAAATCATAATAAAATTCTGAAAATTTGGTACGTTTTTGTATGAAGTATTTCAGAGGTCATGTAAAAATTTCACGACAATTAGGAAGCTCGTTATTGAACAATTAACATTCACAAATTAAATGTTGTCTTATGGAAACTGATGTAATTTTGCAATAAGTTTTTTTTGACCTCTCAATTTTGTAATATCTACAATATACTGAAAGAAATGGAAACAAAACGAAGTTCATTGATACATTTTTTAACATTTCTTTTAAAAATTGTTCTCAACAAAATGTTAATTTTTTAATAACGAGCTTCCTAATCATCGTGAAATTTTAACACGATCTCTTAAATACTTCATACAAAAACATACCAAATTTTCAGAATTTTCTTATCATTTTTTATTTCAACCCTTGAGGAGGTTGAAGTAATGATGATAGAATTCTGAAAATTCGGTATGTTTTTACATGAAGTATTCAGGAGGTCGTGCAAAAATGTCATGACGATTAAGAAGCTATTTATTGAACAATTAACATTAACATGTTTCATAGGGACTAAACATCCTTAATAACCATGAAATGATGTCTGAGAAGGAGGAAACTTGCTCTTTTAATTTTTTTTCATATTTTGGTTAATCGGGCAAGAAAGACCGATGAACGGATCAATTTGGAACTTTGCATGGCTCTTGGGGACATATTGAGCTTAATGACCGTCCATAAGCATTAGTGTTTATCGCAATATATGCAAAGTAGCGGTGGATTTGATAAAAACCAAGAAAACATAGTTTTTTTTGTACTTTTTTGAAACTGTTGGCAAAAATAATTTTCTTTTAACCTACATTAATAATCAGAGCTTGTAGAGTATGTATTCACGTTTCCAAAACTGCCGGTCGAATTCCCGTACGACCATTAGTTCCTGAGATATCAATGACTGAAGACAAAAGAACGTCTTTTCATTCAAAGGCCGATATCTCCGCGAAAAATGGTCGAAAGGAGATTAAAAATGCAAATTGAAGTGAATTCAATGGGCTCAATGACATTGATATTGGTCAAGTCCGAAAAAAATCGCCAAAACCCGTACAGAACTTTGAAAAACGTAAAAATTTGCAAAATTTTTTTTGCCGTGATATTTCTTCCGACCGCGCACTCAGTGATGCTCAACAAAAAAATCATTCCCGGAACTAAAACTAGAAACTTGAAGCTTCAAAATTCTTTTTTTTTGTACGGCCATTTTTGACGAAGTCAAACTTTTCTTGCTCCTTTAAGGATGTTGAGTCCCTATGAAATATGTTAATATTAATTGTTCAATAAATAGCTTCTTAATCGTCGTGAAATTTATACACGACGTCCTGAATACTTCATGAAAAAACATACCGAACTTTCAGAATTCTATCATCATTACTTCAACCTCCTTAAGGGTTGAAATAAAAAATGATAAGAAAATTCTGAAAATTTTGTATGTTTTTGTATGAAGTATCAAGAGGTCGTGTTATGATTTCACGACGATTAGGAAGCTCGTTATTAAAAAATTAACATTTTGTTAAGAACAATTTTTAGAAGAAATAAAAAAAAATTTATCAATAAACTTCGTTTTGTTTCCGTTGCTTTCAGTATATTGTAGATATTATAAAATTGATAGGTCAAAAAAAAAACTTATTACAAAGTTACATCAGTTTTTATAAAACAACATTTAATTTGTTCTCTTTTCTCGGCTCTTTTCGAAGATGCCCGAGCGTCGCTCGCTCACGGACACGCGCTACTTTTATTGCGATAGGCGCATGAGAGACTAGAGAGGGGGTAACGTTTACGCGCGATCTAGCTGCACTACCACAAAGCGGAATGCGCGATAAAATATATAGGTATAGCCAGAGTCGAGCCCGTCAACTAGAGATAGAAGCTAGATTAGAAGCGCGGTGGAGAAAAGTAGCGACTGTATGTTTCTATCGACCAAGCTTGACGAAAATCCGCACAAAGCGGCGGTCGCGATAACATATATAGGTATAGCCAGAGTCGAGCCCGTCAGCTATAGATATACTAGAAGCGCGGTGAAGAAAAGCAGCAACGGTTTCGTTTGCCCTAGCTCGACGAATATCCGCACAAAGCGGGGAGCACGATAACATATAGGTATAGCCAGAGTCGAGCCCGTCAGCTATAGATATAGTAGGAGCGCGGTAAAGAAAATTAGCGATGTGTTTCTATCGTCCAAGATCGACGAATATCCGCACAAAGCGGAGAGCGCGATAACACATAGGTATAGCCAGAGTTGAGCCCGTCAGCTATAGATGGCGCTGGTTATCGAGTCGTTTTCCGCGACCTATCGTCCTATCTCATGGATCGGAATTTTCTTTTTGATTTTCCGAAAGAACGGGAAACTACCAAACGACTACCAAACAATTCGTAAAGAAAAAAGTTCGATTAGTCAAAGTAGGGGGTCCAACTTACTGCCTAATTTTTGAATGTCGATTTTTCGAAAAACGGAGAACTACCAAACGATTTAAAGGGACTACCAAACGCTACCAAACGACCACCAAACGATTCGTAAAAAAAAAGTTCGATTAACCAGAGTGGGGGGGCTAACTTTGGTGAGGTCCCCTGCGACCGCTTGTGAGAAACGCTGGAACGATGTGTAAGCCGCGCAGCGGTGAGATGGTGGAACTAGCAGGACGGCCACAGTCTTTTTCCGCCACCTATCGTCCTATCTCATGGATCGGAATTTTCTTTTTGATTTTCCGAAAGAACGGGAAACTACCAAACGATTTGAATGGACTACCAAACGCTACCAAACGACTACCAAACGATTCGTAAAAAAAACAGCTCGATTAGTCAAAGTGGGGGGGGGGGGGGCAACTTACTGCCCAATTTTTGATTATCGATTTTTCGAAAAACGGAGAACTATTCGACTCGTAAAAAAAAAAGTTCGATTAGTCAAACTGGTGGGGCTAACTTAGGTGAGGTGCTATTGACCACGGGCGCGACGATCGCAGGCGAGAGAGACAACCATGGAGCGGCGTACAAGCGAGACAGCCAGCTACGTGAACTTGGCGATTCAACTCTGGGTTCTTGCATTTTTTTTTGCGTTTATCGTTTGTGTACCGTTTGTGGTTGATTGTGGTAACAATTAAAATGTTTGTGACATGAGTCTTAAGTTGGAAAATGAGCGTAAAAAACTACTGGTAAGTTAGCGATTTGACTTTGAATTTTCGATTTTTTTTTAAAATCGATCGTGAGTCGTTTGTGGTTGATTGTGAGAACAATTGAAACGTTTGTGAGATCGGGCTTTAGTTGAAAAATCAGAGTTAAAAATTACTGTTAAGTTAGCGACTTGACTTTGACTTTTCGATTTATATATTTTTTAAATCGTTTATGGGTTGTTTGTGAATGATTGTAAGATTAATTAAAACGTTTGTGAGATCAGTCTCGGCGGTGAAAAAGAGAAATGTAAACAACGGAAAAGTTACCGATTCGACTATCACTTTTGCACTTTTTTGTACAAATTGTTGGTCGTTTGTGGTTGGTTACGCAAACAATTCGAAGACATACGATTAGCGTTATCGAAGTACAATGTTAAAACATATGTGGAAAAATGATCGATGAAGAGTTATATTACCTGAACAAGTCAGCCCCGAAACACTAATTTTTATTATATTTCTATATCACGAAGAAGTTAATCGATGTCAAACTATGGACGGAGACTTTACTTCGAACATTTTGTGAGATCAGTGATTAGTTGATAACTAATAGTGAAAGATTACCGCAAAACTAGCGAGCAGACTTTGACTTTTCGATTAAAAAAAAATTGTTTGTGAATCGTTTGTGAAATTGTAAAATCAATCAAAACGTTTCCGCAAAACCTCTTTACGAACGGTCATATAACCCAAACACACAGGCTAACACAGAAAAATGATATGTTTGCGTTATTTATATATGACGAAGAGGTTAATTGGGGTCAAATTGTCAACGAACATTTTAATTAGAACCCTTATAAGATCACCGTTTATGATATAGCAGACAAAAATTACCAGCGGTGAATTGGACAACTGTACTGCGATTTTTCCAATTCTAATCATTTGTGGTTTCCTGTACGTGTAATTAACGCAGTTTTTGTCGTTGACGAACATTCCAATAAGAATATTGGGGGCCTATTGTCCTGTAAATAAAAAACAAAAAACAAACAATTCAACTGTTTCGATTTTTCTAGTCTGTTTCAAATTGTGCTTCATGAAATATAAATTAAAACACTTTTCGGATCAGCGGCTCAACGTGGATAGTTTGCTTATTCCTCTATACGCGTTGGCTAGAATACGGATTGTTTCGATCGGCGGAATTAAAGAATTGACCGTCAAATTTTATAATCGAAATAACAATTACCACTAAATGGTTCCCTCTCAATTGAGAGTTATTGGAACAAACATTTAAATTGTTTTCAGAATCAACTACAAACAAACTCACAAACGATTCCAAAAAATTCTAATACCCGTATTCATAGTCCTTCCTTGAGGAACAAGGCTTCCTTGTTCCTCATTTCGCGTTTCATAGACCTTCCTTGACAGAACAAGGAGTCTTATTGGCCTCCTTATTTCAAGGCAGGTCTCGAGCTTCCTTGAGGAAACCTTCGGCGCTGTGATTGTCTGTTTCGTTTCATATGACTAACGCTTGCGCTTGCGCTTGGCGTCTATGCAGTTTTTACCTGTATCACAGACCAGTCTACAGGTTAACCTCAAAAACAGTTAAAAGTGGAGCACGTAAAAAGTTTCGAAACGTATCGCAGTGAACGGAGTTGACAAAAAAGCTGGGCTAATAACAGCCTTTCGCGCTCTGTATAATGAACATTCTTTCCTTCATCCATAATTGTACTCGTCGCAACTCAATTTCTAATTTTGAACTTTGAGGTTATACACTCGAGGCTATACAATCGAGAGCCAAGCGGTTTGAGTTAGTTTCAAATATAGCCGAGTGGCGCTTCTATCAGCGGTTTTACCACCATAAGCAATCACATATCCCTAAATATGTCTTCCTTCTGGAAGGGAGAGTCGCGTTGCGACTATGAAACAAGGACGCCTCTGAGATTCAAGGGAGCCTTCAAGGCGTCCTTTATCCTTGAGATAAGGAGAGACTATGAATACGGCCATAAGAATCCCCATATGCTTCCACATGTTTTTACATTTTACTTCGAAAACGCTAATCGTACAAGTAATCTAACTGTTCACGCAACCAACCACAAACGACCAATAATTTATACAAAAAAGTGTCAGTTGAATCGGTAACTATGCCGTTGTTGACATGTCTCTTTTTCCCCGCCGAATGTTTCAATTAATCTCACAATCAACCACAAACGATTTAAAAAAATGTATAAATCGAAAATTCAACGTCAAGCCGGTAGCTTGCCGGTCATTTTTAACTCTCATTTTTCTACTAGACTGATCTCACAAACGTTTGAATTGTTCTCACAATCAACCACAAACGATTCAGAAAGAAAAACGAAAAGTCACAGTCAAGCCGGTAACTTACCGGTCATTTTTAACTCTCATTTTTCAACTAAAGATTAATCGATTAATCGAAACATCGATCCGACCACTCCTCACTCCTCCCACCGGCACATAACGACGCCCCTATCGGTCGTTGAAACCAAACGAAAGTCGTCACTTGACAATTTTGCGAGCGATATAGTTCCGTGCAAAAAATCTTTAGTGAAACAAATTTTGCTTTTCCCAGTGAAGCTGCACTCTCCTTTTCGTTAATTATTGATTTTAATCGTTATTGCGGTACTTTACGAATTTACGAGCTCTCGATAAAATGGTCGACTATAGCAAGTGGAAGGACATAGAGGTGAGGTTGACCGTTAATCTTCGAGTTCTGTTGGTTTCCAGAAAGTTTTTCCCTACTATATATCTCTTCCTGAACTTTCGGGCCCTCGTTCCATTTCCCCGATATTTTGCGGAACGTCACATTTCTATAAAAATCAGCACAAAATCGTATCACGAACATTTCGAGACTCGCGCTTTGACCTCTGTCTTTATTTTACAATGCTTGCCGAACGTAACCCCACTTCTTTATCGCTATCGAAATTATCACTCGAGTTATTTTCCTTTCGAGATAGAAATTGTTTATTAAACGTTATTCTCAGGATACAAGGTTCCGAACCAATTTACACCCCATTTCGATAAAATAGTATTTTTCAAAGCATTTTCGCGAACGAAAATAGTCACGGTAATTTTTTTCCGTTTCGTTTTTGTTTTTCGTCTTTCATCAAACATAACCTCCCATCCTATCGAACTCTTAGACTTCTCGTTCGTATTTTTCTCGGATGTCTTTGATTTCCACTTCATCCTTGCCAAAATTTCTCGAAGTTAACCTCTTCAGAACCTAATTCTGATCAGAAATAGACGTTCCGGTTCGATTGAAACTGGGCGAATGTGTTTCCATTTTAACAATCGAATTTGATTTTGTTTGATGCATTTGCAATTGGACGTTATCCAAGGTTTTTACGAAATTTCACGCGCAGATTTCGGACGACGAAGACGACACTCATCCTAATATCGACACGCCGTCGCTGTTCAGATGGCGGCACCAGGCGCGTATCGAGAGGATGGAGGAGCAGGAGAAAGAGCAGAAGGAATTCCAACAATTAAAGATGGAGTGGGTATATTAAAGTTCGAGAGACTCGCTCCCTTTGCTCGACGATTCGTAGAACATTACTGTAACTTTTTACGCGTACGAAACGTTGCAGCACGGAGCGAAAGCTCAACGAACGAAAAGGCGAGTTGGAGGCACTGGAGGAGAAGAGCAAGAGAGTGCCATGCAACGCGGACCAATTGGCGAGCCTGAAAAAAGCGATAGAGGAGCTTGAGGCGGAGCAGCGTAAGATCATGGACAAGGAGGAGGAGCTGAAGAAGAAGGAGAAAATGAGGCCGTGGAACGTCGACACTATCGCTCAGCCGGGCTTCACCAAAACTGTTATAAACGCCAAGCCGGCTAGACGCGAGAACGAGAACGATTTGCCCGAAGAAGTGAGGGAGAAGAGGATGAGGGACTTTGTCAAGGAGAACGAAAAGAAGCTCAAGGAGTTCGGCATGTTGCGACGCTACGATGACAGCAAGAAGTTCCTCCAGGACAATCATCAATTGGTCTCCGAAAACACAGCGAATTATTTGGTCATATGGTGCATCAATCTCGAAATGGAAGACGTGAGTAGTTGATTCGTTTCTGACCGTTTTTACACACAATTCATACAGAGACTTGCCACGTTACAGTTTTTCCTTTTAATATTGATGAACAATGCAGTCATCGTCATTCAAAGAAAGTGCCGCTGTTGCTGCATGGCTAATCGGTGTAGACGGTGCTGGCAACTAGGCTCGTCTCAAATGAGAGAAAAGCAAAAATTCATTTCTTTTTCAAAGTGTTTTCAATATAATAATCAAATTTTTGCGTGAGCGGATACTTTTTTGAAATTTTGAAAATTACGAAAATGACAGGCTGTGGAAAAAAGTTCGATGTACGACGAAAAAAATTAATTTGTTAAATTTTTTATTAGCAAATGGATACCTATATGAACAAATCATTTGGCTATACGATAGATAATGATATAAATTGTGCTCTGTCCGAATTTTACGTAAATCGGGCAACTAGATTTTGCGATACGACTCAAACCGCTGCATGAACCGTAGTGTTCGAAAGGAAAAATCGTCACAACCGCGCGAATTTCTCAATTTTCACAAAATCTTTTGCAAATCAAGGTCGCCACGCTATAAAACTACGAAAAAAATTGTATTTTTGAAATTTCAAGCTTAAGCCGACGACGAGAACGAGATATCTCACGAGTTGGAATTTTTTCAGAAAACCGACCTGATGGAGCACGTGGCGCATCAGTGCATCTGCATGCAATACATCCTCGAGTTGTCCAAGCAACTGGACGTCGACCCGCGCGCGTGCGTCGGTTCGTTCTTCAGTCGCATCCAAATAGCGGAGGTCGAGTACAAACGGTCCTTCGACGACGAGCTCGTCGCCTTCAAAGATCGGATACGCAAGCGCGCCGCTGAAAAAATAGCCCAGGCGCTGAGGGAGGCCGAGCAGGAGGAACGCCTCGAACGCCTCGGGCCCGGTGGCCTCGACCCCGTCGAGGTGTTCGAAAGCCTTCCCGAGGTGAGAATCGCCCCGAGAATTTCTCATCGCCACTTCGATTACGGGAGTTTTAAAAAATTTATTTGACGTTTCACGTTGACCCGTAGTCCAAATTTTAGAGTTGAAAAAAGCAATGCATGGAACGAATTAAACGAGAAATATTGGTACATTATTTTATAATTAAAAAAAAAACATCACAGGCGCTGCGAAAGTGCTTCGAGTCGCAGGACATTCCGCTGTTGCAACGTACGATAGAGGAGATGCCCGAGGAGGAAGCGAAGTACCACATGAAGCGATGCGTCGACAGCGGCCTCTGGGTACCGGACGCGAGATCTAAGAACAAAGAGGCCGCCGACAAGGAGACGACCTCGTCCGAGAGCGATAAAACGACAACGGCCGTAACCGACGAATAACTCAATCGCGCGACTGCCCACCCGCCTCCCCCTCCCCGGGTGCGGTAAAGTAAAACTATTCAAGTTAGTAGACGCATTTTTCTTTTATTCTCCCACGTCGCGTGTACGTGGCAAGAGGCCCTCTTTCCTTTAACTTTTCGCGCGAGAAGAGACGTTCGGTACGGAGATCGCGACATCCGATCAATATACATCTACTTTCTATCGCACCTAATATCTAATCCCTAGTATCTAATGTTCTTTTTTTGCTTTACATCGTGCTCGATATTTCGAAATTGCGACGTTTTGAAAGTGTTTTTCCCGTGTGGTTGGTTGTGTTTTCATCGATACCGTGGCTTTACCTCATATTTACGTTACGCGGCAAAGAAAATCATGTTTTTCCACGAAGAAAATTGCTTTTTTCCAAAAAAGTGCTTGTCTACCTTCATTTCAGGTTTCGCATTCTTCTATACAAATGTATCGAGAGTGAAAATATCGTATGTCTATGAAACTATCATATGTCTATGAAAATATATATCTATAAAAAAATATCGATCGTTTTCGGCTACGAACTTTTTTCTTTTTGTTGTCCGAGACTGTCCTTTCATTTTGCATGGGATGATATCCATAACAAAGGACGGACAAACCAGGGGTCATTTGACAGTGCAAATTTTGAATGTTTTTTTTCCTCGACCGTAATTTTATTTTTCGACTATATTTGCTGTTAAATATTTTTTTTGCAAAAAAGCGTGCAGCAATCTTCGCGAAAAAATCATTATTGATCGCGCGATCTTTTTTTATCGTTGAGTACACTTTTTGAAAAACGTGAGACGGATCCAGGGATATTCGATTGTGGGATAAAAAAGTTTGAATTTCCCACGCATTCGCGTACTCGTAGGTGCGGGTGCGCGCGCACGTTCGACAGTGGCGCGCTCGCACGATGCGCAAGCGCGGCCGGAAGTGGCGCAGCAATCGTATATAGAACGTTTGGGTTTCTCCTCCTTTTCCGGTGTTGATGTGCCAAATGGTCTTTGGGTAATATTTTACGTCTCGCATTCCGAGAGCTTTACGCAAGTTTCTTCATCCACGAAAAAGCCAAATCATTCACGTTTCCGGTGAACGAAAGTTTACTTTCATTTTACACGCTGCACGCTACACGCACAGCTTCGCTCGCATTCGTAAATACGCACATTCTCGAGTTCTGTACGCTGCTTGGTAAAATTCACTGTCCCTCTGACGTATACACATACATATATATGCACACAAGTGATGTTACGCGATGCGTGTATAGATGTGTATAGCGTTGCGCGAGGCACGAGCAAGGTTAGGATTTTCAACTGCAGACGGCGCTCCGTGTCTTACGAAGGCTTGACATTTTTCTCCTTTTTTCCCCTCTTGCACGATCCAACGTAAAATATAATACTTTGCCGCACTCTCGGTGAACACGAGAGCGTTCGTTGGTGAACATTTCCCGTGCGACACTAGTCGAGTGAACGAATCGACGACGAGGCAGCTTTTTGTGTTTTTTCCCCGCTTCATTTGCCATATCGTGTATCTGGAAGTTTTGCATGTGTCGTATCGCTCTTTTTTACTCTTTTATTTGGGTGTAGCGGAAGTATTTTTCCCGCGACTATGACTGTCCCTCTCTGTCTTCCTTCGTAATCAGAACGTAACTTTTGAAACGTGTGAAAAGTCCGCTCGGTTTCGGAGCAAAGTAGCGAATAATCCGCAGAGAAAAAAAGAGGAAAAAGATAATTAGTGAATAACAGCAATCGCAAAAAAAAGTACAATTAAAAACGCTGACGGTTTTTCGTCGGACAAATTTGTGTACGGTGGGAAGGTGGCACAATGTGGTGGTTTGTGGGTAGAGTAGGTCGTAGAATTAAAATGGCAGCCGGCTGGGAAAACGAATATTTTCTACGCGCTATTGGCAAACGTGAATATTTCGAGAGATCAAAAAAGAAAAAGCGTCGTTCAAGGTGAGGCAGAAAGCGAGGGAAAAAGAAACATCGACGTGCGCGGTCATGGCTAAAGAAAGTGCCGGAAATTTAAATCGCGCGCTTTCGTCCAAACGCTCAGTTTTCTCACGATATTTTTTTTCGTCGATTAATTCCGCATTATTTCGCGGTATGCGGGCGCATAGCTATGTATATCGTGAAGTAAGCGCGCACTGCGGACGACGAGCGTGTGTCGTGCTGGTTCGCAGTGCCTACGCGAGAGGGGGGTGCGGAGTGGGACGAAGGGAGGGGGCCGGCGGCACGGTCGCGCGCACGCGTTGCATCACGGGTATTCGGGCTGCGGGAGGGGGGCGCGAGGACGGCCGGGGTGAGCCAAAGAACGAAGAACGAGAGACGAGGGTTCACAAAATGGCGGCCAAGCTCGGGCCAGCGACCATATAGTACGTGTAAAATTCGATATTTTTGTACGATGTCGGGTATCGGAACGGGCACGTTCTCGCGTTAAAGCTTTCGTATTCGTCACGTTTATTCGCGTCCGTGTTGGTCTCTCGTGTCACGGGTGTTCGGTTAAAACGAGGAAGGAATTTTCGAAGCGAGCCTAGCGGGTGAGAGACGCGTAGACGGGCGAACGATGCAGGTGAGTGGGTAAAATCCGTGAGAGCGAGAGAGACAGAGCGACTCTTCTTTCTCGTGTGTAACGATCGAACGTCGTTCGAATGCGCGCTTTTTCTTTTCGTCACGAAAGCCTACGATATTGTGCCTCGTTTGGACAATTTCATACGATAATCGTATAACGCGACTTTACAAAAATTAGAAAATAATTGAACAATAGTCGCCGTCGCCGCCGCGGTGTTGTTTGGAATTATGACGAGATATTCACGTTGCCCACATGTCGTTTTCGCAACTGCGACACTTTCGTTCTCTCGCCACGAGCATTTTCGCCTCCTCGGTGCTTCGTAAATTTCGAAAAAATTATTTATACGTGCGTCGATAAATTGGGCGGGGTCTCGGACAACTCGAGGAAATTTTTTCGTTCCTCTAACCCGACGAAACGCGACGTGATACACGAGCAAAGTCCTCGATGCCACTCAATAACCTATAAGTTTGTTTACGTTCTTTCGTAAAGGCTTTTTTCAATTAAAATAACGTTGTTCCAACCTAATTATCGGCTTGTATCGTACCTTGGGATTTCCTCATTCACCTATACCCGCCTATTCAAAATTTCACGACCCACCCATTTTTGCAAATTGAGCCCAAAAGTTTGTCTGCGCAACGTCCTTGTCGATCCACACTTGACATCGCCCTACTACCTTCTTCGTAACTTTTGGGCCAACTTCTTCGGCCCAACTTTTTCCTTGCTTCTGCTCGTTTCACTTTTCTTTTTTTTCGCCACTTTTTTTTCCTCATTTTTCATGCTATGACTGCGAACGTTTCAACCACCCGAGCGTTCTTGTCAATTTCAGTCAGCGCTCACAAACGGCGAACAAAGGAATTGCAATTTTTGAGGGAATTCCGGAGAGAGCGAAATGGCTTATTTTTTCTGGCGGGGCATTTTTACGCTACTGCAGTTTAAGTAAATGTCCTTTACCGCTCTTCTATGGGAAAAAAAACATTGTTGCCCATTGAATGACGAATACACTCGTTTGTAATACAAACTTCTCGCTCAGTCTTGTATCTGGATTTTTCGAAACCTTTTTTGCGCCGAGATCGATAACGTTCGGTTGAGACGAAAAATTCGACGAGCCAAAATATTGTGCTCGCCTTGTTTATCTGCTTCCTTCCATTTGGTTTCTTTCTTTTTCTTTTTCCTACAACCTCATTTTATTCTCTCCGTCTTGTCGATTCCAGCTGTTGAACGATGAAATCGATTATTGTACCACTCGAATATTTGAATAAACTTGTTAAGCAACAGGACGTGTAATTTGTGACGAAACCCTCGTACCCTGTCGTAATTGCGCTCCTTCGATGTAAAATTGTTACGACGAAGGCGAAATTATTCACTGTAAGGATGATAAAAATTTCCTACAGCAAGCTGTTGCTACCAAAACATTATTTTTTCACATCTGGTAAATAGTTCAACGAGCAAAGAAGCGAAAGTAGAAAAAAAAATTACAAAAAAACTTTGGGCTGAGGTAGAAGAATGTAAATTAACAACAAAAATATGCAGTGCTCTCATGGAGATGAGAAGCAAACATTTTTGTTAAAAAATAAATTACATTTCGTTACAAGTAATTAACAAGTAAATCGAAGAAGAAAAAATACAAAATCCAATTTATTTGGCTGAAATACAAAAGTGTAAAAAAAACAAGTATTAATTTCTCGAGCTAAGAAGCAAAAATTGAAGATTACAGAAAGAAAAAATTAATTCATCGAGCCAAGCGAAAATGTGAATTAACAATCGAGCTGTAGAATAACTTTCACTGGAAAGAATTCCACTTTTTTTCCCAAATGAAATGACGGATTTTTGTTTCTCTAGCTACGTTTTTGGCGAATGAAAAATATCTCCAGCGTCAATTGGAGTTATTCGAATTATTTATTCACATTTAAACGAGATGAAAATTCCTACGTCGAGAAAACAAACAAAATACTCGTGAGTCGAGCAATAAATGGATCAACGCGTTGGAACGCGAGGATACGCGAATAATTCGTGTCTGGCTCGTTCGACAAGATGGCGGATCCGTTCAACAAAATGGTGGCCGGCAGTAGCGTCGCATCGGAGGTACCGCGAGGGGGCCACGAGAGCGAGAAAGAGAGAGAGACGGAGAGACGCGAATTCTCTTCCCGAAGCATCGAGTGGCGAATTTAAAAATCCTTACGAACAGAAAAAACAATCCGCGAATTTCCAAAAAATAAACGTTTTTTTTTTCCAAACAACAACGTTGGCTTCTTTACAATTTACGTCGATTTACCACGGTGCAGAAGTAAAGAAAACGAACAAACAAAAATTACGTTGTGTCTTTACAGAAAACGGAATCAGAATCCGGTAAGGAATCTGGCTCGGATTCTGACAATGAGAGCAAGAGCGACAGCAGCTCCTCCGGGAGCAATTCCGGATCCGGCTCCGGAAGCGATAGGTGGGTATTTTCGCAGCGAACATTTTTTTTCCTTCCTCCTTTTTCACCCTTTTAGTCTCGTCGTTATTGCCGAATCGTTAATTATCCCTTTTTCTCGTACGGATCGAAGCTCAAATGATACGGCACTCGTCTCGTCGTGACGCCGAATATTATTTTCGCTTTTTTTCTCGTTATCCTGGTCGATTTCTCCTTCGGATATTTCATGACCTACGTTCAGTCGTTAATTTTTACTTTTCAAATATTTCTACACGCAACGAAATTGTATGCAATACTATTGTTTATGTTTTCACAAACAATAGTATTGCACGTGACAATTTTATCACCCTTTATACATAATACAAATAGTCGCAATCATTGTACATATTGATTGTAAAATTCCAAAAAACTTTTTTTTTGAATTTTCCAACCAATATGTACGATGATCGCGACTATTTGTATTATACATGAAGGGTGACAATTGTAAGGTGGCCATGAGTCGTTGGAGGGTCTTTCGCGTTGATTTTGCGTCTGAGGAAAATATGATCTTCAATGGTTTTTCGAGACCTCACCGAAAAAAAAATACAGCGTGTTTTTATGATGTGTTGTATATGAGGCGATCCATGTCACTTCAGCCAGTAAAAAAAAATCACAAATAATTTTGAAAAATCGAGTTATTTTATTGAAAAATCTTCACCAAGAGTCGAAATTAAAAAAAAAAATCTGACGTTTTTTCTCCTTGATTACCATTTTTTTAACATTTTTCCATTAAAATGACTATCTTTGGCAGGATTTGACGTATTTACATTTGTAAAAAACAAAAATTTGCGTCTTTTTATGGCCTTACAGAAAAAAATTAATTTAGATTTTATTGAGCAAGTCGAGCGTCCGTTTCAGGGCAAAATATGCAAAAATATTTTTTTTCTCAAGGAAAGACACTCGTCATTTTCTTTTTAAAAATTTCCTCGATTTGTGAATACGAAAAATGGATTTTTGGTATTTTTTATATTATGGGATTCCTAAACATCGTGAAGTAACAGCTATTTAAAAAAAAAAATTCTTAATCGATTGAAGAGTGTGGAGCACTCGCTGTATGTTTACCAGGTTTTTGAAATGCATATATGTATATATATTGAATACATGAAATACATATATGCATTTCAAAAACCTGGTAAACATACAGCGAGTGCTCCACACTCTTCAATCGACTATTAATTAAAGAATAAAATGAAAAAAAGCTGTTACTTCACGGTGTTTAGGAGTCCCATAATATAAAAAATACCAAAAATCCGTTTTTCGTATTCACAATTCGAGGAAATTTAAAAAAATAAAATAACGAGTGTCTTTCTTTGAGAAAAAAAATATTTTTGCATATTTTACCCTGAAACGGACGTTCGACTTGGTCAATAAAATCTAAATTTTGTTTTTCTGGAAGGCCATAAAAAGACGCACATTTTCGTTTTTTACGAATGTAAATACGTCAAATCCTGCCAAGGATATAGCCATTTGAATGGGAAAATGTTTAAAAAAATAGTAATCAATGAGAAAAAACGTCAGAATTTTTTTTTTTAATTTCGACACTCGGTGGATATTTTTCAATAAAGTAACTCGATTTTACAAAATGATTTGTGGAATTTTTTTTTTACTGGTTGAAGTGACATGGATCGCCTCATATGTAAGAACAAAAATGAACGTTCTGGAAAGAAACAAAATTCAATTTTGAGTACATCAAAATGAAGACAATTAAATCCCGAATACGAAACACTCCGGAAAAACTTTTTGCGCTTCTCGTCATCAGGACTAAAATTTATCAAAGATGCATGTTAAACTGGACAAAAGGATGGTATTGAAATTTGCAACGTTGGAATGCAACGAAAATGTATTTTTTTAACACATTTAGGCTACAAAAGTCAAGGAAACATTTTTGGCAATGTTTATTCAAAATTCGTAAACAAAATGAGTGAAAAAAACCTTATAAAAAAAAATTAAAGTGAAAAAACTGAGAGGAATTTTCGTCGCGTTCCAACGATGCAAACTTCACCATACAAAAGCAATTTAATTCTATTTTTTTAAGTATTTTTTTTCACGAGTACTTCGTATTAGGAATTTGCTTATCTTCATTCTTCTAAACTCAGAATTGAATTTTGATTTTTTAAACCAAAAACCTCAATTTTTTCTGGCAACTATTGCCCATCTAAAAAATACGCCATATTTTTTTTTCCGAACTCGAAAAACCATTAGTATATTTTTTGGCTCGTAGGATCTCCACGCCCTGAAAAAACACATGACCATCTAACAATCGTCACTATATATATTGTTGTTGTTATTGTTGTTATTATTATTATTGTTATTACATATGTACTCTTATATTTAATTATGCAATTACTATGATCCTATCTGTGCATATGTAGCAGTCATGAAATTTCCAAGTTTTACTCGCTCGGGGGAATAATCCTTACACTTACTCATCATCCATCTTCGACCCACACGGAACCATAATCCATCTCATACGAATTATTCCATACGCACGACGAATCTGTCGCTGTGCTCTCGGCGAAATCTTGAAATATATTCGTATACATGGGTCTATACCACGGGGGGGGGGGGGGGGGCATCAATTGTGCCAAGAAATACCTGTGAGGGCCAATTGATACATCGGGAAACGAAAAGTATTCACGAAGGTGAGTCGCGCGTTTTAACGGGTTACACCTACTTCGCGGCCGGAAAAAGAGATTTTTTCTCGGGGAATGGATACACGTTTTTAACGTTTTTTTTTTTTTCATAGTAAAGGGTATCATTTCGAGTATCTTTGACAATGTTTAGTTTGGGAAATATTTATAAACGACGGAGATACAGTAAATTGCACAGACCGCTGGGCAAAAAAGGTCTTTCGCGGTGACCACTCCTGCTCGGGAACAAATCATCTGAAATAAAAACACCAAATGAATTTAGTCTTTGTGTCGTATTATCGTGTCGTTGATCGAAGGACTCAATAAAATAACGATTTTTGATCAAAATGGTCACAATTTCGATGAAAAAAACCACCCTATTTTCCTTGATATAAAAAAAAACGTATGCATTGAAGAAAAAAAAATCCATCGGTTAAGGACTGCCTTTTGATATGCGAAAAATGTGTGTGAAATTTGAAGCACGTTGGTTTAGTTGTTTTTGACATATTTTGGTCGCCGATTCTGAAAAAGTCATTCCGAGAAAAACGCGTTTAAGGGGTTAGGCCACAGTAACGGGTATAAAATCATGTGCGAATTTTGCAATTTTTTTTTTCGTATGAAAAAGTGATTCACTCATAAAATTAATTACACATCTATTTAGTATGAATATCAAGCTGTTAGAAAATATATATATTTTTTTCAATGTACAAAATGGCCGACTGCTAATATTTTCTTTTGTTATCTTTTTATATGGGCGCTCCGCGGCGTGACACTTAGCATCCACAATTTTTTACCTAACACAAAAAACAAACCTAGAGGAGTACGTACGGAATTTAAAAAATATTGTTTTATTCAAAAGTTGTAAGTACTTGAACTTGAGAAATGAATTTTCAGTGAAAAATTTCGTTATAACTGCTCATAAAATGAAAAGTTTTCGATTAATCAGAAACTCCGTACGTACTTCTCTGCGAAATGGAATTAGGAACATAACTTTTTAATTTGAAGTAAATCGAGTGAAAATTGTTGAAGTTATTTGTCACGCCAATTGGAAAAAAGATAACAAAAGAAAATATTAGTAGTCGGCCATTTTGTACATCGAAAAAACAAAATATATTTTTTCTAACAGCTTGATATTCATAGTAAATAGATGTGTTTATTAATCTTATGAGTCAATCACTTTTTCATAGGAAAAAAATGGTTCAATTCGCACATAATTTTATACCCGTTACTGTGGCCTAACCCCTTAAAGTTTTACGTCGAGTATGTACGTAGGTTCGCCGGAACTACGTGTAACCGCTCATAACTCCCCCAATATTCAACGGACCGACTTGAAAATTTCACCGAATATTTCGGAATGGGTATACTGTAAGAATCCGTCGAAAAAGGAAAATCGATTTTTTCAAAAATTCCAGCCAGGTGTAACCTCTTAAGTATCACGCGATTCGAGGAAAAAATCGAAGGCATTGATTTTTCGAGGCATGGCCGAAGATTTTGAATAATTTTTTTTTTATGTTAATGCATTATTTATTTTGAAGTTATAACTTATAAATAAATAATGCATGTTTTATAATGTAACTTATAAATAAATAATGGTTCAATAAATAAATAATGCACTTTTATAATGTAACTTATACATAAATAATGGCTCAATAAATAAATAATGCATTGTTTATAATGTAACTTATAAATAAATAATGGCTCAATAAACAAATAATGCATTTTTATAATGTAACTTATAAATAAATAATGGCTCAATAAATAAATAATGCATTTTTATAATGTAACTGATAAATAAATAATGGCTCAATAAATAAATGTACAACTTATAAATAAATAATGCACTGAAATAAGGATAGTTTATGAACTATCTTTTTTCTGAATTTGAAGTTAACCGGATCCTTCACAAAAACTCTTATAACGCGCTCAGTTTTTCGAATTCCTGCAAAATCTTGCAAGTTAAAATAAAAATCTCAGACTACGAAACTATACAAAAGAAAAAATATTTTTTTAAACTTCAAACTTATGCAGACCCCTTAAATTTGGAATTGCACCGTTTTGTATTTTTTTTCCTCACGAGCCAAAGAATCTTTTTCTCGAAGAGCAGCGTTGTTTTCAAATGCTAAAAATGGGGAAGAATATATTTCAAGATGCTGGGAAGGTGATGAGTGAGCGCGTGAGTGAGCAGGAATGAAAAAAAAGAGAGAGAAGGAAAGAATTGAATGAAACGTGAAAAAAAAATTGGCCCGGCTGCTGCGCAGCGACTCTAGCTCGTCGAGTGGTTCCGGTTCGGCGGCGACAGGTTCGGATTCGGAAAAATCGTCAAAGTCCGATGCACCCGCAGCGCACAGCGATAGCTTTCAGAGCAAAAGTTCGAATCACAGCACAGAACCAAAGCGTAGACATAATAAGAGCGAATCTAGCCGCGAATGGGACGAGAATCCGGACATCTACGGGATCAGGAGATCCGGGAGATCGAGAAAGGAGCCCGATAGACTCGCGGCACCGCCCGAGATAAACACCGACGGCCGCAAGAAGTTTAAGAAAAAAAGGTAAGCGACTGACAAGGAACATCCCTCAGGTGACACCCTTCGATTTTGTTGACATTTGGATATGTTATAAAGCACCGTAAAGTAAGCGATACGTATTTTTTTTTTGTTATCGGCGGCAAAACGGTTTTAAGGGGTGAAACCACCCCTCGAAAATAGGGGCGTTTTTCGTTTTTCCTCGATAACGTTATCGTTCTCATATCCAATGTGTAGTACACGTAAAATTAAACATTGTTGCAATATGAAATTTTTCGTTTATATCTCGTACCGTTTTTGTTTTGTTTATATCTCGACGAAAAACGAAAAACATCCCCATTTTTGAGGGTGCGTTTCACCCCTTAAAACCGTTTTTCCGCCGATAACAAAAAAAAAACGCATCGCTTACTTTTCGGTGCTTCATAACATATCCAAATTTCAACGAAATCGAAGGGTGTCATCTGAGGGATGTTCCCTGTGAGTGAGCGAGAGAATATGAGGGTGCGAAAAACGTTCGCGTCCTTGTTTTTTTTTTTCGTGTTTTTTTCAGGATCAAAACGTTTCCAATCGATCAATGGGATCGCGCGTCTCGGAGTGCAGTTTTGATTAATCGGGCCAATGCGATTAATCGTCGAGTCGGCACTCTTTTGCTTCATTTCAAATTCACATTCTCATGGAGACACAATATTCGTCGAAAAAAAAAATTCGTCTCTTTACAGCTTCGCAAATTTTAGTGTTTCAACATATTTTACTTCTATTGCACATAATTTCTTTGTTTTTCGATTTGTCCGCTCTGTTGGACACGTATACGTCTGTCCCCGTTGTTTATTTTAATTTAAAAAATGTTTACCCTCTGCTCGACGATTCGAGATTTTTATTTCTTCATCTTCCTCTTTGCGGTGTTTTCTTACCATTTTCCAACGAAAATTCACGCTTTTGTCCATCGTTTGAATATTTTGTCCATTTCCTCTCCTTTTTCCTGGTTTTTCTTGGAATTCTCATATTTTCTTTTTCATTCGAGGAATCATCACAGTGCAACGGGTCGACGGATTTTTGCGATTTTTTTTCGGTGGCTAAAATACGCTAATCAGTCTGATTTTTTAAATATCATGTCAAAGCACTCATGAAGAACAGAAAATACATTTTTAAACGATTATTTCTATCCATTTTTTACATTTCTTTTAACGGGTGAAAATGTCGACGAAAAAAGGAGTCCTCACTCTATACACGATTGTGGCAGTAAATATTATCTAAAACAAAATTTGTACAAAGATTATTAATCAGTGTGAAAGCTGCTGTCTTGCTATGGAGGTTTAAAAAAATAAAAATTGAAAAAATCACGGCGGATTGAAAAAAAGAAAGTATCGAATTTAGCCTATTTTTTCGTCACTTTTTCGTGGAAAAAAATGAAGATTGAAGAAAAAGCTGTTTCATATCAACATGAAGAAGGGCGTGAAGAATGTTGTGTCAAAATTTGAGACTGATAGATTGGAAACTCTTCCTTTGCGAGTGTACACTAGGGTGGCGTAAATTCGAGCTCTTTTCTTTCTCTCATTTTTCTCACCAGCCAATAATCTACTTTAAAGATAAAAAAAATTGTCGCGCGAGCTGCGAGCCGTAAAAAAATGTTTACAGGCCACTCAAGACTCTCAAAAACTCAAATTTTCATATAAAAAATAGACTTTTTTCGTTCACTTCCCACCCATGAATTTTACGCTTCATGATTTTTTAATTAAGCTCGCGAAAGCTGCGAGTGGTAAAAAAAATATATAGAGGTCGCTCAAGTCTACAAAAAAATTTAAATTTTCGTTAAAAAAATATTTTTTTTTTCGTTCACTTCTCAACCATGAATTTTACGCCTTATAACTTCAAAATTAAGCTCGCGAAAGCTCCAAATCCGAAGATCAAAGTCCATTAGATTTAGTATGACACCAGCTACAAAATGACCCTCGAATATGAAGTTTTACCTAAAAATGAAAAAATGGCAGATGAAAAACGAAAAAAGTATAAAAAAAACGTGTTTTTTCGCAGTTCTTCGCAAAAAAAGAGTAAAAATAAAAATTTTAAAACCAAGGAGAGTCATCTTGTTGCGAATCATGTTTACAATATGTGGTTCAAATTTCAAGCGAGTCGGTTTATTAGTTTTAGTGATACGATAGAGCTAGATTTTGAAAACTTTGTTTCGAGAAAAACGCGTTTGAAGTTGATACTATGAAAAACTCTTACCTAAACTCAGTCGGCAATTCCTGCACCGTACAGAATCCCTTCTGATTGCTCATCATCGTCGATTTCGTCAAGTGAAATTTTCAAATGGAAGATTTGAAATTTTCAAAGTAGACTGGCCCCTTAAGGTAAAAGAAATTTTAAAAAAATTGTTTTAAAACCAAATGGCGGCGCCGTAGTCGATGAAAGAAAACTCCTTTTTTTTATAATCCTCTACGGGCGTATTCGCACAGGTCATAATTTTCAAGCTAGAACAAAAAACGAAAAATATTTTGAAAGTAGATATAAAATACTAGTCCAGTACGTAGGGGCTTTTCAAAATAGTGATTTAAAAAAATGACGTTAATATGAGAAAAAAATCGGTCATATATCGATCATAAAATTTTCTAATTTCAACTTGTCAAAAAAATCCGACAGCTACAGTCAAAATTTTGAGTCAATCAATTGAAGACTCGAGGCGTTACGCATACGCCCGTGTCTAAAAACATAGTTTCGAGAAAAACGCGGTTGAAGCCATTTTGTTTCAACATAATTAAAAAAAAAAAATTTACTTCAAGACTTGTACTAATATGTATAAAAAACCGAATTTAAAATATCGTTTTGTTTTTCTTAAATAAGCTGTAAAAAATGACCCTTCATTTCCCCCTTAAAACTGTCCACTCTATCGGATATTGCAAAAAACGATTTTTTTATTTATTTCACACTGCGATGATCTCTTAATTTCAGTTAAATTTTGTTTCCCTCTATTTTGCAGCTCCACAGACTTGATTGTCCGAAAAAAATATTCAAATAAACTCAAACTGACCAAAACGAGAATATTTCTCAAACATTCAGCCCGCAATGATTGTCGATTTTTCATTTTCGCTGCCGAAGAGTTTCGAGCACAGAATAAAAGGATGTGTATCAAAATTGTGCGAATTTTCTCAGTTCGCAAAATTCGTGGAATTCCGGAAGTTCGGACTCGGAGTCGGACGAGTCGGAGAGCAAAAGAGGGCCGCCGCCGCCGCCGAGCAAGTCGATAAATCGACGAGCCGCGCAGAAGATAAAAGAGAGCTGTTCCCGCACCCGGAAGAAGAGAGTCTCCGAGTCTTCGGAGAACTCCTCGTTCGACAGCGACGACAACAGGCGGTGAGGAGTCTTTTTTTTGTTTCGGCTCAAAGTCAGTCTGAGCGGTCACCCATTCGACTACCGGCGGCCCGTTCCGTTCCTCTTCTTCATCCCATACGTTTGCATTCCGTTCAGACAAATCACGAGGCGAGCCGGCACGACGGTCAGCTACAAGGAGCAGAGCGACGAGGGCACCGACAGCGAGGACTTGGTCGAGGTCGACGAGGCCGCGGCCGAGCCAGCGGAGCCCGACAATGCCGAAACTATCGAGCGTATCATCGCACAAAGGAGAGGCAAAAAAGGAGGTCCGTCGAGAGCCTCCCGATTGCTCGAACGACTATTATTACTCTTACCTTCTCTTCTTCTATCGCTGTTCATCGTTTACATTTTTGTTTTCATCTGCTCTCAGTCACGGGCAACGTTACGACTGTGTACGCAGTTGAGGAAAACGGGGACCCGAATCCGAAGGATTTGGACGCGGAGGAGAGCGAAATGCAGTACCTGATTAAGTGGAAAGGCTGGTCTCACATACACAATACGTGGGAGTCTGAGGAATCCTTGAAAGCTCAAAAGGTACGAGAGATAGATAGATATATGTCGTAGTGCACCGGGACTAAACGCCCCCTCGCACACAGTCCACGTATGCAAGCCAGTCGTTGAATCGCTCGACGCAAATCAACCGAAGAATCAAGAGACTCAATCCATAGATTACAATACAAAATAAACGTTGTAGTAAAGATTAAAAAACAAATAATCGAAATAATAAACACAGAGACAGGGCGAAAGAGAGAATGATAAATGAAGAGAAAAAACGCGCCAAAACGTTTAACGAAAAATCTTTAATTGCCAGGTGAAGGGATTGAAGAAATTAGATAATTTTATTAAACGCGAGCGGGAGATACAACAGTGGAGGGACTTTGCTGGGCCCGAGGACATAGACTACTACGAATGCCAGGCGGAACTGCACCAGGAGCTTCTCAAGAGTTACAACAACGTCGAGAGAATCATAGGTGAGCGTTCCGCGCGCGCGCGGAACAATGTCGGCGGCGTCTCGAAAAAAGAAATGAAAAAGATTTGTTCGGCTTACGGATTGTCGTGTGTTGCAAAGTGGTTTAACCCTTCGTTGACACATTTTTGGCCACGATTTTCATACTCTGGGTCAATTTGACCGGGACAGTATTTCATTCGCCTGCCGTTAAGGTACACCTTTCACGAATTCGAATTTTTAACAATTAACTCATTTTCGTCCGTAATCAAGTAGAAATACATTCCAGTATACTGGTAAAATTTCAAGCCAACTCACCGAACTTTTAACGAATAATTACGGCTCTAAACGTCGTCTCGTACGGCGCTTTATGGAAACGACGTGCTGGCCAAACTTCTATCTCATAATTGATACAATAAATAACTCTAGATGCCTGATATAAACCGCTCACGCATGTAATAAAATCTAAGGATTCCGTAACGACGAAAACAGCGGGTCGCCGAATGTTTCAAGAAAATTGTTAGTTTTATTCCACCGTACAGTGTGCCACGCCTTTTACGTTTCCTTCTTACATACGCAACTGCCTCTGTAATGGATGTTTCAAGAGAATATTAATGCCTAATGTCGGGAAAATGTGACTAGCCGAAGAATTTTCGTAGCTGGGACTTTTCGGAGAAAATGTAAAAATCTCTAACGTTGCTAAATTTAAGCGAAATTTTTATTCCAGTTTATCGTTGGGTATAGTAATTGATTGTGACTGGTTTTGGTCATTCTTTAGATACATGACTTCCGAAAAATGTGCCTAAAATTATAATTTGCTATTTTCTCATTTTTTGGGTTATAAATTATCACACTCGCTCGGGGAAAGATGAAATTCACCCCCCCCCCTCCCCAAAGTTATGGGGTTATAAAGTTCGCGGAAACACGTGATAAAATAGGAAATTTTTGAACATTTCGACGCCTATATTAGGTTTGTTTGGGTTGTTGAAAAATTCGATTTTTTTTAAAGGGAAGGGTAGGTTTCAGCGTGAAAAAAAAATACTTTTTTGCGACATTTTTTCATCTGTATGGATAGAGTAAATTTATTGAAACCTTTTGTACATTGTTAAGTGACATTTCAAGAACATTCCGTGAAATATCCACAAACAAGCCGGTGACAAAGCTTTTCCAAGAGCGCCTTTGGAAAAACACGATTTGCGGTGTTCACTGTATCTCAGCTAGAAATTATCTGAAAGCAAGTACCATTAAAATTTAGTCAAAGTATCGTCAAATCCTCCCCCAACGGTCTTTGATAATTTTTTTTTTTTTTAATTTCTAAATTTTTGGTGGTCATGTAAAGTGAAAAGTACTATTTTTCACGAAAAATTCCGCCATTTTGGGGGTGGAAAACCACCGCAATGTAAAAAAAAAACTCAAAGTAACCGATGGGGGGAGGTTTTTTATATGTAGAAAGTGTGTACCAAGTTTGAAATAAATCGGTCATGTAGTTTTCAAATGGTAGTGAACACGGACTTCGAAAAAGTGGTTTCGAGAAAAACGCGTTTGAAGTGTTAGCTACAGTTTGAAACGCGAGCTACAGTGTTACAGGAACGGGACTAATCAGTCAATAACTTCGAGAATTGTGCTCTGGTTGACTTGAAATTTTGGGATAATATTCTTGAAATGTTTAACTATAAGAAAAGACAAAAAAAAATCGATTTTTCAAAAGTGCGAACCCCTACCCTACCCTTAAACGATTTTTTGCTCGTGAAAAATTCGTCAATGAATAATTTCAGCTTCTCCCGACTGAATATCGTCATTTATAACCCAATAGATGGGAAAACAGCATATGAAAAAATAAAGGCTCATTTATCGGAAAAGTCACTAATCTAAAGAATTACCTTCATTTTTACCAAGCGCCAGTGTAGTTTACCAATGATTGACAGGAGGCGGTCGGTTACTCGCCATCACCGATTTCGCCCGGATTCACAGTATATGTAGGGCTTGACTAGAAATGAAGGTGACGCGCGTGGAAGCTCCGGATGGCCGAGCGTTGAGAAAAAAAAATTTTCGTCGCGGATCCGTCAATACATAAGTCTTGTAAGCTTTCCAAGCAGTGGTTGGCGCTGCGAGAAGAGTTCGGATTCGTAATGCGAGGGTCGCGGGTTCGAGTCCCCGTGAAAAAGGCACTGTTTTTCTTTGGCTTTTCAATTTTTACGATACTTACGCCACAAATGAACCGAAACAATGCGTAATGTATTTACTTATATTTTCACAAAAGGTAGCGTATATTTTCACAAAAGGTAGCGGTTGTCCCTAACGGCTGATGGTCGGACGTACAAACCTTTCTTTTTCTACCTGCGCTGAGAGCCTATTGTTCGTGTACAGCTGCTGAGGACTGCTCGAAAGGCAGAATAAAACGAACGGTATACGAAGTCCTCGTGTACGCTTTAATTACAATTCCCCGGAAAGTTATTCGCTATTCCCAATCTTCCACGATTATGCACCTGTTAAAATAATGACGCCCCATGCCTTTTGTGAAAATATCAATAACTATAATACATTATGCATTATTTCGGTTCATTTGGGGCGTAAGTATGATAAAAATCGTCAAAAAGCCGAATAAGAAACAAAAAAAGAATCCGCGAACCTTGCATTACGAATCCGAACTCGTACCGTTGCGCCAACAACTGCTTGCAAATGACGCCAACACAAAAACTTAACATAAAATGATGTATCGACCGAGCCGCGAGAAAAAAATTCTTTTCTAATCGCCTGGCCATCTGGAGCTCCTACTTGTGTCACGTTCATTCCTAGTCAAGCCTTACTTACGCCTCCACCAAATACGCCCCTCCGCGAAAGGAATACCTTAACAACCCTTCGGTGGGTTTTTATTGAACAAAATCAGGGATGAACTTGAAACATTTCTTAAGAGATAACAACCCTCTAGTGGCGGAAAATAAGGCCCAACTTTTACAATTTATCTTCGGAGTATCAAAAAAAGAATAGGATTTCTTTTGAGAGGGTTTATTTAACACATGTTGAATTATTTAAAAAAAATTATTATAATTTTCATACAAAATGGCGGCGACAGAGTCTATCTTGGGAAACGTGTTTTTTGTACAAATCGCCTCACGGGAGGACATTTTTCTCGTAAAGTATAAGACCTGGAACAACAACCGAAAACAAATATAATCTATATATCAATAGCTATGGGACTACGTAGGGATTTGTTTTTTTTGGTCAAATTTTGAGAAAAATGGCGCACTTTGAAAGAAATAAATCGACTTTTTTGCGCTAAAAATAAGCAGTAAATTGTTTATAAAAAAGAAGTTTATAGAACGAAAAACAAAAATTCTCGTCAATCTACATTAGAATACCTAGAGAAGTACGTACGGAGTTTTAAAAAATATTGTTGTATTCAAAAGTTGTAGGTATTTGAACTCAAGAAATGAATTTTCAGTGAAAAATTTCGTTATAGCTGCTCATAAAATGAAAAGTTTCCGATTAATCAGAAGTTGCGTACGTACTTCTCTGAAAAATGCGATTAGGAACATAACTTTTAAATTTGAAGTAAATCGAGTGAAAATTGTTGAAGTTATTTGTCACGCCGATTGGAAAAAAGCTGTTTCGAGAAGTTTCGAGTAGTCGGCCATTTTGTACATCGAAAAAAAATATATATATATTCTAACAGCTTGATATTCATACTAAATAGATGTGTAATTAATTTTATGAGTGAATCACTTGTTCATACGAACAAAAAAATTATTAAATTCGCTCATGATTTTATGCCCGTTGCTGTGGCCGAAGGCCTTAATACATCTTGATATGCCTGCAAAATGGGAATTTGGAACGTGCACAACTGAATTGTTCTAAAAAATGATTGAGAACTATCACTTTTGGGAAAGTGAGCATTTTATATCACATTCTTCGGGGTCAAAATAACTCGGAGTAAAAATAGTCCAGTTAAAAATACAAATGGTCCAACGCGAAATAAAAATGGCTCAGCTCAAAATCGAAATGGTCTAGCCTGACATAAAAATGGTCCAGTAAGATGTGTCTCGAGGTTTAAGGCGTTACCCCCACTTGTAGCGCAAAAAAAGGCCTTTTTCATGAATTTTTTTAAAGAAAACTACAAAACTTTTTTAATCGATCAATATACCATCTTAAAGAACACATCTTGAAGAACTTTCGGTAATTTTTTTATTGAAAAATATTACATTGTTTAGTGGCAAATGGCCGTCAATGAAATAATGTTTTTATATACACGGTTTGCGGTGACCAACATTGCGGCGAAGTGGATCATCTGAAAAAAAAATGCGGATGGATTTAGTCAAATATAAGTATAAACTAGTCTTTAATCGAAGGATTTTAATAAATATTCATTTTTCACAAAATGGCGGACAGTCAAAGTTAATGGTTCGATTTTAACGAAAAAAAATCGAACGATTAACGACTACATTTTTATGTATTAAATAAGCCTGCAAAATTTCAAGAAGATCGGTTCATTAGTGTTCGAGTAATCTTGGTCACCGACTTCAGAAATGCCATTTTGAGAAAAACGCGTTTAAAGTTTCAATTTCAGTTTACACGAAGAACGGATTTTTCTCTTTCAACGCTCATATCTCAGTCAATTTTGTTCGGATCGCCTTGACATTTTCAGGACATATTCTCAGATACTTATACTTCAAACAAATGCAATAAAAAAACGATTTTTTCAAAATCGCAAGTGGGGGTAACCCCTTAAAATAGTCGAGTAACATTGGAGGCTAACAGGGCCATTAATGATTATTCGCCCAAACAGAGAGGGCACTATCCCATTGGTTGCAAGATCGTTTGGTTGGTCACGAATTTTCCAATGCCGTTTCTCCCCAGTGCCAGTTTATCCGCCAACGAGGCGATTTCCGTTCGAAAATGACTGTCGAACGGAACATTTTGCTCGGGTTGGCTAAAATTCGTGATCAGCTTGATAACGAAAGAGGTGCGAAAGAAAGAGACTGAGGTGGCCGTATCTGTTGAAACTATAGCCGAGTACAACAAGCCGGACTCGGACCATCCGGACTACTACTGCAAGTGGGAGAGTTTGCCGTACGCTGAATCAACGTGGGAGGACGGGGCTCTGATAGTGCGAAAGTGGCCGGAGATGATAAGGGAATTCCGCGACCGGGAGGACTCGAAGAGAACGCCGAGCAAGCATTGCAAGGTCTTGAAGTCCAGGCCGAAGTTTCACCAGGTGAAGGCTCAGCCGGAATACATGGGGCGCGGCAAGGACCTCGTGTTGCGAGATTATCAGATGGACGGTCTCAATTGGATGATACACTCGTGGTGCAAGGAGAACAGTGTTATCCTGGCGGACGAGATGGGTCTTGGTAAAACGATACAAACGATATGCTTCCTGTATTATCTCTTTCACACGCATCAATTGTACGGGCCCTTTCTTCTCGTCGTTCCCCTCTCGACGATGACCTCGTGGCAGCGGGAGATGTCACAATGGGCGCCCGATCTGAACTTCGTCACTTATCTCGGGGACGTTATGTCGCGCAACGTTATACGCGAATACGAGTGGTGTTACAGCTCGAAACGGTTGAAATTCAACGCGATACTCACCACTTACGAGATCGTGCTGAAGGACAAGGCCCTTTTGGGGGCTCTCAATTGGGCGGTGATACTGGTGGACGAGGCGCATCGATTGAAGAACGACGATTCCCTGTTGTACAAAGCCCTGATGGAATTTCACACGAATCATCGTCTCCTGATAACCGGCACGCCGCTGCAGAACAGCCTCAAGGAACTGTGGGCCCTGTTGCACTTCATAATGCCGAGTAAGTTCAACAATTGGGAGGAATTCGAGAAGGAACACGAGAACGCGGCGCAAAAGGGTTACTCGAAGTTGCACAAACAATTGGAGCCTTTCATATTGCGACGCGTGAAGAAGGACGTGGAGAAGTCGTTGCCGGCCAAAGTCGAGCAAATCTTGCGGGTCGAGATGACCTCGTTGCAGAAGCAATACTACAAGTGGATACTGACGAAGAATTACAACGCGTTGCGCAAGGGTGTGAAAGGCTCGACGATGACCTTCATAAATATCGTGATAGAGCTGAAGAAGTGTTGCAATCACGCGTTCCTGACGAAACCAATGGAAGCCGACAGACGCGACGTGGAAGAGGATTACCTGCAGCAGGTAATAAGAGGCTCGGGCAAGCTCGTGCTGTTGGACAAGCTCTTGGTGAGGTTGCGCGAGACCGGTCATCGCGTTCTCATCTTCAGTCAGATGGTCCGGATGCTCGATATACTCGGTGAATACCTGCAGAAGCGGCATTTTCCCTTTCAACGCTTGGACGGCAGTATAAAGGGCGAATTGAGGAAGCAAGCGTTGGATCACTTCAACGCGGACGGCTCGACGGACTTTTGTTTCCTGCTGTCGACGCGAGCCGGTGGCCTCGGGATAAACCTCGCGACTGCCGACACCGTAATTATCTTCGACTCCGACTGGAATCCCCAGAACGATCTTCAGGCGCAGGCGCGGGCGCATCGTATAGGCCAGAAGAATCAGGTGAACATCTATCGGCTCGTGACGAAGAACTCGGTCGAGGAGGAGATCGTCGAGCGTGCCAAGCAAAAGATGGTGCTCGATCATTTGGTGATACAGCGGATGGACACGACCGGACGTACGGTACTGGACAAGAAGAGCCCCGGCACTAACAACAATCCTTTCAACAAGGAGGATCTCAACGCGATATTGAAGTTCGGCGCCGAGGAGCTCTTCAAGGACGAGGAGGACGGCGACGAGGAGCCGACCTGCGACATCGACGAGATTCTCAGACGCGCCGAGACCCGCGACGAGGCGCCCGCCACCGTCGGCGACGAGCTGCTGTCCGCCTTCAAGGTCGCGAGCTTCGCCGCCTTCGAGGAAGAACCCGAGCCGTTGCTCGCTCAGAATGCCGACAACGACGACGAGAGCAAAGACTGGGCGGAAATAATACCCGAGAACTTTCGCATGAAGGTCGAGGAGAACGAGAAATCCAAGGAAATGGAGGATCTTTACTTGCCGCCGAGAAGCCGAAAAACGCTGCAACAATTGAATCAGGGCTCGGCGGAGGCGCGCGACGAGCGCGGGAGAAAGCGCCGAAAGATGCTGTCGGAGGAGAGCGACGACGGGGAGGAGACGGGTAGCGAGGCGGACGGCAGCGAGGACGACGAGGACGACGACGACAGACCGAAGAAACGCGGCAGGCCGAGGGTCGTGCCGCGCGAGGTCGTCAAGAGCTTCACCGACGTCGAGATACGCCGTTTCGTCAAGAGTTACAAGAAATTCGCCGCGCCGGCAAAGCGAATCGACGACATCGCGGCCGACGCGGAACTCCAGGAGAAGCCCGTCACCGAATTGAAGTGGCTCGCCGAGCAATTGCACACCCGTTGCGAAGCGTGCATCGCCGAGTTCGAGAGCATCGCCAAGGAGAACAAGGCCGCGGCTGCGGCGGCAGCGGCCGCCGCAGCCGGTGCCGACGACGACTCGAAGAAGCCCGCCAAGGAGGGCAAGGGTCGAAAGCGCGGCAAAGGGCCGACCTTCAAGGTGGGCGGTGTGATGGTAAACGCGAAATCGCTATCGGCGGCCACGAAGGAATTGGAGCCGCTCGATCTGGCCTTACCCGGCGATCCCGAGCAACGCGCCAATTGGCGGCTCGAGGGCAAATTGAAACCGGCCAATTTCGATTGCGAATGGACGATCGAGGAGGACTCGAGACTACTGCGGGGCATTTACGCCCACGGCATGGGCTCCTGGGAGGCCATCAAGATGGACCAGAGCCTGAAACTCGGCGACAAGATACTGCCAAACGACACGAAGCCCCGTCTCAAACAGCTGCACGCGCGCGCCGAGTACCTTCTCAAAGTATTGAAGAAACAGATGGACGCGCGCCTCGGTGTCACGAGGATTCGCAAGCCGCGCAAACCGAAGGAGATCAAGAGCGCGATAACGCGGGAAATAATAGTCGAGGAGGACAGCTCGGGCGACGAGACGAGCAACAAGAAGCCAAAGCCGAAAACCGACAAGCCCGCGGGCGCGAAGAAGGAGGACGAGACACCTGGGGCGACGCGAAAGGAAGCCGCCAAGGAGGAGAGCGACGGGGCGAACAACGAGGAACGAAAGAAGCGCGCGCGTCGCGAGAAAAAGGAGGTCAACAAGAGGAACAAGCGCAACAGCAAGCAGCCGGTAGGCCCGATGCACTTCACGGCGAATAACGAGCCCCGAGCGTTGGACGTGCTGGGCGGCCTCGATCCCTCGATATTCAACGAGTGCAAGGAAAAAATGCGTCCCGTTAAAAAGGCCCTCAAGGCACTGGACAAACCCGAGGAGGCTCTCAGCGAGGCCGATCAGCTCGATCGAACGCGACAGTATCTCATACAAATAGGCAATCAGATAAACACTTGTCTCTCCGAATACAAGGATCAGGAGCAGATTAAAGAATGGCGCAGCAATCTGTGGTACTTCGTATCGAAATTCACGGTCTTCGATGCGAAAAAGCTCTACAAGCTTTACAAGCACGCGATGAGGACGGGCGAGGACGCGCCCTCGTCGAGCCCCGAGAAGAAAGAAGAATCGCTCGTGGTAATTGGTTCCGGTGGTGGACACTCGCGAAAGCACGGGGACAAGCACAGCGGCCTTGTCGCTACGATCACTACCACCACCACCACCACCACCACCACCTCCTCCTCCGCAACGACCACCGAGTCCATCCCGAAAGACTCAAGATCATCGGCCAAGCGTAGGATCGACGAGATCGAGGAGAATTCCAACAGCAGCATTCCCAACAAGAAACACGCCTCGAACGCGATCGCCGTCGCGGCCGCAAACGCTTCCGGCACCACCACAAGCGTCACCATCGGTGGACTCACCATAACGCCCGTGCCCTCTTCAGCAACGAATTCCAATCTCGCAAATAATCCGAGCGCCAACAGCCACGAGCCGCCAACATCCGGCAGGCACAAAGACCCCAAAGAACCCAAACACAAGGACACCGGCAAGAGGGAACAACGTGAACGCGAACGCGAACGTGACCGAGCCAATCACGGCGAGAGGAGCATCGACCGATTGACAGTCGCCAACAAGGACGAGAGAATACGAAGGGACAGCGGCGGTGGCTACGCCATCGGCGGTGGCGGCGGTGGCGGCGGCCATTACAGCGGAAGTCGCGAAGACGATCATTGGCTGCCCGCCAGGGACGTCAGGGATCCTCGCGACAACAGGTCTATATTTCTCTGCTTCATTTTTATTACTCGCTTTCGAATAATTCATCCTCTCGAAAAAATGTCCTATAGCCATTTGAGAAACTATTGATTATCTGGAGACGCGGCACCGTGTCTCGACGACAAGTAATTTGTAAAAAAAACAATGACTCGTGACATATAAATGATACGCCTCTGGTCGTGAATGCAAGATTTCTCCGGATGCTGAAGTACAATTTTCCGACAGGTTCAGCGAACACAAGAGAGATAGATTCGAATCTTACGGGAGAATGTCTGGCGGCTATCATCGGGAGAGAGAACGGGACAGGGATCGTGATCGAGGAATGCACATAAATGACAAGAGAAAGTGAGTCGTCCCGCAACTTTGTTGTAATCAAGAGCCACAATTGTTGAAGAAATGCTTATTTTTATGATTGTTATTTGATTATTAAACGGGCATTTTATTACTGCGTTAAACCAGACTACTATTAATTCGGGAATCATCCAATAGGATGATTATTATTATTATTAGCCATTAAATTTATTCCCTAATTTACTTTATTACATAATTAAGCGGGAGTATCATTAATTAGGAAATTATGGAACGGGGTTGTCGATATTATTGCTACAATTACTATGCGATTTTATTGCTCCGGGCGACACAGTCCGTTAGTTTTCACTGGGAAAAGAATTACCATCGTTATTGTTGTTGTTATTAGCATAATAATAATAATATCAGTAGCCATTCCGAATTACACCCTTTAAGGGTGTTTCCACAAGCCTTTACACACTATACATTAAATATAATGACTATTGGTGTCTATTCTTTGACCTAATTCTTTTCCATTATCAAACAGGGCCTTTATTACATAATTAAACGAGAGTATTATTAACCAGGACATTATTACACGTAATTATAATTATCATCATCATCATCATCCTCATCATCATCATCATCATCATCATCATTATTATTATTATTATTATTATTATTATTATTACAATAAAAAATATTTAATATTATATCAGTATCTATTTTGAAGTACACACCCTTAACGCGGGATATACATCGAGCCGCGAAAAAGTTGAGTAATTTCGAGGGATTTTTTAAACTAAGAAATACAAACCATTTTTTTAAATTCGTTCATCATGAAAATGGCGAAGCTGTCTGGGAGCGAAGGAAGGTTGCCGCGGAAGTTGCGACTTGAGGTGCAGTCTAACTTTTCGTAGACTTGGGTTTCCAAAGAAAAATAAAAAATTTCTTCAGTTAAAACATGTATAGTTTTTATGCGACGGTAATTAAAATGAAAATGCACATTTGAAAAATTGACATGCATTTACAAAAAAAGCGACATTTCACGGAAAATTTATAAATGTGGATAAAAAGTAGTTTTTTTTCTTCTAATTTTTCAAAAACAATTCTCGTCAAGTAGAAACTAACAATATGATCAATATTTCTATTCAGTTTCAACGCAATCGGCTCAATAGTTTGTTAGTAATCCTGCACGCCAATTTCGATAATGCAGTTTTAGAAAAACGCGTTCGGAGTTCACGCCCGCTCCGAATCCGAGCGGTGAGGCACAGCGTTGGCTGGCTGTAACGTCTGAAGTTTTTCGTATTTCGCTTTGAAACTATGAGAAAATATTCTACATACATAGGTCTATCGTTTAGGGAGGTACGATCATTACTACGAATCCAACTTTCGGATTTGAAAGCTTTATCTGATTTTGACGAATACTTTATGCGTCTATTGCCAAAATACGAGCTATTTTGACCGTCTAGTTTTTTGGTAATAAAACTGCAAAGTTGAGCACTGAGTTACCGAAGCACGTCGTCTTATGGAGACGGTCAACCGGAAGTGCGGTGATCGTGGTTTTCCTGCTCACGTAACCAACTAAAACCGTTGGAAAACTGAAATTCGATAGATTAGATATAATAGATATTGTAAAAAATAAGAAAATCAATCTTCACCGTGCAGTTGAAGCACTGCATTACGAGGAAGTTTCCATTTCCGGTTGAAAATTATCAGAACGACGAAGTAGCACCCACAGCTTAGCAACGTCGCGAGTAACAGCCAATGTTTGACGTTTGGCGAACATAACCTACACATGTTTTGCAATTATTTTGAATAGAAGCTGCCACAAAATATGCAAACAACAATTCATGGAGTTTTATCATTTATCACGTATAAATAATATGTATAATTATATTCTGCCTATCATGTTAATTCCGCTAAGCTAATTCAAGCCTATTTGAATAGATTTCCGGCTGATTTTTCGATACGTCTTTTTAGTCCGCTTTCGAGGTAGACATATTATTATTATGAAGACTACTACCGAGTCATTGACAACCCGATGTTTCAGTTTTTATTTGTTCATGTGCAATAAAAATTCATCGTTTATCACGACATTTGGCACACTATAATCGATAATACGAATAATCGACATAAGTAAACATAAATCAGAGCAGCGGTGGGTAAAATAAATTTGGACTCGCTTTTGACCCCGAGTAAGCGATCGTACTCCCTTTTAAGGAAGAAAAAAGAAAATCTATTTTTCTATCGTTGCAAATGTATATCCGGCTTTAAAGCGTGTTTGCACAAGCTTTCATTCAACACAACACATTCGTTATTATCATTCAAGCCTTATTATTATTGAAGCCTTTATTCAGCACAACACATTTAATATTATTAATACCATTGTCTATTCTTTGATGTCGTTATTCAACGAAAATATTAATGCGATGTGTGTGTGTGTATATTTTACGCACAAACGTATAGGGTGATGAAAAAATCGACTATTTTTCTCCTTCACATTCCTCCTATTCAGTAGTTGCAGTAGGTGAAATAAGACGCCTGGTAAAATTCGACCCCTTAACATTAATATTGAGAGGTTCCTCATCGCTATTTTTTATTTCCCATGCTAAACAGTGATCTTCAGGGTTTGTTTGTATCCTTGTCGTTTTCGCGTTAGACGTTATTTTTCAAATCGTCTCTCTTCTTTAAATCAAAACAGAATTGAGGGTCCACCTGAAAAGGAACGAAAAAGGCAAAAAATGGTCGTTCTCGACAAAGGGTACTAGTCGTAAAAAGATAGTAAAAAAAGTTTAAAAGAACGGAATGAAGGTGCATTCCTCCCCCTCCGAAATGCCGTTTATCAAATTCATTTACGTCAACTATCGGCGAAGCGGCATAAAAAATCGTCCAAAACCGCTTCTGCATTTTCGTCCGGGAGCTTTTCGCCGGTAGTGTCCATGCGTGTTCATAATTTGGCGTTGATTATCATCTTCGAAATAAACTAATAACGAATACACTGGTTAACGGGTTGAAAAAAAAATGATTTATGTTCGCAGCGACTACTACAGGTATCCGACGGGTCCTCAGGGGGGCTACGGTTACGGTGGTCCGGGCGGCTACAGTAACGCGGGCGGCGGTGGCCCCGGAGGTTATCAATCGTCGGACATGCCACCGGGCCACTTCCGCGGTCGGGGCGGCTATCAGAACGAGGGCTACCCGAGCGAATGGCGGGCGAACAAGGACTACCGGAGGGATTACGACAGGAGGCCTCAACCACCGAACGCGAACTCGTAGTGTTCCTTCCTCACGACCGTCCTCGAGTGCGTGATCGATCGTTTGTAAACACCCACACATACACACGCGCGCGATGTGTCTATGGTTCGTCGCTCGAGAAACCCGTTCGGGAAATTCTTTCTCCCAAAGGGGCGAACAATGCGGGCGGATCAGATTGAGCGATTCGTCGCTTCGCGGAAAGAGGAAAAAATTCTTCGTCGATTTTCCTCGTCTTCTTTTTCAATCTTTTTTCCGCGTTCTCACTGGGCCGAGAGGCGCACGCACACACGCGCACACACACACACACACACACACACACACACACACACACACACACTGTACATAAATTCGAGTCGTCGCCCGTGACTGTATTACCGAGGGGGAAAATTCGGGACGCGCGACGCTTTTCCTAAAGGTTTTTTTTAACGCCCGAGAACGTTCAACGGCTGGCTTGGTCGTCGAAGATCGGCGAATCGATCCGTCAATAATAATGATTTCTATTATTATTATTATTATTATTATTGCTATTATTGCTATTGTTATTATTATTTTAGTGCATGTCTATACAGAAAAAAAGAAAAACGCGAACGACTCTTAGATTTGTGTACATTGAATTTGCCGCGTTGAAAAAAAAAGCCACGAGGATACGCAGTTTGTACTATAGGTTAGCTCTTCCCGGATGTATGTAGGAGCCACGAGGAAAGGGGCCGAAAAGAGAAAGAGAGAGAGAGAGAGAGTGTGTGTGTGTGTGTGTGTGTGTGTGTGTGTGTGTGTGTGTGTGTGTGTGTGTGTGTGTGAGAGAGAGAGAGAGAGAGAGAGAGAACGGATCTCAGTTTGTCTTCGAAAGTGAGAGCACGTGCGCGTTACCGTTTCATTATTGACGCATCTTCCCGTATATTGGCCGTGTCCGTCTATCGAGAACGCGATATACCTCTGTCGGACTCGTTCACGTCAATTTTCTTATTTCTTGCTCACAACTTTTTCGTTCGCCCTGCCACGCTGCCCCTCGTTCGTTTCGCGTATGAATTTGACCGGTCGCTTGCCACCTACCGAGCGTATTAATTGACAATGCCTTCCTTTTTACAATTCGATGAGAACGGAATAACGGAGGAGAGAGCAAAAGTGAAGAAATTACACGCGCAAAGTACTTCGTATATTTACGTAGCAAATAATTGTGCAGACAGAGCGGCGAAAGGGGAGAAAGGAGGAAAACCAAGCGCGTCAGCTCGCGGCAGCGACGAACAAACTCGCCAGAGGCTTCGTCACCTCCACTGTACACAGCCCCGTTTCTATTTTATGTACGAAAAATAATCTGCCGAACTGCCCACGACGAACACTCGATTCTGATGAAATTTTTTTCGAATATGCGTCGGAAAAATTGCTTTCAACTCGGGCAATTTTTAAGGGCAGAGAGAGAGAGAGAGAGAGAGAGAGAGAGAGAGAGAGAGAGAGAGAGAGAGAGAGAGAAAGAAAGAAAAGGACAGGAAGAGAAACAAAAATAATTACGTGATCCTTGACCCCAGTTCGACAAAAGGCCAGTGATCTCACCCTACCTGCTTCTTCAATTCTTTTTTCCCTTTCTTCTCTACTACGAATCATAAGCCAAGAATGGTCTCGTGTTTTTCTTCTCTACTCCGCCTCCCTCACCTCAATTTCAATGGTCATAATATATATGAGCCGTCTCGTATTGGGTCTCATAAAAAAACAATTGCACGGCAAGATTTTCTAAGATATATATATATATATATATCTAATTTTTGCGACACTGCGCGGCAAACGACGCGCGACTGAAAATTTCATACACGTGTAATTCGCAAAGAACGTGCGAAAAGAACCAATTTTTTGTTCTATTTCGATTTTTCTTCTCTTATTCTCCGTGATTAGTTGCACTTCCGACTTTTCATTTTATTTCCCATCTCGATAAAGATTCGTCTCAAAAACGAGCAATTCCGAGGGAGAGGGGGAAGAAAGCAACGAATAGCGAGCAAAATCCTAATGTCCACGAGTGGACGACCTGCCGCGAGTCGCCTAGTTTTTTCATTTCCTGCAGCGGGGTAAAAATAACGATTCCCCGATTAATGAACATTCAATCGTCTCCGTCGACACGAGACCATTATGAATACTTTGGGGGAGAAACAAAAAAGAGAAAAAACGAAGTGACAGATCATGATTGATGAAAAAAAAAGCGACACCTTGCAATTTCAGTGTGTGCATTTGTGTAAATATTAGGGATACGTAACGTTTAGAATAGAAAGAGAGATGACACGTTTTAATAAATATGTCGCATTATATTTCCCTATATATATATATATATATATATATATATATATATATATATATATATATATATATATCAGGATTTATTATGTACGACGAACGGATTAAAAAACGAACAAAAAAAAGGAAAAAACGGTAAAAAAATGCACGAAAATTACTTGTTTTGGGATAATTCGATGTAGCTTAGATTATTTCTATCGTTTGACATAATACAAAATGTATGAGAGAGGAGCTAATTCAATAAGGAAACAACAAAACTCGACATAACGATAGTGAGGTATTTATAATTTATTACTAGGCGGACATAAATCATGAATAACACACGAATTGAAAAAAGCGCGCATATATATATATATATATATATATAAGTGAATAAAGATAATGATCGATAATTCGTAGTGAACAATAATCTACCACTCGCTTTATTGTACCATATATATATATATTATTGTCAAAAACGAAAAAGAAAAACAGATGGCGCATAAAGAAAACAAATATTGTATTTTATCTATCTTGAATAGAGATAATTCGATCATTTAAAAAAAAACGAAGTTAAAACATAAAACTGCCCGTGTGAAGCGACAAAAATGATTATTTTTCGCGATCGTCTAACGATTTGCTTTTTTCGCGAGAGAGAGAGAGCCCGTGCATTTTTATTCTCGTTGATTTCTCGGCTTTTTTCTATTCCACTCGTACGAAGTTGCGATCGTCCAAAATTTGATACCGATCCTCGCGATAATGAACGAGATCGTCGAGGAATCTGTTGCTGCTCTCGTTGTGCAATTTCGTGAGAACGGGTGGCAGAACGTCGGTGCCGGCGGTATCCGCGAGATCGTCGTAATAATGCGCCTGCTCGGGTCCCATCATGTGGAAGTGACGCTTCCCCAGGCCCAGCTGAGACGTCTTGTTTTCGAGCTCCGATCTTTCCTCGGCCAGCATCGCTTCCCTGGCGGGAAATTGCCTCTCCCCGAGCCAGAAACGTAGCAGAAAACGCACCTGTGGCAGCGACAAATTATAGGGGTCGTTTCTTTTTTTTTTTTGGTAATTTGTTTATGGTCGAGAATTTTGTGCGTAGAAAGTAATGTTTTTTGCGTCGGGGCGAAACATCGAGCGGGCCGCTCGTACCTGCAGGTCAAACATGCTGAAGGCGCACACGTAGAAGGGTAGACCGACGAGGGCGAGAGTCGGATTTTCCACGGACACGAGATGCTTCCAGAGAGGCGTCACCATGTTGTCGTCGACTCGCACGTTGCAGCTCTCGGCGAGAAACGGAAAGCTGTACTTGTAACCTTGTCGATGAAAATTATTTTCATTTTATTTGTGTTTTAATTTGTATTATTTTTCTCACGCATTTTCCGAAATAGTTTTTTTTTAATTGAAAGTCTTTGTTTCTCATTCGCACGAATCTTCACACATATTTTTCATAAAAACGTCTTTTTGTTCACAGCCATTTCCTCGAATATTTGTTATTAAAATTTATCAGCAGTAGTATGGCATTTTATTTCTTGTATACCCTTTTGAAGGGTGTTCATATAAATACCCCTCCCTTTTGATACATTATTTTACATTGCTTTTCTTATATTTATCATAGTTGCTGGTTTCTCAAATTCTCTGATATAATCGCTTAGTTGCTTTGTCGGTTGCATTTTCAGTCGCGTTTCTGTTTTCCGGTCAATTTCTAACCTCCTGCTATTTCCCAACCATTGCTTCAGTTTATTTACTATTTCCTGATTTAGATTTCTCTTAACTTCCGTCCACCCGCAAATATGTCTCATATTTTCAATCGCCTGCTTGAATATTCTACATTTGGCGTGTAGAAAAATCGATTTTTTTTTCTCAACGGAAAATTCAAGTATGTTAAGAAAAAGAAAGTTTTGCAAAATTTGAGGGTTCTAAATAATTTATAGTAAGTGCTCAAACGCCCTTTTTATGTTTTTTTTATGCAGAAAATGTTGGTGCGTGATCCAATGTAAGTATTGATTTCATTTTTTCTGTAACAATACACAATTCTGTATTTAAATACTTTTTTTTACCATGAACCATTTGTATTGGCAAATTGAGAATCAATGAATGTAATTCGGTTGTGAAAATTATATCAACCACTTGATGAAGAAAAACACGGTGTTTACGTCACTGAACGTCTAACAAGAATGCGTGTTTTTGGAGTAATATGTTGTTTTGGAGTATTATTTTTTTTTAGTTTTTTAAAAAGTTTTTTAAAAAGAATTACTTTTTCATAATGTAGTAACATTTTCCGTTGAGTACAGCGATTTTTTTGTTGTTTAACCACCCTAGTGTGCGTACTCTTTTTTCCCCGATATTTCAACATCTTATCCTCGCCCACGTTTCTTTCAATTCTTCGCTAATCATCTTGTCCTCCATATACTTCTCCACGTATGTTTGTATTTATTGTAGTACGTTTACGCATCGATTTTGCTCCAATCGTATTGAATTTCTTGTGCAATTTTAATTTCTATGTCTCTTTCTGTTTTTCTTTTTCCCATTTCGATGGGTTGCCATTTACAATTGCTCCCATTTCGTCCCTTATGCATTTTTTGGCCACCCACCACGCCCTATCTTCATTATGTCAAGCAGATATCTTGCGGCCTTTTTCCCTACTTCGACTCCCTACCGCACCCCGTTTCCGTTATTCAAATATAGTTTGGGGTATTGCTACTAATTCCCATGCCCATTCAAATTTATTAGCATCATTCACTCATAGTTTTGGTAGATATATTTTTTTTCAAATATTGTTCCTTATACGTATTTTCTCATATAGTAATAATAGTAGTATAATAACCAACAATGACAATAATAATTATCTCAACAACATTAACTATTATTATTACCATTAGCATAATTTTTTAAATTCTCTTATCATTTTATTTGTGTATTTTATTGAACAATTTTTCGATTATTTTTGTTAACAAATTCGTTGCAATTTTCTTCGACTCGGACAACCAATCAATTGAACGAAATTCTTTTTACAAATTGCTCCGTATTGAGGTGACATTTTTTTTTTTCTTCAAAAAGGAAAATGAGAAAAAAGGGACGTATTTACCTGTGCAATAAAAAACAGTATCTACCGACTCGCTCGTGCCGTCGTTATAAATGACCCCGTTTTCCGTCAGCTCCACAATGTCTGGTTTCTGAAAATCCAAGAAAAAGGGGTAGATTCCGTAAAATGATAATATTATAGAATATTAATAGAATGATTATGAAAATCAATCGAAATAAAATGGAATTTCGCAAAAATGAAGAGAAGCGAAACAGATGCGAGTGCTAGAGAATGTTTTTCGATTCCTCTCAAGGATGATATTACTTGGACAACGTTGTCCGGGAATACTGTGCGAATGGGATCCTTGGTGTGATGACTAAGAATCACGCGTTTCGCCTTCCTCGATATTTCCAGGGCCAAGTCCATGCCTGAGACGACGACCAAGTGGAACAAAGAATAGAAAAAGTAATTCAATTTTGTGCTGAATTTTGTTGTTTTTTTTTTCGTTTCTCGCGATAATACCTGAAGGTCCCGCGCCGAGAACGGCCACGGTTTTTCCTTCGAAGATATCCGGCACTCGATAATCGTGACTGTGAAGCTGGCGACCTTTGAAAATCTCGCGACCTTTTATGGCCGGCATACTGGGCTCGAAGTAATGACCGTTGCACGCCATAACCGCGTCGAATGTCTCGTCCTTCAGGATCTCCTTGTTCGCCAAGTCTCTCACCTTGACCGACCATTTCTTCGCTCCTGGTGGGTCACTTCCGGTCTGCCCACCGGAAACCGCGACTGGCTCAACTGACTCGACGTTGTGATGGAACTGCAAAATACAGACAGATGACGGGAATGTGTTCGTTTCTCTTTGTGGAATTGATGGAAAAATTTAAACCAATGAAAACATTTACAGGATCGTTACGCATTATTGACGCAGAAATTCGCTGACTTTTCCCGGTTTTCCATATGCGTAACAACCCCGATTTGTCAAACGGGAAAAATTATTTCCAAAATAATAATTATATTCCATTAAAATATGAAAAATTGTAAAATAATTATTTAAATAATGCAATAGGCAAAGAAAATTCACGAAGGAGAAAATGTGTGAAAAAAGACTCACTCGTATGTACTGCCTGAGGTTGAAGTGATCGCAGTACCGGTTCAAAAAGTCGAGGATTTCGGTGCGGGTGAGGTAGCTCCGCGATTCGTCGATCGTTATGGGGAAATCGGGAAAGCCCATCACCTCCTTAGGGAGATTCGTTCTGCGAATAAATGTTGATAATAACTATGGAATATTTGATAAAGGAAAGAGCGTTGAGATATATTAGAGAAGTGACGAGAACGGAGGTGACAGGGTGGCCAAAAAATTGCTTGATAGACGAAATTAGAGCGATAACAAACGATGACCCGTCAAGATGGGGGAAAAACCTGGTGAAGGTATTAAGAGATCTGAAGATAGAAGATATAATAACAATGATAAGGGAGCGAAAAGAAGTAAAAAATAGACGAAAGGATAGAAGACGAACTGGAAAACGTAAAAAACAGAAGTTCAATGAGGGAGGAGGAAAAAATCGGAAAATCAACGTATTGATGAAAATATATTGTTTGGAGTAAAACGTGAATGATTGGTGTATATGCAGTATTATTATTATTATGAATAAGTTGAAATAAGAGATGGTTACTGTTACTTAGTATTATTACAAGCTGAAAATTGAAATGCATGGTCCGAAGAATAAAATGATCCGTTAGCTAAACTGACAACAGTACATAATATTTTTAAATACATTAAGACCGAGTAAAACTGTAAAGCTCAGACTGCAAAAGCTTTAGAAATACAATACAATACAATACAACGTAGTGACCAACTTTGCGAAGTTAGCGTCTCATTTTTTTCAAAATGCGGTCTCTACAGTAAAACCGACGGAACTGCTATGCAAACTTTTCAAGACCTGTAGAACTATACGGGATGCCACTTTATCTGCAGTTCATTTGTGAGACAAAATCGATATATTTTGCGAAGTTAGCATCTCATTTTTTCAAAACACGGTTTCGATAGTAATATCGCCGGAACTATTATGAAAAACTTTTCAATAACTGCAGAACTTTACGGGATGCCACTTTATCTGGAGTTTATTCGTGAGATGCGAACTTCACGCACGTGCTTGCAGCTCAAAAAAGCTCAATTTCAACCTCCACACCGTTATTACCACACAAATAACCATTTTTTATTCGAAAATGCCTTTTCTTCACAGGAATTTTACTGTTCGAACAGCTCTAATTTCGTCAAAATAAGGATATCGAAATTTTTCACAAAGTTTTTTGTGAATCTCAAGCGGATTTGATTTAAAAAAAAAGCGACCGGACGAGTGCGGAGTAAAAGTGAAAGTCGCGCGGCCTGCGAACGAACATTGGAAAGAAAATAAAAAGAAAGATGAATGATAAATGAAATCGCCGTGGATAAAAATTGACGAGCGTGCGTACTATATTTTTTTTTTTTACAAATTAATCAATAAATTGATTTATTCACCTCAGGCTGTCATACATACTGGAGTGGATCGGCAGTCCATATTGATCCGAGCCAGTGTTTTTCGTGTACACCCACGTGCCGCCGATCTCGTCGGTTTTCTCGAAGCAAACGACCTCGGTAATCCTGATCCGGTCCATACCGGAAGTCCCTGCGTCATCGCTGCAGCGTCGAAGGGCAGCGAGTCCCGCTGCACCGGCGCCGATCACAGCCACCCGCATTCTCGTGCTTTTCCTTCGCTACAATTATTTTCTCCCGCCCCCAATGACCCGCACTTTTTTCGTTCCTATTCTTGTCGAACAAAATGTATTTTATAGTAAGGCTGTTCCGAACAAAAGTGAAAATGATTAATCGGCTGCTCGCGAGGGAGAGAACCAGATTCCAATACGGTCGCTGTAATACTCTTGTCTCGCGAGCTAACCGATAATACGCCACGAAAGTGAAACGTTCGAGACTCGCGAGAAGTCTCGAGCGTTTTTAATCACCGCGCGCTTTCTCGTATCGCGGATAATATTATCGGCGAAGCACCCAGCGGCATTCGAACCCTTCTCGACTCGTTTCATTATCCAACCGGTGGAAAAAAATTCCATATCTCGAAATTCAACGTCTCTCTTGTGCAATATAATTCTTTTTCTTCGCTCTTCCAACGAACCGAACGAAAATCTCCGTCTAACTAAAATGATCGAACGAACAAAAATTGTTACGCCCTCGGCCAATTCCTTATCACCACGGCGCGACTCTTTCTGTTTTATTTGTTCGTTCCGCTTAAATTTAATTTTTATTCTAATTCCCGCTCGTCGTTTGTTCATTAAAATGAGACAATATGTTTCACGACTTCGTGGTCGTCATTGTTTTTATTATAGATTTATCGATTTTTCAACAGTAACAATAATCATTATTATATTAATTCCGCATAAAAAATAATATAATAATTACGATATTTTCTCTCCCTCGTTAATTGTTATTACATCCCTCTTAAATGTAATAGCAATAATAACGATAGGCCTAACACTAATAAGTGCTTATAATATTATTGTAGATTAGTCGAGCATAACAATTTGATTAGATTCAAAGTTCGATTTCAGTTGGTGTTCGCATGCCCAACTCGTGCCCGAAAATTTCATACGTCCTCGAGTTACCTTCAGTCGCGTTGAATTTTTCTTTGTTTTTTTCTTCTTTTTAGCGTCTCTTTTCGAATAGATCGGCAATGCCAGTTAATTAAATTGATCACGATATAAAGACGTTTTTCTCGTCTTCCTTCACTGCGAGCGTACGAAAGTTAGGCGCGAGGAAAAAATGTCGATCGATAGGCACTTTGCAGAGGAGGATCGTGGATTTTCGAAAGCTTGTTCCCCAAGAAAAATACCGAGTTACTCGAGACGCGTCGGACAGAGACGATGAAGCGCGTTGGATACGCGTGGCACTCGGAGAATGGCACGAGAGTGACAACGAGAAGACTATTTATTCCGATGAATCGGTGAGATACGGAGATAACGAGGTCGGTTGCGGTCGAAATAATCTTTTTTTAACCACAAATACGTGTGTGTGTGTATATATATATATATATATATATGTCTAACGTTTCGCTCGCATTTCAAATTCTTCGAGTCAGTGATACAACTGACCTTCGATCCGCGTTCCCGCACATCGATCACAGCCCTCCCAACTTTACGACCACACGCTTCCTTTTCGTTCCACCCCTATCATTTCTTCATCGTAACTGTTTCCAACTACCCCCCCCCCCCCCTAAGTACACTCTCCCATACAGAAATCTCCACATTTCCCGGTCCCCTTAAATTTTTTCCTCCAGACGTATCCGAAGCAACGTTGCAACGGAACATCTTTGTACCATCTCGTACTGCGAGACACGTGCACACGCTGCCTCGAATCGTCGCCAATAAATTGAATTAGATTTTCGCCTGCCGGGTCGCAAATTGAACCGCAGATCGATCCTCCAAGTAATGAAACTTTGTTACAACGAGCAACGAATATTATGCCTTTCGTATGGACGTTATTGATGAGTTTATACACACGGCATTGATTCTCGATATTCGCACGAGCGTGAAAAACGCAACTTTGGAAGGGAAAAGATATCGAAAGTGAAAAAAAATCTTGTTCGTTCTCTATCGAAGAATTTCGTCTCAGGTTTTTCCCTTCGATGTTGAAAAATATATTTATATTGTAGTAGAAAAGAGAGTTATTTTTAATATAGTATATACACATATGGACACACACGTGCGTACACGCACACACACATACACGTGCGCGCGCATTCGAGTGGTCTATGAACAAATCATGTGCATGTGTGTGTAGTTTTGTGACACTTTATATAGTAATAAATAATACAAAATATATAAATGATTAGTAGTTATAAATAAAATTTGTTCATATATATATTTGTTTGTATATTTATAAACAAATTTTATTCATTTACACTGATAATTTATATTATTTTATATATACACACACAAAGATGACAATTATATAGTAGCCGTGTTCTTAAGGGATAACACCGCTCTCCGATCTTGGAAAAATCGTTTTTTTTTATTTCAAAAATACTTTGGGGTCCTAAAAACATTATGCAATTGGTGTAGCGATTTATTTTAAGTTTCAAATATCGATTCTGCCGCTGCGCCTTGGAGCGCGCGCTGCGTGCTCGTACAACTTTAAACGCGTTTTTCTCGAAACCACATTTTCAAACTGGGAGGACGGATTGTTCGAACACGTTTGCATGGATCGATTTGAAATGTCGACAGTAGCTGCGCAATTACATTTTCCATGGGAGTACGTAGCCGTTTTTTGATTGAATGTAAACTGTTCGTTTTATAAACAATTTACTGCTTATTTTTTGGGCAACAACGCGATTTATTTCTTTCAACGTGCGCCATTTTTTCGAAATTTGATAAAAAATCCCTCCGTAGTCCCATAGCTAATAATATTTAGATTATATATTTTTTTTGTTTTTGTTCCAGGTCTTATACTGTACGAGAAAACCGACCGCCCGTGGAGCTATTCGTAAAAAACACGTTTTTCAAGATAGGGTCTGTCGCCGCCATTTTGTATGGAAGTTATAATAACTTCTTTTAAATAGTTTAATATGTGTTGAATAAACCCTCTCAAAAGAAATTCTATTCCTTTTCACATACTCCCAAAGGAAATGGTCAAAGTTAGGCCTTCTTTTCTGCCGCTAGAGTGATGTTATCCCCTAAGGGTCTTGCGCGGGAATTTCGCCATCGAGAAAAACATGATTTTCAATGGATTTTCAAGTTATCTTCGGAAATAAATGAAGCGTATTATTGTGACGAGTAGTATTTGTCTAAGAAAAATCGAGCATTCTGGGAAAAAATAAAAATTCCATTTTTATTATAGCAGAATGAACGTAATTGAATTGTGAACGCGAAGCACTCCTGCAAAACTTCTTTGATGCGTCTCGTCGTTGAGAGAAAAAAAATGACCATAAATGGGATACGATTACAATGAAAAAAAAGTTTTTTTTTAAAGTGTGTCGTTGAAATGTAATTATCTTCGTTCCGCTGAATTAAAAATAGAAATTTTCATTTTCTTCCAGAATCGTCCATTTTTTCTAGCGAATACTCGTCACAAAAAGACGGTGTATTTTTTCCGAGGACTGGAAAAACCATCAAGAATCATAGTTATCTCGCACAATCTCCACGTCCGACTTTTGAAACGCTTACGGCCCCCTTATAGTTGTCACCCTGTGTGTATATGCACGTTCACGTGTGTGTGCACAAGATTTCAGTCGAGTGATTCTTGTTCTCAAGATCTCGAACGTATGTCATTTTCCCACTGATTCTTGTAGAGAACGTACAATTGCATAGCCGTTCTCGCGTCCTCGATGGAATTGTGCTCGCCCGTTTGTATATCGAGGCCTAACAATTCGGCGGCTAATTTCTTAAGGCTCGGCGTATTGCCCATAGCTATCTTCCTAAAGGGTTTGTAGCGCGAAGTGTCCCTGAGATATCTCTTGGGATGCGAGAGAAAGAGCACGCTCAGGTCGTTCTTGAGGGCGTGACCCACGAGCACTCGACTGTGCAGGATTTCCGCGACTCGCGACTGCACGTCCTTGAAATCTTCGGCGTTGGTCAAATGATGGGGACGTATGCCGCTGACGGCCGTCCTGTAGTCTTGGATCTTCTCTCTCGGCTTGACGTACGCGTCGTAGACGCACACGCCGTGACGGTTGACCAGGGAAACTCGCGCCAGCATGCTCTCGCTGCCGTCGCCTACGCCTACCATCTCGCAGTCCATCGCTATTTGCTTCGTCAATTCCTTTTTCGATTCCGCGTCCTCCGGAACGGCGGCTCCCTGCTTGAACTGGCGAAAGGAATCTTTCATGACGGAATTTCTCAACAGTGTTGAATAATTGCATTATTTCCTGGCAGAGAAATCGCCTGTGGGAACGCATCGGTTGATAGAGGAAGTGTACGGCAAAAATGCATTATCGAGTACAGTATGTGAAGCAATTTTGTGGCGTGTATTTACATTGCCTCTTCTGGAAGATAAAACTCAATGATTGTATCAGTGCAGAGAAGACGACGGTTTGTAGATTACGATTGTGCTTCGGATATTCACGTGTATCGAGGGCAAAATTAGATAGCAAACAAAAAATGGTCACCTGATCGCGTACTTCCGACACTATCCTCGGTGTTTTGCGATTCGATCGCGAATTTTGCGAAGAGTGTTGACGTTTCGGCTGTTTCTGGGCGGTGGTTGTGTCCTGTTGGCTGACGACGGTTCGGAACTTCTGCCAATTCGAGTTGAGCCCGGAAACTGCCGGGAGACTACCCTTGGAAAGGGCTTGATCGTTGTTTTGTTTCAATTTGTCGCTCGTTTCTTGGCTATGAGGCTTTTCCTTCCTTCGCGAATTTTCATGCGCCAAATGTTTGTCGACTACACCGGGTGGCAACATTTTCGATAGCATTACCTCGCGACGTCCTGTGTTGTTTTTCGAAGATCGTAGATCCTAACCTAAAAGACCGCACGTGCGAGCTCACGGCGCTTGCAGCTCTGGGAACTCATGCGAACACGGTGAACTTGAAGGTCAGATACGCGCAAATCGGCGATGATGTTTCACGGATATTCGTGAACGGTTACGATTGATTTCAGAAATAATGTTGCGGACGGTGGAAAAAAATCCATCAGATCGCTTTCGCGAACGCGCGAAATGCGAACAATATTCGTGGGATCTGCCGCGCGCGCGGCGTTGCGAACACGCTTGCGGTGAGAGCGTGAAACAGCGCATACCGCGCGTTTAGCGGCGCTTGAGGTCTGATCCATAGTCGATAAGTTACCGACCGAATGTCGGCTTATCAACGCCTACGCTGCGATTGGGGGGCGCCACTGCACCGAAAATTCAGAACTATCTGGCGTCACGGAGCTTTGATGAAAATCAAAGACGTTGTCGGTAAGTTAGCGACCGAATGACGCTGCAGTCGCGCATGCGCAGGAGGTGCGTGCGCACTGCACCGGAATTTGGAGGAGATCCGTGAACTCGGTGATCCAACTTTGGCTTTCCGATAATTTTTAAATTTATTTGTTCATAGAGGTTTCATAGAGGCTCATGATTTTTTTCAGATTTTTTCAAAAATGTTAAAATTCTGAGATAAGCGAATCAAACGGACAACCCATCGTTAGCTTTAACGGTTGCTCAAAACACTGTTAGCGTTTGAGGGTTAGTTTGATCAAATTATCGCTCCATATGATGTAGCAGAGCGTGCTTTTTGGACATCGTACGGCACTGGTTTTATAACTAATTTGATAAAATTATCGCTCTGTATGAAGTAGCACAGGGTGCTTGCTGCATGTTGTACGGCACTGATCTCTTGCTGTTCACTTCAGTTCGCTCGAGAAACAGCGGCGCCCTTCCTGTCTAGACAACACTGGGTTCGTACTCCTTACCTCTAGTCTCCATGAAATTATGAATCGGCGGATATTTCGAGGTTTGATGTCACGATCGGTCTGTCGTGAGGTTAGAAACTCATCCGATGTATTTCACCTCGTTGGCCAATATATTACTATATATGTAGGTGTCGCTGCACCCCAGCGCCATCACTTCGACACATTTTTGGGGACGCTTTTTTCAGCGCCTTTGCATTGCCGCTGAACTTCCTGGTATCTAGGCTGCATGGTTCATCTGTGCGACCTGGGCAAGGGTGAAGTTAGCGCCATGTCTTTCGAATTTCGATTTTTGCTTCAAATTGTTTGTAGGGGATTGCTAGAACAATTCGCGCGTTTATCAGATCAGCCTTTCGATCAAAAATATAAATAAAAAATGACCGCGAAGTTAGGGCTACCATCTTTATTAATAGGTTTGTTTGCGCTAGCTACACTTTCTACACTTTGACCAGATACAGTAATAGAAAGTCCACTGGAAGTGTAAGAAGTGTAGAAAAGTGTAGCTAAAACGAACAGACCCAATATCGTACGGCCGCGCGATAGCGCTATCGGCGGTATTGTGCGCCGCAGAGTTGCTGCGCCGCCGCGCTAGCCTCACCCCTCCACTCGCATGCTGTTGCGTACACCGCCAACGATATCCCTCGTATTTTGGTTTAGAAATACGCACACTCCCATCGCGTTACACTGACGAGCCCCCCGCGAAGTCTCGGGACCTCGGTGCCTGACAAAAGCCGCAAACAATCCCCTTTTTTATTTCAAAATTCAATTCGTTCCTTCGAATTAGCCGACAATTTAATTTTCCACACGTTTGTTGGGCCTCTCGGAGATCGCGAAACGGAAAAATGACACGTAAGTCTCAACGCTCGAATTGCGCGTGTATTTTCCGTGCGGAAGTCGAAAGTCGCTCTGTAAAATCGCCAGTGCTAACCAACAAAAAAAAATCGAAATGCGACACCGAAGAGAAAAAACGACAGGAAGGACGAAGATAATGTCGCAATCCTGTCATCCTAACCTCTGAAAATCCAAATTTGCCAAACGGCCAATTGACGGCCGCACAAAAATGTCGCGTGCGCGCGCGCGCGTACGATGATTTTATTCTCGACCCATCGGCCTATGACCAATTTTGGTTCTCGTGATTTCTAAAAGTAGAACATAATCCCTCCAGCCTCTCGGCGAGCGGTACCTGATACGTGCGCGATCCTTGCGATTTCTTTTTTATTTTCAATCGTTTTCTCGCCAATTATTGAGCTTCATTCTCTCTCTCCCTCTCCTTTTTTCTCTGACGCGATTTTGGATCTTACGAGCGTTCGCGATCGTTCTAGAAACTTCTTGAAAGCTGCTCTCTCTCCCTCTGGCCCTTACACTCTCTGCTACGAAAGTGAAACTTCGTTTTATATACTCGTCGGGTTTCGCGATTTCAATTCGCGATAATAATAATAGGAATAATCGTAACAACATTGGTAACGATAATAGTACAGTAACGGTGATAATGATATTGTTATGATAACAGTACGTCTATAATTACGATCATAATAATCATTGACAAAATATCGGCAGGATCCTTAACACGGTCTCCATCCGGAAGCCACATACTCTTCGAATTACATAAAGAACCGTGAAAGCCTCAAAACTTAAAACTAAAATTCGGAATAATGTTTCTCGCGTGAATTATCACCGTTTTCTTTGTCTTTTCGAGCTGTCGTTCTCGTGCCCGATTCGGTGTGACTGACAATGGTCCCAAAATTTGAAGCAGCTACCTCCGCAGCTAGTCCTGCGCTAGTGGACTGATCGCTGCCGCGAACCAGACAATGCTCATCGAAAACTTCGTGAAGTGCTATTAGTTTTTTCCCCAATCTCAGTGTAATTCTCGAAATCGCCGGATCAAGGGGTAACACCACTGTAGAATTTTCAAAAAATGGATATTTTTACAATTTGGCTCGAGATGCTTTGAACCATCTAGAATAAGGGAAAAAAAGTTCCCTACCCGTAGAACAAAGGACATGCTTCGGGAGAACAACTCCAGTGTCGTCATTTTGTATAATCGTTTAATATAAATTTTTTTTGGCTCAAAGATTGTGCTAATAACATCCTTGCATATTATTATCCTCTTGCTTGTCCTTAGAGCCGAAGAAAAATCGCGAAATATCACCTAATTTTAGACGTTTACAGTGGCGTAAATCCTCGAGTTTCTCATTCTCGTGTTCATTCAATTGTGAGATAGGAATGAAACCGAAGGAGAGAACAGTTGTGAGGTCTTGCTCTCGGAAAGCTAGATCCGTCTGGATTTATTCGTCCAGCCACTGAGGTCGCTCGAGTTCTCGAACGCGCCAGGCACCGTCGCTGCTGTATAAAAAAAGATCAGCTAATGAAAATTCATCGTTCCACCCTGCACAGGTGGAAATCAGCGAGAACTCGCGCGTGCCAAAAATCAGAAGAAAAACCAGAAGAAAGCAGCCGGCGAACAGGAGAGCAACAAGGGACTGACGTTGGAGCAACGAAAGCAACGGTAGGAAGCAGCAACGAGTCGATCATTCACCCTGATCTTTACCTTGACACAGCAGAAGAAACATATAATTCCATTGGCAAACTTTCCCAAAAGGACTCTCTTTCAGAAAAGAAAAACATTATTTTTCTCCCTCTCCGCACCTGTCTCCTTACCTAAACATTCCACTCTCCACTTTTTCCAATTTTCTATCGCCCACTCTTCTAATTCCCCAAACAGGGGTTCCTCCCGCAACTTCGTGCGATTTATCAACGCCTCTATTGTCGCTTGTTTCGAATCTTGCGCAGAGACGCGGAGAGAATGCGGGAGAAGCAGCAGAAGAACGGCGACGATGAGAAGATAAAAGTGAAACAGGGCGCGAGGGAATAGCAGTGTTTCCGGAAGCTTCCTGCTGCGAGTGCAATTTCGGATTGTCGATTGTCAACGAAAAAAAAACCCAAATGAGGATAAACGTATACATAGATATTTGAAAGAAAACACACACACACACACACACACACACACACACACACACACACACACACACACACAAAGTTAACTGAAAAAATAAACGAAAAAGGAAAGAACAGTGCACCAAAGTTTCCGCAAACGAAATAAACGAAAAAAAAAGAAGAAACGGCGATAGAAAATCACGATATTAATCGCTTTTACACGAGCGCGTTATTTCGTAACGTTTGACGCATGAGGCACACCGACAAATACTCATCCCAAATGCTCGCGAATTCAGCGGAGAGGCGTAGAAAATTTGTATAAAAAGGCAAGAAAAAAGCAACACGAAAAAAAATAAAAGCAGTCTCAATCTTGTATAATTAAGCGATAGATCGAATGATCGTCTGGTCGTTACGTCTGGAATGTAAAAAAAATAATATAATTAATATTTATTGGATTATATTGATAATATTAATAATATAATTATTATTAATATTATTCATAATAATATTGATAATGTTAATAAGATCAATAATATAGTTATTGTTATTATTATTGATAACAATGTAGTTGTCAATATTATTAATGATGATATTATTAAAACGAGTTTAAAACGAGCGTGCGTAATCTTCTAGTGAAAGAATTAAATACTCCGTAGGAGATATTGAAAAAAAAATAACGTCCCTCGCGCACACGTAAAAATTTCCATGAAGCAAGCAAGAAGAAGAAACGAAGTGTGCACATTTTTTTCAATTATCCTTTGTGAAAATGCCGTTACAAATTTTTCGTCTGTGCTAGTATTATTATTATTGTTTAAGCTGATGTAACTGTGTTGAGATGGCGATTATATATATATATATAGAGTATGACTGACGAAAATAAAAATTTCCGTTCACGCGACCGAGGAGAAAAAAAACATAGCCATGGAGGTTTTGGATAAAAAGTATTCTCTGGGAAATATCGTGTTTTTGTTTTATGCCCGAAATACTCGTACGTTTTTCTCTCAACTTTCCGTTTATTGCACTCTCCCAAAAGAGGGAACAATCACGTCCTAGGATCGACAAAATAAAAAAAAACGACGACAAAACAAGAAAAACCTTTCGTTCGCGTACAAGTGTTTTTTTTTGTTTTTTTTTTTCGATTTGTCGCGGACAAGTGGAAACGAGCGAGCTCATTTTTAATATTAGTGTAAAATGTAAAAGTAACAATCGTTTAGCCTCTCGGGACCGCACCTAAAACACACCTGGACGTTCTTAATAATGTTCTGCCTTCCCTGCCCCGCTCTTTTTCCTTCTCGACCAAGCGATAATTCATAGCCACAAGGTGAAAAAAAAGGAAAAGAACGGAAGTTACTCCGCTCGCAAAGTATACGCGCTGTACTGCAATATCAATCTTAGCAAACTTAAACATTTTCTCTGCCACTTTCTCACACACATAGACCCTCGAACAACTTTTCTACTCTCATCGCTACCCCCGCACCTGAAGGTTTTCCCTTTAATTATTGTTTTGCCCACAGCGCAATAATCGACTATAAAAATGGCAAAAGTTATCATTAACTTTTTTTCTCGTCACTTCCTGATCCATTTTTTCATTTCGTATACACAGGACATTTTTAGATTCGTATACCTCACCCTTGACGTTCAGTGGAAGAAAAAAAAACAAATGAGTACGCCACACGGGCTATCGAACGTGAACGAGCAATTTCGGCCTCGTCGATCGCACAATTAAGATCGAGCCTGATTATGGCAATATCTCTGGCGTATATTATTCCGTAATGAACGGTCGCATCTTAAATATTGAGCACCACAGTCGACTTATCAAACTACGATTGGAAATGCGAGAGAAATGAAAAACCTTAATATAGTAGCAATAATAATAAGAGTAAGATAGACGTGACTGTTTCGGTACGCGCGGATCTTTTGCACTATTTATCCATCACTATGTTACAGATAAAAACCGTTCTCGGTTTAAAGGCGTTTTACCTAGGAAAAACTAGTTCGGACTAATCGCCTTCGTCACAACTAGGTTCTCAGTAGAAACTAGCAATCACTGATAAACAAATTTGAATGTAATAGCTAGTTTATTCGGGCTTTAGATGTTCTAAAATTGACCGATAACGAAATGGGAATGTAAGTAAAGACTGATTCATTTGGTTTTGTTTCAGTTTTATAAGTTCTAGAATTGATTGACAAACAAATTTAAATGTTAGAGGTTCTAGAATTTGAATTTTAGAGGTTCTAGAATTTGTTTTAGAGGTTCTAGAATTTGAATTTTAGAGGTTCTAGAATTTGTTTTGGGGGTTCTATAATTTGTTTTAGAGGTTCTAGAATTTGAATTTTAGAGGTTCTAGAATTTGAATTTTAGAGGTTCTAGAATTTGTTTTAGAGGTTCTAGAATTTACTGATAAATACATTTTAATGTTAATCAACTATGATTTGTCTGGTTTTTTTCTCAGTTTCATAGGTTCTAAAATATACTGACAAATAAATTCGAGTATCAGTTAAAACTAGTTTGTTTGGGTTTGTTGGGGAAAAGTTTTAATAACCATTCAAATTTATTAGTAAATTCTAGTTTTTACTCGGAAAAACTTGCTGTAACGGCGACATCCAGTAAAAACTAGTTTTCGTTAGGGTAAACTGAAAACGTGTAAACCAAAAACGGGTTTCACCAGTAACATATATAAATATGGCTTCCTAAAAAAAAACCACACGCCCAATACAGCCGTGAGAGATAAATTCTAACACTTTTGTTTTCCTTTCGAGATAACTTCGTCCTTCACGGATCTCGTAATAATTTACCCACGGATTTGACGCTAGTTGAACATGGTCCGAACGAGTCGTCTCTGTAAATCAATCATAACCACGCAGCTATATATGTGCGTTTATACGTGGGCGAAGAGATGCGAACATTATCTAAAATAATTATCTAGTCTAAGAGACAGAATCGGTTTATGCCTATCCTTTAACCGCGCACCGACGTCAAACGGAATTCCGTAGATCGACACGCACACGTACGTACTCTCTACGGTGCTTTGCAAAATCTTGGACGACCCATACGACCGCGCGACAACTATGGCGAAACAACTCCGCGCTGATATCCGGACGAGCCGAATTGCGAAAAATAATGCATTTCTATCACGGAACTGACCGACCGGCGAACGATTATTTCCGTCCCGCGAGCAAGGATTTTGACGCGTCAGGAAAAATTCAAGATTTTCAGGATCTCTGAACAGGGGTGGAATAACCATCACCGTGCAATCATAGTCTTGGGTGACTGTCAAATTGAATTATTAGTGATTTGGACGCGGTGTGGATCAGTTTCGCAAGATTTTGCTTTCTTTTCAGTCAAATCCAATCTCTCCGTCAATTTCACATAGACGGAAGAAAGGGAGAGAGAGAGGACTTTTTTTTGCGTTGAGTAGTGATCTCCGCTCTGGAATGTACGATAGGGCGAGATTGATTTTTTACTCGGACGCAGTGAAAGTTCAACTTCAGAGCTGGCGCGATAAAATATCAAAATCGTAGCAATTTGGCACAGCTTTTTACGAGGGACGTGTGAACGCACATTACACTTTACAGCCAATGAAAACTGCCCGCACGGACAGCGAAATTTTCAGTTTTCGGCTATACGTTGAAACAACGGCGTTGAGTTGATTTCCAATGAAAACAAAAATTAAATACATTTATAAATATCGAAGAGGAAAATAAGAGCTATGCAGCGTTGCGTAAATTCCGGAGTCGAACTTTGAGCGAGGGGATGGAGGAACGGTGAGAAGTTGGCTCGAAGGTTGATCGTCGAGGAACGGCGACTAAAGATTGAGGGAGCATATGGTGCAAGTTTGAGCGATGCAATGAGCGTAGTGATGATGGTGGTGAAGACGATGAGACGGATGATGATGATGATGATGATGATGGTGATGGGGATGCGGGGTGGACGGCGCGGCGATTTGTTGGCCCGGCGGTACGTAAAGCCATCCCGGTCGGGTTGGCCAAACGCTCGACGTGCCTGCCAATTCGGCCGGAAGCGACGGATGATGAGACGACGGGGCTGCGGACGTATTGATGGCGCTGTTGCTCGTTGTTACGCGACTCGCGTTGCTCGTTGACGGTCCACCGCCCTCCACTCACATCACCTGCAATATCTGACTAGCCTCGAAAGCCGTGCCCGGCAAAAGTATCACGGGGCTGCTAACGTGGCCGCTCTCGACGCATATCATGTTCGGGAACTCGTCGTCGCCGAAGTCCGGTATGTCGCGGGCCTTGTCCTGCCAAGGATTCCAGACAACGGTGTCCGGAAAATTGTACTTCTGGACGCGCATCTTGCGACCCGAGACCACGTTCGTTATTATGTGCTCTGGCTGGGTGTTCTGGTATATACGGTCCGTCCATTCCCTCACCGTCACCACGTCCAGGCCCTCTTGGAATATTTGGTTGTCCCGCGTCTGTAAACAAAGAGATAAACACTGAAATCTTTTTCCTCTCATTTTATCCCGCCCCCACCCTACCGTCGCTTTTCAAAATTCCGCAATATTTCCAGTGCTCCGGCGTGGGAGTAAAAAATACTTTTAACTGATTTAACTATATCGATATTTTAGTCTTTCACAGTACTCAATAGTTATTACAGGGATACTAGATAAAAAAAAGCACACTACCATAAGGGCATGGTTAGAAAGACGTTTATAGTTGTGTTAACCATATTATGATTGCGGTAGCAATAAGCTATATGAATTTTACTATGCCCACTTTTACCATGGGCGTTTTTTTTTATATTATAGATACTATGGACATTTTTCTCAGTGCAAGTTTGTACTATTTACATGGTTGAGATTAACACTTGTTGAGTATAAACTGTTACAAGATCATACGAAAAGTGACTATACGAACAACATTATGGTAATCGTATAGTGAAGACGTAAATCATTTGTCAATAAAGTAGAGACAGCGGTGGCACGGTATGATCGATATAGATATATTAGCGCATTCATTTATCAGTTTTTAAAATCCGATATTTTGAAAACTATTGGGCCGTGCCAAAAATCCATTTAAGCAGTGACATATATTATCAAAAAAGCAATCTGTGCAAAGTTCCACCAATATCAGAGGTAGCAGCTATTCGGAAATGCAGCTGGAATTACTTTTATCCGTTATGCCAAATCTACGATCGAAATACCATAAGTAACCGGTAGCATAGTGGCACCGTGCCTGAATATAGATACGTAGGTCGTAGGATCGAATCTCCATGTAGGTGAAATAATTTCTTCGATAGGAATCATTTCAGGAGGTCAGGGAATAGCAAATCATGATAAACAATCATACAGGTAGATACTCACAATTGAAAATCTTTGAAGTTATGAAATATTATATGCATTTTAGTAGACATACCATTCAATATGGTAAAAACCACTATTGTTTGATAGTGTAAGGAATCGTCTATTTTATGAAAACCTACTATATTATGTAGCATCGACAAACAACGTATGCTTGAAAGATTGTTGGTTGCGGTTAACATATGATCATAGTTAACACAACTGCAATATCATAAGCAGTATTATATTTTCGGCAGTAACCATGACTATAAATTATTATTGTCCTCTCAGGGTAATACAAAATATGGTTGAAATATGTTTGTGGTTACTATACATTTCTCTCTGTGTAAGCAATTTTCACTTACTGGACCTTTAACCCGTTTTTCTCGAAACGGAATGGTTTTAGATGAAAATTGTATAGATCATAGAAGATCAATATTTTTATAGGCTATAACTGTTACAGGAAGCATTTTTCTCTAAAATGAATGTTTACTAAAATAAAACAGAAAAACTGTTAAAAAGTCAGTTTTCGCGAGTGTTAAACTTGAAAATAATATTTGCGGGTATTTTCACTATGATATTCGTAATCAGGAATCACGAAATTCCAAATTAATCAGAGATATGGGCTTTTCGGAACTGCACCCAATGTTTCTGCTAATAGAAAAGAATTTTCCATTACGCGGAGCGTTTTCGGGTCTCCGGGATGAAGATGAAAATCCTCTGGAACGGATGTATAAAAAAAATTAGCCTTTCGATTACCTTGTCGATGAACGTGCAACCGTGCAGTCCCGTGATCTGGCATCTCCTCACGTCCGGTACCTTGAAGTACGTGTGCAGCAGAAGATTGAAGCTGAAGGTGTGATCCTTGCTCGGATTATAAACGCCTATGTTGAAGTGTAGCTCCTTTTCGCGCAATATTAGTCGATAGGTGAGCCTGAACGGATAATTCCACATGGAGCGAGTGAACTCGCTGTCCATTATGGAGAATATTGCCTCGACGTCCCCGCTGGGCAATCGTTCGGGCGACTTTTCCACGTTCCAGCGTACGATCCTTGCGAAGCCGTGACCAGGACCGAAGGTCCAGGGTCCGAACTGTGCTGTAAGGAGGCGCGAACCGAAAATGAGCAAAAACCCAGCCGGCAATTGGATAGGTGGCCGCGAGAACCGGCTACGCTACCGCGTCGCCCAATTCGTCTCTCGCACATATTCTTCTCTAGGTAACATTCTCTTTCACCTTTTTCTCTTTGTGCTTTTTTACTTTATTTTTTCTTACTTACGGAAGACAAATGGAATTCCACCTCTAATGGCTTTCTTCCCGTCGAAAACCGCTTGCTTGCTGCAATGAAAACAAAAAAAAAAACGAAATTTACACGTGTACTCGGTAATCGTTTTCCAGCCACAAATTTGATTGGCAGTTTTTGCTTCTCTAATTTAGTTTTTAACGTTTTGTCGAGTGGTTTTGACGAAGCCAGTCGACTGCGTGGACTACATTTATATGTATACGTGTGTGTAAATGAAAATCGATTTTTAAAATCACCTTTATATATATATATATTAGGGTGGTTAAGGGGGTACCCCCACTTGCGATTTTGAAAAAATCGATTTTTTTTATTGCATTTTTTTGAAGTATAAGTATCTGAGAATATGTCCTGAAAATTTCAAGTCGATCCGAACAAAATTGACTGAGATATTGGCGTTGAAAGAGAAGAATCCGTTGTGTAAACGACCGGCTAATTGAAACTTTAAACGCGTTTTTCTCAAAATGGCATTTCTGAAGTCGGTGACCAAGATTACTCGAACACTAATGAACCGATCTTCTTGAAATTTTGCAGGCTTATTTAATACATAAAAATGTAGTCTTTAATCGTTCGATTTTTTTTTTCGAAAAAAAATGGCCGTTTTATAGCCAAACAACGGTCGTTTTTTTTCGTTAAAATCGAACCATTAACTTTGACTGTCCGCCGTTTTGTGAAAAATGAATATTTTTTAAAATCCTTCGATTAAAGACTAGTTTATACTTATATTTGACTAAATCCATCCGCATTTTTTTTTCAGATGATCCACTTCGCCGCAATGTTGGTCACCGCAAACCGTGTATATAAAAACATTATTTCATTGACGGCCATTTGCCACTAAACAATGTAATATTTATCAATAAAAAAATTACTGAAAGTTCTTCAAGATGTGTTCTTTAAGATGGTATATTGATCGATTAAAAAAGTTTTGTAGTTTTCTTCAAAAAAATTCATGAAAAAGGCCTTTTTTTGCGCTACAAGTAGGGTAACGCCTTAAAAAACGGTTTTTTTCCTAACGGAAAATGAAGTATATTAAGAAAAAAAGTTTTGCAAAATTTGAGGGCTCTAAACAATTTTTTAGTTAGTGCTCAAACGCTTTTTTCATGTTTTTTTTTCATTATTTTCGGATTATTAATTTTTATTTTACCTCGATGCAGAAAATGTTAGTGCGTGATCCAATGTAGGTCTTGATCTAATTTTTTCTGTGACAGTATACAACTTTTATTTAATTATTTTCGTTTTTACCATAAACAACTTGTATTTGCAGATTAAGAGTCAATATATGTAATTCGGTTGCGAAAATTATATCAACCGCTTGATGAACAAGCACACGGTGTTTACGTCACTGAACGTCTAACAAGTATGCGTGTTTTTTTTTTTTGAAGTAATATGTTGTTTTGGAGCAAGAAAACAAGGTAAGAAAAAAAATAACGAAAAAAAATTAAAAGTCGTTTGAGCACCACGCCTAAAACAATGTTTAGACCTCTCAAATCTTGTATGAATTACTTTTTCATAACGTAGTAACATTATCCGTTGAGTACCGCGAAAAAAAATTCATTTTTTAACCACCCTAATATACCAGGAGTAGAAACCGGAATTTTTCGTAAAAATTACAAGTCTGTTGTTTGAAAATGATAAAAACGAATGGAGACGGCTTTCTGCGTCACATTCAATTGAACCGCGAGTTCTTGTTGACTTCGAGTATCATCTTCATCCAATAAGGCTTGCAATTCGTTGTCTGCGAACTTTTTCGGTGATTTCTCACGCTCTTCGTTTCTCACGTCAAAACCACCAATTTTGAATTTTTTACGCCACTCGAAACACTGTATTTTACCAAGAGCATGTTCACCGTAAGCTTCGACAAGCATTCGATGCGATTCTGCAGCAGTTTTCTTCAAATGATAACAGAAAACCAATGCCGTCCGCAAATCGTAGTTCGCAGGCACGAAACTCGATATGTTTAAGGCGTTATACGCAGTAAGAAATTCCAAAAAATCGATTTTTTCTAATTGCATTTTCGGAATGCACAAATATGTGAGTATATTCCCTGAAAATTTTTAATCGATCCAGCGAATATTCTCGGAAATACACACATATTTGTAAGGACGCCCGGAGCCTTACAAAGTAAATCGTGTGAACGACTGTTGAAACTTCAAACACGTTTTTCTCAAAGCACGTGGTGCTTTCAGAGTCGGTGAGCACGATTTCTCAAAAACGGCTCAACCGATCGGTCTGCAATTTTAACACAACCTTGTCAGCTATATTCTTCAGGTATTGATCGAAGGAATAAGATTTCCGATAATTATTTCTATTTTTTTTCAACGATCTAAAGAATAAAAATTGGTCGAAAATCGAAATTGTTTCTTTCCGGAGCCACTATTTTGTCAAATATTAAAATTTCGACTATTCCTTCGATCAACACCTGGATTCATCTATCCCCTAAAAGAATCTTTTTGGTTTTTTCATTTTAGATAATCCAAACCGGCCATAATTTGCTCACCGCCGGACACTTTTTTTTGCGGGGACCTCCAGGAGACTTCCTACACGAGCAATGTTAATGAATATTTTTGAAAATAAAAAATGCCATTCTAAAGCTAAAGGATAGTTTAGAATTAATACTATGCTTCTAAAAAAAATATCATTAAATATCAAAAAGTATTGAATGGAAGATAAAAATTGTAATTATGGTATAGTAATAATGAAGAAATTAAAATTTTAACCTACAATATGGCACGTTAACTGATACAAATAATACATTTTATTCGGCATATTGTCATTTTTCGTAGTATTCAAAACAAGATTTTGCCCACGTGATTGGAACAATTATTTTCCAGTATTCTACAAAAAGTACGGTATAAAGAGTCACATTTTACTAATCAACTTCGTTATATTTTTCGCTATACGCCGAAGATTAATGCTATGCGTATAGTGAAATCTATACATACACGAAGATTCATGCTATACGTATAGTAAAATCCATATGAAAATATAGCGTGTAATAAAGGTTGGTATTATACAAAGCACGCATTATTTTTACTATACAGGGTATAGGACTCGCGCCTATGCGAGAATAGTTTCAAATGTGGTATGCACGTATCATTTTTACTATACGGTGTGAGAATAATTTTTACACTTCTATAACAAGTCTTAGAATTTCCGAACTGGCAGTAAACTGCTATATTTTCTAGCACTGAATATTAGAATTCTGGCAACAAGTGTTGTTGCCAGAATTCTAATAGTTAGAATTTGAGGCCATATTTTTCTCCGTGTACGCTTAAGGCGTTACCCCCACTTGTAGCGCAAAAAAGGCCTTTTACATGAATTTTTTTAAAGAAAACTACAAAACTTTTTTAATCGATCAATAAACCATCTTAAAGAACACATCTTGAAGAACTTTCAGTAATTTTTTATTGGAAAATATTACATTGTTTAGTGGCAAATGGCCGTCAATGAAATAATGTTTTTATATACACGGTTTGCGGTGACCAACATTACGGCGAAATGGATCATCCGAAAAAAAAAATGCGGATGGATTTAGTCAAATATAAGTATAAACTAGTCTTTAATCGAAGGATTTTAAAAAATATTCATTTTTCACAAAATGGCGGACAGTCAAAGTTAATGGTTCGATTTTAATGAAAAAAAACGGCCATTTTTTGGCTATAAAACGGCCATTTTTTTTCGAAAAAAAAATCGAACGATTAAAGACTACATTTTTATGTACTAAATAAGCCTGCAAAATTTCAAGAAGATCGGTTCATTAGTGTTCGAGTAATCTTGGTCACCGACTTCAGAAATGCCATTTTGAGAAAAACGCGTTTAAAGTTTCAATTTCAGTTTACACGAAGAACGGATTCTTCACTTTCAACGCTCATATCTCAGTCAATTTTGTTCGGATCGACTTGAAATTTTCAGGACATATTCTCAGATACATATACTTCAAAAAAATGCAATAAAAAAAACCGATTTTTTCAAAATCGCAAGTGGGGGTAACCCCTTAATGCGCCTATAGCGTCCAAGCATCATCATCATCATCATCATCATCATTATTACAGTACATATGGAGCAAAGCAAGGGAAATTTTGACCGATACGGCAACCGCGGCCTAAATCAGTCGAGTCATCCGAGGGGTTGGAACGAAAGATGCGCGCTCTCCCCGAGAAATTCCTTACGCCGTGTTTTAAAAGTCCCCGCCCATGCCCCGGCTCCATAATACGCGACAGTCTGACGAAAAACCACATCGAAACCTCGCCCGGCATAGCAGGAGCCGAAACTCGCGCGACGCCGCCTGTACGAGCGCGCGGCGCTCTTTCGATTAAAATTTCGATCGATCACGTCTTCACGCTTTTTGTCGGCCGCAGGACGGCGAGCGACGCGGTCATCACTGTGTTCCCTCGCCAACCCCGTCGCCGCCACTCGCTCGCCGCAAACGAATCGCAGTGTCGAATGAGGAATTATATTCTCGTGTTCAAAATGGCCTCAACAATCGCTGCGCCCCGAGACCGCGAAGAATACTCGACGAGAATTTCAAACGACGAATTGTCAAAAAGAAACATTGAGCTTCACGAGTTCGTTTGTTCGAAAAAATGGACCTATGTTCGAAATTCACGTCCGTCAAAATTACGAGAAAAAAAAGTCGACGAACGCACGTTATTTTAGATTTATCTTCGATAGAAAATGGCGGTTGACTGGCAGTGTGTCCGATGCCATTTCGTATTTAAAATTTTGCCAAAACAAATGGAAATTTTCTATAAAATTCGTCGCCTTTTTTTTTGTTTTTCTCGACCGACTCTCGAACCTGATATGTAAATCTTGATTGGTCCAAGCCGATCGTGTTAGGGGGCGTCTAGGAATTGCGTAACGCAATGGAGAGGGGGGGGGGTTCGGCCGGGCGTTACGGTCTACGTACGGGGGGGATCGAGGTTTGCGTTACGTCACGATTTTAGAACTGTCAGGAATAGCAAAATGTCTGCATGTTCGAGTTTTTTAATTAAAAACTCATTGTTCAGAATAGATGAAGTGCAAGCTCTCATTATTTTGTGACATATAATGAAGATGAAAAACCGTCATATTGCCGGAAACTTGATACTTTAATGTAAGTATCAATATTCTAGAAAAAAACTTAACTTTATATCAAGAAAAACGGAACGAAAACTTTGATCGCGATTTTCTCGAAACTACTTTTTTCGACCTTGTCTCATTGAATACTCAAAAACTTATCAACCGATTTTCAATTTTTTTAAAAACATTTTTGTAATTGCAGTGACTAATGTTGTACGTAGCCGATTTTTTAAATTTTGATCAATACTATTTTTAAAGATTGCTTGAGTACAAAAAAGGGCCTTGAAGATAGAAAAAAATGTCCAAGCTGTCGGCATTTTGTAAAAAAAAAAAAAAAACAAAAATAAAAAAACGGCTACGCATAACGATAGCTACATTTGTATAGATGTCAATAAATTGTTGACTTTTTATTTACAGATAACCTTTCATAAAGATATCAATGGGACAGTGAAGAGAATTTTTTCGTCGCCAAATCAGGGTTAATTTTTTTTTAATTCATAAAAATTGATAAAAAAAACTAGATGAATAAATACTTCATAAAATGAGTATAAACCCGATCCTTTCATAATTAGTTATTTCTTTGAAAAAAAAACGCAATTATTGATGACGAAGCACTCGTTACGTAACGGAAAGGGGCGTTACGGTTCTGTTACGTATGGGGGGGGGGGGGGGGGGTAAAACATTGGGAAATTTAGCGTTATGTAATTTATGGACGCCCCCTTAGCGCGCTTAATATCTAAACACCGCTGCTCGAGCCGGAAACACCCGGTCAGGCCGGAAGTACCGCGAGGATGGGACGGGTTTCAGCTTTTAAAAGAAGGGTTTTTACGTAAAACCCTTCTCACCTGAACCCTTTCCTAACATTCCCTACCCGCACTTCGCTGATCTAACCGAACTTCCGTTGCGTCCAGAGTCGTCTTAAGGGGTTACCCCCACTTGCGATTTTGAAAAAATCGATTTTTTTGAAGTATAAGTATCTGAGAATATGTCCTGAAAATTTCAAGTCGATCCGAACAAAATTGACTGAGATATGAGCGTTGAAAGAGAAGAATCCGTGAATTGAAGAACTGAAATTGAAACTTTAAACGCGTTTTTCTCAAAATGGCATTTCTGAAGTCGGTGGCCAAGGTTACTCGAACACTAATGAACCGATCTTCTTGAAATTTAGCAGGCTTATTTAATACATAAAAATGTAGTCTTTAATCGTTCGATTTTTTTTTTCGAAAAAAAATGGCCGTTTTATAGCCAAAAAACGGCCGTTTTTTTTCGTTAAAATCGAACCATTAACTTTGACTGTTCGCCATTTTGTAAAAAATGAATATTTTTTAAAATCCTTCTATTAAAGACTAGTTTATACTTATATTTGACTAAGTCCATCCGCATTTTTTTCAGATGGTCCACTTCGCCGCAATGTTGGTTACCACAAACCGTGTATATAAAAACATTATTTCATTGACGGCCGTTTGCCACTAAACAATGTAATATTTTTCAATAAAAAAATTACTGAAAGTTCTTCAAGATGCGTTCTTTACGATGGTATATTGATCGATTAAAAAAGTTTTGTAGTTTTCTTTAAAAAAATTCATGAAAAAGGCCTTTTTTTGCGCTACAAGTGGGGGTAACGCGTTAAGCTACACTATACCGCATTTGCCAAGGGCACGGGGAAACTGTGGAAAACCCGTACCGGTATAGACGACCCTATATTCCGTTGATTGTCTGGGGCACAGACTCTAATTTAAATATCTACACGAAGGGATGAGAAGTATTCGTCTTCTGCTGGCTGGTTGGTGTCCCAACCGGTATACGGCTAAGCGGTCACCGCTCCGCGTATTGTCCACGCACAATGCTGCTTAACTCGAAGTACCACCAGAGCCAAACCCCGACCGCTCATCTGCCAGTGTCAGTGTCTCTGCGTTTATATTGTTATTATTGTTTTTACAATGGTGATATTTATTATTATACGGATTTTAAAGACATTTTTTTTCGATTATTTTCAAAAACAATTTTAAGTATCCAATTATTATTTCCTATATTTCAGAGAATTCATATTTGTTTTTATAATCTACTTACACGAATGTTATTTGCAATATTAAAAGTGTGTACATAAAAATATATAAATATTTAATAATTTTTTATATTATTTTTATGCATAATTTCAAAGATTTCATAATCCATATGTGCACACACACACACACACTGAGAGAAAAGTGCATGGTATTTACAACAAACGCGCATGGTAGAAGAGAGTATAGTCGAATCCCCTATAGTTTAACGTCAACGCAATCAAAATATGGTTAACACAACTATAGCGGAAAGTATAGGTAAACATGCGGCTTTGGTGGCATGTTTGACTATCTAGTATCTCCGAAATTACTATACACTATTGTAAAAGACTTTACAATATCGATATGGTTAATTCAGCTATATCACAAAATGGGCGCACAAATACTAATGCTGCACTGAGAGCAAAGTACATAGTATTTATAAAAGACGCCCACGCCAAAAGAGAGGATAGTAAAATCCTGTATAGTTTATTGGTAACGTAATCATAATTTCATTGACACAACTATGAGCGAAAAATATATCTAAACATGCAACTTTGGTGGCGTGCTCGACTATTATCCCGGAAAAAAACGACTAACTATTGTAAAAATATTAACTGAATTAACTATATATCGATCTTGTAAAGTCTTTCACAGTAGTTAATAGTTATGTCAGAGATACTAGATAAAAAAACACACTACCAAAACGGCATGATTAGATAGACACTTATAGTTGTGTTAACCATATTATGGCTGCGGTAGCAATAAGCTATATGAATTTTACTATGCCCACTTTTACCATGGGCGTTTTTTTTATATTATAAATACTATGGACATCTTTCTCAGTGCAATTTTGTACTATTTATATGGTTGACATTAACACTTGTTGAGTATAAACTGTTACAAGATCATACGAAAAGTGACTATACGAACAACATTATGGTAATCGTATAGTGAAGACGTAAATCATTTGTCAATAAAGTAGAGACAGCGGTGGCACGCTATGATCGATATAGATATATTAGCGCATTCATTTATCAGTTTTTAGAATCCGATATTTCGAAAACTATTGGGCCGCGCCAAAAATCTTTTTGAGCAGTGACATATATTATCAAAAAAGCAATCTGTGCAAAATTCCACCAATATCAGAGGTAGCAGCTATTCGGAAGTGCAGCTGGAATTACTTTTATCCGTTGTGCCAAATCTACGATCGAAATACCATAAGTACCCGGTAGCATAGTGGCACCGTGCCTGAGTATAGATACGTAGGTCGTATGTTCGAATCTCCATGTAGGTGAAATCATTTCTTCGATAGGAATCATTTCAGGAGGTCAGGGAATAACAAATCATGATAAACAATCATACAGGTAGTTACTCTCAATTGAAAATCTTTGAATTTATGAAATATTATATGCATTTAGTAGACATACCATTCAATATGGTAAAGACCACTATTGTTTGATAGTGTAAGGAGTCATCCATTTTATGAAAACCTACTATATTATATAGCATTGACAATCAACGTATACTTGAACGATTGTTGGTTGCGGTTAACATATATGTTAACTATGCTCATATATGAGCATAGTTAACACAAATGCTAAAATATCATAAGCAGTACTATATTTTCGGCAGTAACCATGACTATAAAATATTATTGTCCCCTCAGGGTAATATAAAATATGTTTGAAATATGGTTGAAGTTACTATACATTTCTCTCTGTGTATATATGCATATATAAAGCAAAGTCCTGATTGACTGACTCATCATCGCCCAGCCTCAACCGCTGAATGTAGAAGTGTGTAATTTGGAGATTTTATTATGTAGGCACCATTTAAAAAGGGATTTGTCGAGATTCAACCATTAAGGGTAGAAAAGTGGCAAAGTTTCTAAGAATACTTTGAAAAATCTGTTCAGATTTACTTGAAATTTGGTATTCGTGCGTCTCGACACAATTAATGAAACACGTCTCTCAGCGTTTTTAGAACGTCGACCCCTGAAGGCAGCAACGGGCGGTAAAGTTCGTATGAAAAATAAAAAAAACATCTGGTCAGAAGAATTACTTGAAACTTAGCATTAATGCTCTCCGACACAATTAATAACATACGTATTTTAGTGTTTTTAGAAATTGAATGCCTAAAGGACAGAAAGCGGCCAAGTTTGTACGGAAAATTAAAAAAGCGGTAAAATTTACTTAAAACTTTGTATAACTGCTCCTCGAAACAATTAATGACATTCCAGCGTTTTTGGCAATTCAATCCTTAAGGGAAAAAGGGGGTAGCTCAATAAAACATTTCAGGAGCAGATTTCATTAAGGAGCGTCCAACATAAGTCTACGCGAGCGAGGCCTCGAGCGGAAAGCTAGTTTGTTATAATATTTTATACATTTTATTTCCCATTTGCGTTTATATTCTATTCATGTGCATTTCGTTAGCAATATTAAAGCTTTAAGAAATGGTCGCCATATTGTTTACACACAGCCGCACACTCGAGGAATATCTCGCGGTATGGAATCGGGCGCGTAAGAAAATGCACGAGGATGCCCCTCACGGTGGATCTACTCAATCCTTCTTCGCGTTCTCCCTACGTGCAATCCACCAAGTATATAGTGGTGCACAGCGTGGCTACTATACGGACCAACAGCTCGGTACGAGAGAAAGACAGCGAGAGAGAGAAAGAGAGAGAGAGAGAGGGAGAGAGAGAACGGGTAGCGCGAAGCTGACGCCGAGCAAAAACGTTCGCCGCTGTCTGGTGCGCTTTTTGTGGACATCACAGTTTCCAACCACTCGGGTTCTCCCGATGTTCTCTGTAGTCCCCGCCAGCCGCAACTTTACTTTTTCTCTCTTGCTCCCCATATCGTTGTTCCATCATCTCCTATATGGGTGTGTGTGTGTGTGTGCACCGGTTTCTACCGATCTCTCGCGCGCCTTCGCGATTGCTATTATCCTCCTCAACATTTGCCCAATTCGTGATGCAGTTGTCCTCCGGAATATTTCCTCGCTTCTCTCTTTCTTTCTCTCTCTCTTGCCCTTTCCACGTGTTCATTGAACCGTGAACCCGATACGAGAATACCAGAGAGGTTTCCCCTCTCTCCACAGCCACCGATTCGATACACGATATTCGTGATTTAGCTTATAAGGATGCTTATCAATTTGTGCGCGGCATATATAGAATAATAGTGTAAGCGAGCACGACCTCCCGAAGTTGAACCACCCCACCCCCCCGCGAGTTAGGATGTACGGAGTTTCGACAAAATTACTAAAAATCTGACATGTCTGGCTGCATTGAGCTCGAAGAATTGTTACTTCGCATTCAAGGATGATTAGTACGAGTTAGTAAGGTTGCCGCTAACTTACGCCGGAAACACTTTCGAGTTCACGATCGTTTCATCACGCATCGCAATTCTCACTCGCCCTTCAATGTCGAGCCTAATGAGGGGCCTTCGCGTTACGTCTTATTGCCAGGGTCAGTGGTTTGCGGAAAAAAGCTGCGCAGGGCGCGCGCAGCGCCCTCTACAGGCGAAAGTTCGAATCTTTGGCGACATTGTGTGGGTTATTTACTCACTCGCGAAAAGTATTAAGCCGTCATTGCGAACAAGACACTTCGCGGATCAACAGTGACTCGTCCCCTATACGAGTAATAATTGTACATCTTCAACGCTGAGAGACTTTTTGCCGGCGATTGCGATTATTGATGGGCATCGGTCTGGCTCCTATTTTTGGCAATGATTTTAGTCGCGGTCAACGTTAAATGTGGAACAGTTGAATTCATATATGTAAATATGTATATTTTATGGTTAACATTTTCTTTTTCAACTGCCTTTCATAAGATTTATTTATTGTTTTAGAAAGAGTGAATTCATGTTTTAATTCAATTATGGATTCGCTATTTTGCATGTGTTCCATTTGTACGAGGTCCTTTCCTTTCACTTCAAAAGATAATTATTTATTGATCATTGTTGATGAAATTCTTTTTTCAAAATTTTATATATGGATTTTATGTATATACATACATATCACTGTGTGAGGGGGGGGGGGGGTGCGTGCATGTGCGTGTGTAGCGAATAATTAAAGATGAACACATACGCACGCGTTCACACACACACATATATACACATATCTTTATAGATTTTTCATCTCTTTTGAAATTTCATGGGTGGTTCAGTGATAAAATCTGTGATAGACTATTTATTCATTATTTCAAAAATTTGATTTCTTTCATTACATTTAACAGAACTATATATACACATATATATACTATGTATACTATGTGTGCGTGTGCGCGCGCGCGTGTGTGTATGTGTGTGGATTCCTTATTATATATATATATATATATATATAGGAAATAAATGGACACACAAATGGACGGAGAGCCATACACGTTTTCTAGATTTTTAATCTGTTTTAAAATATCATCGGTTGTTCAGCGGTAGAATGCTCGATTGTTTTATAATTATTCTTATATTACTTACCTACTTTTTTCAACAATATTATAATGTTTTATTCATCATTTATTCAAAATAAGAATTATGGGTAACCCGTGATGAAACAAAAATAACAAAAGGCTTCAAGGAGGCGACAAATAAACAATACGATGACGAAAAATAACGGACAAAATTAAAGGATGAGACGTCTCCTTTCATCGGACCGATTGTGCAAGGTCAATGGAGTCAATATACACTCGCCGGATCTCCGCGTCATCGGAGACACGATCTCACGAGACATTCGCGTCGTTCCGCTCTCTTCTTTTCACAATCACGCGCGTCGTCACGCTCCACGATTCTCGCTGTACAATATGACAATGGTTCGAGTAGAATACCCGGTGTTCTAAAGTTTCCGTTTGTTACTTAATGAAACAAAACACGTATTAAGTACTAAAACCCGGCGTTTCCCTTTTTGCGTTCGCGAATCGCAAAATTGAACGAAAGACCAACACGCACGCAGGGCACTCGAGTGTTGGAGTCCATATTCCATGGCGGGGAGAAGCGTTAGAAAAAGCGTTCGTCGGAAATGTAAGAAGTTCAGGTACAAAATTTCGCCACCCGAGTCGCTACGATAACGAGCGACCGAGCGATACAGTAGCAACCAGAGGAAGTGAGCGCGACACTATAGGATCAACCCCCGAAAAGGCTAAAAACTACCAAGCACCGATTCAAGGACTGGTGGATCAATCAAAATAATCCTGAACAACGTTGCTCGTGGCGTAATTGCTATAACACCGGAAATGGGAGCCCGAAGATCATAAGTATTTGAAAAGCGAAAAGAACAATTGGCAGATGTAAAGAATTAGCATCGAGATCGGTAGTTTTTTTATGATAAATCATATTGTATTACACGTATGCCGATAATGAAAGACACAAGAAAAAAAAGGCATACAAACATTAGATACAGATTGTTCGAAGTCTCGACGAAAAATATTGACCTTTTATTTTTATAAGCTCTTAACATATTATACCCCTATCCATATTTGGTAATTTCGATAAATATCGAGAACAAATGAAGGTTATGTTCCTGTCGCAACATACGCGTGTACATTATATCAAGTGGAACACGTATCTCACAATTTTGCGGGTGGCTCGAAGCACGGAGTTGGGACTTCCGTACTCTACCACCATACCGATGAAGTTCGGAAACTCCGAGTTTCGCCGTAACGCGGCGCTAGGCATGTGTGGGAAAAGAAGAGTGAAAAGCAAGCAGCGAGTAACAATTAATCGCGTGGAGACGTCGCGAAGTGTGCTTGTACGAGAATCTTCGTGTTCGAGCGGATGCAACGCATTACAAGTGCGTTAGCACTCCCCACTACCCCCCCCCCCCCGCCGCGTCAAGTGTCGCGTATCGTCTCCCGCGGCAGAATCGCCCGAGAAACGAGGGATGGAGGGACCGAACGAGAGGAATGTCTAATAAATTAATAAATAAATTAAATGAAATGAATAAAATAAACAAACCCAAACAAAAATTATATGAAAAATAACGAAAAAATCGGGTTTATCTTGAGATTTGGAGACGCGTCCCGGGACTGTGCAATACGCCCTCTCGATCATCGTAGCCGAGAGGGCGTCGCGTTATCCCGCGACACCCGTTATAGGATCTAAAGGCCGCGCGCGCGGCTTTCTCGCCGCGTTCTCCTCCGGATCTCTCGCGCGCCCGGAGCCAAGGGTTTTTGCGAATTGTCGGGCTGCTCCGAGGAGTGAACGAGCTCGGTGGCGAGAGGACGAGAGCGAGAGAGAGAGAGAGGGAGAGAGAGAGAGAGGGAGAGAGGGAGAGAGAGAGAGAGAGGGAGAGAGAGAGAGAGGGAGAGAGAGAGAGAGAGAGAGAGAGAGGGAGAGAGAGAGAGAGAGAGGGAGAGAGAGACTAAGCGCACAGAGGAACAGGCAAGGGTCGAAGCTTGAAACCCCCGTTTTTCTTATTCTCCCTCTCTCTCTTGGGTGCTTTGCGCCGGGCGAACAAACCCGCACAGCCCTTGGCTCGGCTCATCGGTTCTCGAGCATTGCCGCTCGTGAAACTTTGTTTAACTAAGGCCGGCAAGAAATGAACCTATTTATCTTCAATCACTCTCTCTCTCTCTCTCTCTCGCCCCCCCCCCCTTCTGTTCTGTTTCGCTCGTTCTTGTCACGGCCGAACGTTTGTTCGCGCGCGCACACACACACACACACACACACACACACACAGGGTGATTCACAATTATTAGGTTTTCCTTGGAGCGTACAACATTATATAAATTATTATATAATATCCGGACCAAATTATTATATAAATTATAGACAAAAATTAGCCAAGACATTCGCGTGCAGAGTTCAAGGAGTAAACAATAACACAGGGGTGGCTCGGGCGCGGGCGTGCGAGCCGGATCGAGCGCGAGTTCAAATCGACCTGCGGACGAGTGCATTTTTTTCTCAACTTTTTTTCGCTTGAAAATAACGAACACGGAGACTCACTTTGCAAATCGATAATTCGATTCGATAAATTTCGTTTATTATGGAATACTTAAAGATGAAAAAAATGGCGCGTGAACAACTACTCTGCCATTATCTACTCGATGTCGGATTTTCGATGCGAATATCTCGGCCAATTTTTCTTGCACGGCATTTAAAAAAAACGTTTTTGCTCATAAGAACTTGCTATATGCTTATCCATGAAATCATAGCACTTGTGAATAACCCTGTGTGTGTGTGTAATAGCATCCTATTGTCTTTTTCTTCTTTCAATCTGTACGTTACATATTTCGAGATTCCTCGTGGCGCAACGAACTCTGTTCCCGCATCTTGCGCGCGACAATGTACGAGCACACGCTACGTGTACGCCGTGCGAATTAGAAAATTGGGGAAGGGGGAGAGGAAGACGAGTGAGGAGGCGCGAAAATTGTTTGCGATCCAGATTCGCCCGGACGCTCGCGGTTCTCGCCGTTGCCGCCGCGCCGTAGTGCGGTGGTGGCGATGAGAGCGAGCAGCGCGCGCGCGCGGTCATGTGCGGGTCTTATTTTCCTTGGCGCGCGCATCATTCGCGAGGAATCTTCTCGGTCGCGGCCCACTCTCGATCGTGACAGCTCTTGTCGGACGTTTTGTTTTCTCTCTCTCTCTCTCTCTCTCTCTCTCTCTCTCTCTCCCTCTCTATCTCTCTCTCTCATACACACACAACTCATTCGGGCGGACAAATCACCTCGTTATCGTGCCCTGACAATAATCGTCCGAGCATATCTCGCGGTCGCTGACCAACTGATGTACATTGCGAAAGTATTTTTCGGCCCTCGTAATTCTCATCGGACCCGTGGGCCACGAGCGACGAAAGATGGCGCTGTTCGCGCTTTTCTCGTCTTTTTCTTCGTACGAGAATTTGACACAGAGCTGAGGGATTTTTCGGGAAAAATGCGCCGGAGAAAGCTAGTTTCGTTAGAAACCACCGCCGCCCTTTCCTTACGCTCTCTTTACCCACGTGCATTGCATGTGCGTGTCAAAGCCGAGAACTTTGGGAACAGCGTTCGGGGCGCGATTTTGTCGACTCGTATTTCATCTTCCGCGACCCGGACAACTCTATCGTCACGTTTGCTGCGTCACACCCGGTATATGAACCCTAGAGAGAGAAGGGCGAGCAAGAATAAAGATGGAGCGAGACCGTCGACTAATGATCCCAGTGCTTGTGCGGTTTTTGCCGACATTCTACAGCATTCCCATTCAACTGGATTTTCTCTCTCTGTTTCGCGTTGATGTGCCCCTGCGTTATTTGCTCGCTCCTCGCGGTACATGCACGGCGAATCGTCCATTCCTTAGAGCAACGATATCTCTAACACTTGGTCTTTAGATTTAACAACAATGGCGGAGTTGTTCGGGTGAGGGAAAATGTTGGAAATTGGGCCTTGCTCGGTTTTCATGGTACCGAGGTGCGCCACTTTTCGTCCTCCAACGGAATGGAAACGAAGGACGACAGCCAGATTGCGCCGTGTATTTCTCTTTTATCGATCGACGATGCAACTTACCAACGGAGCCAATTTTCTGTGATCTTTTCTTTTAGATTGGAGCGCGACGCCATTTTGGAAAATTTATCGTAAGCTGTTATGGAGGTTAGAATACGGAAGTCCAACCTCCGAGGCAAGGAGACTAAAGAGAAAGAGTCGACACTCCCTACTCAAACAATTCTTTCATTCGGTCGCAGAGGTGTAGTGCTGAGTCCCGCCGCAGGCGTCGCTAGTGTTCTCGGGAACTGATAATATATAGTAATACGAAACTGCATAAGGTGAAGCTGACCGTGTGATGGCGGCAAAATTGTTGCGCCTGTCAAACACAAATATATCTGTCGTGTACACCAGCACAGCAGCTATATAAAACCTTCGCGAGCAAATTCTTTTTCAGCGAATTTAATTATTTATTTGCGACGGCAACGGCAAAGAAGGAGAAGGGAGTATTTCAAAATTTACTATTAAATGACTCGGGTTGTACTTATTATATAATTATTATATCTGATGTGCTTATTATATAATAAGCCCATGTGAATAAAACAACACGAGTTGTTTCATTTATATGTGCTTTATTAATATTATTTATATTTTATTTATTATATATATGTACACCATATTATTATATATTATAGTGGAAGGAATCCCCGCGTGGGTGTATTTTCGTTCGGGTGTGCGAGAGACAACGCACCATGACCGTTCCAAGTGAGTACGAGAGAGAAACACGATCATCCCAGTTTTGTGATTGGCCGTTGAGGCGGAGCTCGGACCTTATGCAGTTTGTATTATTATATATTATCGTTTCCCAAGAACACTAACGACGCCTACGGGGGAACTGAGCACTACACCTCTGCAACTGCTTGAAAGAACTTCGTACATACAGGCTAGGGTAGGGAGTTTGGACTCCTTTACTCTAGTCTCCTTGCCATGGAGACTAGATACAGGAGGCCACACTCGGCCTTTCAACTCGTCCCCAAAGCGGTATCAAGATAGATGGCGCTGGGGTGCTACGGACCACATGTATAGATATACGCAATCATGGGCCCGATCAGGGAGGCTAGCCCCCGTGATATTACTATACATATCGCTCAGGGCACCCCAGCGGCATCTATGCTGGAGCCATTTTGGGGACGCTTTTTTCGGCGGCTTTGCACGGAAGTTTGGTCTCCTGGTATCTAATTTCCATACTTCTTGCTACGAGGTTTGAAGCATCCGCAAAATTGGGAAGAATAAGTGCTTCAGGGGCGCTCGAGTAGATCGCGTCCAACGTGATGTATATATGCGTTTTGACAGGAACATAACCTTAATTCGTTACCCATATTAATCGCAAGTATATATTTATTCTGTATAATTGCCATTGATATTAGTTGACTTTTTCTTGGTTCATATTCTGCGTCTGAGTGTTATGCGAAGAAAAATCTTTGTTAGGATTTTTCGGAATTAATCTTGCCGATGCTAAGTGTCACGCCGTTTGACAACATCCGCTGCAACCTGTCTAGAAGACCGTGCCATACCTCCGCCATTTTAAAAGATTAATAACTTTTTTAAATGGCATGGAAAAGCCAAAAATAGTAGTAAAATACACCGTGATTCTAAAAAATGGTGAAGAAATCTTTCTTTAAAAAAAAAATCATTACAATCAATTGTTTTTCCCTCACCTAAAGGTATCTCCCCCCTTAATACGCGTTTTGTTCCGTTAGGTTAAAAACGAAAATTTTAGACCGCCGGGTATTCTACTCTAGCTGGAAGGCCCGAAAACGTCATTTTCATAATTTATTATTATTATCATCGATATTGTATTTCTACCGTTTGCCCCGTGGACTTTGGAGTTCTCTAACCCCTACGGTCGCAGCGTTTCTTGTTCCGGTGGTTCGATCGCTCCGATCGATATACAACCTCCAATTGTTTTTCGTCATATACGTATATCGTTGCAAATCCTACCGGTAGAGCGTTCGTCCCTCCGGATTCTTCGCGCTTGAGATATAGAGCCGACGACTGTAGCGCGCTCGCTCGCTCGCTCGCAATCTAAATGGAGGGGGTGGCAAAAAGCTCGCCGGCTCCTGGGACAACGGCTGGCATCATTAGTACCGCTGCTGCCTCGCTCGCTCCGAAGTAGCACTTTTTCGTCGTACGCGAGCGCGCGCACACAAACACACCCGCGCGGCCCCGGCTACCCGTGCGTGCACGCCCAACCACCGCATCGTCAACCTTCTTGTGTCACGAGGAAGCGCGCTCGCCGCTTCTCGCAACCGCACCGATATTTCGCTCCCTCGCTGCGTACTCGCGACACGTCGCGCAGTTCGCTTTTATGTTTCTACGCCTCGTCGCGCCCTTTCGTGCCGATCGCTTATTCTCGTACGTCGCTTTTCATCGCATGTCTCTCATCGCGGATCGCTCGTCTTGCGGTGTTTGAGGATCGAGCGGTTTGCAACTCAATCTGCGACTTTTCTAGACCTTTGCCTCGCTCCCTCTTTCTTTCTTTTTCTCTCTCTTTCTTTCTCTCTCTCGTTCTCTCTCTCTCTCTCTCTCTCTCGCGCGCGCGCGCGCGCTCTCTCTCGCCCCACTCTTTCTTGCCGTACAGAGGGCGACGTTATCGATACGGAATCGCCCGCTCGATACATCTGTATCCAAATAAGGCACGCAATTTTTAGAACGCAGCATGAGCTTGGAATATCCACATTACGATTTTTTTGCACACTTTCATAGCTCCAACTTAACTTTAATTTGCAACCTATATTTTGTAAAAATTCAAAGAAATCGGGAGGTCCGCAAAGATTTTTGCGAAGCGTTAGATCGCTCTCAGCATTACGGCGAACCGTCGCGCTGCGATTTACCCTCTTTGCTTCGTCCTTCTCGTAAACTATTCCACGAAACGGCATAAGTCGTATCTCAAAATCTATGCATCCGATTCACTTCAAACTCGGACGGAGCATAGTCCAGAACATTTCCTACCGCACGACCGGACCATTTTTCACATTTTTATCCATTTGTTAATAACAAATGATGAAAGTTGTTTTTTTCTGGTGTATTTTTTTCCACTACAACTTGGCCTTTTCGTAATTTTCGAAATAACCAGGTGTAGAAGTATGAGACCGGATTTTTTTTGCAAAAATTACACGTCTCTTGTTTGAAAATGATAAAAACGAATGAAGACGGCTCTCTGCGTCACATTCAATTGATCCGTGAGTTCTTGTTGACTTCGAGTATCATCTTCATCCAATAAGGCTTGCAATTCGTTGTCTGCTAACTTTTTCGATGGTTTCCCATGCTCTTCGTTTCTCGCGTCAAAATCACCACGTTTGAATTTTTTGAACCACTCGAAACACTGTGTTTTACCAAGAGCATGTTCACCGTAAGCTTCGCCAAGCATTCGATGCGATTCTGCAGCAGTTTTCTTCAAATGATAACAGAAAGCCAATGCTGTCCGCAAATCGGTGTAGAAAATTGGGTTGTTGTGTTTTGAAAATCTTCGTCAGCTGGTAGAGGGAGATGATGGCGCTGCAGAAGCGGTCTTACGGTCCCTAAACTGATGGCTAGCACCATCTACAGGGAAATTCCGGTTTCATACTTCTACACCTGGTAAAAGCAAGTATCCGGCCGTACGAAAGCTTGATTATTACATTAGAAGTACGTTTTTTGTTTGCGTTTGTTTCGAACGAGCCTATAGTTGCCCCAAGCGTCTACACCGCTTGACCATGCAGCAACAGCGACACTTTCTGTGAGTAATAACTCCATTGTTTATTAATAATTTTCAATTAAAAAAAACGCCTAACCTTGGCTGGACTATGTATCAATCGTGTGTGAAATACCGACATCGTCGTCGTAATACTCTAGTCAAAAAAAAATTGATCTTATTGAGGCTTATGCAGGTCCTAATCTTTCCCTGTGCGCACACACACACAGACACACACACACACACACACACACACACACACACACACACACACACACACACACACACACACACACACACACACACACACACACACACACACACACACACACCACGAATCTCGTTTTGCGAGTCACGCATTAGCCTTGGAATAATTACTACGAAAGAGAAGCTGTGTTCAATAATTACATATCGTCGGGAGAACGTTTAACGGGCCACGTTAGGTGGCTTTATGTATATACATGTTCTCATAACGATTTTCACTTCACAGTAAAACGATTGCCATCATATGTCACATAACGCGAATACGTACGCAAGAACGTGATTTCAATATACCGCGTGTTTAGCATTCGCATATGTAATTTGACTTTTTTTCCTTCACATTTCCTTTCGGCCGGCTGACTTGGAAAAAGGAAGAAAAATTACACACACGTACGCACACGTGTGCGTGAGTGGGTTTGAAACTAAAACGCCACATGTGTTTCTCTTCCGCTCGCGGGTAATATGATCTCTGAAAAAGATTTGAGATTTCGAAAGTGGCCGTCGTCTGGGAGGGTAAAAATCTCGGCGGCCCTTCGACCTCCCCCTCTCTCTCTCCCTCTCTTTCTTTCTCTGTTTCTTTCTTTCTTTCTTTCTTCCTTTCACTGGTCTTCGTTGCTGCTGCCCAGCGTGTGTGTACGTGAATACCGTGTATATTGCGGACGCTCGTTTCCTCCATTAATGATCTCCCCAATGATATCGCTCGAAGTCTGATGACTATAATTTTTGCTCTTTTTCTTCGGGGCAATGCTGCGCGCGGGTGCACAGCGGAGAACCTGGCACTCGATGGAATAATGATGAAAGTGAAATAAGAAGAAAAAGTAGATGAAAAAAAAAACAAAAAAGGCAACAAGAGAAAAGGGAAACGAAAGCCTTTGGTTCTTACGGACACGAGTGTCTATAACAGTAGTGCGTGAGAGCATACGAAGAGTGGAGGAGGGAGATGGAGAGAGAGGCTATTAATCATCGGAAAAGGGAGAATATCTGCGGACCTACAGTTCCTCCCCCTTCCTGTATATAGGAAGTGTATCCGCGTACATGTACATCTTATTTATATGATCTCCAAGTAACAGTCGAATCCTGATTTTCCGGACTAATCGAGACCAAGGGCAGTCCGGATAATCGGAAATCTAGATAATACCTTTTATGGTACAATAAATGTACTTTAAGAGATTAGGCTACTGTGAAAATTTAAAGGGTCTGCTCACTTCAGACGCTTAAAAAAGCCTATGTTCATGAATGTTTTTAATGGGTTTATATTATAGATATTGATATAAAAGTTGTACAAGTTGTACAAAAATAAATACACTTTCGAAATACATTAAGGGGTAAGGCCACTGTAAATTTTTTGAAAAATCGATTTTTTTTTATTGGCTTAAAAAATAGTTTAAACCCTCTAGAATAAGAAAAAAAAGGTCCTGTGCGAAAAAAAATTTGTTGTCCTTAGGAAATGAAGGTCGCCGCCAAGCGTGTCAAAACTTGCTCCGAAACGACTGCAATTATATCGGAGATGGCGATTCCAAAACTTTCAAAGGCATCGTGGATTCGAAGCCTTATGAAAATGCTGATGTTAAAAAAAAAGAGTGCATAGATCACGTGCAAAAAAGAATGGGCACTCGATTGAGAAACTTAAAAAAAGGAACAAAAGGTCTCGGGGGAAGAGGAAAACTCACTGCCAAATTGATTGACGAACTAAGCATTTATTACGGCTTAGCAATCCGTCGAAATTCCGATTCCATCAAAAATATGAAAAATGAGATCTGGGCAACCCTTTTTCACAAAATGTCAACGGATGAAAAGCCTCAGCACGAAAAATGTTCGGAGAATTGGTGCAGTTGGAAGAAAGCGAAAGCAGAAAATGCCTTGGATGCGTATCATCACAATCAGCCAATGAGTGAGGAGGTTTATCAAGCCATCAAACCCATCTACATGGAATTAAGCCGGGACGAGTTGCTGGAGCGTTGCTTGGGGGCCTATACTCAAAACAATAACAAAAGTTTCAACGCTACCGTTTGGAGTTTGGCCCCCAAATCATCCTCAAGCGGAAAAACTGTACTAGATATTGCGACGGATATCGCTGTTTGCATATTCAATGGCGGCCTTACCAACGTCTTGCAAATATTCAAGATGTTGGAGGTGGAAATTGGTGTACAGTTATATAATTTCTGCATCGAAGCCGACGCCAAACGCATCACGCACGCGGAGACATCTCTGAGCGACGCGGCCAAAAGTGCGCGCGCTCCAAAAATCAACCAGGAAAGACGAAGAAGACGAAAATTTGGCTATCGAAGGACAAATGTATGGTGCTGGGATTGCAGACTAACGGTAAACATTTTTTTTAACTTCTTTTTTTAATTTTTTCCAATAAAAAACTATTCGCAAAACTTTAAACGCGTTTTTCTCGAAACATGGTTTTTCAAAATGGCACGCAGCATAACTCGAACAATTTTCATTTTTTTTACTTGAAATTTTAACCAGATGTGAACATTTACATTATCTTGAGAATGTCGATCGGAATTTTCAACAACTTTATTTATTGATTTTTTATTAACAAAAAACTTGCCGTTTTTTTCGTCAAAAATCAATTTTTTTTTCAAACGCACGCCAAATCCACAAAAATTGATACTTTTTAAAATCCGATCGACATTCTCTAGCTATAGCCCTCTAGATTAATGGTTTTTTTTTTTTGTTCTAGATTCAAAAGTGCACCAGTGGTGCTGCGTGCCGCGGAGCCCTGGAAGCAAAACATGTCCCGGGAAGATAGCTGTGGAACCGCCATTTTGTTTTTTTTTTACTGTAAAAAAATTTTATAATAAAGTTTAATGTATGCCCGATAAAACCATTAAAAGTTTTTTTTTCAAATACCTTCAATTTCGGGAGCAAAAAATTAGTGAAAAAACCTTTTTTTTTGGGCCGTTACAGTGGCCTTACTCGTTAAAAACATTTTTCTATGTATTTATGCAACCCAAACATACTTTAGACGCGTTTTTATTGAAACAACGTTTCTCGACGGCTCGCTGATAAAATCTTCGAAACTACTGAACCCCGATCCTTATGGAATGCTGACCACATATTCTTTACAACTGTAGCTGTAGTGCACATCTAGGATTTTTGTATATTTTAATATTTACTTCTTTTTTGCCCAAAACGGTGAAAAGGCACGTTTTTTTTCTTCGTTTTTTTTCGAAAAATGTCATCTTTCTCATTTTTGCATATATCAAAAATCGTATGATATGCGCTATAGCCATTAATATACTGAATCTCGTTGACACAACTGTAAGCGAAAAATATATCTAAACATGCAACTTTGGTGGCGTGCTTGACTATTATCCCGGAAAAAACGACTAACTATTGTAAAAATATTAACTGAATTAACTATATCGATATTGTAAAGTCTTTCACAGTAGTTAATAGTTATTTCAGGGATACTATATAAAAAACACACTACCAAAACGGCACACGGAAAAAAATTATTCGTCTAAATTAATAGTTGGTGTTTATAAATTACTGAGGGAAAGATGAACATAATGCAGTTTCACACTGTAAACCAATCATGTTACAGAACTTTTAGGAAAAAATAATGGATCATACGTGCTTTTTTACTATTCGAACCGATGGAAATGCAGATTTAAACTGTAAAAAAATCATATGATCACCGCGATAAAGTAAACTGTCGAATTTACAAAATCAATATAAAATATTCGCGGTACTCAATGCGTAAAATATAGGGAGCACCTTAAAAAAAAAGTGAGATCAGACTGGTAATCAGTGATTTGAACCATAAAATTCTTCAACAAGCAAATGTTAAAAATGAGTTTAAATTCTATTGTAATTTGGTATCGTCTTCTGAAAAATGTGGTGTGAGTTTAAATTAAAAACTGCAGTGTACGCCTTGCAAATTGTATGGTAGCTCGGTATTATTTAATACGTACAGATCTAATTTTTACAGAGAAAATTGTCATTTTTTGACAAATCGGGCAAAGCATATTTTGATAACGGGTTGTTGAATACTAATACGGATATTTGAATTTATCAGTGTGATTACATGAAAAAGTTTCAAAGCGCTCAGTAGAAGTTACAGCCGACATTGCGCGGTACACCGCGTGTACCTCGAATTTTTACAATGTACACTGTAGACGCGTGGACGCGTTAGCCACCACGAACGTTCAGGTTGTCTACATAAGCGCTGCACGACTCGCAGTGTGTACCCTACATTTTTACAATGTGTTTTGCGCCTAAATCAACAAAGAAAAATTCTATCGCGTGGTCGCCCTCAGTCTTGATATTTACTCAGTGCTCTTTTGGATCTCGTGGCGTCAAGTTCTGCGCAGTGTCTTCGAGAAACGACAATTATTTATAATCAATGTGAACACGAACACCCACACAGTGAACAAGGACAAACTGTTAGTGAAGAAAAAGTGCCGTGAAAGATTTGTTGCTGTTGAAAAGAGGACGAAAAAACGAAGTGGGTATTGTATTTGTACTTTTCCATCTCGCTTTCAAGTATACATTTTGTCTTGTGCGACTTTTGTCTTTTATATAATGCCCGTACACGTTGATTTATTGGAACTTTGCGATTAGCTTAACACGCTTGTTTATTTATTTGATAACGATCTGAGAGCGGGACAAAAGGCGAGGAACGAATAATAGGATACTAGACAAAGCGCATGGGGATTTCCCACCCCCCCCCCCTCATTCTATTTCACAGTGTAAAAAATTGTCAATGAAGTGGTTCATTTTATAACAGTTTTAAATGTAAAAATTCGTGAGTCCGCTCGTTTACTTTTAACAGTTTCACATAGTAAAAATTCGCGAGTCGGTCCATCTACTGTTTACAGTTTCACATTGTAAAAATTCGTGAGTCGGTTCATCTACTGTTCACAGTTTCACACTGCGAAAATTTATCGATCCCTAAGGATAAACTCAATAGTCCTACAGTTCTTTGTGTGAAACGTGGCGTGCACTTCTTAGAGTTTTACGTAGCAAATATCGAAGTTTTTGTACCGAGAGGCGCTATTGATGTGAGACGCAGTACATTTTGATGGGATTTCCATAAAAATTTACAGGATTTTTTTTCCGTGCATGATTAGATAGACGCTTATAGTTGTGTTAACGGAGACTTTGTCCTTGATTGAGCAGCGGGAGATGTTAGCGGCTCAACATGAGCAGCTAGAAGAAGAGGAGGGATGCCTCTATGGACCAGGCATTGCCGATTAGCGGTAACTATAAACACATTTGTGTAAACACCTTACAAAACTTTAAACGCGTTTTTCTCGAGAACACGTTTAAAAAAATGGCTGACATTCTCCTGACCGCTGTAATTAGCATATCGACCTGAAATTTGGAGAGCATACTCAGAAAATATGCCTTCACGGAATGACGGATCGTTTATTCGATAGATACATTTTTGCATTTATTATTTATCTTTTTATGCGAAAAAAAACGCGAAAATTCGTTTTTTTTGTATAGCCGCCATTTTCCGAAATGTGTACTAAATGAAAAACCCATCCGTCATTCCATGACCAAAGGGTCATTGATTGATAATATGCTTTGAATTTGTGTTTCAGATCAACAAAGAGGGGGCAGTGATGTCAGCCGTTTACCTTCCGCGATTTGAGGACCTGTTTTCGCGGAGCTGCAACGGCCGCCATTTTGGTTTTTTTTTAAAAAAAAAAATTTTTAACGGTCTGTATATCATGAATAAAAGCAAGAAAAAAACCGCACTCAAAGAGCTTTACTCGTTTCCTTTAAAAAAAATAAAATGTAAACACCTGAAATATGGCACTCCAAGGACAAAGTCTCCCTTAACCATATTATGATTGCGGTACCAATAAGCTATATGAATTTTACTATGCCCACTTTCACCATGGGCGTTTTTTTTATATTATAAATACTATGGACATTTTTCTCAGTGCAAGTTTGTACTATTTATATGGTTGACATTAACACTTGTTGAGTATAAACTGTTACAAGATCATACGAAAAGTGACTATACGAACGACATTATGGTAATCGTATAGTGAAGACGTAAATCATTAGTCAATAAAGTAGAGACAGCGGTAGCACGCTATGATCGATATAGATATATTAGCGCATTCATTTATCAGTTTTTAGAATCCGATATTTCGAAAACTATTGGGCCGCGCCAAAAATCCATTTAAGCAGTGACATATATTAACAAAAAAGCAATCTGTGCCAAATTCCACCAATATCAGAGGTAGCAGCTATTCGGAAATGCAGCTGGAATTACTTTTATCCGTTATGCCAAATCTACGATCGAAATACCATAGGTACCCGGTAGCATAGTGGCACCGTGCCTGAATATAGATACGTAGGTCGTATGTTCGAATCTCCATGTAGGTGAAATAATTTCTTCGATAGGAATCATTTCGGGAGGTCAGGGAATAACAAACCCAAACAAACAATCATACAGGTAGTTACTCTCAATTGAAAATCTTTGAATTTTTGAACTTATGAAATATCATATACATTTAGTAGACATACCATCCAATATGGTAAAAACCACTGTTGTTTGATGGTGTAAGGAATCATCTATTTCATGAAAACCTACTATATTATATAGCATTGACAAACAACGTGTGCTTGAAAGATTGTTGGTTGCGGTTAACATATGATCATAGTTAACACAACTGCTAAAATATCATAAGCAGTACTATATTTTCGGCAGTAACCATGACTATACAATATTATTGTCCCCTCAGGGTAATATAAAATATGGTTAAGGTTACTATACATTTCTCTCTGTGTAGGGTTTTTTCAATTCGCGCGGGTAGATGGTGTCGGCCTGTGGCGGCCATGTTGTTTTTGTGGCGTCTGTCTAATATGTTGTTTATTATTCAGTCACTGATGCCAAATCACCATAGCAAGTTACACGATTGAACAGCACGTCCGAATGATAAAACTTTATTATCAAAATGAGTGTTCGTTAGTGCAAACGTTGCGCGCGTTGCGCCCAATTTACGG
>OX632358.1:25428925-25598877 GCA_951751655.1 Ophion costatus
AAAGAAGGAGAAACTATTTGAAAAGGTGCAAAAAGAAGTTGACCGCAGTGAGAATTTGTTTCGAGAGCTTATAGATTGGTTCACGTTTCCCGCGCTTTTTCCCTTATTCGCGGCGCTGCTATTCCTCCGGCCGGAATAGTCCGCCGACGAGAATCCGAACGACAGAAACCGCGGGAAAAAGATTTGCGTAACGTCGAGACGATACATTTTTATGCGCGATACGTTTATCGCTCTCTATGAGGTCTACCCTTCCCCGTGATAAAGAGCGAGAGAGAGAGAGAGAGAGAGAGAGCCAGAGGTGTCGATTTGGCAAAGTAACCTCGCCGCCCGTGAACCAAGTCAGTTGCTATCACTTCGCTCATCCCGGAGACGCGCGAGACAAGAAAAGTTACCGCACGCGAAAGAACGTGGTTTCAGCAATTCACACATATCTATGCCTATACGTATATATATATAATGCGCGCGTGTGTGTGTTTGTGTATAATTTACGAAAAACAAGATACACAAGAGAAAGAGAAAGAGTGAGTGCAGAAGGGCCCGCGGTGTGTGACCTCGCGAGTCTGTATACACACACCATATACCTATACCTAAATACGTTATACCATCGAGCATATACAGTTCAACACAGTACGGCTGGTCCACGGCGGCGCCCCCTGTTCCATCCGTTAGTTTTTTCAACGTCTGCTCCACGAGCGCCTCACCGACTCACTCTCTCTCGCTCTATAACTCCCGCGGCTCTCGAAACGATATCCATAGCGGTATACAACGAGAGAGAGAGAGAGAGAGAGAGAGAGAGAGAAGGGGGGGCGACGTCTTGTGGCGAAGGGGGCGGAAGGGGCAGGACATCATCAGCCAAAGCAAAACTGTGTGTAAAACCCGTTGCGGCCAAGCTTTTGCTTCTACTACTATGTTTATTATTGTATATTACTGTACATGCGATGGCAGGTGATGTTTCCTCGCGTTTCTTCCTCATCGACATTTGTGTGTGTGTGTGTGTGTGTGTGTGTGTGTGTGTGTGTCACGTCAGTAGTCAGTGGAAAAGTAAAAATATAAAAATAATTTGTAATTCCTCAGAATATAATGTATATAGAATATAGAATATATATATATGCATGTATACAATCCTCTCGTACGTGTTTGACAATCATAAAGGCGTAACCCGCAAGAATGGCTACAATTTCTCTATCCACGTATCGGAAATAAACTTATTAAGGATGTTGAGTCCCTATGAAGCATGTTAATGTTAATTGTTCAATAAATAGCTTCTTAATCGCCATGAAAATTTTACACGACCTCCTGAATACTTCATGTAAAAACATACCAAAATTTTCAAAATTCTGTCATCATTATTTCAACCTCCTTAAGGGTTGATATAAAAAATGATAAGAAAATTCTGAAAATTTGGTATGTTTTTGTATGAAGTATTTAAGAGGTCGTGTTAAAATTTCACGGCGATTAGGAAGCTCGTTATTAAAAAATTAACATTTTGTTAAGAATAATTTTTAAAAGAAATTTAAAAAAAATGTTCAATAAACTTCGTTTTGTTTCCGTTGCTTTCAGTATATTGTAGATATCACAGAATTGAAAGGCAAAAAAAAACTTATTGCAAAGGTACATCAGTTTCCATAAAACAACATTTAATTTGTAAATGTTAATTGTTCAATAACGAGCTTCCTAATTGTCGTGAAATTTTTACACGACCGCTGAAATACTTCATACAAAATCATACCAAATTGTCAGAATTTTGTCATCATTTGCGATTTGGGGCTCAACATCCTTAAAGGCTGACGCCTGTTGAAATGTTCGATAATGGCGATTTTTGGTTTTTGACGGATTGTCAAAAAATAACATTTCAAAAACATCTCCGACAATGTTAAGCCGATTCGTTCAAAATTGAGGGAGTTATGCGCGTTTACAGATATGTTTCGTGAAGCGCCGAACTTTAAACGCGTAATTTTTCAAAATTACTTTTTCCAAATCGGTAACCGCGATATCTCGAAAATTACGGCACCGATCAACTCCAATTTTTACAAACCTCATTTACATATCACAATACAGTGCTTGATCGAAGGAATTATTTTTTATCTACGAAAATGGAGCGTTTTTTCCACCGAAAGATTTTTTTGTCTTTTTTTCGTTTCGAAGCATACGTTCGTTCAAAAATATTAAAGAAGTTATCGATTATCAATTTCAACGTTTTTTTTCTTCTGGAGTGAAGTTTATTAAAAAAAAGATTGCATTTTTAAATTTTTTTTTCTAAAAATTCTCCAAGACAAAGTGACCGCTATTTTATAGGTTTCTCTAAAAGAGAGTTCTATGATTTTTAAGACTGGTCTCATCGTGGCCCCCTTTTTTCTTCTACTTTTTCGAATTAATCCTATATTTTTTAGACGATTTTTATCGTTTTACTGTCCGATAATGGTATTAATGATTTTGTAATTTCCAATTCTGCTTCGACAGGCCTGAAACGGTTTATTTTTAATGCGTGCTGAATTGAATGAAAAAAAAACTTTTTATTCGAAATCACTTTTTCTTCATTTTAAATTCAGTACAAATGAAGAATAAACCGTTTCAGGCCTGCCGAAGCCGAATTGAAAAAGACGAAATCATTAATAGCATTGTAGGACATTAAAATGATAAAAATCGTTTAAAAAAAATATGATTAAAAAAAAATAGAAGGAACAATGGGCCCGCGAGTCTTAAAAATCATAGAATCGGTCACTCTATTTCAGAGAATTTTTTTCTAAAAACGAAAAAAGGCAATCATCTTTAAAACAAAATAGTTTTCATTGATATTGATGATTGATCATTTTTTTTCATATTTTTTAACGAAAATATGCTTGAAAAAAAAGTTATATATACTGATAAAAAGAAATCGCTCAATGTACAAAATGCATTTTGTTGTCTCGAAATTTTGTTGTTTTAACAGTTGCTCAGATATGCTAAATAAGCTACAGTTCACACCACTATACTGTTTTACCACCAATTATACTGTTTTGTTATGCCAATCAAAAATCGAGTTGAACGTATTTAAATATACATTTTGTTAAACAAACTGAATTTTGGATGGACGAACGAACTTTTTTTTCAGTGTTGTGCTACTTGTCGATATATCAATTAGTTTAGGAGTTATCAGCGTTTAAACGTTTCTAAAATTTTTGAAAACGACATTTTTTTGGAAAATGATAACTCCTAAAAGAGAAGAGATAAAAATCCGGCGCGCAAGTGTGCGAAGACGTTATAATGTACTGAAAAAACGCCGGTGCACGGGTAACCGCGCGCATACATTTCGTTGCTCAACCGGGTACAATGTATGTATATATATATATGCACCTGCTTTGCATCCGCGATAAAAAGAATGCCCCAAACTATATATATGTATATGTAGGTGCGCGCGCGCATGTGTGTGTGTGTGTGTGTGTGTGTGTGTATATTCGTGAGCTCGCAAAGCCCTTTGCTGTATTCCTTTCCTCTTATTTTAATTCCCTACTCATTTTTCCCTATTTTCATGCTAGCGCAGTCTACCTTTCGGTAATTACGTAACGATGTAAGAGCGCGCGCGCGCGGGCGACGATGACGGGAGGAAAATAGACTCGTTTTCAAAGGACGAGCGCGGGAAATATGAGCAAAAAACAGGGAGAGTAAGTAAATTCGCGATATATGCATCATTTTAGCGCGCCTCCGATACTATCACAGCCTACAGTGGTTGTTGCCATATAGCGATACATTATGTAATTTTGTTAATCAAGCGCATATTTGTGTGTGTACGAGCATACCTACGCACGCATTGAATTATCACACAGGCGCGCATCAGGTAGCGATGTGTCGGCAGCTTTGGTTGCACAACCGCGCGCGCGAGATCGGACGAACCTCCGACCTCGCGACGGTCGTAGCGCCGCGCAGAATCGGCTTTTTTTTGTTATTCGCTTTCTTTTAAATTCCTCGCGAACGCGTATACGCAACGCGCACGAGCATTTAGCACGTGGCGTCGATGAGTATAATAGGCGTTCGCATAGTCGAGAGCATGAAACTTGTCGCAATTTAAAGACTCACCTGACGAACAGCTGCTCCTGATTGTTGACCCGCCAGGACACGACGGTCGCTCCTGCAATTAAAAAAAGAACAGAGGGTAGCTAGAGAGACGTGTGTGACGATGAAACTTTTTCAGCTTCGTAGATCGAAATTTATGCGTTTCACGAGGATCAGAGTCGATCGCATCGAGGCGGCAAGTGTGTCGACTAAAAAAAACGAAACTTCGGCTCGGTTGTGACACATTGAGCGACGGGGGAGGGGGGTGAAAAAATTACGCGCGCGTATTCGATCCCGCGAAAAAAGAAACGTGCGATATGACACGCGTGGCAGGGAAGAAGTTTGACAGTCGCGGTACATTCGTAAACACTCGCGGAGCTGTATCGCGTGGTGTGTTGAGAGGTGACAATTTTCAACGTCGATGATTTACAGAACTGCCTGTTGATGATAAGCGAACACGATGTCACAAACGAGTATACAGCAATGATGACGATAATATTGGTAATGGATTAACACACCGTGCAAGTTGATCGTGCAGGTGGTATTGTTGCCCCTGTCGAGCACGACAACGCTTGTAGCCGCTGCCATGTTTGAAGCGTGAATGCGAGCGAATGAACCGCCTGCCGGCTCCCGAGCCGTCCGCGGCGACGACCTTTCGCACGGGGCGCCCCTCTACGAATTTACGAATGCGTTGAGGATTTTCACCGCCAGGTGGTTGCTGCGAGCAGCTGAGGCGCGCGACGGCCATCGGATAAGAGAGAGCACTGTTGCCGCGGCCCTCGATCGTTAAGTTGCCGACATTGCCTTTTGATTCTCGCTGAGAGTTTGTTTATTTCCGAATTTTCGTACAGTGGCCTTCGCATTGGCCAGAAATGCGATTTGAGCCGAAACGCGCTAATGCAGCGTAACTCGGTCGGTAACTTGCCGACCTCTTTTTATTTTCCCTGAGGGTCGGTGTCCAGCGTTGGTTACTTACGAATAGTGGAATCCGTGGAATTGGCGATCCGACTTTGGCTTTTTGATGTTTATTTGTAATAGTTTGTGGTTGATTGTGAGATTAATCAAAACGTTTGTAAGCGCGTTATTTCCTTGAAAAAATGAGAGTTCAAATTTGTCGGTAATCCCGTCACTTCATTGCGCGCGTTCCGAAACTCCGGTGTTTGGTCGGACCGTCCGGCGTTCGCGGTTGGCAGCGCGCTCGCCCCTCAGATTACCACTGATTGCCACCCTCAGGCAGTCTACGTCCGAATGTGCGATGCGCTACATTGTGTAACGCGAGGAGGTTAATTTTTCGGCCCTATCGCGAATCCTACGCATTCCGCTTATTAGTGTGCATAGACGACGAGCGTTCGGTATTCGCGGACGCCGCTTCGTATCCGTTCTCTGCTCAACGTCTCACCGGCGGATCACAAGTCGAGCACATCGGTCGCCTGATGGATCGCGCAGGTACGAATCTTTATTTATCCTCCGCGAAAAACGCGTCAGTCGATCGAGCGAAGGATGACGCAGGCCAAAAAAAAAAAACAAAAACGTCTGTTAAAATTGCGACGTGCGTTTTCCTCCCTCAGACGAGAGAAGCGACTCCGAGGACGAGCTCGAGAGTGCGCGGAACAGCCGTCGATCGAGGTCGCGGTCCAGAGGCTCCGCCGCATCGGCCAGCGGAAACTCGTCGCCGAGAAGCCGATCAGGGTCGCGACACTCGCGGAGCCCGTCACCCGCGCGGTAAAATGAATCCTTAACCTTAAAATGCTCCCGAGTGTTGCTGCAATCCCAACAATAAACCTTGTGAAGGAAAAAAACAAACGACAATATACGCAGACCCAAGCACCGTGCGCAGTAAGGTGGCACAACTTTGAGCTCTATTTTTTTTCCCCCGCGGTCGCACTGCAATTCCGATGCTTCCGCGGCCTTACTGGATCGCCTCTATCAGCGTACAATTTTCAATGGGTTGAAATGCTTCAAAAAAACTTAAAAAATTCCTGACCCCTCAATGTTTGTAAAATGTGAATCGACGTTTATAAAAGCCCAAAAGTTATCGTTTTTTACCCTGCAAATAGCCATCTGAGCGAAAGCGTCCGAAAAAAGAGTTTTGCTCTGGTCTTCAGCAACCCAGAGAGCCTGCGGAGGGTTGAAAAAAAAAATTGTCGAAGCTGAGAGTGGTAAAAAAATATTTAGAGGTTGCTCAAGGTCCCGAAATTCAAATTTTCATTAAAAAATTCATTTTTTTTCTCGCGAAAGCTCTAGCCGGCCAATGAATATTTAGCGGTTGTTCAGAGTTTTAAAGATTGAACATTTTCATCGAACAATAAATCTCGCATGCACTATAATTCCTTGTAGCATAAAAACAAAATGAACAGCAAAGTGTTACATTTTCTGAATAATTGATTATAATAATTTTCAACGAACACCAATTAGACGATATGTGTTATTATGTATTATTGTATCATGGCTTCGCACGTCGCAAAGTACAGCTATGGTTGGTCTGCAGTTTGAATAATGAGACCAACTGTGCGACGCATTATGATGACGGGAAAACAGCTGCCGTTTCAGTTTTACTAATAAAACGACCTACAATTATGTTTACGGACAAGAGCTTTAAAGAACGATGCTGAAGTTTGCATTGTTGGACTGCAACGAATTTAATTTATTTTGGCAGATTTCGCCTACGGAAGTCCTTCAACCATTTTTAAAGACTTTTATTCAGCAATCCACATGACAAATCTATAACAAAGGATCGCCTATGATAATAAAAATATGGAAAATAAAACGTGAAACAGAACTTTCATTGCGTTTCAACGATGCAAACTTCAACACCGTTTTAAAGAATTGTTTCACGAGAACAAAGATTATAATTCTTGGGTTAGAAGTGGGAGGTAAAATTGAAAAATCTGTCTCTAAAGAAGAAAGGATTGTTTCGAAAATTTTACAAAGCATCAAATTTATGAGTGAGAAGGTGAAAAATAAATTAGCGTAAATGGGAAATTTCAAAGCTTTTGAGCGACCACTAAATATTCACTGGGCGGCTACAGTTTTCGCGAGGTTAACGTAAAAATTATAAAGCGTAGAATTCATAGGTGAGGAGTGGACGAAAAAAAATCGACTTTTTATCATCGCGGTATTTATGTATTGCCAGAGAGATGGCAAAAATGTGTAAATAGCGAGGGAGAATACTTCAAATGAACCATTTTTTGTATTTGTCTTGAAATTTTCGATTTTTAATGGTAAAAAAGCTTCATATTCATACTAAATAGATGTGTAATTAATTTTATGAGTGAATCACTTTTTCATACGAAAAAAAAAAATGTTAAATTCGCACATGATATTATTCCCGTTACTGTGGCCTAAGGCCTTAATGAAGATAATTGGATGGTGAGAATAAGGGGAAAAAAGCTAAAACTTGTGCCACCCTCGTGGACAACGTGGAGAAATTCGAGAAGACATTCGAGAAGTAAATATCGAAATGAGAGTGAAGAAATGTAACGGGGAAAAAATGTTTGCAGGTCGGGAAGATCTTCGCCGTCGCACGGCCAGATAGCTTCGCCACGGTCCAACAGATCGGCGGCCTCGTCGAGGTCTCCGTCGCCGGCGGGCTCCGGATCGCCCAGGCGAGGCTCAAGGTCCAGGTCGGGCTCTATGTCGGCCAAGAGCGGGTCTGGCTCGCCGTCGTCGCGGCGCGAGGGTAACAGCGCGCCCGGATCGCCCGCGAGTTCCCGTCCAGCCTCGAAGTCGCCGAGGCGATCGCGCTCGAAAAGCGGTTCGCGCGATTCGTCGCCGCGTTCCAAGGTCGCTGCGACGCGGTCACGGTCGGGATCGCGCGAGTCCGGGGAACGATCGCCGGCCGCCAAGAACGGCTCGCGGTCACCCTCGAATTCGGGATCGAGTCGAGAGAGAGCGAAGTCAGGATCGCCGATGGCCGATTCAGCCGCTCCGAACTCTCCGAAGGATCGGCGTCGCAGCCGATCGCCATCAGTTGACAGCTCGAAAGCACATTCGCCGCGGGGATCGCGCTCGAGATCGGCCAGTCCCGAAAACAAGCCACGGTCGCGCTCGGGATCAGGATCGAGACCCGCATCGCCCGCCAACTCCAACAAGCAATCGAGATCGAGATCTAGATCGAGATCGGGATCGAGGAAAGCAGAGTCGAGATCGAGATCGCGGTCAGGATCGAGGAAAGCAGCATCGCGATCTCGATCGCGTTCAGGATCGAGAAAAGCGGCATCTCGATCACGATCACGGTCAGGATCGAGGAAAGGCGCATCTCGATCGCGATCGCGTTCAGGATCGAGAAAAGCGGCATCACGATCTCGATCGCGATCACGTTCAGGATCGAGAAAAGCGGCATCACGATCTCGATCGCGATCACGTTCAGGATCGAGAAAAGCGGCATCACGATCTCGATCACGTTCAGGATCGAGAAAAGCGGCATCACGATCTCGATCGCGTTCAGGATCGAGAAAAGCGGCATCACGATCGCGATCACGTTCAGGATCGAGAAAAGCGGCATCACGATCTCGATCGCGATCGCGTTCAGGATCGAGAAAAGCCGCATCCCGATCGCGATCGCGCTCAGGATCAAGAAAAGCCGCATCCCGATCGCGATCGCGTTCAGGGTCAAGAAAAGCAGCATCCCGATCTCGATCGCGATCGCACTCAGGATCGAGAAAAGCCACATCCCGATCTCGATCGCGTTCAGGATCAAGAAAAGCCGCGTCGCGATCGCGATCGCGTTCAGGATCAAGAAAAGCCGCGTCCCGATCGCGATCGCGCTCAGGATCAAGAAAAGCCGCGTCCCGATCGCGATCGCGCTCAGGTTCAAGAAAAGCCGCGTCCCGATCGCGATCGCGCTCAGGATCGAGGAAATCGGCATCGCGTTCCCGATCGCGCTCGGGATCACGCGGCGCAACATCCCGATCGCGCTCGCGATCACGTTCAGGCTCGAGAGTTTCGCGATCGCGTTCGGGCTCCGTGGGCTCGGCAAGATCGAGGTCGGCGTCGCGATCTCGCTCGCGATCGGGCTCCCGGGAGGGCGCCAAGTCGGCGGGCTCGAGATCGAGATCGGGCTCGAGGGCGAAGTCGCGATCGAGAAGCCCGAGCCGCGATTCGAACGGCTCCGGGGCCGGCAAACGACGCAGACGCATTTCAGACTCGGACGGCGATGACGACGACGACGAGGCGATAAAAACTACGCAACGCTCGAAACACAAACTCTCGGATTCCGAGGAGGAGGACGACGAGGAAGGCTCGTCCGCCAAGCGTCGAAAGAAACTCGAGGATGAGGAGGAAAAGACGGAAACGACGGAGGATCAACCGGACGAAGAGAAGACTCCGGAAATGGTGAACGCGGCGTCGGCCACGACTATTCAAGACGACGCCGATGATTCGGACGAAGGAATAATCGACAATCGCGGCCAGCCAGATCAGTGAGTTTAAATTCCTCATACATAGAAAACCGATTCACAACCATTAGGATTCCCATTTGTGAACACATAGGTTCTCATTTCAAGCAAACTTCTTCCTTTTCTTCAATATCGCGCGACAAAAATTTGCCGAGATATTCACCTTCAAAGGCCAAGTAGTAAAAAAATTGCACAGTAACTGCTCACGCGTGGAACGTGCAAGTTCGAGCGCGGGTTTGAATCCACCTTCGGACAAATGCATTTCTTCGCTCAAAAATAACTAACGCAAAGACTGGCTTTGCAAATTCATAATACCCTTCAGTCAACTTCGATGATCATTTAAGGAGGTACGATCATTACTACGAATCCAACTTTCGGATTTGAAATTTTTTATGATTATTGCGAATACTTTAATACAACCTAACGAATACAACTAAACCCGTTGGAAAACTGAAATTCGATAGATTGGATATAATAGATATTGTGAAAAATAAGAAAATCAATTTTCACCGTGTAGTTGAAGGACTACATTACAAGAAAGTTTCGATTTCCGGTTGAAAATGGTCAGAACGACGAAATATCACCCACGGACTTAGCAACGTCGCGAGTACAGCTGATGCGTTTGGCGAACGTAACCCAGCTTTAGTATCAATAATATGTAACATCAATAATATGTAAAATTATATTCTGCCTATCCTGTCAATTCCGCTGAGGTAATTGAAGCCTATTTTAATAGGTTTCCGGCTAATTTTTTTTGTCTCTTTAGTCCGTTTTTATGGTGGATATGTCAATATTATTATTACGAAGATTACTGCCGAGTCGTTGACATTCTAATTTTTCAGTTTTTGTTTGTTCACGTGCAATAAATTCATCATTTATCACAACATTTGGCACACTACAATCGATAATACGAATAATCAACATAAGTAAACATCAATCAGAGCAGCTGTGGGTAAAATAAATTTAGACTCTTTTGTGACTCCGTGGAACTGATTGTACCTCTTTAATAAACGAGAGAAAGAAATCGCCGTTGGTTGCTCAGCGTCGAACTATCAACGCGAAGATCGCGGGCAATCTTTGTCGCCCGACATTTACAAAAGGCGTTTCGTTCCCGCCATGTGCTCATCAAAGGAACGCCAGTCGTGAATAAGTGTACTAAAAAAAAATGTTGTCTTTCACCCTCTGATCACCCCTCAAAGAGCCCATCCCCAAATACCCCGCCTAAATGTGTCTATCTTTTTCTTTCGCATCGCTCAGGAACGAATACGTGTAAGTTCAACCAAAATCGGCAAGATTGAAGTGAAAAATTGGAAAGAATTGCACATTGAAACTTGAAACCCTTTTTCCTTCACCAGGGACGACACGATATCGGATTTCGACAGGATGCTGCAGCGCAAGAAAGAGGAACAGACGCGACGCCGGAAGCGCAAGGACATCGACATAATAAACGACAACGACGACATAATAGCGCAATTATTGGCGGACATGAAGACGGCCTCGGACGACGACAGGAAATTAAACCAGCTGAGCAAACCGGCCACCAACAAAATCGCAATGTTACCCAAAGTATTGTCGCAATTGAAGAAGCACGATTTGCAGCTCGCCTTCCTCGAGCACAACGTGCTCTCGGTCTTGACCGATTGGCTCGCGCCTATGCCCGATCGGTCCTTGCCTTCCATAAGAATACGCGACAGTCTTCTCAAATTATTAATAGAGGTAAGAAGAACAAAATGGAACGTGTCTGCCGTCGTGGAAAAATTGTACTTTCAATCATTTCCGATTTTCCTAGAATTTTTCACTCTTGGCGTAATTCGTGTGCCAGAATTGCCAATTTGAAAATTCGATATTCCATACAACCGTGGCGATCGATTTGGACGAAAAATGTGCGTCGCCATTTCAATTATGTGACAAATTTCCACATCTGATCACGCACCCACATCGGGACATTTCTTTCCGAATATGATCTCGCCTTTCGCAACGTATGGAACACTGGCATGACTATCTGCCTTTTTCACGAGTGCAAAGCGTTCTCTACGGCATTGATTTTCAAAGTGGGGGGCGTCTCCATATACGAGGAGGGCGCGTTTGTGCCCTAATATCGATAAAGATGTGACAGGGTGAGAAAGCTCGGCCATCTTTTTGCAAAAAGGCGGCGTGATAAAGAAAAAAAGGTTTGGCAACCTCTACGGGGAGGCAAAGGGAGTGGCGACGACCACCATCCATGTATAACGATAAGACGAAGATCAGCGATGACAAAAAATGTCTGTCAATTCGGCTTTCAGTTTCCGCGGATCGATCAGTCGTCTCTGAAGCACTCGGGGATCGGTAAAGCCGTGATGTATCTGTACAAGCATCCCCGCGAAACGAAGGACAACAAGGAGAAAGCGGGCAAACTGATAAACGAATGGGCCAGGCCGATATTCAATCTCTCCGCCGACTTCAAGGCCCTCTCGAAGGAGGAGCGATTTCAGAGGGACCTTGAGCAAACGCCCCAAAAACGCCGCAAACCCGACGAGGGCGAAACTTCCCAGAAATCTCAGGATATCAATAAAGCTCTCAAGAGCGACGCCAAGTACGTACCTCGCAGAGGCAACTTCCATGCAAGCTTCTTCTCGGTCTCTAACGGGATTTGAATAATCCTACGCGCATTCGTTTTTTTTCCTTCGATTTCCAGGATGCTCAGACCTGGTGACAAAGGCTGGGTCGGCAGGGCCCGCGTTCCGCAGCCCTCGAACAAGGACTACGTGGTGCGACCCGATTGGAAAACCGACGTTGACATCAGTCGGGTAAGCTGCCACACCCAAACAAGCCTCCACGTCCCCCCCGGAAATCGAACTAACGATTTTTTCGTCCCCTGTTCACAGTCCACGAAGAAGCAAATGAATCGATTCGAGCGACACATGAAGAACTACATAGACGGCAAGAGACTGAAGTCCGCGAGGCGAGCCGTTGACATATCGATTGAAGGTCGCAAAATGTCTTTGTAAAAAGGACAACCCCGTAGCTCTGAGCGCCGTCGTATCGCGCTAACCGTATCGATCCGCAAGCCCACGAAGTTGAATCAAAAGATGCCCTCCACGTCGCTTGGCAAGGCTTCCAAGAGCGACAATTCAAACTCGTCATTGGAACGCGAGATTTGACAAGTTTTCCTCGAGGAGCCGCGGCCGTTTCGATCCAGAATGTTAAAAGCTGACTTTTTCAGACGTGTATGCGTTCAACTTCCGGTTCCAGTGCGGTGCATCGTTTTCGAAAAATGATTTGGCGCACGTATCGCCTTGACGCGCCGAGTGCTATAAAATTCCAGCTGTTCGCGATTCCACAACTACCACATTGTCCAGACATTTATTCCTCCCCGGACGACGCAGTCGAGTATCGAGGGAGGGCGAGTTCGTTCTCCTTCGAGCCTCTTCGATTGTTGTCTTAGACGTAGATCGTTTGACGCGTGCCCAAGAACTTTCAGTGCTAACTTTGCCGAATAACGGACTTCGATGGAATATTCTCGTTTTGGGAAATACGAGAACGCCCTCTATCGCGGAGCTTTGGGCACGAGTGGAGCGCACGCATCGTTGAGAATACTCTGCGAGGTTGCAATTTTCCTTTCACCGCTGTATTTCGTAATTGTCTTCGAGATGACTCATGGTGATAACATTGTTAAACGTTATGAACATGAAAAAATGTATATAAAGTTCGTACTCGATTACAGAAGTGCTTTTTTTCCTTCCCCTCTCGGTACAATGAGGTAGAGAAACGAGGGCCCATTCGCAATTATTTTGATACAAAAATTGGCCATTTGCGTAGCGCACGGTGTCGAAAAAATTAAACGTTCATTCCCTATGTCCCATCGCTGTATAGGCCCTTACATAATTACAGCTTATATCCGTCGAAAAATTATACATTGGATTGCATTCTTTTTCCCGATTGATTCGTCGGGATTGCTTGGTTTTTCGTCGCCTCAATTGTTACGACGATAGATCTTCGAGAGAATCTTGAAGAACATATCGTGGGGAAGACCTCGGGAGATTTGTTGTATGTGAGTATTCATGAGATTGTAATTCTCCTCCTCGTAAATCGAATAGGTCGTCGAGAGGGCCAACTCGTCGTACAGATGTTTCACGCGCGCCACATTTTCCGTATCGTCCATGCCGTAATTTTCCTGCAGGAAAACAAAAGAAGACCTGATAGTGGGCCGGTTTTCCGGGATGGGTGAGACAAACTGTCCGTCACCGTTCCAAACGTGCGACAACTTCCAACTCAACTAGAATCGTGCGTAGGTTATGTCGATTCCGAGATATTCCTTTCACGACCCCGAATATTTAACGATTGACTAATTTTCGTCTATAATTGAGTTAAAATACATTCCAACATACTGGTAAAGTTCCAAGACAAGCTATCGAACTTTTGACGAAACATTACGACATTAAAAATTGTCTAAAAACCGAAAATGATTTTCTTGGTGTTCCGATGGTATGGAATACTCGGGCATGAAAATGTGTCTTCTTTCGGAAAGCAAAGCTTTCCCTATGAGGAGGCAAAGGGAGTACGTACTTCGAGGATTTTTCGCTGCGCCGGTGTGGCTCGTTGGAGTGCGACGACCGCCAGCCACGAGCACTTGCCCTCCTGTATGTCCCTGCCGACTTTTCCGGTCACCTTCGGGTCACCGTAACAATCCAGATAATCGTCCTGAACTTGAAAAAAGTGGCCCATCTCCAGTAGAATCGTTTTGGCCTGCCTGTGAACTTCGGCGTCCGTAATACCAGCCTGGAAACAACAATTTTAACAACGACAGGGAAAAAAAGCAGCGATCGAGTGCTGAATTCAAGGATTATTCGTCGACTCACGAGGTACATGGCCAGGGTGACCGGCATAACGAACGTGTAATATGCAGTTTTGTATCTGGTGATCGCGTTGTAACGATCCATCGTGAAATGCTCGAAATTCGGTTTCCTATTGAACTGAGTCGCCAGCAAATCCAGGTTTTGGCCTATCATTGTTCTCAGCTTGTTCTGCGAACGCGAAACAATATTCGAAGACTTATTATTATCGGAAATATTATTATTGTAAGCTAGCTTTATATCAATCCGAAAAAAAAAAAACGTATCGACAGACGATAGATGTTCATATCGGAGAAAAAACCCTTCGAATAACATAATCATAATTTAAAAAAACGCCGCTTTTCGCGTCGAATGTAAATAGTAAAAAAAAATGCGACCGTTTCATACATTAGCGAGGGTTTCGATGATGTCTAGATAGCAGGGCTTGTCCTTAAAGTGCTTTCTGACCAGCTGATGCACGGTTTCACCAAGGTACATTCCATCGTTTATCGCCGTCAGGCCAATGTCGTTGTAAAGATACCAGCACTTTTGTCCTCGTCGTGTTACCGCGTGATCTATTATGTCATCCATGACTATGAAGTAGGCATGGATCTGTGGATCGGGGAAAAATACTTGAATACGGGAGAGCGATATCTGTTATCAATAATTTTTCAGAGTTTGAACGCAAAAGTCTACAGATGCAGTCGAACCTCGATATAACGAATCTCTAGGGAAGTTCGTTACATCAAGTTTTCGTTATATCGAGACCATGTTCCTTAAAATGTTCGAAATATATTTATTATTATAGTACTATAAATATAGGGATATTTTTAAAGAGAGAAAGGGTTTAAGGAGGTCCCGTCACTTCCACGGGGTCAAAAAAGAATCAAAATTTATTTTATCCACAGCTGCTCTGATTGAGCCGTGATTTACTTATGTTGATTATTCGTATTATCGATTATAGTGTATTATAAAACTCCATAAATTGTTGTTTGCATATTTTGTGGCGGCTTCTATTCGAATTAATTTCAAAACAAAGCTGGGTTATGTTCGCCAAACGCATCAGCTGTTACTCACGACGTTGCTAAGTCTGTGGGTGCTATTTCGTCGTTCTGACCATTTACAACCGGAAATTGAAACTTTCTTGTAATGTAGTGCTTCAACTACACGGTGAAGATTGATTTTCTTATTTTTTACAATATCTAATGTATCGAATTTCAGTTTTCCCACGGGTTAAGGGTAAAGGGTAAGGCAAGGTAATATGGACGAGGCTAAGATGTGGCAACATAGAAAGGGCGGGAAAGAAAAGGGAAAAGGATTGGGGGTGCAGGATACGTAAAGAAAAAAATGGAACGTTGAAGCACCTATGGATATGTAAGAAAGGGTAGGGAGTTAGTACCAGAGAAAGCAAAGAAGAAAGCAGAGGAGAGGATGGAAGGAATTGATGTTTTGGCAGTAAATGGGGAAATCATAAATATGCTGGGAGGGAAAATACGAATAGGGATATGCGAGTACTTGAGGGAAACAGAGGAAGTGTGCATCGCGATGAGTAAGGAGAGATCGACGGAGTGGACGAATAAATGAAGAAAGGGAGAATGTGAAAACAACGCGGAGTGTAGACATATGGGATGTAGATAACAAGTGAAGAGTATGTATGTGAAATATTAATGTTTTGTAAAAAGCTTTGCACAAAAGTTCGGCAAATTCAATACTACTAATAATCAGACTTTTCGAGCAATAAAAAACAGGTACATTCGAATCATATGAGTTGGTTTATATTATTTTTAGAAAAATATTGTTACAGTGAGGCATACAGGGTGTCCTGTCATGAATGGATAATCCAGCAGCTGTCGATAGGTCAGATAATGTCCTACTGTACGCTGGAATTTCAGTTTACTAAAAGTCCCACGGTTTTCGGAATAAAAATCATCTGCTTTTTATAAAATACTTTTGGTGATTTGTTTTATCTAGAAACGTTTTATTTTTAACGTTGACTAATTGTTGGGAAATTTGTTGACTAATTTTTTTTTTCATCACTTTGTTAATAACATTTTGGAATTATTATTATGCAAAATTAATGTTTTGAGTACCTTTGATATGCATGAATTTTCTCAGATTTTTATGCAATCGAGAAGTGTTCTCAAACTTATGTGCAATGAGCGCTAAGCGACCAGACTCTTCTGCGTTTTTCAAACCGTTTTTCTGAGACTTGTCATATTTGAAGTCCATGTGCACGATAACTCAAAATCTACTGGACCATTCGCTTTGAAATTTTGCACAGTACTTCTTCACATAATTCACCAGGTATTGTCGAGAGCTTTTTTGTTTTCGTAAATAATTACTATCAATCAATCAATCAATAGAGTTTTATTTGCATAACTTTTTTTAAAAGTTTTTTACAAAACTTATACAATGTCAGAAAATATATATTAACAACTCTTATAATCTCTGCCGCTTCCTCCTTATCCATAAATCTGTATATCCTCCGTCTGCTCACCACTCGCCAAACAAATCCATTTGTTCTACCCCTCTCTCAGTCTCTCATTCCACACTCCTTTTACTCCACACTTCCTCAATCTCCCTGAAATATGCACAAATCCCTTTTTGTATTCTTCCTCCCAACATATTTATTACTTCTCCAATAATCTCCACTTCATCCATTCCTTCCAATCATTCCTCCACGCCTTTTCTCGCATTTTCCGTCACCATCTCTCTGCTTTTCTTACACAATAATAAATGCTCCAGGGTCTCATTCTGCTCATCACAAATTCTGCACATCCAATCACTCTCTCCTTCCTTTCCCGCTCTTCCAACATTTCCACATCTTATTCTAGCCCACATTTCCTTGTCCTTGCCCTTCACATTTACCTCAGACCAATATTTCCAGGGCATAATATCATCCCCCACAATAAACTTATACCTATAATTGTACGTCGAACCTTTTATTTTCTCTCCCTCTTTCTTCAACGTCTCGCTTTTTAGGTTTTCTAATCCCACCTTTATTCTTGCTTCAATTTCTCTCACCTCTCTCCGTTCCCAAATCATCCCGATTACAACCTGCGCCCCCATTTCCGTTAATACCTGCATTAAGCACCTCCCCCACTTCGACGGCACATGATTCACAATGGCCCTTACTTCCTCCATCAGACAAATTTTTGGCCATCTTTTTTCCGGCATTCCTAAAACTTCCACTATATATCGTAAAGCCCTTTCTCTTATCAGGTACTTCATCGTCGGGACACCCAGCTCTCTTCTCCATATATACATTGGTGTGGTCCTTTTCACACCTAACGCCATCTTGCAATATCTACTTTGGATCCTTTCGAAAATACCTATTTCACCCACACCCCATATTTCTACTCCGTACATTAAATAATTACTAATTTTTCAACAACAAATTAGCCGATTTTTTTTTAGCGAAAATCGGGTTTTTGGCTCCCAAGTGCTACGAAAAATCGAAAAAAAAATCCTCCCGTCATTACCTCGAGAAATATCTCCTTTAACAAATGCATTTTGATTTTTTTGTTTCAGATGATTCTGTTGCGAGTTATGGTGCACACCGCAAACCAACTTTTTTTCGACGCGCCTCCGGGGTTTAATTTTCACTCGCTCAATTTTAAATATTTTGCAATGCAAATTTAGGAGAATGTTGTTCAAATGTTACTTTATTATATGTAAATTTTCCAATAAACGAACACTATTCGTTACGCCAAAAAAAAATCTTAAAGACATGCCTTTTTTCGCCGAATTAACTTTACCCCGCCCTTAAGGAAACCTCACGAAAAAAGATCTTACGCAAGAATTTTCATACAAACCAATTCGAACTTGGTTATTATCGATTCATATCATTTGTAGAAATGGCATGCGAAAAACCAAAAGTAGATGATTTTTCAAAAATAACATAAAGCCCAAAATCTCGAAAACCGTGGGACTTTTACTAAAGTGAAATTCCAGCATATAGTAGGATCTGACCCATCGACAATTGCAGGATTATCCATTCATAACAGGACACCTTGTATAATTAGGTTTGCTTGTATTATAATTGTTATATAATTTTTGTAATATAAGTTGTAATATAATTGTTAAATTAATAACAAGATTAGAATTGGGTGGAGAGAGGGCAGTTTTCAACCAATCACAGGCATTTAGCATGTCGAAACTTCCCCAGCTCTACTACAACGCAGGGGCAGTGGAATGGGAGTAGCGTTAGTTTTCTTTGACACCCAGCTGACCCAGGCCCCTATATCCAGCCTACCTCAACGAACATATACAATTTTAAAAGCATTTTCAATGCTAAAAAATCAACGAAAATTCTGTTTTTTTTTCGCTAAGTATAAATTTTAAATTCATAACGGTACTGACTATTTCAATGCACCATCCAAGGATTCTCGCCAGTCGTAAATTCTCCTCGGTAAGGTCTTCCGGTGCGGCAAGCATTTTGTACGCTCCAACGAGTACCAGAGCGCGGTTTTTTTTGCCAGTTGGAACGTTGTATTGCAATACCTGAAACAGTAGATTTAAAAAATAAGGCTTTTTTGCACATCGAGCAAGGATATTTTTTGTATTTCGAGTAACAATTCATATGCACAGTAAGTATAATATCATAGTATAGTTCGTTCGTTCCATGCAGGTTTTTACCCTTGCAGGTTTTTACCCTTGCAGGTTTTTACATCGTTGCACCCTCTGTGGATTGATAGCCTCTTACACGTTTCCTTCTTTATTTAGTCAACATTTATCTCCCTTATGCTTCCTTTATTACCATATATTCGAAGGCTCTTACTTACACGCACAGTTTGTTGATCGGTTTCTCTTTCGTTTCTTTTTAAATTTTTTCTGTTAGTGCCTCCCCCTAGTGGCCTCTTCGCCGCTTCTCCAAACCATCCACCACTTCCTTGTTCATTTTTTTTTTATTTTTCCGCATTCAAAAATGTCTTGCAGACTTTTTTTTCCTTCCTACAACATCGGCGAAGGGTATCCCTTTTTACCTTCTCTTTCTATATTTCCGCATCTTAACCTGGTCCATGTTTCTTTACTTCTTTCCTCCATGCCCTTCTCTTCCCAGTACTCTTACCTTACTATACGTTGTTTTCGATTTAAGTACTCCCTGCAATACGGAGAATTCTCAATTTTGTTCCAATTCTGTTGTATTTCCTGGTCGGTTTCTATTCGCATAGCTTTTTGATTGCCATTTTTGCTCTCTCCATATCTTCGTTCCTCGTGCTTTGCCATATTGCTCGTGCCCCTACCTCCTCCATGATATGCACAGTAAGTATCGAATTTTCATTTCTACATTCTGAATCTTGCGTCCTAGAGGTATATCGCTAGTAATATTTCTATCCTCGCTGTTACCACTATTATTGGAACATCCGTTTTATCTATTTTTTTCTATGTAATTTATTTATTTATTTATTTCATAAACAAGATTATATTTTTTTATATATGTGGGTCATAAAAATGTATACTTCGATATAGTATAATTATTAATGAATATCGTATCTTTTTTGGTCAGTACCGACGAACACATAAAAAACATAAACGTATGTATAGGGGGGCAATAATGAGTGCTTTTTTAAGGGTTTCGCGGGGACATTTCGTCGCAACTGAGACAAAGGAGATTCATAATGGCGTTTTAATTCCTTTTTGGAAAAAAGTGGAGCAATAGTAGTATTTTTTTCCCGTGTATACCCTTAAAGGGTGTTTACATACTTTTCCTTTTCTATCACCACTTTGAATAAGTTTACATATATTTGATATAATTTGAATGCTTACATCCATTGACATTTGGGAATGCGTAAACCTACTTCCTATTCTTTTATTTTTCTAGTATCTCGAATTGCCTCACGTAGTTATATGGTTGTTTCAACGGTTTCAATGTTAGTTGCGCCTCTTCTTTCTGATCGATTTCCTCCCCCTCGTTGTTCCCCAACCATTGTTCTAATTCGGCCACTATTGCCCGATTGGTGTTTCCCTTCACTTCAGGTCACTCGCTAATGTGGCTCCGACTTTCGAATTCTTCCTTGCACATTCTGCATTTAATGACCGCGTAACCCTTTCTCTTGTTTCTCACCACATTCCCACATATCATCCTTATCCACCGCTCTTTCATTTCTCCGTCAATTGTCGTATCTTCCCGCTATTTTTCCACTTGTATTCCTATGTTTCTATTTTTATACTCTTTACGGTATATCGACGCCTCGATCTTGCTCCAATCATACTGGATTGCTTGGTCCGTTTTTACTTTTGTGCCTCTTTTTAGTGGAAAAAAATGTGGTATATTTTTCCTGGTATCCATCAGAAAAAAAATTACCGTTCTGGAAGAAAACCGTTCAAATTCCGTTTTAAGGACAGGATCATGAAGAAAATTTAATTGCACTTACGAAACACTCGCGGAAAACTTTTTTTTTGCATTTCGTCATAGACATAAAAATTATTGTATCATAAAGTGGATAAATGGAATTTAATTTCATTTACAAATGGTTTTTAGGAGTGTTTCGTATTCGAAATTTATCATGACATTGAAGTTTGCATCGTTGGAACGCAATGAAAATGATTTTTATCCATTTCCCAAATTTCCTTTGGCAGCATTTAAGCTACGAAAATCACGCTAACTTTTTTGACGATTCTTGTTCAGTGATCGACAACCTAAATCTGCAAAATATGATTTTCGATAGTAATGGAAGTAATAAAGAGAAAAAAAAAACGTTGCCTCCCAACGATGCAAACTTCAACCCCATAATTTATCTTCATTCTGCTGGACTCAAAATGGAATTTGATTTCTTTTCAGAGTACTCCATTTTTTCTGGCAAATACTACGCGTCACAAGAATACCTTAGTTAAATGACGGTTTATGAATTTTTTTCAATGAACCTTGAAAAAATGCAAACGAGGTATAGGTTTATTCTGTAGATGAAAATTTTTCATGAAATATACCATTGAAGAGCGAGATTATGCATTTTCATCTTTTTATACGATTATTACGAAATTTCAATGATTAATTTTCATGAAATTTTAATGATTATTATGAAATCATATACTATACGTATATTTCGGACTTTTTCAAGGGCAAAAATGATTAAGTTTTCTTGTATCCAGCGAAAAAAAAAATGCTCATATTTGATCCAATAAGTTGCAATAGAAGAGAACAAACAAAAGGCTCCGCGTGTGTAAAAGTGAATGCAATTTGTAGCAAATACCTTGGTGAACCACCTCATCACCTCTGGGACATCCAGCTCCCGACCGGACTCTGTAAGGTCTCTTATCAAGTCGGGCCACACAGCCATCATTTCTCTGCTCTCATCCCTCGTCGTGGCCCAACTAGCCTGGGCCTTGTTGTGACTTGTCCGTTCGGTCTGGGTTCTGTGAGAATCGCGAAGCAACAATTAACGACGTCCTCCCTGGGCGGCAAAAAGCGACACGTCTGCGCAGGAAATCAATTTTTCGCAGAGCTCGTCGTCGCGACTCTCGCCGAGCCATTGGCCCTCCATGGCAATCGTTGGATCGGGAAAAGGTGAGGTGAGCGACGACGAGGAAGTGAATAGACAGGAAAGACGCAGTAGGGTGCATCCCTGAGATTCATAGGCACTCAGCAATGGAAATTCATGCGCATATGTTATTCGAAAGATGTGGGACAGCTATTCGGATGGAAAAATAATCATCTATGCATGCCAAAGAGTCCCACCATTCTCATGCAAACTGACGCCTGGCAGTGTCGTGAACTTGCACCTCGCATTTGGAAGACTAAGGCCGGGCTTCGTATGTGGAACGTTGTTTTTTAATGGGGAGCCTTATCAGGTTTTGTGAATTATGGAAAGCGACATGGGCACAGTTCGTACTCTGTGTACGTGCGGCAGATAACTCGTGAGGCAAAAGTTACCGCTAGGGAAAAATGGAATCGTCACTGGCCTACTTGTTGCTCTCCAACTTGTTTATGGTCGGCTTACGTTATCGTTGTCTCCTGAAATTGGGAAGAAAATTTTCGTCGGTAGTTTCTTTTCCTCGCTAATTAATATCGAAGATCTGATGAGTATCTTGAAAAAGATGGTAGGCAAAATTCCAGCAATGGTGCAAAAACGTTGATGAGAGTCGATAGTTGAGGCTGATGGCGTGTAATTTCGATGCAGGGGAGAAAATTTTCGTCGGTAGATTCTTTTCCTCGTTAATTAATATCGTAGATCTGATAATGAGTATCTTGAAAAAGATGGTAGGCAAAATTCCAGCAATGGTGCAAAAACGTTGATAAGAGAGTCGATAGTTGAGTCTGATAGCGTGTAATTCGATGCAGGGAGGATCGAGGTATCAATGTCACCCGCGGGGTTCAAGGTCGCGGAAAAAAAGAGAGTCGGTCTCGTCCTGCCGAGAAGGCCAATAGGGCTTACCCGACGTAGGAGCTCGTAAGTTTTGTCGCCTTCGTCCACGACGAGTCCTCGAGGATCGTTGACTTTTCACGAATAGACGTGAGGCGTCGACACTCGCTGCTGGTCTTTAGTAGCCTCAGGGCACATCTTCTCAGGGGGAAAGACATTTCCGCTTTCCGTGGCGCCTCACGAACACGACGTAGTCTCGAGAGACACTGGAACCGCGAGCTTCTTTTCTCACTTGCCGCCGTAGCACGCACGAGAAATCTGCCGCGAGGGTTTATTGCGTGCCTGCGGCGCTGCTCACCGCTGTTCGCAGTGTGCGCACGGGGCGCACGGTGAGCTAGCAAAAGAGGAAGAGTGTGTGGGAGAGAGAGAGAGAGAGGAGAGCGCGCGACAGTGATGAGTGCCCCCACTCCACCGGCTGAAAAACAAATCGTTTACCGATAAAGTGCAGTTATTCGCGCGCGTAGAGTCGGGCGGTCCGACTCTCGACGATGAAATTCAGATAGAAGAGCGGTTTTGACTACATTTACACGCACATAACCTATAAAATGTATTTTAACATGGGATATTTGCCAATGAATTTGTGAAATTATGAAAAATAAGGGTCCGAAAGGCGCCGTTGTAGATGACGTTGTGTTATAGTCCAGTCATTTCGTCCGAAAAAAAGGCAAATAAAAGAAAATGAATTTGCGCTTCTAATTTTTTAATATGTTGTAGGGGATACCTAGAAAAGCTTAACTTGAGATTGTCGACCAAGCTTTCCTAGGAGCTTTCGCCGCCATCTTGGAAAACGCTTAAAATTTGTTTTTCGGCAATAACTCGGCTATCCGATGAGATTCGAAAATTTTTGTAAGACACTTTTTGTAGCTTTCTTTGTGCTCTACAATAACGCCTGAATCATTTTTAGCGTATCATGCATCGTTATCGAGATATCGATCGATAAAGTCAAAAATTTAGGACACAATTTTTGTTTTTTCCTTTTTTTTTCTTTGGGTCTTAATAAATATGAAAAATTGTGGAATTCAAACTTGTAGAGCATATTCAGACCTACAATTTCCTTCTTGGATTTTTTTATGTTGGACAAAAATTACGATCTCCAGCGCGCCGCAAAGTCGGTGAATCCACGCTCAGCGTCGAGCGCGCTCAAGTTAGTATATCGTATCGTGTTGAGTTTTTGCTGTGCGTAGTGTAAATCGAGGGTTCCGATATTCTGGGCAAAAATTTCGATATCTAGTTGGCTGTAAACTCGTTATAACGGAGTGCCCGCATAGAGCGTCCGTTGGAGTTGGAGGGGTCAGGTATAAAGGGACCCTTTTGTTAGGGTCTACGTGTTGAAACGTGTTCTTCTTTTCGTAGCATCTCGGTTAGTTGCCTCGAGCCTTTCGAAGTGAGCACACGTGTTTCAACAATTTTGTGACCATGGGAGACTGTTTTATTTGTAAAAAAGCGTTAATCGACGACATTTATGTTGCTAAAAAAAGAGCTGTTCGAACTCTCTTGACGGTGAGTGAGAAAAGAGGACATGTGGACCATCAACGCATGCTAGAAAGTGTCGAATCTGTGAGTGTGCATAGGGCGTGTTACAAGAATTATGCGAACGAAAGACTCGCGTCGTTTGTCGCTCGTCGAACAAAATCAGTCTCGGAAGAACAGGAACCTGAACCTGAACCGGAACCCGAACATCAACAGCAGCTCGAAGACCGTTTCGATTTTAAAAATAAATGTTTGTTTTGTGGAGTACCGTTTTCCGATCAAACAAAAACACCAATGCATCGACGACACGCAATTCGAACGGTTCGAGAAAAGTCTATGAAAGATAACGTCCTAAAATATCTGCTCGGACGTAACGATGAATTTGCCGCTTCTATCGTCAAGCGTGTCTGCTCGGTACCTGATCTCATCGCCGTAGAAGCTCGCTACCATCGCGAATGCATGCATCGTGTGTACAACCCGCTACCTGAGGAGGGTGCGAAAAGAGGACGACCGACAGGTAACAAAGTCGACGAGGCAATGGAGGGGATTTACTCATTTCTAAAAGAAAATTCCGACGAATGCCAGTTTTCGATGACTGAATTAATGAGTCACGTAAATGGAAATTTTGTTCCGCACATAAAAACGGTTAAAGCACATTTAGAAGCGAAATATGGCGAGGACATTCTAATTATCGAGAAACAAAAGCGAAATTGTGTCGTTTGTTTCCGAAACACCGGATTTAAAATTCTTGCGGATAAATGGTACCAGGAAAAGAAGCAGAACTCTCACGAGGAACGACTCCGAGTTATTCGCGAAGCTGCTGCTATAATTCGAGAGGACATAAGAGGCGTCGTTTACGACAAACAAAATTATCCTCCCTCGGATGAATTTGTACGGGATGTCGAAGCCGCTGTTCCGGAATCTCTACAAGTTTTTCTTTCAACAGCAATAATGAAAGATAAACGTGGCGCACTGGACTCGTGGAAAAAAAAGTGCACATCGATTGCTCACGCAATAATTACGGCTGTGCGTCCTCGTTCTTTTTTCTCTCCGCTGCAGATCGGTGTTGGAACTTATCTGTATAAGAAATTCGGTTCCAAGAGCCTCATCAACATTTTATCGGCAATGGGGTTCAGTGCACCGTATCGAGAAGTGACGATTTTCGAGAATTCGTGCATTCATCGACCTGAAAGTGAAATCCTGGAAAATTCATTCAGTCAATTCGTATTTGATAATGCGGATTTCAACATAAACACTCTCGACGGCCGTGGAACGTTTCATGCGATGGGGGGAATTCATGACGATGCTCTCATCGAATCAGCATCATTTCCAACGTTTCAACAGACACAACAACTCGAAGAGTTCACGGAGGACGAAGATCTTCAGCCTGGACCATCCAAGCGAAAAAAGACATGAAAAAAGTCCATCGTTCGTGTCTCGAGTGCAGAAAAAAATATTTTTCTTTCCGTTTATTTTGTTTTGTTTATTTTGTATTGTAAAAAAATAATATTTTTTACTGCACAAACAAATTATTTGTTTAATAAATTACTATTGTGTGATCCTTAATTTGTTGCTCTACGTACTTATTTTTTATCCCATCAATTTCCTGAACAATTTCCCATTCGATTCGACATCCAGACACAACCGAGCGAGCAGCTCGCTCGACGCTGAGTGTGGATTCACCGACTTTGCGGCGCGCTGGAGATCGTAATTTTTGTCCAACATAAAAAAATCCAAGAAGGAAATTGTAGGTCTGAATATGCTCTACAAGTTTGAATTCCACAATTTTTCATATTTATTAAGACCCAAAGAAAAAAAAAGCAAAAAACAAAAATTATGTCCTAAATTTTTGACTTTATCGATCGATATCTCGATAACGATGCATGAAACGCTAAAAATGATTCAGGCGTTATTGTAGAGCACAAAGAAAGCTACAAAAAGTGTCCTACAAAAATTTTCGAAATCTCATCGGATAGCCGAGTTATTGCCGAGAAACCAATTTTACCCCTTTTTTCAACATGGCGGCGAAAGCTCCTAGGAAAGCTTGGTCGACAATCTCAAGTTAAGCTTTTCTAGGTATCCCCTACAACATATTAAAAAATTAGAAGCGCAAATTCATTTTCTTTTTTGAATGTACGTAATGACTGGACTATTATGTGTACGCGCGTTTGACAGGAACGTAATATTTACAGTAAGACCCCGATTGAGCGCGGTGCTCGGGACCGATCGATCCGCGGATACCTGATCCGAAATAAATGTCATACAACTTTTTATAATTACGAACCCGACATCAATTTTATTGTAGTGTACAGGTGAGTTCTTATATTTAATTATAATCATCTACGCTATATTGCGTCATACTCTTCTTTAATGACATTCGCTTCGGAGTTTTGCGCTTGATGCGAGCGGCCGTGTCTGGTCGCACGTGCGAGGCGCTTAAGAGACACCGTCAATTCGCTCCACGACTTGACCGACAATTCGACCCAACCCCTTGAGGCGGAATATACATTTAGACGGGAAAAATTGAGCGATTTTGATGGCTTTTTTAAACTAACATAAGAAACAATCGTTCTACAATTATCAAACTTTTGGTATACTTTAATAGTATAATTGAGTATACAAAAAAATTGTTTTTATTCATTTATCATCAAAATGGCGGAGATGTGGCAGAGTGTTATGGCAAAGTTGCCGCTAGAGTTGCGAATCGGCGTGCAGTAAGCTTCCCGTAGACTTTCTTGGGCAAAAAAATTCAAACATTTTTTCAGTTAGAACACGTATAGTTTCTATGTGGCGGTAATTAAAATAAAGAACGTGCAAATTTAAAACAACGGCGTGCATTTAAAAAAAACAACATTTATGTAAAATGTGGATTAAAAAAGTACTTTTTTCTAATTTTTGAGAAAAACACGTTTGAAATTTACGCCTGCTCTGAATCCGAGCGGCAAGGCACAGCGTTGACGGGCTGTAACGTTTGAAGTTTTTCGAATTTCGCTATGAAACTTTGAGAAAATATTCTACATATTTCGGATGTATATCCCGCCTTAATTGGGGTTTTTACTGTATTGGTTTTCGACATTGAGTCCGCCTGAGGTTTCGAAAATACGATTTTTGTTTATTACATTTGCAGCCCAGGGTCTTAACTTTGACTTGCAGCAAAGATTTTGTCAAAATGCCGCAATCGCGTTGTGTCGATTTTTGTAAAGGGTTTGATGGTATACTGCGCTACGGTGTGCGACTATCTCAACATTTATTCGTTCCCTTCGAATTCGGATAGAGCATAGTTTATAACATTTTTCATTGCACGACCAAATATTTTTTTCATCCGTTTATCCATTATTTGATAAAACAATTATTCGTTGTTTTTTTTTCGTCAAAAATGGAACTTTTTTCTAGAGCTTAGCATCTTCGTAGTTTCCAAAATGTCAAATAAGTATCCGACCATGCGAAAGGATATGAGTATTTCACTAGAAGTACATTTTCGTTGTTTTTCGCTTTAGATCAGCCCAGTTTTGGGAACCGCCTACGATTGGTTACGCAACGGCGGCTCTTTCATCAAATAACCTCATTGTTTGTCAATCTTCTCGAACAAAAAATAGCTCAATAATCGAGTACGTGCTCGTAGTATAAAACCACACACACACGAGCACGTAGACACACACACACACACACACACTCTCTCTCTCTCTCTCTCTCTCTCTCTCTCTCTCTCTCCCTCACTCGCGCGTGCTCAATCGAATCGTGAACGCACTCCAACGGTATACACACGCGTCTAGCACCAAATATGATTTCCGCTACAGCTCGTATACCCATCTGCATTCCATTACGAACAAACGGTAAATATTGCTCGATAAAAGGCGAAAAGCGCACGCTTCTATTTTCGTAACGCTACCGCGTAGGAGATACGGTGCGGGAGTCGCGTCCGCCACCTGTACTACAGTCCGACCCCCCAATAAGAACGCAAAAGCCACCAAGGCGAAGAGTTTTAGAGTACCCCCGCCAGGCGCGCGCTCCGCGCTCGCTGACTCTTCCTGTCTCTCTCTCTTTCTTTTCGGCATGCGAGGTTCTCAATAAGAACGGCCGCTCCAACGAGTTTCAACTTGTAGCCCATGCGCAATGGCCTCTGCACACTGCGCGCGATGAGCGACGAGCGATGAGCGATTTCCAATAGGAGCTTAGGTATACCGGAAACCCCCTGGGAGAGTGAAGCTCCCATTGGATATCGCTCATCGCTCTACGCTCATCGCGCGCAGTGTGCAGGGCCCACAGAACGTTCTCTGTCCCATTTGTCCTACTTCATGAATAGCTTTTTTTCAATATTATTCATACATATTAGTAATTGAATAATAGTGGATGATCACCAACGATATAAAATGTCACAGAAGAAACGAAAAATAGACTGTTGTTTATGAAAAATAGTTTGTTGTAAACCCAAACAAAGTCTGTACCGCAAAGTAGTACTAATTCTACCAAAAAGAAGACATTGAAAAACTCCATTTCTAAGAGACTTCATATTCCATGGAGGATTTCGGCTCCCTTTAAAATATGCCACGTCCAGTTGAATATCCCATGGATCAAAATGACTCAACAACAATCTTTGGCTATTTTGTACGACAATCTTCAAATATACAGACATTACTTGTTATAAATGGAAATAACATTTTTATGTCTCGAAAAATGCACGCGTTTGATTAACAAAAAGTGTTGATTTCGTATTGTATAGCAACATTTCTTCATAGTATAAGGAGAATGGTTTAAAACGGAAATGTGCATTACAATATTTATCTCATTTTACTCTTCTAAGCTCTCCTAGGCTGGGCGTTCTTATTCACAAAACCCGTACGCGAAATGATTCGAGTTCGGAGGTCGGAGTTGGGGCAGCCCTCAAGCGAGGAAAAGGGGAAGCATTCTTATTGCGGGCGTTCTTATTGGGAGGCCCGACTGTATCGTAGACGCATTAAATTTTACTTGGGTTATGTGCTGTCATACGTGGAAAAGAGAATACGGTAATCAGGAAAGATACGATGAGTGTCGCGCGCAAGAAAGGGAGCGAGATAGATAGATGTATAGATAGAGAGAAAGTTAGCTAGGTAGATACATAAATGTCTATTAATAGATGGACAGGTTGATAGACGGATAGATAAATATAAAGATAGATAGGTAGATAAATAGATAGATTAGATAGATAGATAGATAGATAGATAGATAGATGGATAGATAGATAAATAGATAGCTAGATAGATATATTTAAAAGAGAAAGAGAGAGCTGTCGCGCGAGGCAAACGAGAGAGACCGGTGCAGAATGTTATAACGCGTCAAGTTATAAAGCCAACGACCGCGATTTTTCATATCCTCTTTGTACAAATTGGCACTATTATTATTGTGATTATTATGATGATTATACTGATTATAGTGATTATTATGATTATTATACATCTGCCCGCGCATTATTTTTTTCCTTCTACGCGAACAACACGCACGTCGTATGTCATCATAACATAAATTATATGCGCGTTCGCAACGCACAGCGAATAGGAATTTTTCTTGCTCGCGGAGCACCGGCGCGTCACGTTCGTCTCATCTATACCGTGTGCGTTGTGTATTAAGGCCGGTTTACACTATGCGGTTCCACTGGAGCGCTTTTGCCAGATCTATAGTGTATGCATGGTTTACGACTTACATCACCCTATAGATTCGGCAAAAACGCTCCGGTAGATCCGCGCATAGTGCAGACCCGGCCTAATCGCGGTGGCGAGTTACGATGAGTCTCGCGTCTCTTCTCGCGGCGCGAACGATACGCCAGTGACCGCAATAAACATTCGGTGATAACGCGCGGCAGTGCGATGGAAAAGAATTAGCAGGGGGCGAGAATGAGAGAGAGGGATACAAAGATTTCTCCGAAAATACTTTTTCATCGAATGTATGCCACCGAGAATGTTTGTTTTGCAGAAACGCATGCGCAGTTCATCGTGATAATAATATCGCATTTTTCCAGGGAGCCAAACTGGCGACGTCGCGATACGAATAACATTTGCGGCTCAATTATGTTTGACAATTATCAACAATCTGATAGCGTAAGCCATGTCATAAGTAACCATGCGCATCTATATGTTAAAATCACGGAAATATAGTACGCTGGAACGTTCACCGCGGTGAAAACGGGGAGGCCTCCGATTGGTCTAGAAAGTATCCCCACCTGCCCTCGTAACACAGCCTCGGAATGCGTTTCTCCGTCTACGAGTTTAGTCCTATCGCCAGGCTTCAATTCATAGGATTTTCATAATTTTTTTTTTTTTGATCTTCATTTAATTTATTTATAATCGTCTCTGTAAAATTTCAGGATCGCCTATCAACCTTATTACAGAGAAAAAATATATAAAGATTGCGTACTTTTGTGAAGGAATCCCGACACGACATACAAAAACCTAATTTCCGGTCGCTACAAAAGTGTACACAATAGTGAGAATCCGTCGGATTCTTAAAAATGATCAGATTTGCATACTTAACACTTGTAGGAATCCAATGCTCTCAGAAAAAAATACGCTTATTGACCTAATTTTCATGTAATATCAAGTTTAATTTGAACTTCCGGTATTGGATTTATTACCACTTGCTACGACAAAGAGACGTGACAGCAAGGCAACAGCTGACTGTAGTCCTAACCTCATCTCACTCATTCGAATTTCCCCACATATTTCATTTGTAACCGACACATTTCGGCGACAAATTTTCCACGCTTTTTTACCAGTCGTGGCCCGAATACAATGCTTTGCATTTCCCGCACCTGACATCGTTTTGACAGATCGACGTTCAAAAGCATGGAGGTTAAACTCGCCTGAATGAGTAATAAGAGAGTGAGATAGAACCAACGATGCGAAATATCAAACCTAGAAACACTACGCGAATCGTTGGAATAGCGATTTGTTTAATTTTTCTAATTAAATGTGAACATTCATTAAACAGTTTACAAATGGAAAACTTTAGTTATTACAAATTATTTTTTTTGCATATGTTGAAAATATAAATTGTACAGATCTCAAGTATGATCAGTGGTATGACTATTGTGAAGCGATGGGACCAGTGCAGCCAGATCGCGCGTTAAAACTACCCCCTCTCTAGTCTCTTACGCACCCATCACACAATCATAGTAGCGCGTGTCCGTAGCGAGCGACGCTCGGACATCTTCGGAAACAGCCGGGTGCGGTCGAACTGTCCCGACCGCGCCTTCGGCAGCTACATCAATACATCGATGCTGAGCACGTTCATGTGCGGCCAAGCCGAACGAAGGCTTCGTAGTCCAGTCATTTCGTCCGAAAAAAAGGCAAATAAAAGAAAATGAATTTGCGCTTCTAATTTTTTAATATGTTGTAGGGGATACCTAGAAAAGCTTAACTTGAGATTGTCGACCAAGCTTTCCTAGGAGCTTTCGCCGCCATCTTGGAAAACGCTTAAAATTTGTTTTTCGGCAATAACTCGGCTATCCGATGAGATTCGAAAATTTTTGTAAGACACTTTTTGTAGCTTTCTTTGTGCTCTACAATAACGCCTGAATCATTTTTAGCGTATCATGCATCGTTATCGAGATATCGATCGATAAAGTCAAAAATTTAGGACACAATTTTTGTTTTTTCCTTTTTTTTTCTTTGGGTCTTAATAAATATGAAAAATTGTGGAATTCAAACTTGTAGAGCATATTCAGACCTACAATTTCCTTCTTGGATTTTTTTATGTTGGACAAAAATTACGATCTCCAGCGCGCCGCAAAGTCGGTGAATCCACGCTCAGCGTCGAGCGCGCTCAAGTTAGTATATCGTATCGTGTTGAGTTTTTGCTGTGCGTAGTGTAAATCGAGGGTTCCGATATTCTGGGCAAAAATTTCGATATCTAGTTGGCTGTAAACTCGTTATAACGGAGTGCCCGCATAGAGCGTCCGTTGGAGTTGGAGGGGTCAGGTATAAAGGGACCCTTTTGTTAGGGTCTACGTGTTGAAACGTGTTCTTCTTTTCGTAGCATCTCGGTTAGTTGCCTCGAGCCTTTCGAAGTGAGCACACGTGTTTCAACAATTTTGTGACCATGTGAGACTGTTTTATTTGTAAAAAAGCGTTAATCGACGACATTTATGTTGCTAAAAAAAGAGCTGTTCGAACTCTCTTGACGGTGAGTGAGAAAAGAGGACATGTGGACCATCAACGCATGCTAGAAAGTGTCGAATCTGTGAGCAGTGCAGCCAGATCGCGCTCGAAAGTTACCCTCTCTCTAGTCCCTCGCGCGCCCATCACACAATCATAGTAGCGCGTGTCCGTGAGCGAGCGACGCTCGGACATCTTCGGAAAGAGCCGAGTGCCGTCGAACTATCCCGACCGCGCCTTCGGCAGCTACACCAACACATAGGCACGCTGAGCACGTTCATGTGCGGCCAAGCCGAACGAACTGAACGAAGGCTTCGAGGGAAAAAGCAATCCGAGCACGGCCCGCGCGTGACGTCACGCGACGGCACGCGCGAGACTTTTAGATGATTTCAATGCTTATTTAGCTCTTGATTCTCTGCGTTATTAATGTATACCAAAAATGTATCGCACACTCTGATCGCTTATTTTTTTAGTTTATACGTTAATTTAAATATAATAATAAATCTAAATTACAACTTATTTCTCTTCTAAAAAATTGTTTACGCTTTACTCACACCCGTCCTTATGCCAAATAAATTATAATTCATAAAAGTAAGCGGAAATATATTTATCTCCGTATTATTATGTTAAATCTCATACTTTCATCAAGGGATAAAGCATTATCCGTAAAAACAAACCAATCATCCATTCGACCGCGAATCGTCAGTACCAGAAAGTGCACAAATTCTACAAGCGATGAGATGGTCCTGTCGGTAGCGTTCCTGGCTTCGGTTCGCAGGGGCGCGGGATCGATCCCGCGCTCGGTGCTTTTTTTTTTTTTTAATTACTATTACTATTAATTCTTATTTGATTAGTTATGTTTATTAGTTATCATTATTATTTTAATTAGCTATCTTTTCGTGTCGAAAAATTTATTGCGCACTCCGACCGCTTATTTTATTAGTTTGTACGTTCATTTAAATGTAATAATAAATCTAAATTACAACTTATTTATCTTCTAAAAAATTGTTTGCGCTTTACTCATACCCGTCCCTATGCCAAATAAATTGTAATTCATAAAAGTAAGCGGAAATATATTGATATTCGTATTATTATGTTCATTCTCATATACTTTCATCAAGCGATAAAGCATTATTCCCAAAAACAAGCCATTCATCTATCCGGCCGCGAATCGGTAGTGCCAGAAAGTGCATTTTTAACACAAGCGATAAGATGGTCCCGTTGGTAGCGTTCGTGGCTTCGGTCCGCAGTTCATACATTGTATGATTTCTCGAATAAACAATTCGCCCCATAGAAGTCAGGAACGCTACCAACGGGACCATCTTATCGCTTGTGTTAAAAATGCACTTTCTGGCACTACCGATTCGCGGCCGGATAGATGAATGGCTTGTTTTTGGGAATAATGCTTCATCGCTTGATGAAAGTATATGAGAATGAACATAATAATACGAATATAAATATATTTCCGCTTACTTTTATGAATTACAATTTATTTGGCATAGGGACGGGTATGAGTAAAGCGCAAACAATTTTTTAGAAGATAAATAAGTTGTAATTTAGATTTATTATTACATTTAAATGAACGTACAAACTAATCAAATAAGCGGTCGGAGTGCGCAATAAATTTTTCGACACGAAAAGATAACTAATTAAAATAATAATGATAACTAATAAACATAACTAATCAAATAAGAATTAATAGTAATAGTAATTAAAAAAAAAAAAAAGCACTGAGCGCGCGGAACGATCCCGCGCCCCTGCGAACTGAAGCCAGGAACGCTACCGACGGGACCATCTCATCGCTTGTAGAATATGTGCACTTTCTGGCACTACCGATTCGCGGCCGGATAGATGAATGGCTTGTTTTTGGGAATAATGCTTTATCGCTTGATGAAAGTATATGAGAATGAACATAATAATACGAATATCAATATATTTCCGCTTACTTTTATGAATTACAATTTATTTGGCATAGGGACGGGTATGAATAAAGCGCAAACAATTTTTTAGAAGATAAATAAGTTGTAATTTAGATTTATTATTACATTTAAATGAACGTACAAACTAATAAAATAAGCGGTCGGAGTGCGCAATAAATTTTTCGACACGAAAAGATAACTAATTAAAATAATAATGATAACTAATAAACATAACTAATCAAATAAGAATTAATAGTAATAGTAATAAAAAAAAAAAAAAGCACCGAGCGCGGGATCGATGCCGCGCCCCTGCGAACCGAAGCCAGGAACGCTACCGACAGGACCATCTCATCGCTTGTAGAATTTGTGCACATTCTGGTACTGACGATTCGCGGTCGAATGGATGATTGGTTTGTTTTTGCGGATAATGCTTTATCCCTTGATGAAAGTATGAGATTTAACATAATAATACGGAGATAAATATATTTCCGCTTACTTTTATGAATTATAATTTATTTGGCATAAGGACGGGTGTGAGTAAAGCGTAAACAATTTTTTAGAAGAGAAATAAGTTGTAATTTAGATTTATTATTATATTTAAATTAACGTATAAACTAAAAAAATAAGCGATCAGAGTGTGCGATACATTTTTGGTATACATTAATAACGCAGAGAATCAAGAGCTAAATAAGCATTGAAATCATCTAAAAGTCTCGCGCGTGCCGTCGCGTGACGTCACGCGCGGGCCGTGCTCGGATTGCTTTTTCCCTCGAAGCCTTCGTTCAGTTCGTTCGGCTTGGCCGCACATGAACGTGCTCAGCGTGCCTATGTGTTGGTGTAGCTGCCGAAGGCGCGGTCGGGATAGTTCGACGGCACTCGGCTCTTTCCGAAGATGTCCGAGCGTCGCTCGCTCACGGACACGCGCTACTATGATTGTGTGATGGGCGCGCGAGGGACTAGAGAGAGGGTAACTTTCGAGCGCGATCTGGCTGCACTGTCTGTGAGTGTGCATAGGGCGTGTTACAAGAATTATGCGAACGAAAGACTCGCGTCGTTTGTCGCTCGTCGAACAAAATCAGTCTCGGAAGAACAGGAACCTGAACCTGAACCGGAACCCGAACATCAACAGCAGCTCGAAGACCGTTTCGATTTTAAAAATAAATGTTTGTTTTGTGGAGTACCGTTTTCCGATCAAACAAAAACACCAATGCATCGACGACACGCAATTCGAACGGTTCGAGAAAAGTCTATGAAAGATAACGTCCTAAAATATCTGCTCGGACGTAACGATGAATTTGCCGCTTCTATCGTCAAGCGTGTCTGCTCGGTACCTGATCTCATCGCCGTAGAAGCTCGCTACCATCGCGAATGCATGCATCGTGTGTACAACCCGCTACCTGAGGAGGGTGCGAAAAGAGGACGACCGACGGGTAACAAAGTCGACGAGGCAATGGAGGGGATTTACTCATTTCTAAAAGAAAATTCCGACGAATGCCAGTTTTCGATGACTGAATTAATGAGTCACGTAAATGGAAATTTTGTTCCGCACATAAAAACGGTTAAAGCACATTTAGAAGCGAAATATGGCGAGGACATTCTAATTATCGAGAAACAAAAGCGAAATTGTGTCGTTTGTTTCCGAAACACCGGATTTAAAATTCTTGCGGATAAATGGTACCAGGAAAAGAAGCAGAACTCTCACGAGGAACGACTCCGAGTTATTCGCGAAGCTGCTGCTATAATTCGAGAGGACATAAGAGGCGTCGTTTACGACAAACAAAATTATCCTCCCTCGGATGAATTTGTACGGGATGTCGAAGCCGCTGTTCCGGAATCTCTACAAGTTTTTCTTTCAACAGCAATAATGAAAGATAAACGTGGCGCACTGGACTCGTGGAAAAAAAAGTGCACATCGATTGCTCACGCAATAATTACGGCTGTGCGTCCTCGTTCTTTTTTCTCTCCGCTGCAGATCGGTGTTGGAACTTATCTGTATAAGAAATTCGAGCACGAGAAGTCCATAAATATTTTGCGATTCCATCGCTTCGCAAAATCAATGACAGCGAATAAAGTGAATCACCTCTCACTACTCCCGCCAACCAAAAGCGCTGTGCGTCAACACATTTTCCGGACGTATCTCCAAGTTCAAACCTGGCTCGGATTTTTCAAGGATCCACAAGGATGGGGTTGGCGACAGACCAATCGAGGGCTCGAACCAATCACCAGCACCGCCGAACCCGCTCCGCCTGAACTATTAAAGCTCATTTCCTGTAAGTGTAAAGGAAATTGTGAGGCCACCTGTGGGTGCAGAAAAGCGGGAATCAGTTGCTCCGTTATTTGCATGCACTGCAGTGGGCGAACATGCAGTAACGTCGCCAGAGTCGACATTTTGCTTGACGACGACGACGACGATGTCTGTAACGATGATGATGACGATGCTCTCATCGAATCAGCATCATTTCCAACGTTTCAACAGACACAACAACTCGAAGAGTTTACGGAGGACGAAGATCTTCAGCCTGGACCATCCAAGCGAAAAAAGACATGAAAAAAGTCCATCGTTCGTGTCTCGAGTGCAGAAAAAAATATTTTTCTTTCCGTTTATTTTGTTTTGTTTATTTTGTATTGTAAAAAAATAATATTTTTTACTGCACAAACAAATTATTTGTTTAATAAATTACTATTGTGTGATCCTTAATTTGTTGCTCTATGTACTTATTTTTTATCCCATCAATTTCCTGAACAATTTCCCATTCGATTCGACATCCAGACACAACCGAGCGAGCAGCTCGCTCGACGCTGAGTGTGGATTCACCGACTTTGCGGCGCGCTGGAGATCGTAATTTTTGTCCAACATAAAAAAATTCAAGAAGGAAATTGTAGGTCTGAATATGCTCTACAAGTTTGAATTCCACAATTTTTCATATTTATTAAGACCCAGAGAAAAAAAAAGCAAAAAACAAAAATTATGTCCTAAATTTTTGACTTTATCGATCGATATCTCGATAACGATGCATGAAACGCTAAAAATGATTCAGGCGTTATTGTAGAGCACAAAGAAAGCTACAAAAAGTGTCCTACAAAAATTTTCGAAATCTCATCGGATAGCCGAGTTATTGCCGAGAAACAAATTTTACCCCTTTTTTCAACATGGCGGCGAAAGCTCCTAGGAAAGCTTGGTCGACAATCTCAAGTTAAGCTTTTCTAGGTATCCCCTACAACATATTAAAAAATTAGAAGCGCAAATTCATTTTCTTTTTTGAATGTACGTAATGACTGGACTATCGAGGGAAAAAGCAATCTGAGCACGGCTCGCGCGTGACGTCACCCGACGGCCCGCGCGAGGCTTTTAGATAATTTCAATGCTTATTTAGCTCTTGATTCTCTGCTTTATTAATGTATGTATTCAAAAAATGTATCGCGCACTCTGAACGCTTCTTTTTTTAGTTTATACGTTAATTTAAATATAATAATAAATCTAAATTACAACTTATTTATCTTCTAGAAAATTGGTTACGCTTTACTCACACCCGTCTTTATGCCAAATAAATTATAATTCAGAAAAGTAAGCGAAAGTATATTAATATTCGTATTATTATATTAATTCTCATACTTTCATCAAGCGATAAAGCATTATCCCCAAAAACAAGTCAATCATCCACCGGCCGCCAATCGTAAGTGCCAGAAAGTGCATTTTTAACACAAGCGATAGGATGGTCCCGTTGGTAGCGTTCCTGGCTTCGGTCCGCAGGGGCGCAGATCGTTCCTCACGCTCAGCGCTTTTTTAAAATCATGATAACTATTAATTCTTATTTGATTAGTTATTTTTATTAGTTATCATATTTATTTTAATTAGTTATCTTTTAGGGTCGAAAAATTTATCGCGCACTCTGACCGCTTATTTTATTAGTTTTTACGTTAATTTAAATATAATAATAAATCTAAAATACAACTTATTTATCTTCTAAAAAATTGTTTGCGCTTTACTCACACCCGTCCCTATGCCAAATAAATTGTAATTCATAAAAGTAAGCGGAAATATATTTATCTTCGTATTATTATATTCATTCGCATATACTTTCATCAAGCGATAAAGTATTATCCCCAAAAACAATGAACCATCCGACCGCGAATCGTAAGTACCAGAAAGTGAACATACATTGACACAAGAAATTAAAGGAGCAAGAAAAGCTGAACTTTGTCAAAAATGGTCGTACAAAAAAAAAGAATTTTGAAGCTTCAAGTTTCTAGTTTTAGTTCCGAGAATGTTTTTTTTTTGAGAATCACTGATTGCGCGGTCGGAAGAAATATCACGGCAAAAAAAATGTTGCAAATTTTTCCGTTTTTCAAAGTTCTGCACGGGGTTTGGAGTTTTTTTTCGGACTTGACCAATATCAAGGTCATTGACCCCATTCAATTCACTTCAATTTGCTTTTTTTTCTCCGTACGACCATTTTTCGCTGAGATATCGGCCTTTGAATGAAAAAACGTCCTTTTGTCTTCAGTCATCGATATCTCAGGAACTAATGAGTAGTAGAGCTATAGCGGTTCTAACTCAGGGATCTCAGGGGGGAGCGGGGCGGGGGAGTCGAGCGCGGGGAAGCCGAGGTATGCTTGGCGGGGGGGGGGGGGATCCTGCATGCGGCAGCCGAGTGTGGGGTTGTGGTGGAGGGGGGGGGGGGGGGTGTTAGAGAGTGGGGAGGCTAGTTTTTGGTGACGATGTCTTTCAGGCGATAGCTGGACCCGCGGGCGAGAGGGGGAAGCCGCTGTCGACTCTGTGGGGGAGGGGGCATCATAGAGTCGCGTTTCCTTGAAAACCCATAAAATCTGATAATTCATTATCAACATTATAGATGTAAGCGGAGCATTTTTGTCTAGACTATTCACAGGAGTATATATATATATATATATATATATAAAACTTAGCCAAATGTGTGCATGTGTGTGTGTGTGTGCGTGTGTGTGTGCGTGTGTGCGTGCGTGTGTATGTGGGGGGGGGGGGGGGGGGAACTCCCATCTATGGCTAGGAAAATTTTCGAGAGTGAGATAACGATAGTTCCCATATGAAGGGTGGCCCTTCAAAGCCCATAAAATGCTTTTTATATTGCATGCAGCTGCAGCGTTATTCCAAAGCAAGTTTCAACCCGTCGAGGGTTCATTCCACAACATTACGTCAAGATGTACAGATGTGCGAGTATGTACGCAGTGCATCCGGCCAAGCACCCCCTGGACTTGACCAAAAACGAGCTCGAACAAGTTCCAAAGGTCTTGCTCCTAAAGTATTGGGGTAACTTTATTGGTTTACTGTGGGATCGTTTGCCGGAGCATCATCGGAATGATAGTGAAGTGATATCGTATCTTCCATGCATGGAGCATTATAATACGCCACAGATGAAGGATCACATTGATGGTCCCCCACCCCAACGTCGGGACTGTGGAAAGTGTTGCGAGGGGGGAAATGCTCTACATGCGGGGTTCTTCGAACGTGTTTGAACCTGTTAAACATGCCTATGATTGGATAAGTGGGGAGAAGTTTTTAAAATCTGAGTGGAGGGGCTACGAGGGAGCTTATGATTTCATGGACCAAGCTCAGACTGCACTATTCCACCGCACCATCAACCTCTCCGAAAAGAACTTTGAAAAAGAGTGAAAATGGATCTCTCAAATATCAACAAAGTCAGCCTGATGACGGAATTCCTCCCAACGAAGAAGCTGTCAGAACTCCACGTCCATGCGGATCATCAAATCACGGACATGAGAGCTGTACAGACCAAATTTGGAAAACGCTACATCGTGGACGTTGCAAATGAGTTTGCCGTCTTCTTGCCAGCGCGGCTGGTAAAGGCCTTCAATCAAGATGTGAAAATGTTCGAGAGTATGCTGCAACTGGCACGCAATGGTCAACTCTACATGAAGTACATTGGTGGAAAATACAACAGCGTCGAGTTCCGTCGAGTCTGAGTATGGTGGAAAAGAATGCTCGTGAAGGCCCGGCGGAAACAACGAGTTCAACAGCAGCCAGCATCATCACCATCGTTGAGTGCAAGGACTGCTTGCATCACAGTCATCATCATCATCATCGTAGAGTTTTCGAGGCTCGAGTCTGAGTATGGTGGAAAAGAACGCTCGTGAAGGCCCGGTGGAAACAACGAGTTCAGCGGCAGCTGGCATCGTCACCATCGTAGAGTGCAAAGACTGTTTGCATCACAGTCATCATGGTAGAGTTTTCAACGCTTAGTGCTATGTAAAAGTGTACAAAAAAAACTTTTTCATCGAATACAATGTAAAAAAAAAAAAAAAAAAATGTCAAACTGTATTCGCCGTAGATATAGGAAATAAATGGAGAGAACGATATTTGTTCAAAATGTTTTTATTCATTTAAAAAAAAAACCCTCGCTCACACAACGCTTCGTTGAGACAATAATGATGAAAACTGCTGCCCCAAATGCCCTTTTGGGGAAGTGCATATTTTCGAATCCCTATAGGTTTTTTCTAGTATGGTGGGGATGCCTATCTGCTGTTCGATTTTTTAACATATTGCGAGAGATGGAAAGCGCTTTCGCACGTGAACAAAGGCGAAATACGAAAAAAAAAAAAAAAAAAAAAAAAAAAAAAAAAAAAAAAAAAAAAAAAAAAAAAAAAAACGTCTCTTAAGAAGTTACGTAGAGGGCTAAGAAAAAGTGGATGAATTTATCCAGATGTTCTTTTTTTCAACTATCTGGATGGAGGCTCATGTGCGAGACACTGTTATACACTGCAACGTTTCAACCACCTCGTCCGAAAGTCTCAAATTTTACGACTCTTTTTTTTCTTACGTCGAGCGCCAGGGACCGTCATACCCTATCGCTTCGCATGTACAACTCGGGCCTCATCATTCCATAGGTCCACACTTGAAAACCCATAAAATTTTACGACAGCATGCGGCGAAGACAGTGATCCGGGGAAAAAATGCATTTCCATTTTGCAGGGCTTTAGTTTTTCATCTCTGAATGATAATATATACAGAGAGTGCAACGTCAAACCTTGATGCCGACATTTGAGATCATGCAGGTCTTGACAAGTTAGCCCCATGGGTAAGGATTTTTTCTTCGTTAACACTACCCTCCAAGCTATTAGATTTTTTTTTTATTGCTCCGCTATTCAGAGCATATATGGTAACGGGATGTTTATGTTGAAAAACTATAAACGTTCAGAGATCTATGGATAAAGACCTGTTTAGGCTTCGACCGTGCACCACTCAGGAACATTGAAAGTGCGGGGAAAAATGGATTTCACGAGTATCAACAGAGTCAGCCGGATGGCGGAATACCTTCCTACGAAGAAGCTATCAGAACTCCGCATTCACTCGGATCATCGAATCTCCGACATGAGGGCCGTGCAAACCAAGTTTGGGAAACGCTACATCGCGGACATCGCAGATGAGTTCGCCGTCTTCTTACCAGCACGACTTGTGAAGGCCTTCGACGACGATTTGGAAACGTTCGAGCGTATGCGGCAAGCGCCACGTGATCATCATCTCTGGATGACATACAAAGGTGGAAAATACAACAGCGTCGACTTCTTCCGACTCTGAGCACACCATGGTGGACAAAGACGAAATTCTTTGGAACACCATCGCCGAACAGCTGTCCACATCATCGAAAGTATGCTGCAACTGGTGCGCAAATGGTCAACTCTACATGCAGTTGTAGAAAATACAACAGCGTGAAGTTCCATCATCTCTGAGCATGGTGGAAAAGAGCAAATTCGTGGGGGCAGCATCGTTGAGTGGAACAACCGTCGGCATCACAGTCGTCTCGCCTTTGTTTTCAACGTTTTATGTGTTGACTATGTAAAAATGTATGCAAAAAACTGTTTTATCGAGGTGTAAGAGGAGGAGAAGTTCAAACTATTTTCGTCGTAGAATAAAGTATACAAATAACATATATTTTCATCGAAGTGTTTTTATTCATTTTTCAAAAAAAAAACCCTCGCTCACACAACGCTTCGTATACACTCAACCAGCTTTTCAGTGATTGTACATTTGCATGGGCGCAATTGTATTTCGTGTTGGAGGAATGATGCGGGCATTTGGATTTGGTGATTTTCGGCAACTTCTGCAGCGATGGACAGTCCAGAGTCTCCAAGTCGATGAGCTTTGTTGCGGGATCCGTGAATCTTGATAGCCATGTGCATTTTTCGAATCCCTTCACATAGATGGTAGGAGCTCCTTGCAAGATTCGTCGAAAGTTCAGTCGAAGACTTTGTTACGTGGGAGCAACGAATTGACAGGGTCATCGAAGTACTGAAAACGCAAAGCCGAATTAAGCGCCCACGATTATCAACTGAACGTCAGCAGTCATTGATAGCCCAAATATCGCATGTGGAAGGATTGAAGAATTCCACGCACAGACATTTTATACACATGGGTACAGGAGACAGCGACGATGGGTTAATATGGCGAGAGATTGAGTTGAACGCGTAATGGTCCATACTTCAACCCCTGCTCGATGAAATTAAATAACGTGACAGTGGCTGAGCTTTACGACAAATACGTAATCTTCCGATAAATGTAACTAAGTATAATCCAATCCGCATTGACTGTTATATCTTATTGCCGTGGAAGATAATGATTATAAGGGCTGCAATTGATATGCAATCAAAAGATAATATACGTTGCGCATGGGCGGCTGTCACAGCTTTATACCCAGCTGAATGAAACAGTGAGCAGGCATCTTACGCACAATGTTTAACGGTATTGAATCTACTGAACATTGGATTCCCAGAGACAGCACATAAAAAAATTGAGCTTCAAGCAATCGATTCATCACTGTGTATACCACAAAAAAAAATACCTTGTTCCGATACGCATCACTCAATGTGAGAAGGAAAAGCATATTAATTTGCTATGCATACAAGGTACGAAGGACAATAATGTATGATATTTCGCATGGATCGAGAACCTGTCGAGTCTCCTGAGCACATAACTGAACAGTAACAGCCATAAGGATATATGTATGCGATCGGTGTGTGAAGTCAACGTAATTACTATATTGTTATATGTGCTTGACGAATTAAACAATAATCCACTATTTCGCAGGTGTTTGCCATACTTTAGATCAGAGGGCAAATTGCAATCACATAAGATCGATTGTTGAGCAGAAAAGAAATGGTCTATCCGACTACCATCGGACAACCTATAAGTGGCTCCATTGTAAAGGCCTATATGGAGTGTTTATGTTTCTTAAAACTAATGACAGAGTAGATGAGGGTGTGGAAAGACTGATGAGAAGAACGTGGCAAAGGACATGTATCAATATCATGGAGTATTTATTATTGACTACTACATGTGTTGTTCATATGACGAATCCCTACCATAGTATCAATCACAGCACAGCGCTGATTCCATATCATGATTTGTTGAAGAACTAGAAAAACTAGCGCTGTGCATATAATACATTTTCTGCGACAATCAATGCTCGTCGTGAGTTAATTCTAATACGTTGGCGCAATGACAATTATTGTGTATTCAGTCATCATCCATCAGAAGAGGTGGAAGTTGAATTACTCAAGATACAATGGTATATGCTCCACATAATATTAAATGATATAAATAAATTGTCATTACTTCGAATATTGGAAAGTAGGCAATACTTGAGTTTGTGTTTTCGATTTTGGGGTCTATACGAGTATCCACTGCTACAAAGCACAACGAAATATTTATAGATCGTACAAGCTGCCATCCCAGCTAGACAAACCAAAATATGTCATTTTTGGGTCATAGACTGGTGAAAAGAATTCTATGGCAAATGAGATTACATTATTCGTCGACTGCAAACTCACCAGAGTTAAACTTTATCTCAATTCGGAATTCTATCCAGACGATGGCTCGAATTTGCACTTCGACAAAAAAAAAAAAAAATTCGGCCCTCTCACGGTTAATGATCGATTGCATCAGAACGAGCCTGTGAACAAATACTACCGTAGATGCGTGAATAGAGTTCGAATGCAAGGAAGATTCACCATCGAATACAACTGCATATTGTTTCAATCGTACACGATCGCGTTGTTGCATATTGTCCAATGACCGACACTATCCATAAAATTATATAGATCCGCAAAATACTCCCTCGCCTAAATGAATGAATAGTTTAAAAATGAGTTTCTCGAAGTTCAACGTCAGTCATGATTGGATCTTGTCATCGACTAGATCACGCTAAAACATATTCATTATGACTGTGCCCACCTTTGTCGATCTTCAAGGATTCATTGTTGGAAGGAACTTTATCGTGAAGGAAGTAGCAATTCTGAGAGCGGGATGCGTACTCTCCCATTACATTTTCGCGAGTCCCATACCATGGAGACTTCTCACAAAATCTGAGAGATACGAAGCATCATGGTTGATTCGTAATCACCATGGTCTCGAGTGGGCCTATGGAAACGTTCCATATAGCATGGCCGAAGATTTAATAACGGCCGCAGTTGAAGGTTCAACGGAAGACGATATGTGTTCTATCGTATATGTTAAGGGTCATGAAAAACGAGAATGGCTAGCTGATATACTAAATATGAAAAATGAACTAGTTATTGAGTCGTTGAATATGGACATGGACAATATGGATGCCTCAAGTAAATTAGATGGAAGTTCTACTCTACGATGTGAAAAGCATAAAAACAATTGTGCCTTACAAAATGTATTTAAAATCTACAATTGGTGGCTGAATCATAAAGATTCGTGCAAATAAAAGAAAATGTAACATTATATACTTTTTTATTCTCCTCACCCCGTACTTTATGATGTCAGAATCATCGGATATCAAATTCTGCAACCGAATAAAATATTTCTTTCGAATGTGAAACCCATTTTTTGTATGGGATACACAAAAATCGAACACTTCGAGGTGTTTGAAGATTTTCGAGAGTCCTTCGTGAGATGTTCAAGAGTCTTCCGAAGACATTCATAAGACATTTAAAGACATTCCCGAGACGTTCGAAAACATTCACAATACGTTTGAAGCCATTCATGAGGGATGCAAAGAGGTTCAAGGGACGTTCTAGGACGTTCATGAGACGTTTGAAGATGTTCGGGAGGCGTTCAAGAGCCTTTAGAAAACGTTTATTAGACGTTTGAAGACATTCATGAGAGTTTCGAAGACGTTCAAGAGATTTTCGAAGACGTTCAAGAGATCTTCGACGGCATTCATAATACGTTTGTTTGGGTTTGCTTGGGTCAGTTTTGCTTGGGTTAGTTCGAGTTTGTTTGGGATTTTCACCCAAACAAACTCGAACTAACCCAAACAAAACTGACCCAAGGAAACCCAAACAAACGTATTATGAATGCCGTCGAAGATCTCTTGAACGTCTTCGAAAATCTCTTGAACGTCTTCGAAACTCTCATGAATGTCTTCAAACGTCTAATAAACGTTTTCTAAAGGCTCTTGAACGCCTCCCGAACATCTTCAAACGTCTCATGAACGTCCTAGAACGTCCCTTGAACCTCTTTGCATCCCTCATGAATGGCTTCAAACGTATTGTGAATGTTTTCGAACGTCTCGGGAATGTCTTTAAATGTCTTATGAATGTCTTCGGAAGACTCTTGAACATCTCACGAAGGACTCTCGAAAATCTTCAAACACCTCGAAGTGTTCGATTTTTGTGTATCCCATACAAAAAATGGGTTTCACATTCGAAAGAAATATTTTATTCGGTTGCAGAATTTGATATCCGATGATTCTGACATCATAAAGTACGGGGTGAGGAGAATAAAAAAGTATATAATGTTACATTTTCTTTTATTTGTACGAATCTTTATGATTCAGCCACCAATTGTAGATTTTAAATACATTTTGTAAGGCACAATTGTTTTTATGCTTTTCACATCGTAGAGTAGAACTTCCATCTAATTTACTTGAGGCATCCATATTGTCCATGTCCATATTCAACGACTCAATAACTAGTTCATTTTTCATATTTAGTATATCAGCTAGCCATTCTCGTTTTTCATGACCCTTAACATATACGATAGAACACATATCGTCTTCCGTTGAACCTTCAACTGCGGCCGTTATTAAATCTTCGGCCATGCTATATGGAACGTTTCCATAGGCCCACTCGAGACCATGGTGATTACGAATCAACCATGATGCTTCGTATCTCTCAGATTTTGTGAGAAGTCTCCATGGTATGGGACTCGCGAAAATGTAATGGGAGAGTACGCATCCCGCTCTCAGAATTGCTACTTCCTTCACGATAAAGTTCCTTCCAACAATGAATCCTTGAAGATCGACAAAGGTGGGCACAGTCATAATGAATATGTTTTAGCGTGATCTAGTCGATGACAAGATCCAATCATGACTGACGTTGAACTTCGAGAAACTCATTTTTAAACTATTCATTCATTTAGGCGAGGGAGTATTTTGCGGATCTATATAATTTTATGGATAGTGTCGGTCATTGGACAATATGCAACAACGCGATCGTGTACGATTGAAACAATATGCAGTTGTATTCGATGGTGAATCTTCCTTGCATTCGAACTCTATTCACGCATCTACGGTAGTATTTGTTCACAGGCTCGTTCTGATGCAATCGATCATTAACCGTGAGAGGGCCGAATTTTTTTTTTTTTTTGTCGAAGTGCAAATTCGAGCCATCGTCTGGATAGAATTCCGAATTGAGATAAAGTTTAACTCTGGTGAGTTTGCAGTCGACGAATAATGTAATCTCATTTGCCATAGAATTCTTTTCACCAGTCTATGACCCAAAAATGACATATTTTGGTTTGTCTAGCTGGGATGGCAGCTTGTACGATCTATAAATATTTCGTTGTGCTTTGTAGCAGTGGATACTCGTATAGACCCCAAAATCGAAAACACAAACTCAAGTATTGCCTACTTTCCAATATTCGAAGTAATGACAATTTATTTATATCATTTAATATTATGTGGAGCATATACCATTGTATCTTGAGTAATTCAACTTCCACCTCTTCTGATGGATGATGACTGAATACACAATAATTGTCATTGCGCCAACGTATTAGAATTAACTCACGACGAGCATTGATTGTCGCAGAAAATGTATTATATGCACAGCGCTAGTTTTTCTAGTTCTTCAACAAATCATGATATGGAATCAGCGCTGTGCTGTGATTGATACTATGGTAGGGATTCGTCATATGAACAACACATGTAGTAGTCAATAATAAATACTCCATGATATTGATACATGTCCTTTGCCACGTTCTTCTCATCAGTCTTTCCACACCCTCATCTACTCTGTCATTAGTTTTAAGAAACATAAACACTCCATATAGGCCTTTACAATGGAGCCACTTATAGGTTGTCCGATGGTAGTCGGATAGACCATTTCTTTTCTGCTCAACAATCGATCTTATGTGATTGCAATTTGCCCTCTGATCTAAAGTATGGCAAACACCTGCGAAATAGTGGATTATTGTTTAATTCGTCAAGCACATATAACAATATAGTAATTACGTTGACTTCACACACCGATCGCATACATATATCCTTATGGCTGTTACTGTTCAGTTATGTGCTCAGGAGACTCGACAGGTTCTCGATCCATGCGAAATATCATACATTATTGTCCTTCGTACCTTGTATGCATAGCAAATTAATATGCTTTTCCTTCTCACATTGAGTGATGCGTATCGGAACAAGGTATTTTTTTTTGTGGTATACACAGTGATGAATCGATTGCTTGAAGCTCAATTTTTTTATGTGCTGTCTCTGGGAATCCAATGTTCAGTAGATTCAATACCGTTAAACATTGTGCGTAAGATGCCTGCTCACTGTTTCATTCAGCTGGGTATAAAGCTGTGACAGCCGCCCATGCGCAACGTATATTATCTTTTGATTGCATATCAATTGCAGCCCTTATAATCATTATCTTCCACGGCAATAAGATATAACAGTCAATGCGGATTGGATTATACTTAGTTACATTTATCGGAAGATTACGTATTTGTCGTAAAGCTCAGCCACTGTCACGTTATTTAATTTCATCGAGCAGGGGTTGAAGTATGGACCATTACGCGTTCAACTCAATCTCTCGCCATATTAACCCATCGTCGCTGTCTCCTGTACCCATGTGTATAAAATGTCTGTGCGTGGAATTCTTCAATCCTTCCACATGCGATATTTGGGCTATCAATGACTGCTGACGTTCAGTTGATAATCGTGGGCGCTTAATTCGGCTTTGCGTTTTCAGTACTTCGATGACCCTGTCAATTCGTTGCTCCCACGTAACAAAGTCTTCGACTGAACTTTCGACGAATCTTGCAAGGAGCTCCTACCATCTATGTGAAGGGATTCGAAAAATGCACATGGCTATCAAGATTCACGGATCCCGCAACAAAGCTCATCGACTTGGAGACTCTGGACTGTCCATCGCTGCAGAAGTTGCCGAAAATCACCAAATCCAAATGCCCGCATCATTCCTCCAACACGAAATACAATTGCGCCCATGCAAATGTACAATCACTGAAAAGCTGGTTGAGTGTATACGAAGCGTTGTGTGAGCGAGGGTTTTTTTTTTGAAAAATGAATAAAAACACTTCGATGAAAATATATGTTATTTGTATACTTTATTCTACGACGAAAATAGTTTGAACTTCTCCTCCTCTTACACCTCGATAAAACAGTTTTTTGCATACATTTTTACATAGTCAACACATAAAACGTTGAAAACAAAGGCGAGACGACTGTGATGCCGACGGTTGTTCCACTCAACGATGCTGCCCCCACGAATTTGCTCTTTTCCACCATGCTCAGAGATGATGGAACTTCACGCTGTTGTATTTTCTACAACTGCATGTAGAGTTGACCATTTGCGCACCAGTTGCAGCATACTTTCGATGATGTGGACAGCTGTTCGGCGATGGTGTTCCAAAGAATTTCGTCTTTGTCCACCATGGTGTGCTCAGAGTCGGAAGAAGTCGACGCTGTTGTATTTTCCACCTTTGTATGTCATCCAGAGATGATGATCACGTGGCGCTTGCCGCATACGCTCGAACGTTTCCAAATCGTCGTCGAAGGCCTTCACAAGTCGTGCTGGTAAGAAGACGGCGAACTCATCTGCGATGTCCGCGATGTAGCGTTTCCCAAACTTGGTTTGCACGGCCCTCATGTCGGAGATTCGATGATCCGAGTGAATGCGGAGTTCTGATAGCTTCTTCGTAGGAAGGTATTCCGCCATCCGGCTGACTCTGTTGATACTCGTGAAATCCATTTTTCCCCGCACTTTCAATGTTCCTGAGTGGTGCACGGTCGAAGCCTAAACAGGTCTTTATCCATAGATCTCTGAACGTTTATAGTTTTTCAACATAAACATCCCGTTACCATATATGCTCTGAATAGCGGAGCAATAAAAAAAAAATCTAATAGCTTGGAGGGTAGTGTTAACGAAGAAAAAATCCTTACCCATGGGGCTAACTTGTCAAGACCTGCATGATCTCAAATGTCGGCATCAAGGTTTGACGTTGCACTCTCTGTATATATTATCATTCAGAGATGAAAAACTAAAGCCCTGCAAAATGGAAATGCATTTTTTCCCCGGATCACTGTCTTCGCCGCATGCTGTCGTAAAATTTTATGGGTTTTCAAGTGTGGACCTATGGAATGATGAGGCCCGAGTTGTACATGCGAAGCGATAGGGTATGACGGTCCCTGGCGCTCGACGTAAGAAAAAAAAGAGTCGTAAAATTTGAGACTTTCGGACGAGGTGGTTGAAACGTTGCAGTGTATAACAGTGTCTCGCACATGAGCCTCCATCCAGATAGTTGAAAAAAAGAACATCTGGATAAATTCATCCACTTTTTCTTAGCCCTCTACGTAACTTCTTAAGAGACGTTTTTTTTTTTTTTTTTTTTTTTTTTTTTTTTTTTTTTTTCGTATTTCGCCTTTGTTCACGTGCGAAAGCGCTTTCCATCTCTCGCAATATGTTAAAAAATCGAACAGCAGATAGGCATCCCCACCATACTAGAAAAAACCTATAGGGATTCGAAAATATGCACTTCCCCAAAAGGGCATTTGGGGCAGCAGTTTTCATCATTATTGTCTCAACGAAGCGTTGTGTGAGCGAGGGTTTTTTTTTTAAATGAATAAAAACATTTTGAACAAATATCGTTCTCTCCATTTATTTCCTATATCTACGGCGAATACAGTTTGACATTTTTTTTTTTTTTTTTTTACATTGTATTCGATGAAAAAGTTTTTTTTGTACACTTTTACATAGCACTAAGCGTTGAAAACTCTACCATGATGACTGTGATGCAAACAGTCTTTGCACTCTACGATGGTGACGATGCCAGCTGCCGCTGAACTCGTTGTTTCCACCGGGCCTTCACGAGCGTTCTTTTCCACCATACTCAGACTCGAGCCTCGAAAACTCTACGATGATGATGATGATGACTGTGATGCAAGCAGTCCTTGCACTCAACGATGGTGATGATGCTGGCTGCTGTTGAACTCGTTGTTTCCGCCGGGCCTTCACGAGCATTCTTTTCCACCATACTCAGACTCGACGGAACTCGACGCTGTTGTATTTTCCACCAATGTACTTCATGTAGAGTTGACCATTGCGTGCCAGTTGCAGCATACTCTCGAACATTTTCACATCTTGATTGAAGGCCTTTACCAGCCGCGCTGGCAAGAAGACGGCAAACTCATTTGCAACGTCCACGATGTAGCGTTTTCCAAATTTGGTCTGTACAGCTCTCATGTCCGTGATTTGATGATCCGCATGGACGTGGAGTTCTGACAGCTTCTTCGTTGGGAGGAATTCCGCCATCAGGCTGACTTTGTTGATATTTGAGAGATCCATTTTCACTCTTTTTCAAAGTTCTTTTCGGAGAGGTTGATGGTGCGGTGGAATAGTGCAGTCTGAGCTTGGTCCATGAAATCATAAGCTCCCTCGTAGCCCCTCCACTCAGATTTTAAAAACTTCTCCCCACTTATCCAATCATAGGCATGTTTAACAGGTTCAAACACGTTCGAAGAACCCCGCATGTAGAGCATTTCCCCCCTCGCAACACTTTCCACAGTCCCGACGTTGGGGTGGGGGACCATCAATGTGATCCTTCATCTGTGGCGTATTATAATGCTCCATGCATGGAAGATACGATATCACTTCACTATCATTCCGATGATGCTCCGGCAAACGATCCCACAGTAAACCAATAAAGTTACCCCAATACTTTAGGAGCAAGACCTTTGGAACTTGTTCGAGCTCGTTTTTGGTCAAGTCCAGGGGGTGCTTGGCCGGATGCACTGCGTACATACTCGCACATCTGTACATCTTGACGTAATGTTGTGGAATGAACCCTCGACGGGTTGAAACTTGCTTTGGAATAACGCTGCAGCTGCATGCAATATAAAAAGCATTTTATGGGCTTTGAAGGGCCACCCTTCATATGGGAACTATCGTTATCTCACTCTCGAAAATTTTCCTAGCCATAGATGGGAGTTCCCCCCCCCCCCCACATACACACGCACGCACACACGCACACACACACACTCACACACACGCACGCACACACACACATGCACACATTTGGCTAAGTTTTATATATATATATATATATATATATACTCCTGTGAATAGTCTAGACAAAAATGCTCCGCTTACATCTATAATGTTGATAATGAATTATCAGATTTTATGGGTTTTCAAGGAAACGCGACTCTATGATGCCCCCTCCCCCACAGAGTCGACAGCGGCTTCCCCCTCTCGCCCGCGGGTCCAGCTATCGCCTGAAAGACATCGTCACCAAAAACTAGCCTCCCCACTCTCTAACACCCCCCCCCCCCCCTCCACCACAACCCCACACTCGGCTGCCGCATGCAGGATCCCCCCCCCCCGCCATGCATACCCCGGCTTCCCCGCGCTCGACTCCCCCGCCCCGCTCCCCCCTGAGATCCCTGAGTTAGAACCGCTATAGCTCTACTACTCTAATGGTCGTACGGGAATTCGACCGGCAGTTTTGGAAACGTGAATACATACTCTACAAGCTCTGATTATTATGGTAGGTTAAACAAAATATATTTTTGCCATCAGTTTTAAAAAAGTACAAAAAAACAATGTTTTCTTGGTTTTTATAAAATCCACCGCTACTTTGCAAATATTGCGATAACCACTAATGTTTATGGACGGTCATTCAGCTCAATATGTCCCCAAGAGCCATGCAAAATTCCAAATTGATCCGTTCATCGGTCTTTCTTGCCCGATTGAGCAAAATATGAAAAAAAATTAAAGGAGCAAGTGTCCTCCTTCTCAGACATCATTTCATGATTATTAAGAGGAAAAAGAACTCTTCACTACTTTTCGAACAATTGGGTATTGAGTACGCATTAAATGTTGGAAAAGAACTTTGAAAATCATATTGACTAAAAATTTTCGAATTTTTTTTTTTAATAACAAAAATGTGGAAATTTTTATTTTTTTAATGTTGACATTTTTTTTCGATTCAACATTGTACCACCAGCATTAGAATTACCCAAAACGTACGCTTTGGGTAATGCTAATGCTGGCGGTACAATGTTGATTTGAAAAAAATGTCAACATTAAAAAAAAATTCGAAATTGAATTTTTTATAAAAAAAAAATTTTTAACATTTTTCTTTATTAAAAAAAATTTTTTTCGAAAATTTTTAGTCAATATGATTTTCAGGTTTTTTACTCAACATTTAATGCGTACTCAATACCCAATTGTACGAAAAGTAATGAAAAGTTTTTTTCCTCTTAATAATCATGAAACGACGTCTGAAAAGGAGGAAACTTGCTCCTTTAATTTTTTTTCAAATTTTGGTCGATCGGGCAACAAAGACCGATAATCGGATCACCTTGGAATTTTGCATGGCTCTTGGGGACATATTGAGCTGAATGACCGTCCATAAACATTAGTGTTTATCGCAATATTTGCAAAATAGCGGTGGATTTCATAAAAACCAAGAAAACATCGTTTTTTTTGTACTTTGCTAAAACTAATGGCAAAAATAAAAAATCAAAGTTTCAGTGCAATAACAATCAGAGCTTGTAGAGTATGTATTCACGTTTCCAAAACTACCGATCGAATTCCCGTACGACCATTAGTTCCTGAGATATCTCAGCGAAAAATGGTCGTACGGAGAAAAAAAAGCAAATTGAAGTGAATTGAATGGGCTCAATGACCTTGATATTGGTCAAGTCCGCAAAAAAACTCCAAAACCCGTGCAGAACTTTGAAAAACGGAAAAATTTGCAAAATTTTTTTTGCCGTGATATTTCTTCCGATCGCGCAATCAGTGATTCTCAAAAAAAAACATTCTCGGAACTAAAACTAGAAACTTGAAGCTTCAAAATCCTTTTTTTTTGTACGACCATTTTTGACAAAGTTCAGCTTTTCTTGCTCCTTTAATTTCTTGTGTCAATGTATGTTCACTTTCTGGTACTTACGATTCGCGGCCGGATGGTTCATTGTTTGTGGGGATAATACTTTATCGCTTGATGAAAGTATATGAGAATGAATATAATAATACGAAGATAAATATATTTCCGCTTACTTTTATGAATTACAATTTATTTGGCATAGGGACGGGTGTGAGTAAAGCGCAAACACTTTTTTAGAAGATAAATAAGTTGTAATAATAATAATCGAGTTTTATTTGCACAACTTGCTTTCCAAGTTTTTTACAAACATTTTCCGCCTTGTTTATATACATTTTTTCTTACAACTACCTTAATCTTATATTTTACCCCTCACACTCCTTTCGCTCGAACCTTTGCTCTCTTTTCCTCAATTTACTCCTCATCTCCATCACTTTCGCCTCCCTTTTCCTCTTTCCGCATTTTCTTACATACCTCCTCTATTTCTCTGAAATACTGGCATATCCCTATATTTATCTTTCCCCTTAACATATTTATAATTTCCCCCTTTATCGCCACCTTATCCACTCCTTGCACCCACTCCTCCGCTTCCTTTCTCGCTTTCGTCGTTACAATTTTCCATCCTTTTTCACATATTAGCAGGTGCTCCATTGTTTCATTTTCTTTCTTGCAAATTCTACATCTCCAGTCTTTTTCCCCCTTCTTTCCCGCTCTTCCTATATTTCCGCATCTCAGTCTTGCCCACATTTCTTTATCCCTACCCTTCACCTCCTCTTCCGCCCAGTACTTCCACGGCTCTTCCTCATTTTCCACGATATATTTATAATTGCCATTATATGTCGATTTTCTTATTCTCTCTTCCTCCTCGTCCAAAATTTTCTTTTTTAGGCATTCTAACCTTTTTTTCATCTTTTCATCTATTCTATCCACTTCCTTTCTTTCTCTAATCATTGTCACTACTTCCTCTATCCCCATATCCTTTAACACTTTGCCCATGTTCTTTCCCCACTTCGATGGCACTCCATTCCCCATTGCCCTTACCTCCTCCATCAAACATATTTTGGGCCATCGTGACTCCTCCATCCTGAGCACCTCTTTTATTTATCTAAACACCCTTTCTCTTATCAAATAGGCCATTGCTGCCACCCCGAGCTCTCTTCTCCAAATGTAGTTCGGGGTTGTTTAGCTTACTCCTAGCGCCATTTTGCAGTATCTGCTCTGTATCCTTTCAAATACCCCAATTTCCCCCATTCCCCAAATCTCTACTCCGTACATGGCCCCTGCTTTGACTATCGTGTTTAATAAGTAGAGTCTCTCCTCTATCACGCGTCTTCCCGCTCTCTTCCATATCCCCCATACCATATTTGCTGCTTTCTGTGTTTTCCCCGTAAGCTTTTTACCGTGTGCCCAAACTGAGTTTTTGCTTGTAAACCAATACCCTAAATATTTAAACTCTTTCACTATCTGAATTTTTTCCCCCTTCATCTCCCATTCTTCATTCTTCCTACCTTTTCCCCCGTTCCTAAAAATCATTATCTTCGTTTTCTTCGCATTTACTTCCATTTTATGATTGTCTGCCCATTTTTCCAAGTCGTTTAATATGCTGCTCAAGCCCTCTGCTGTATCCGCTATCGCTGCCACATCATCAGCATACTTTATTGCAAACATTTTTTTCTTCCCCACTACTGCTCCTCCTTCATTTTTCCTTTCCCACATATCCTCTAAATCATCTACGTATATATTGAATAAAACCGCACTTAATGCACATCCTTGCCTTACCCCTATCTTCGTTCTGAAACTTTCTGTAGTTGTTCCATTCGTTTGCACCTCTACCCTTGTATCCTTATAAATTTCCTTTATTGTTTCCAGCATTCTCCCTTCTATTCCTTTCTCTTTTAATTTTCTTATCATTATTTCCCTACAAACTCGATCAAAAGCTGCCTTAAAATCCACAAAAGCTACATATAGCCTTCCTCCCTTTACTTTTAAATGTTTATCGATGACCGCGCTTAGCGTAAATATTTGATCCCTTGTTCCTCTGCCTTTCCGAAATCCTGCCTGACTTTCTTTTAATTTTTTGTTCCTCTCTATCCATTTGTTGAGCCTTTCTGTCATCATTTTTGTCAGCAACTTATATCCTACATCTAATAGTGATACCCCCCGATAATTCTCTGCCTTGTCCCTCTCTCCATCCTTATATATTGGCACAATCCTTGCTGTTTCCCATCCCTTTGCTATTCCTCCTCTTAGTCATATGTTGTTTAAGGCCTCTCTCAGCTCTTCCCTTTGCGCCCTTGGTAGTGACTTCAAAAACTCCCCACTGATCCCGTCTTCCCCCGCCGCCTTTCCATTTTTCATCTTCTTCAGCGCCCCGTTCCAGCTCATGCGAACTGAACACCTCATAGAATTCCTTTTTCTCTTCTCTTTCCGCCTCATTTATTTCCCTCTCCTCTCTCTCCCAGCTCCTTTCCTCTTCCTCCATTCCTATTACCCTCCCCAGATTCCCTTCCCCATTCAGCAATCTCTCAAAATGCTCTTTCCATTCTTTTTTGGTTATTTCACCACCAATCGTACCCCTTCTTTTATTCCTGAATTTACTAATCGCTTTCCACCATTTTGTCATGTCTTTCGCCTTTCCGACCTCCCCCCAAATTTTATACCGCCATTCTTCTTTTGCTCCTCTGTATGTTTTTTTCAGTTTCCTCTTTTCTTCTACTAGCTCTTGTTTTTTATCCACATTTCTTTGCTCCGTAAACGCTTTTAATTTTTCCCAAACCGCATTTCTCTGCTTTTTGCATTCGTCGTTAAACCACCTTGGAAGCCTCCTCTCTCTTTTGGTTTTTTTACATCTTTTTCTTAATCTCGCCTTCCCAGCCGCTCTCCAGATTTTTTCTTTCACCCCCTCCCAATCTTCCCATCCTTTATCAATTTCTTTCTCTTTTTGTATTTCTTCTATGAACTTCTCTGCGTTCACGTCATTCCAGACTAACCTATCGCTTTCTTGTACCCGCTCCTCTTCTGGTTCTTCCTCTCTTACGTTTTCCTCCTCCCATCCCGCATATATTGGTAGGTGATCGGATTCAATTCTCTTTACCACTTCCATCCATTTGATTTCATCCCTTTTACCTCTATCCACAACTATTATGTAGTCTATTACCGACCCACAGCATTCCTCGTCCCCTCCTACGAATGTCACCCTACCCTCCATATTCCCTTTCACTCTTCCGTTCAACACCTTCAAACCCATTTCTTCGCACAGATTTAACATTCTTCTTCCTTCCGTGTTTAATATTTTGTCTTGAGATCTCCTTATTTCCCCGCCATTTTCAACCAATCCTCCCTCGTTTATAGCTTGTTCCCACCCTATCCTTGCGTTCATATCCCCGACAATTAGTACTTTCTCTTTTTTTCTCGCCTCTTCCATTATTACTTCTCTCAGCTGCTTTTCTATTTTTTGTACTCCGACATTATTATATACTGTTATTATCGCGGTTTTTCCCCTTATTTTATCGTTTCCCAGTATTAGACCAAATTCCCATTCCCTTATTTCCCAATTCCCTTCCCAACTCTTTTTTATCCCGACCGCTTGACCCCCCTTCGCCCTTCCCCTTTTAACCCCTGCTTCCTTATGCGCTGCTTTGAACATCCACTTAAATTTCTCACTCATTTTTGCCCTCACGTTTGTTTCATCTTTTTTCTCCACCCATGTTTCTTGCAAAATGACTATATCCGCTTCTTCTATAAAGCCCCATGCTTCCCCAATTTTAAATATTCCTGCAACATTCCATACTAATATCCTGACTTCACCACATCCCTTTACGTCTTTTTTCCTTCTCGCCGCTACCCTTAACCCCGCTGTGTCTTCTCTCTTCTCTCTTCGTTCTTCCTCCAGTGCGCCATCCTTAACGCCGTCCGCCCCGCTCATTCCGAAATGGCTGCCTCCAACCATCCTCCAATCCCATTCTTTCGATGTCTCCTTTCCTCTCATTCCATCTCCACCATCTTTTATCCAACCAGATTTTCATGTACCTCACTTCCGCTTGTCTGCCGTATCTCCTCTCGTGCTTCGCTACCCCTCTCAGCCACTTTTGTATCTCCTTTTCCCTTTTGGTGAAGTCATCGCTCATCCATATGTCTGTCCCCCTCAGTTCCTTACTTTTTCGCAGACTCTCCATCTTTTCGGTCCAGTTTTGAAACTTCAGTACGACAGTCCCGTTCCCAGAGAATTTTGTGGTTGTTTTTCTCCTTATATTCTGCCGGCATCTTTGTTCAACCTTCTCCAACACCTTGTCTTTTTCATTCCCCTCACCCACTAGGAATGTCACATTTATGTTATTCCTTCGATTTTCCCTCCTTTTTCTCTCTTCTTTCCACTCATGCTCACTTATCGCCCGTGGTTTCCTCCCCAAAATCTCCTCGCGATTTGCGTTTTCCCCCGCCTTCGTGACATTGTTGTTTTCATCCTCTCCCACTGCTCCTCTTCGATCCTTTCTTACCACGCGCCAACCGTGTACCGCTTCCCCTGTTCCACTTCCTGCCTCCTCTTGATTCCTCCACTCCTCTTGTTCTCTGCTTCCGTATCTTCTGTCCTCGCTTATTTTTTTCGCTGTTTCCGTTCTCGCGTTCACCTTTCCTTCCTCTCTGCTGTATTTTGTGCTTTCTTGGCATTTTTTCTCTGACTCGCCCTTCTCCCCTCCATCCTCACTGCCTTCGAGCCTGCTTATTATTTTCAATAACATTCGTCGCTCTTCCCCCCACTGCTTCTGGTCCTGCTCTGCTTTTTTTCTTATTTCCCTCACCTCCCTTTTGTACTCCTCGATGTCCCGATGTCTTTCCGCGCATTCCTCGCACCGCTCCTCTCCCTCCTCCTCGCATTCTTCCTTTATTCTCTTTACTTCCTCCCTCCACCACTGCTTCATTTTTCTTTCCAGCTCGGCCACGCTATTCCTCATTGTACATCTCATCCTTACCTCGGCTTCTCTAATACCTTTCATCCACGTATACACACAATCATTGGTGACGTGTTCGTCTTCATGCTCTTTTTGCCCATCCTCCTCTCCATCTTCTTCCCCTTCCTCTGACTCTTCTTCCCCCTCGTTTTTCTCCTCCCTTTGATCATTTTCCTCTTCTTCGTTTCTCTCTTTCTCTCCATCGCCCTCTTCTTTATCTCCATTGTTTTTATATTTTTTCACTGGCGGCGATTGGATCTCACTCACTCCACCAGCTGATTCTCTTAACTCGAAGAACTCCCTCACATCTCTATTCGTCTCCTTCTTCTTAGGCCGCCCTCTCTTCCTTTTCTCTGTTACCTCTGATGCCCGTCCTTTCTTATCGGCCGCTGTCTCCTCTCGGTTCCTTTCACTCTCACGGCGCTGTTGCTCCATTTTGCCCGTCCCGTTTCCGCTCTCGTTGTCCCCTCTCGCCGCTCCGCAATCTTCTCGCCTAACCTCTTCTTCACACTCCCGATTTGTATTCCACGAAAACTCTTCCATCTCACTGTTTTCCCCTAGACCCATTATCACCTTGCTTTCCACTGCTCCTCCCCTTTCACCGCCACTACGCTCTTGCCCCTTTTCTCCCTTTCTTCCTCTCAAAATATTGCAATTTACACTCCCGGCTTTCTCAATGCGTGCACTCTTGGCCCGTATCCAACCGGAAGTCGATAAATAAGTTGTATTTTATATTTATTATTATATTTAAATTAACGTAAAAACTAATAAAATAAGCGGTCAGAGTGCGCGATAAATTTTTCGACCCTAAAAGATAACTAATTAAAATAAATATGATAACTAATAAAAATAACTAATCAAATAAGAATTAATAGTAATCATAATTTAAAAAAAGCGCTGAGCGTGAGGAACGATCTGCGCCCCTGCGCACCGAAGCCAGGAACGCTACCAACGGGACCATCCTATCGCTTGTGTTAAAAATGCACTTTCTGGCACTTACGATTGGCGGCCGGTGGATGATTGACTTGTTTTTGGGGATAATGCTTTATCGCTTGATGAAAGTATGAGAATTAATATAATAATACGAATATAAATATATTTTCGCTTACTTTTCTGAATTATAATTTATTTGGCATAAAGACGGGTGTGAGTAAAGCGTAACCAATTTTTTAGAAGATAAATAAGTTGTAATTTAGATTTATTATTATATTTAAATTAACGTATAAACTAAAAAAAGAAGCGTTCAGAGTGCGCGATACATTTTTTGTATACATACATTAATAACGCAGGGAATCAAGAGCTAAATAAGCATTGAAATTATCTAAAAGCCTCGCGCGTGCCGTCGGGTGACGTCACGCGCGAGCCGTGCTCAGATTGCTTTTTCCCTCGAAGCCTTCGTTCGGCTTGGCCGCACATGAAGGCGCGGTCGGGACCGTTCGACCGCACCCGGCTGTTTCCGAAGATGTCCGAGCGTCGCTCGCTCGCGGACACGCGCTACTATGATTGTATGGGCGCGTAAGAGACTAGAGAGGGGGTAACTTTTACGCGCGATCTGGCTGCATTGGATAGGACTACCCTAACCTCAAAATGGAGACGAAATGAATTGCCTCATAGAGACCAACTTTCGTGAAGGGAAATAATCTGCAGTTGAATGTAAAACCAAGCTATCAGGCTTGCACTTCGAATCAGTCAGGCTTCTGCATATATCGGTGCAACGGAGCGATAGGAAATAAATAAGCAGGACTGTCTTTCGAACGACTCGGGCGCACGTCCACGAGCGACTCGTGCGCAACGTCCAATGAACGATAGAGATAGTTTCGTCAGGGGGTAAAAAAAGTGATGGAGATACTCAACTTTTTCTCTTTGTCTCACCAACGACTATAAATCTGCTCGAGAAGGATAGAGATAGCCGAGTTTGCTTGCCATGTAGCGGCATACCAACCGATTGGCCGCGTACGTCGGGCCAGACGTTCCATTGGCACTACATATTTTCAGTTATATACATGTGTATCTATGCAACATGAATGTGTAAAATTTCCCAAAAATTCCCATTTTCGCAATTATTCAGTTAACACCTGCACGGTGTGTGATTGGCGTGAAAGGTTACGGGCTGCTTTTCACGTGCCATATCGCTAAATTTGACAGCTATATCTGCTTCAGTCGGCGAATACAAAGTAAGTTTATCGCAGAGTAAGTGAATCGGTCAATAAATAAATATGCAATTATGCATATTGGGTGGAAATATACGACGATATATATATTTAGAACATTTATTATTATCTTATCAACACTCTCGCGCATTCGATTAACCTCCAAAAGATGACGTGTACGTGGTGCAGCATTTTCGCTCACGGCCTCGTGGAAAATCGACATCTGACTTGTGCACTTTTTCATTTTGCATCCACGTGACGTTCATGAAACATTACCATTTTAATTGATGTGTGTGTGTGTATATCCCTTCTAAAAACCTTTAAAAGTGAGAAATGAACGTGACGTAGTAAAAAAAATCCCGTCCAAAACATTACCGCTCACATTGACGTGTAAGAACATTCGGATTTACCTTATAACAATTTTTTGTTTGAATTCAAGCGATGGATGCAATCTATTTTTCAATTAATCAAATGTACAAAAAGGTGATATAACATTTTTTAAACTAACCAAGCTAGTTTACTAGAAATGTACACAAAATTATCAAACTTTAAGAATAATATTTTTCCAAATATATTTTATTTTTAATGAAAAAAATCATATTAATATTATAACATAAAATTTATATCACTATTGTGTATAGTTGAGGAAAAAAGTTCGGGAAGACATAAAATTTTCCGTTCCTGCGGCCTGGTTAAATGACTGTTGCAACAGTACATATATTGTTACAAATTTTGAGCCTCGCATCAACCGCTGGGGTTATTAGCGGTGGAACCTACTGTCTCTTACGCTAGCGTGATTCGGATAGGGTAACATTGACATCTCGGTGGGTATTACGAACCACTCAATTCGTGTCACGTTGCTGGAACTACGGTATGTCTTCTGTCAGTAAATATTCAACTGTATTCGTTGGTAACCATCAAATATATGTCAGCAGTAAAATAGAGATATATAATTTGCAGTTGCAATGGGTAGAAGTTATGCGGTCAAGTTTATATTTTTATATAACTGTTTAAGTTGTGTAAATAAAATAAGATTTCAAGTATCGTATGGTATAGGAGTACATCACTGATTACTACTATCTGATCAACTCGTATTCCCAAGATTGACACATGGGGCAATTTAATATTTTTTGAACTTGGGAGTCGAGTAGTTGAGAGGACAACATCCTTCGCCTGGTTTTTTTTTCTTAACCATGCACGCCAAGTCGTTGCACAGCATTCCCAGTGTACTTGGACGGTACATACGATGTACTGCTATACAATAGTGATATCAATTTTATGTTGTCATAGTAATATGATTTTTCCAATGAAAATAAAATTGTTGGCAGAATATTAGTCTTGAGGGTTCACAATTTTGTGTACGACGTTTTTAGTAAGCTGGCTTGGCTTGTTTCAAAGATGTTATCTCAGTTTTTTTGTTGATTTATTTGAAAAACAGCTTTGTACATTTGAAAAAAACCATCGCTTTAATGAAAACAAAAAATAACTACGAGGTAAATCCGAACGTGGTTACAACTCCGAATGAGCGTTAATGTTTTGAAGAGGATTTTTTTTATTATTCAGCATTGCTTTTTTACTTTTGCAAAGTTTTTAAAAGGGATTTCATATCTTTTTGAAAGGGAAAGATTTCTCATTTCCCGTCTCTTCAGTCCAAAGAGAAGTGCATTTCGAATTCATTGTTGATTGTTTTCAATTACTGTAAGGGAACAATTGAATTGGACGACAGTTGAATCGAACAGTTACTGTAGAATTCAATGTTGACTGTTCTTAGTTACTGTAAGATAAATACATATTTTTGCTTTACGATGAAAAGCGATCAACGCTTTACATCTTGATAGACTGCAAAGTAGAAAACAAGGATTTCTTCACAACGATTGGAGACATTGACACGGTATAGAGATGCGGATTCTTAAATTCATCTCACATCAACTTGGGGCAATAAAAAATGTATATCCATGGAAATATAATTTGTTTATTGGCTTCGTTTGATGTGAGAAAAATGCATAGACTGGCTTCTTTATATCTAGAAGTTCAAGGTTTTCGCTTTCTCCGATCGCAGCGAAGAAGTCCATGATTTTGCCTTCGCATCCTCTAAAGATATAAAATGTTGATTGTTTTTAGTTGATGTAAACAGATACATATTTTTTGCTTTCCAATGCCGAATTATGTGAGCATTTTATTGTTTGTCGCACATTATCTAAGAGCGATCAACTTTTTATATTTTGAGAAACTTGTTTTAATAACGGGCTGCCTGGCGTTGTGCTGCATAATCAACTTGTCACGGCTATCCGTACACTTCCACCAGCGAACGATGCGTTTTCACGGCCGTTTTTTTTTGCTAGGAAATAATGAGGCATGACTTGCCGCGAATGTGACTTACTCCGAAGAAAACTTGCTATTGTAAAGAGAATTAAAATAGGCGATGTTAACAAGCCACACTGATGTATCTTAGGGCTAATTAGCGGGTCTCTGGACTAGAGCATGGATACCGGTTTTTCGATAATATCGAAAAACCGAAATATCGAACCGATAAACTGATAATGGACTCGCGACTTTTGGTCGATGGTTAAAATACGCTAATTAGTCGGATTTTTTTATGTCAAATCAAAGCACTCATGAGGATCGGAAAATAAATTTTTAAATGGTTATTTTTATTTTTTCTACATTTTTTTTAACGGTTGAAAATGTCTGATAGGAAGGTGTCCTCACCGTGTACACGGTTGTGGCTGTAAATATTATCGAAACAAAGTTTGTAAAAAGATTATTAATCAGTATAAAAGCCGCTATCTTGCTGTGGAGCGTTTTTTTAAATTAACAATTGACAAAATGGCTACGGTTTGAAAGAAAGCGTATCGAATTTAGTCTATTTTTTCGACAGTTTTTCGTTAAACAATAAGAGGATTTAAACAAGTTTCCATAGCAAGATGAAGAATGGTGTAAAGTATGTTGTGTCAAAGTTTGAGACGGATCACTTGAAAACTCTTCCTATGAGAGTGTGCACTGTTTTGAAAAACGACATTTCGAGAAAAACGCGTTTAAAGTCTTGAGTGCCGAATTTTCATATAAATTGTTTACGAACGATCAATCGGCGATGCCAAGTCCATGTATATAACCGTCTATACTATAGGACAATGAAGAAAAAAAAAACAATTTTTTGAAAAAATTTCAGTGCTGATTTCTTAAGTTACTGTTACCTGTTTTAAAATACGTTTAACAGCCTGAAAATATTATTACCCCCGTTCAATATTTTTAAATGTCAACTTATTTATCTTTTTCTCTTTCCTGCCCTCTGTTTTTCGCGGTCATTGTTTCGACAATCTCAATCTCATTAAGGCGTGTTAGGCCACAGTAACGGGTATAAAATCATGTGCGAAATTAACCATTTTTTTTCGTATGAAAGAGTGATTAACTCATCAAATTAATTACATATCTATTTAGTATGAATATCAAGCTGTTGGAAAATATTTTTTTTCGATGTACAAAATGGCCGACTACTAATATTTTCTTTTGTTATCTTTTTTCCAATTGGCGTGACAAATAACTTCAACGATTTTCACTCGGTTTACTTCAAATTTAAAAGTTATGTTCCTAATTGCATTTCGCCGAGAGGTACGTACGGAATTTCTGATTAATCGAAAACTTTTCATTTTATGAGCAGTTGTAACGGAATTTTTCACTGAAAAATCATTTCTTAAGTTCAATCACCTACAACTTTTAAATTTAAATAATATTTTTAAAATTCCGTACGTACTTCTCTAGGTATGCTGATACTCTGGGCCTATCATCCTAAGTATCGCCAACTTCAAATTCGTGAAAATAGCCTACCTAACGCTGTCTATCGCCTGCTTGTCTATCTAGGTTGGTGTCTAGTCTAGAACTTTCGGAAAAGCGAAAAAAAATATTTCATTTTTCAACGACTTACAGCGTCGAGAATCATCTTTTAAAATTTTGTGACGAAATACGTAATAGAAAAAAAGTTATAGCGGCGTGTGCAGGGACAAGTCGGAGCGCGCAGTCGGCAGCTGCGGAGCGCCGAGCGCCTGCTGTGAACGACGGCGGCGACGAAAGAAGGCCGTTAGGCGAAGAAACAGGACAAACAAATGGAAGAAAGAAGCGGAACAAGGATTCTGGAGTACTTTTATATGGTCCAGGGATAGTTGATTGAGCCATTGTATTTTTTTTATCGCTTCGATCCAGCCGTACAGGGTCTTTTCCCTTTTTACGAGCCCCAATATTTTCTCCTCGACTTCGTTTTACCTCCCCCCCATTCCACATATCCCCCCACCCTCTTTTGCCCATTCCACAACTCTCCCCTTACCACCTGCCTCCCCCCTCCTTGCGGCCACAGCCGACTTCCCCCCCTGTATCGTATCCACCATGACATAGCTGCCATGGGTATAGGGAAACTGCGGAAAACCTATACCGATACAGCCGGTCACAAGTTCGCTTCCCAGTCACGGAACCAGTTGTCTTTCGCCGAAAAATGTCGAATAAAAACATTTCACAATGAAAGTACGCGACTGGGATTCGAACCCGCGACCTCCCGGTCCGCTGGCCAGCACGCTAACCACTAGACCAACGCACCGGTTTGCCATTGTAAGTATTAAAACTCCGATTATTCCAAAAATATTCACAACTGAACCGCAAAAAACTTTAAATGCGTTTTTCAGGAAATCACTTTTTTTCAACTGGCGGACAAACAATCTCCGCAACCGCTCGATCGATTTTGATGAAACTTTGTACGTTTCTGCATTAAGGTATTTTGTATGGTAATTCACCACATTTTTGGAAAGAAATTTATAATAAAAAAAATTACAGGACGCAAACAGTGCAAAAATAGGTCGATTTTCGTTCAATGTTTTTCAAATAGCCGCCATTTTTTTTTCTATTATCGATTTATGGCAAATGGTGGTGAATTACCACGTGGCAAACCTTCTTCTTTAAAATGTCGTTTCCTATTTTTATTTCAGACGTGCCAATCCGGAGATTGTTTGTCCGCCATGGGAACACATTTTTTTGCAGGACTCGACTTTGGCGCCCTCTGAAAGTTGGACAAAAAACGCTGGACGCAGTGAACAATTTTTGTTTCAATCCTATAAGGATACCATTATGTCCTCGAAAAAGTTTTATTGTTATATCTAATAAAGAAGGTGAGAAAAACGTTTTCGAAAATAAGCTTGTTTTTCGCTCTCTAGACTAGACACCAACCTTAAGGGGTCTTCTCACTTTGGACACTAAAAACGGATATTTTCATGAATTTTTTGATAAATTTATATTATAGATATTGATATAAAAGTTGTTACACTTAATAAATACACTTTCGAAATACATTTAAAAAGTTTTTATTTGTTTAAGTCACTATTTATAGACGAAAATGGGAGTTAAAAAAATTTCGTAAAAAAATTGTAGGTCTGCGCTGTTGATGAAATCTCAGAGATGGATCATCCGAAACAAATAAATCAAACGGCTTTAGATTCAGTATGTTAATGGCTATAGCGCATATCATACGATTTTTGGTATATGCAAAAATAACAAAATGGCGGAAATTTTTCGAAAAAACAAAAAAAAACGTTTTTTACCGTTTTTTGGCAAAAAAATAGTATTTGAATACCGAAATATATTAAAATCCTTGATACGCGCTATAGCTATAGTCGTAAAGAATATGTGGTTAACGTTCCATAAGGATCGGTTCAGTAGTTTAGAAGATTTTATCAACAAGCCGTCGAAAAACGTTGTTTCGAGAAAAACGCTTTTAAACTTTGTTGAAGTTACATAAATACATACATTTAAAAAAAATGTATTTCGAAAGTGTATTTATCACGTGTAGCAACTTTTTTTTATCAATATTTATAATATGAACCTATCAAAGAAATTAATGAAAATAGCCTTTTTTATCGTCTACAGTGAGAAGACCCCTTAATACACAACGCCCAGGGAACCTATTGCGGTTCCCCGTTTAGGTGAACATGACAAAAGTAAGCAGCTCAACCTATTACGGTTCTTTTCGCCTAGTGAAAATGCGAGATCGTTCGTTTACTCGGTACGAAGTTTCGTGTCGAAAATCATAGTGCGCATGCGTGAGCGTCTTCCCAAAGCAGCGACAACACATCCGAAGCTGTATAATATGACGGGTTATTACGGAATAGTTTATTCGAAAGCGGCAGCATCTCGTCGCAAGTACTTAACAATAATTAGCAACTCAAAGTTTATACCGCATACAGTATAGTATTATTTACTCGATAACAATGAATAGTTCAATGATTGGGCTTTTGCCACTCTTCAGCTTGTTTCTGTGATCCGCCCTCGGCCGAGTTTAAAGAGGTGGAATTTGTGACCCACATATTGTCCTGGATTATATAATAGTTCGATTTATTAGAAATAAACAATAATTCCACCACTATGTTACAATAGTCCCCTTATATTTCAATATGATACAAAACACTAGTAGTTTTTTTTTCAACTGCTGTACCGCAAGCTGTCTTGTGCTAAGCCTCGTGTTCTTTCATAAAATCCGATAACATTTTTTTTGTTATTCTGTAACGTTCAAGATGCGAATTTATATTCTATTTTAGCTTGTTGTTTATCCGGGTGCAGAAATTATGTCTTCGTCACGGTCTTACATACAGGTCTGGACACTCGTCACAAAATCAAGTGGTGGGGGTAAGACGCTTATTGAAGCACTGGATTAGTTCGTAATCCCGTCACTACTCGTCTCTGCGATCTATCCGCCTACTGCGTTTCCTCAAACCTAACCTCAAAATCCCCGTGTCGGATATTGTGCTCTCATAAAAGAAGACAAGTGAATTTGAACCCAAAATGCTACGGTAATACGCCAAGAACTTTGCCACTGAGCCAAATTCGGTATGTCGTTCAAGTAACTCAAAATCGACCATGTTTTTCGCACTCGCTTGAGGTCAGAGGGTTACAGTCAAAGGTCTTGTAACATAAGAATTTTCGTTTTACTGCGTGTTACAATGGTCTCCAATAAACCTAGCTACCGTATTTATATATTAAAAAAAAAACAAGTGGATTTGAACACAAAATGCTACGGTAATACGACAAAAGATTTGCCACTGGGCCAAATTCGATATCTCGTTCAAATAACTCAAAATCGCTCATGTTTTTCACACCCGCTTGCGGGCAGAGGGTTGGGGTCAGAGGTTTTGTAAAATAAGCATTTGCGTTTTACCGCGTGTTATAATAGTCTACACAAATATTAAAAACGAGTAATATACATTGAGGTGAGACAGAGATTGAAAAGCTAGCGCTGTCTCTATCTTACTTCCCCCACCCATCGTCATCGCGCCGGAGTTTAGATCGTAGCGATCACAGCGGGCAATATATAAACTACACGTCTCTCATCCATAAGCGAACTACCCACACGACGGGAGTTTCCAGACCTGTATGTAAGACCGTGGTCTTCGTTGATGGACACGTGCTTTGTTTTGAGCTGGATTCGATTTGCGTGCTAGTACGCCCCTTCTACGGCGTCGTGAAAATGTGAAATTACTAGCCGGAAGTTCATAGTGATCTCACATTTTCGCCCGACTGATCCGTAATAGAATGACAACATTCACGTGAGACGAAAGTAGGACGAGACGTGTGAAGCCTCACTCGAGAACCTTAATGGGCCCCCTGATAATATTGTTGGAAAATTATCGTTTGGTACTGAAATCCGATAACGAGTCTAACAAGAATCGCCTCGATTGCAGGTTGCGCTCCCATGTTGTTTTGGGTCTGGACCGCGATCGCACTCCACTCCATAACAATGGCCACGCAGTCGACGACAGAGCGAGAGGACAAAGGGACGTCAATGGCGGCGCAAAGCTGCAGGGAGTTCTCGTCGAATCTTCACAAAGTAACGGTCGCCGGAGCGAACAATTATCTCCTTAACGCGGAGCACGTAACGAATCAGCGTCGCAATTGATACGAGTTTCTTTTTACATGCTTTTATTTAACTTGACTTTCCGTGAGACGCAAAATGGAAAATCGACATTTCTCCCACTTCCCGACTACTTAGAGCTCTGAAATTTTGCAAACATGCATCCAAAAGGTGACAATGCATGATTCGACTTGAAAAAATATCCACAAAATGTCGAACTTTTCATGTAAAATTAACAATATCTAATCATATAAAATCTCACTAACACATAGAAACGAATTAGTAGCCGTGTTTACACGTGAAAAGTTCATATGCAGCAATTAATCGTAAGTTCAATCCCATTTACAGTCTTTGTAATTTTTCACACGCGTTCCATGTTCCTAGCGTACAAATTCATAAACTAGTAAACTACTAGTACCAACTAACTAGTAACATCAATAAAAGCCTAAAAACAAGAAAATAATTTACATGTAAAAACATATGTTTAAAAAACGAGCTTTTATTTAATGCATTAAAAAGTAGAATGTTTTTTTACCAAGTCACCCATACGTGATTATAAATAAAAGCTTGGGGCGCTCAGAACTTAGACATATAATCATTAATCCACATAAATCCGTTAACAAATCAACTTTATTTAGATGGCTGTAAAACAACTTTAGATTTCTCAAATAGAAATCCGGAAACTGAGTATAAACGTGTGATAACAATTTCTCTAATTACTATTGTGGCAAACTCAATACGGTTAATAAAAGTGAATTGATCAACTTTATTAAACATTTAAATAGTTGAGCGCCCCAAGCTTTTATTAATCTATATACTTATAACGAAGTAGTAAAGTCTGCCTGTCCGTCGGTCTCTTCGTCCACGCGTCAATTAAGGGAGCTTTCCAGTGTGACAGCCCGAAAAATCGCTGTTTTTCGCGATTTTTTTTTTTAAAGAAAAAATAATCTAATCGGTCTGGTTTTTTTTTGTATATTAATTGGGTATTGAAGAATACAAAACAATTTTTTAAAGATCGATTTATTTATTAATTAATATCTATAAAAATGATGAAACAATTGTTGCAGCAAATGCACTTGGATGTGGTGTCCACGTTGGGGGTCACAATTTTGATCTGAAACAAAAAACACAAAAAGATTATTGATCGGTATATAATTGGCTTTCGTGCTATGGAGGCTTTTTTTTTTTTTTGCAAAAATGGCGCCGGTTTGAACAAAAAGTATCGATTTTAGCATTTTTTTTGGCAGTTTTTTTTACAAAAAAATAGGAAGATGTCAAAAAAAAAAAAGCTTCCATAGCACGATAAACAATGACGTTAAGAATATTGTGTAAAAAATTCAACTCGATAGCTTTAAAACTCTGCCCTCCAAGTTGGACACCGTTTTGAAAAATGCTGTTTCGAGAAAAACGCGTTCAAAGTTTCAAGTGAGCTGTAGCGCTCCGTTGCCTTCTTCCAAGAAATGATGTGCAGTAACCGAAATAATCTGAATTTCGGCATGAAAATTTCAGGGAATATTCGGAAGAGTGTATACTATTCGATAAAGCAAAAAAAAAAAAATCGATTTTTTGAAAATTTCACACTGGGAAGCTCCCTTAAAAACGTCTGAACCGAATGAAATACGTATGGTATTCTCCGTTGTATAGATTAAAATGTCCCAACGGTATATGTTTCGTTTAGATCGAACGAGTATAAGTTGAGCAATTGATTGCTTTACAACAAAACGTCGTGGAGGGATAACTTCTGACGGGGTGCAGACGGAGTGAGATGGTGTTTATACCGCGTTTATATCACTTATTCCCAATAACTTTCCGTTTGCTTTGTGATGTAGATTAAAAAATCGCAAGGGCAAACGCTACGAGCGGCTGCAGTCGGCCTACGAACAGCCTGCTTCACCCATGGTCAGCCCTATGCACGGTCTTACATACAGGTCTGGAAACTCTAATGCTGGCAGCTGCGATCAGGTGCGTCAGTTAGCGTGGCAAATTTCGGTCCTAGCGCCGCCACTAGATGTCGCTGCGGTTTTGAAACCCGGACATACATAACCTCAATACGGCGAACAACGGAGTGAGCGGTTGAAAACGTGTGTTTTGCAGGCCACATACAAACGTCCGAGACCGAAAGACCTCTTTTGTATTTGCACTTTTGCATTATTTGTATTTTTATTAAATTGCATAAAAAATACGGCAATCGGGGATGGAAGAAAAAAAATTGAGACAAGTAGCTTTGAAAGTTCACATGCAATGTGACAACTTTGAAATCGTATGCATATGTTTGTCACGCTCGTTTGGATTTCGAAAGTTTGTTTGTTTGATTACGAATAGGATCATTTTTTAAAATTGTATTAATCGAAACTGACAGGACTGACGCCTTTTCCTGGCTCTTTTAAAGGTGTTTCGAACGCATGATAAATATCCGTGTAACGACTATGAAGATTGACCGAGACCGAGATGAACCGAGTGGCGACTAGTGAACTACCAACTCTCTTCGATAAGCGACCTACCCCTTCCACTGGAGTGTCCAGACCTGTATGTAAGACCGTGGCTCTGTGCCGCCTTCTCTAGAGTAACGTGTGAAAAAATTCAGCCAGGGCTTGACTAGGCCCCAAATATTTTTCCCTTACTCTGCAAGGGTCCTAACATGGCACCCGACCAGGTCCCTTGGAGGCCGGTCACACTTTGTCGACGAGGGCCTAAGGAGGCTTATGAATCAGGGCCCGACTGGTTGCCTCAACAGAACCCGATCGAAGCCATGAAGCAACCTCATTACTGCCCTATAATTATCAGCTTTATTACTGGATACATACCGAGGTGTTTTGCAATAATGGAAACTCTTTTCTTCAAATAAAGGATTATTTATTATTCACCTCGAAATTAGAAAATAAAAAACGAGTTCAGTTTTACGCTTTATATTGTATGCCCTTTAACAACCACTGCCCTGGTGAATCCTGTCTGGGCCCTTTATAATTTTCCTCACTACGACCTTTTTTGAATAAATTACCCAACCCTGTTATGTTCCTGTCGGGGCCGAGTCCGATTGCGTTCAGGAAAGCCCTAGTAGGGAATCCATATTCAAACCTTCATGGGCCCCGAACTTTTATATGGCTGCCCTCCTAATTTCTTTCACGAGAATCAACAGAGAAAATCTTTTTATTTTAACCAACGGGGAAGAAAGAAAAACGCGAAACGTCGTGTATAATGACATTTTGTAAGATCGATTAAACTTTAATTTTAGATAACTCATTTCAGAATATAACGTATCCAAAATTCAAAGGTTTTGTTTTAGTACTTTTTCATTTAGAAAAGTTGAGATTAGTCATTGTGATTTCTATTGAAATTTTCGTAACTAAATACTCAATCTATCTTATAATAAACATGTAAGGGCCAAAAAGCCAGTATATAGGGAATATAAATTTAAAAAAAATAGCCAAGGTGAATTATCCAAAACTGTAGATCAGGTTGTCAGAATAACTATTTCAACCGGTAAAGCGCAGGCTCAGGCTAGTAATCACATATAGGTGACTTGCTAAGGAAAGAATTTAATACTTTTCGGCACATTAGGGTGTCTTCTCACTTTACATGCTAAAAAAGGCTATTTTCCGGAAATTCTTTGATAGGTTTATATTATAGATATCGCTACAAAAGTTGTTACACTTAATAAATACACTTTCGAAATACATTTAAAAATGTATATTTATTTAAGTCACTATTTATAGACGAAAATGGTAGTTAAAAAAATTACCTAAAAAATGGTAGGTCTCCGCTGTTGATCAAATCTCGGAGATGGATCGTCCGGAACAAAAAATTCAAGCGGTTCTAGATTCGTTATGTTAATGGCTATAGCGCATATCCTGCGATTTTTTATATACGCAAAAATAACAAAGTGGCGAATATTTTTCGAAAAAACAAAACGTTTTTTTACCACTTTTAGCTAAAAAAATAGTAAATACAAACATTTTAAATACCTTTATATGCGCTATAGCTATAGTTGTAAAGAATATGTGGTTAAAATTTCACAAGGATCGGTTCAGCACTTTCGAAGATTTTATCAAGCCGTCGAAAACGTTCTTCAAGAAGAAAGCGTTTAAAGTTAGAGCGGAGCAGACGAACGTGCTCAGGAAGTAAAGTGAAAGTCATTCAAAAATATAGTTAGACTCCTCCGATCTTCATAAAATTTTAGTGTGATACTTTTGGATATACTTACTTTCGAGAAATGTTATAAAAAAATCGATTTTTTGAAAATTGCAAAATGAGAGGACGCCTTAAATAAGAGCTTGTTTTTTTTAAATATTATTTTTACATATAAATTATATTCGCCTGTTTTGTCGAGGCTGTGGCGCGCAAGACAACGGAAAACCTGGTAAGCTCTCCGCTGAGCGCGCATCTCGCTCTGTCGTGTCTGTTCCACGGCTCGGACAACGCGACCGCCCGAGAGATGCGAGCCGGTCTCCGTCTCACTGATACGGATCGTCTTCACGAGGAGTACCGGCGTCTCGTGGGAATACTCAAGGTTAGTCGTACGGAAATTGGCAATTGCCAAAGCACTTCCGGAAGTTCATTCGCAGCAAAGCGCAGATTCATTTCTTCAGCCCCGAGACTTTTATATCTCGTTTTCGTGTTTTCTCTTTCCTCAGAGCACCGAAGAGCTGAGCTTGGTGAACGCCATATTCGTTCAGGAAGGCGTAAAACTGATCGAAGCTTTCAGCACACGGGGAAAAGACTTTTACCATTTTCAACTGAGCAATGTTGATTTTCGTGACAACGCGCACGCTGTGGACACGATCAATTCGTGGGCGGCGAAAAGTACCGGGGACAAGATCAAGAACATCATGGGACCTGGTAATTTCTGGCAGAGTATCGCAAATTGACGTCAAGACACAACGCTATGCGATAAGATAAGACATACCTCTGATTAATTTGGAATTTCGCGTACCCATGGATGACTCGCTGGTTACGAATATAATAGTGAACGTACCCGCAAACTTGATTTTCAAGGCCAAAATATGTTAATATTATTATTACCAAGATTACTATCGAGTCGTTGGCAATCTAATTTTTCAGTTTTTATTTGTTCACGTGCAATAAATTCATCATTTACCGCAACATTTGGCACACTATAATCGATAATACGAATAATCAACGTAAGGAAACATCAATCAGAGCAGCTGTGGGTGAAATACATTTAGCTTCTTTTTTCACCCCGTGGAAGTGATCGTACCTCCTCAACAGTTTTTCCATTTTATTGTGATAAATGTTGATCTCAGAGAAAAAAATTTCTCGCAAAACTTATATTCAAGCGAGTAACTATAGTTACTCGTTAGTTACTATAGCTAACTATAGTAACTCGTTAAAGTTATTATAACTAACTATAGTTACAAGCGGGTTAACTATAATTAGATATAACGCTGTGATAGTAATTAGTAACTAATAATTAGATAGTAATAGTAACTAAGTAGTAATAGTATCTAATAAGTAACTAAGTAGTAATACTATCGAATCAGTAATGAGATAGTAATAGTAACTAATACCAATAGTAATTAGTAACTAATAATTAGATAGTAACGCTGTGCATATGAAAGGATTGATCTTTTATGTTCTATACAGAGGTTTCGTTTAAAACGCATTATGTTCCGAGAAAAATGGCATAATGCATAATGTACATTACACTCCATTAATTTCGATATTATCTACCTACGCACTTTACTGTGGGAAGGTTAGAGTTTGATCTTTAACGTTATTCGTAAACCCAAACAACACACGACACGCATACTCAAACAGAATCAAGGAAAAGTTGACTTGGAAAATTCAACCCACGGAAAATTCACCCTCCAAACCTAAACAAACCAACACAACCAAACCCAACGAACCAAAAAAACCAACTCAATCAAATCTTTACAAACGAATCATGAATAAATCAGGATGAATTCCATCGAATTATTTATCTGGATATACATTTAAGGGGTTATACTTAGTTGGAATCTTCGAAGAAATCGGTTTTTCGTTTTCAACGGGTTCTTATGATATAACCTTTCAAAAATATTCTCTGAAAATTTCAAGTCGGTCCGATGAAAATTGACGTAAAACTTTAAACGCCTTTTTCTCGGAATGACTTTTTCAGAATCGGCGACCAAAATATCTCAAAAACAACTAAACCGACCTGCTTCAAATTTCACACCCATTTTTTTGTATATCAAAGGGCAGTCCTTAATCGAAGGATTTTTATTTTAATGCGTACTTTTTTTTTTATCAAGGAAAATAGAGTGTTTTTTTTCACCGAAATTTCGACGATCAGTTTCGATCGGCGACCACTTTTTTAAAAAATCATTAGTTTACTGAATCCTTCGATTAAGGCCATAGTAACGGGTATAAAATCATGTGTGAATTTAACAATTTTTTTTTCGTACGAAAAAGTGATTCACTCATAAAATTAATTACATATCTATTTAGGATGAATATGAAGCTGTTATAAAATATATATTTTTTTTTTCAGCGTACAAAATGGCCGACTACTCGAAACTTCTCGAAACAACTTTTTTCCAATTGGCGTAACAAATAACTTCAACAATTTTCACTCGATTTACTTCAAATTTGAAACTTATGTTCCTAATTGCATATTCTAATGTAGATTGACGAGAATTTTTGTTTTTTGTTCTAGGTAAAAAATTGTGGATGCTAAATTTCACGCCGCGGAGAGCCTAAAAAAAATATTAATAGTCGGCCATTTTGTACATCGAAAAAAAAATATATGTATATTTTCTAACAGCTTGATATTCATACTAAATAGATGATAGATTATCAAAGTAACATAGAAGAACTATCGAAAAATAAGTTTTTGTGAGTTTTGGCCTTGAGAATCGAATTTGCGGATATTTTTACTATCATATTCGTGATCAGCGAATGAAAATACACGGGTACACGAAATTCCATATTAATCCGAGGTGAAAAAAACATCCCAAATGTTCCTCCGAGCCGTAAGCGTTCGCTCAATTAAGGGGGGATTGTCTTTTTTTTTCGCAAAATTTACCGCTTTTTGGGAATTTTTTTGTGAAGAAAGTATACAACGGAAAACTTGTGAAACTTGGCATATAGTTTTATTGATCTGTTTACTACATACAAAAAATTTTTTAAACAATTCCATAAAAAAATCCGCCTCCCACCCCCCTCGACGCGCGATGGTCCTTTTTTGATGGTGTGCACGATTACAGCCTTCACGTTCATCTTGCAACAAAAACCCAAAAAGCATTTTACTTTAGACACATATAGCTATCGTTCGATGAAGGGGGAAAAAAAAATTGACGATATGGTGACGTTTTGAACTTGAAGTATCGATTTTTCGAAAAAAATTGATCGATTTTTTGTTATAAATAAAAAACTATTAAACGTATTGCTTTTTTGCTTCATCAAACGATAAAAGGATGTCAGCTGAGCATTCTGTCGAAATTTTAAGGCAATCGGTTGAATAGTTTTTGAGAAATCGTGCACACCATCAAAAAAGGACCATCGCGCGTCGAGGGGGGTGGGAGGCGGATTTTTTGATGAAATTGTTTAAAATTTTTTTTGTATGTAGTAAACAGATCAATAAAACTATATGCCAAGTTTCAAAAGTTTTCCGTTGTATACTTTCTTCACAAAAAAATTCCCAAAAAGCGGTAAAATTTGCGAAAAAAAAGACAATCCCCCCTTAATTCCGTCACTGATCTTTCTTCCGCCCAGGCGACATCGACGAGTACACGAGGCTCGTGCTCGCGAGCGCCGTATACTTCAAGGGCCAATGGAGACACCGTTTCGACGCGGCCAAAACGAAACTTCGAACGTTTCACTCGTCTACGACACGCAGCGTGATAGTCCCGACGATGTTTCAAGAATCCAAATTCCACCAGGGCGAGATACCCGCTCTGAATTCACGCTTCCTCGTCGTCCCTTACGCGGTGAGGAAATTTTCCAACCTTCCTCCTCGTTCGTGTTCTTCGAGGACGGCTGAATATCAACGTTGCTTTCAGGACGAAAATATCGACATGATAATTGTACTGCCCAACGAGATCGAGGGACTGAGACACGCGGAGGAGAATTTCGACTGGAACGTCATCGTTAACGCGGCGGGCACCAAACGCTCGACCCGATTGTACCTGCCCAAGTTTAAAATCGAAGCGACCCTCGATCTGAAGAACGTTCTCGTCGAGGTATTCTTCGTCGAGGCTCCGCGAAGGCAGACCAACCATTCTATTCTTCATTTCTCTATTCTCAGACTCCTTAAATATCTTGATTCTGGAGCAGGTTTAATCAGAAACATCTATATTCCACATAATCTCATGTCAAACATTTCTCTGCTGAAACATCTCTATTCGTAATGATCACAATACCATAATAATTCAGCTCTGAAATATCTCCATTGCACAATCTTTCGTATCAAAAACTTTTCCATTCTTAAGGCGTTACCCCCACTTGTAGCGCAAAAAACGGCCTTTTTCATGAATTTTTTTAAAGAAAACTACAAAACTTTTTTAATCGATCAATATACCATCTTAAAGAACACATCTTGAAGAACTTTCAGTAATTTGTTTATTGAAAAATATTACATTGTTTAGTGGCAAATGGCCGTCAATGAAATAATGTTTTTATATACACGGTTTGCGGTGACCAACATTGCGGCGAAGTGGATCATCTGAAAAAAAAATGCGGATGGATTTAGTCAAATATAAGTATAAACTAGTCTTTAATCGAAGGATTTTAAAAAATATTCATTTTTCACAAAATGGCGGACAGTCAAAGTTAATGGTTCGATTTTAACGGAAAAAAACGGCTGTTTTTTGGCTATAAAACGGCCACTTTTTTTCAAAAAAAAAAATCGAACGATTAAAGACTACATTTTTATGTATTAAATAAGCCTGCAAAATTTCAAGAAGATCGGTTCATTAGTGTTCGAGTAATCTTGGTCACCGACTTCAGAAATGCCATTTTGAGAAAAACGCGTTTAAAGTTTCAATTTCAGTTCTTCAATTCACGGATTCTTCTCTTTCAACGCTCATATCTCAGTTAATTTTGTTCGGATCGACTTGAAATTTTCAGGACATATTCTCAGATACGTATACTTCAAAAAAATGCAATAAAAAAACGATTTTCTTTCAAAATCGCAAGTGGGGGTAAGCCCTTAAACATCTGTATTCTTCAAAATCTCACGTGACATCCAAAACATCTGTATTCCGAAAATTTCATCTCACAATACTTCTCTTCCGAAACATCTCTGTTCCAAGAGCCTCTGCGATGCACTTGTTTTATTCATGGCCCAAATAGCCAATGCAATATTACGAAATGGATAGAGTTGCTTCGGACGAGAGATATTGTGAGACGAAATTGTCGGAATACAGATGTTTTGGATGTCACGTGGGATTTTGAAGAATACGGATGTTTAAGAATAGAAAAGTTCCGCATACGAAAGACTGTGGAATGGAGATATTTAAGGTAGTCCGATCGCTTCACACTGGTCATACCACTGATCATACTTGAGACCTGTACAATTTATATTTTCAACATATGCAAAAAAAATAATTTGTAATAACTAAAATTTCCCATTTGTAAACTGTTTAATGAATGTTTACATTTAATTAGAAAAATGAAAAAACAGCTATTCCAACGATTCGCGTAGTATTTCTAGGTTTGATATTTGGCAACATTAGTTATATCTTCGTCTCTTTTTAATCATTCGGGCGAGTTTAACCTCCATGCTTTTCAACGTCGATCTGTCAAAACGATGTCAGGTGCGGGAAATGCAAAGCATCGTATTCGGGCCGCGACTGGTAAAAAAAGCGTGGAAAATTTGTGTCGGCGAAATATGTCGGTTGAAAATGAAATATGTGTGGAAATTCGAATGAGTGAGATGAGGTTAGGACTACGGTCAGCTGTTGCCTTGCTGTCACGTCTCTTTGTCGTAGCAAGTGGTAATAAATCCAATACCGGAAATTCAAATTGAACTTGATATTACATGAAAATTAGGTCAATAAGCGTATTTTTTTGTGCGAGCATTGGATTACTACAAGTGTTAAGTATGTAAATTTGATTATTTTTAAGAATCTGACGGATTCTCACTATTGTATACACTTTTGTAGCTACCGAAAATTGGTTTTTTGTATGTAGTCTCGGGATTCCTTAAAAAAAGTACGCAATTTTTATATTTTTTTCTCTGTAATAAGGTCGATAACCGACCCTGACATTTTACAGAGACGATTATTAATATATTTAGTGAAGCTCAAAAAAATTATGAAAATCTTATGAAGCCTGGATAGGACTGCCTTAACAGCAGTAATATTTCAGAACTGAATTATTGTGGCATTGTAATCTTTACGAATAGAGATGTTTCGGCAGAGAAGATTCTCAGACATGACATATTTTGGAATAGAGATGTTTCTCATTAACCCTGCTCCAGAATAGACATATTTGAGGGGAGATGTCTGAGAATAGAGAAATGAAGAGTAGAATTGTCCTGCCTACGCGAAGTCGGACAAGAAATCGTTTTTCTCGTTCTTTGAACGTTTCGCACTTCTTTCGATCGCAGCTCGGGCTGACGTCGATGTTCGAAGACACTGCGGATTTCACGAAGATGTCGGATCTGCCGTTGAAGGTGGACAACGTGCTGCAAAAGGCGTTCATTGAGGTCAACGAGCTCGGCACCGAAGCCGCCGCCGTTACGGGTATGCAACTTTTTTCATTTTACGGATTTAACTCAAAATGCGTTGGTTTTAGTGGCGAACAAAATTAGCTTCGATGGCGGGGATTTTTTCGTACCTTGTTTGGGTTATTCCAGTCGTGCGGATAAATACGAGGGATCCTCAAACTCAAACAAATTCTTCGTTTCCGTTGCAATTTATTTTCCCAAAAATAAAAACGCTTTTTTAAAACTGAAAAACAAGAAAATCGTTTTTACCGTGTCGAATATTTGTACTTTGTTTGGGTTTTTTCGGCAATTCGAGTCGTGCGAATGAGCACGAGGGATCTTAAAACTCAAGCAAACCCAAAGAAATTCTCCTTCGCTTGGGTTTAAAATCGAGTTGCACTTTTGTTCGCCCTTAAAAAAGCGCATTCAACAAGCTTTTATTTAACTTGACTTTCTGTGAGATGCAAAATGGAAGATCGATATGTCACCCGCTTCCCGACTACTTAGAGCTCTGAAATTTTGCAACCATGCATTTAACGGACAACACCACTGTGACGGCTTCAAAAAATCGATTTTTTGAAAACCATCTAGAAAAATCTAAAATACATTTAAGATTAAGATGCCGTTGGACCCAGGTCGAAAAAATAATTATTTTCGGAGATATTGAATATTTTGTGAAGCGGTGCAGCGCTACGTGACGCTCGGGGTTCCGCGCAGCTGCGCGCCTCAGGGTCGGCAGGTATATCGAATAGCGATCCATACGACGGTTTCGAGATAAAAAAAAAGAGTGCATCGATCATGTCCAAAAACGTATGGGGACGCGCCTCCGCGAAATCGTGAAAAAACAAAAAGGATTGTCTGGCAGAGGAAAGCTCACCGGAAAATTGATTGACGAGTTGAGCACATATTACGGCTTGGCTATTCGGAGGAACAGCGATGATGTTGAAAAAATGAGGAAGGCAATTTGGGCAACTATCAAACATAAAATATCCACAGATAGTGAGCCACAACATGACGTTTGCCCAGAGGGAGCCGAGTCGTGGTGTTCGTGGCAGCGAGCGGTCGCAAGCGGTAATATTTCTGAATATCGCCATAAGCCGCCTCTTCCTGAGGAAGTATTGGAGGCAATTACGCCAGTCTTCGAAAATTTGAGCAGAGACGATTTGCTGCAGCGTTGTTTGGGCGGCTTCACGCAAAACAACAACGAAAGCTACAACAAATCAGTTTGGGCAATAGCCCCCAAGTGTCAGTCCGGGAGCAAAAAAATCGTCGATATTGCAGCTGATATCGCGGTATTATTATTCAATGATGGCCTGAGAAGCCTCATGAAAGTTTTGGAGACGTTGGGGATAACTATCGACCCAAATTGTTTCAATTTTTGCGTTGAAACCGACGCAGCGCGGATCGAGCTGGCGGAGCGCTCGCTCACAGATGCTGCAAAAGAGGCAAGAAGAGCCTCTACAAGTTCGAGAAAAGATGCTAGGGACAATGATTTGCTTCTTGAAGGCCAGCTATATGGTGCCGGCATCGCTGATTAAAGGTAAAACATTTTTTTCCAATTTATCGCATAAATTAACAAACCTAAAACTTTGAACGCGTTTTTCTCAAAACCACTTTTTTGAGTGCGGCACGCAGCAGAACTCGAGCAATTTTTATCCGATCGACTTCAAATTTGGACTGCATCAATAAAACTAGATTATTTAAAGAAGTACATAGGATTTGTTCGATATCTCAATGATAAAAAAAGTTATAGCCTATTTTCGACGAGAAATTTTGCTCGAAAATCGTCCTTTAATTTCAAAAGCGTGCCTATTTTTTAAAAATCAATATTTTTTCAAATCCCTGTGTACTTCTCTTCAAAATATCATATTATTAACGAAAACACTCGGTATTTTTTTTCAGATCGACCTTGAAGAGAGTTCTGCTGCGTGCCGCGAACCACTGCAGAGGCAACAGTACCTGACGCGGGAGCTTCCCCAGCGTCACCATGGGGGCTGAAATATTTGAAAGTTTTTTTTTATGTATCTTCAATAAACAACGAACAAAACAAAAAAAAAATTTCGAATATCTTTTTTTTCCCACAAAAAAAATTCTTGAAAAATGGCAAAAAAACAGGGGGTCATAGTGGTGTTGTCCGTTAAGCGGAGGCAATGCATGGTTCAACTTATTTTTAAAAAATGAATCGCGAAAAGCTAATAGGTAAGAGACCCTGCAATAATGAAGCGTCAGCAGAAATAATCTGAATGAGAAACTTTGGATAGAGATAAACCACATGAAAAGTGCATGAGGGAATACGAATTGGCTCTAAGTGCTCTAGGATCGCACAATCGTTTAGAGGGTCCAATAGGTAAAATAAGGTAAAAGCTGAGGTCCAATAGTTGGTGAGCCAACATCTATTATAGATACCACTTATCACAGTTCTCCAGGATTTCTCCTGCCAATCAACCAATAACAGCACCGCTACGTTTGGAAGGATTAATCCCTCTTTGCAAAAATTTCCCAGCTCTAGTAGAATCAATTAGACTAAAAAGTAGAAAATAATTAATATGTAAATTTTTTTCAACGCACTTTTGTTTGATGTACCAAGAAGTAGCAAATAATTTTTTTACGTGGCTATAATAAAAGCTTGGGGCGCTCAAAATTGAAACAGATGATCTTTAATTTACATAAATCCGTTAACACATCAACTGTATTTAACGGACAACACCACTATGACCCCCTGTTTTTTTTGCCATTTTTCAAGAATTTTTTTTTGTGGGAAAAAAAAGATATTCGAAAATTTGTTTTTGTTTTGTTCGTTGTTTATTGAAGATACATAAAAAAAAATTTCAAATTTTTCACGCCCCATGGTGACGCTGGGGAAGCTCCCGCGTCGGGTACTGTTGCCTCTGCAGTGGTTCGCGGCACGCAGCAGAACTCTCTTCAAAGTCGATCTGAAATAAAATACCAAGTGTTTTCGTTAATAATATGATATTTTGAAGAGAAATACATAGGGATTTGAAAAAATATGGATTTTTTAAAAATAGGCACGCTTTTGAAATTAAAGGACGGTTTCGAGCAAAATTTCTCGTCGAAAATAGGCTATAACTTTTTTTATTATTGAGATATCGAAAAAATCCTATGTACTTCTTTAAATAATCTAGTTTTATTGATGCGATCCAAATTTGAAGTCGATCGGATAAAAATTGCTCGAGTTCTGCTGCGTGCCGCACTCAAAAAAGTGGTTTTGAGAAAAACGCATTCAAAGTTTTAGGTTTGTTAATTTATGCGGCAAATTGGAAAAAAAAATGTTTACCTTTAATCAGCGATGCCGGCATCATATAGCTGGCCTTCAAGAAGCAAATCATTGTCTCTAGCATCTTTTCTCGAACTTGTAGAGGCTCTTCTTGCCTCTTTTGCAGCGTCTGTGAGCGAGCGCTCCGCCAGCTCGATCCGCGCTGCGTCGGTTTCAACGCAAAAATTGAAACAATTTGGGCCGATAGTTATCACCAACGTCTCCCAAACTTTCATGAGGCTTCTCAGGCCATCATTGAATAATAATACCGCGATATCAGCTGCAATATCGACGATTTTTTTGCTCCCGGCCTGACCCTTGGGGGCTATTGCCCAAACTGATTTGTTGTAGCTTTCGTTGGTGTTTTGCGTGAAGCCGCCCAAACAACGCTGCAGCAAATCGTCTCTGCTCAAATTTTCGAAGACTGGCGTAATTGCCTCCAATACTTCCTCAGGAAGAGGCGGCTTATGGCGATATTCAGAAATATTACCGCTTGCGACCGCTCGCTGCCACGAACACCACGACTCGGCTCCCTCTGGGCAATCGTCATGTTGTGGCTCACTATCTGTGGATATTTTATGTTTGATAGTTGCCCAAATTGCCTTCCTCATTTTTTCAACATCATCGCTGTTCCTCCGAATAGCCAAGCCGTAATATGTGCTCAACTCGTCAATCAATTTTCCGGTGAGCTTTCCTCTGCCAGACAATCCTTTTTATTTTTGCACGATTTCGCGGAGGCGCGTCCCCATACGTTTTTGGACAAGGTCGATGCACTCTTTTTTTTTTATCTCGAAACCGTCGTATGGATCGCTATTCGATATACCTGCCGACCCTGAGGCGCGCAGCTGCGCGGGACCCCGAGCGTCACGGAGCGCTGCACCGCTCCACAAAATATTCAATATCTCCGAAAATAATTATTTTTTCGACCTGGGTCCAACGGCATCTTAATCTTAAATGTATTTTAGATTTTTCTAGATGGTTTTCAAAAAAATCGATTTTTTGAAGCCGTCACAGTGGTGTTGTCCGTTAATTTACTATAAAACAACCTTCGGTTTCACAAATAAAAATCCTGAAAGTGTGTATAAACGTGTAATAATAATTTCTCTAATTACTATTGTGCCAAATTGAATACGGTTAATGAATCTGAATTGATCAAATTTGTTAAACATTTACAAAATTGAGCGCCCCAAGCTTTCATTTAGTCACATATAGGTGACGCGGTAAAAAAAATTATTTTCTACTTTTTTGTACATCAAATGAAATGTTGTTAAAAGAAATATGTATATATTTTTTAACTTAAAATTTGATTTCTAGTGGAACTTTTGTACTTTGTTTGGCTAATTCCGATTGTGAGCATGAAGGATCCTCAAACCCAAAGAAACCCAAACGAATTCTTCTCCATTCGGGTCTAAACAGAGGTTGCAATTCTGAACGGAAATACCAAACTGTTGTAAAAATCAAATTATTTCATTTGGCTAGTATGGATTTTTGATAATGCGTATTTCTCCAGTCGTCCGGATGAGGATGAAAAGATCGTTGGGCGGACCGGACGAGATATCGAACGAGTTCATCGTCGACCGGCCGTTCGTCGTCGCGGTTCGTCACGTGCGCGACAACGTCCCGTTGTTTTTCGCGAGTGTCCGGAACGTCGAGCCAACGCGGGACAAAGACGAACTTTAGGGCGAGCGAACTTTCACGCGCAAATATATTCCATGTTCCGTTGGGTGAAGTTTTTCCTTCGAAAGTAACGCGAAAATAATGTTTCGACAATATATCGTTTCTTCGAGACCGATAGTTACCGCTCATTCGTGGTAAAAACCCATATTTTTATTATATCTCTTTCGTAAAAACAAAATGCACCTTCCTTAAAGCTAGTATCTTCTTTTTTTTTTAATTCTCAATCGACGAGACAAAAAGAGAAAACGGAATGAAGTTCATGTTGAAGACGTGTCGTGCAAAGTATCTGCTTCACAACCGTTCGCGCTTTCGAAGCGCGATTCAAGGGGAAAAAACGTATTACGCTGGCGGGAATAATATATCCGATCTTCGCGCTCGTTGACGAAAAATCGTTTGAGTTTTGTGACGATGTCTTCCAATCTCGATGGCATCCTCGAGACATAATAAAAATTTCTCTCCCTTGCGTTGGTTTCTCAAAAAAAAAAAAGTCCAAAATCATGGCTCTTGTCGAATTTTCGACGAAGATTCCAAACGAGAAAAAGGATTGACGGAAATTTCGTTGAATTGGAAAATGGTGGAGATTCGAGGGTGCGATTTGTTTTTTAGAGCTCGTCGCTCGCGGGTTTGGTGGGTTTGCCGTTGCGATCGTAGCCCTTGAGCTCTTTGGTGGCGTGTTTCGCGATGTACTTGACGAAGCCGTCGAGCTCCCGTTGGCCCTCGTACTTGACGGGTTTGTCCTTGGAGTCGCGCGGCAGCCAGAACAAGGTCGGGAAACCGGTGACCTCGAATTGTGGGGGCACGTCGTTCGCCGTAGCGTCGAATTTCACGATCGCCACCGCCTCGTCGGCCATCTTGTCGCCGAGATCATCGAATATCGGCGCCAATTTTTTGCAATGTCCACACCAGGGCGCGTAGAACTCGATGAGCGTGTCCTTGTCGTTATTCGTCACGATCTCCTCGAAGTTCTTCGCGACGGCGACTTTGACGCTCGCGCTGTTGTCCTCCGGGATCGGCTCGGACTTGAAAAACGGCTCGAGCTCGTCCGCCTCGAACGCCTTCAGGAACTTCTCGAAACTCTCGAGCGTGAAGTCCTCGGAGAGAACGAATTTACGGTTCTTCGAGTCGCGCGCCAGAATCACGGGCTTGTCGCCCTTCACGTAATCCACACCGAAGTCGTTCAACTCGTGCTGGAAATCGTCCTTGGAAGATATCGCGAAGGTCGTCGCCGGGAAGCCCTTCGCCACCTTCATTATACGGTTGCGCCAGTAGTTCGTGCCCTTCGGATTCTTCGTGTAATCCACGTTGTAGTACGCGACCACCAAGGGATTTTGGAAACTCTGGGCGTTGTCCCTCGTACGGACACCCGCGAGACCGAAGCTGTTGAATTTATTGAAACATTTATTTTAATCGAAAAATTTCACGTTAATTCTTTCATCTTCCGCCGTGAAACTTATCGCAACGATGGCGTGGACACGGCAGGTCGTAATTGCTTATTTGACGGAAAATATTTTTAACGATTTTACCGTCGAAATATGAAACGACCTTGAGGAGTCTGCGTAAGGTTGAAGTTAAAAAAATACTATTTTTTTAAGCAGTTTTGTAGCCTACGGTTTTAACTCTAATTTGCAGCAAATATTTTTATCAAATTCTAATGATTGAGCGAGTTATGGGCATTTTTATGAAGGCTCAGATCGCCGCTGCGATTTACTCTCCTTCCCTTTGCCTTTTTCTCGAACACTATGTTTTATGATCCGGTGCTAGTTGTATCTCAAAATCAATTCATCAGAGACAGAGAGCTTATAACGAATTGAATTCCGTTCACTTTCTATCGTCCGACCGGCTGTTTTTTTCATGCGTTTATGCATCTGTTAAGACCAAATCATTCGAGTTCTTTTTGTTTCGTCGAAACTCGAACGTTTTTTTTTACAACTTTGAATTTTCGTGATTTTTTTATTTTCAACATTTTTCTGTCGTCCGACCAGACGATTTTTTTCATTCGTTCATCCGTCTGTTCATGCCAAATCGTCTGAGTTTTTTTTGTTTAATCGAAAATCGAACCTTTTTTTACAGCGTGGCATATTCGTGATCCTCAAATTTTCGGAAGCGTATCCGGTCATACGAAAGTTTGATAGTTGTACTCGAAGTACATTTTCGTTATTTATGAGTTCAGCTGAGCTTAATTGCCGGAAGCACCTACACCGGTTGGCCATGCTGCAACGCAATTTCTTCAAGGCGGGAGATCCCTTTATAATGTGAACAAGGGTTTACGGCCGAGAACGAACTCCACGAGGAAGCTCAGCGACTACTTTATGCCCCCGGAATCGCAGATTAATCGGCAGGTCATTTTGCCGCGACATTTTTGAGTCTTGCAACTTCAAACGGTCTTTTCCCCTGAAAACCACTTTTTCGCGAACCTCGTACTACTCAAAAACTATCTTATCTATCATTTGGAAATTTTGCACACTTTCAGATAACATAATTATCGTTTTTGTGAACCTAAAGTTCTCCAAAAATTACTTTAAAAAAAAAACGACTTATTCGTCAACAAATGCTAGTGAAAAAATTTCATGAAAAATATAAAAGCTCTTCAAACACGTGACATTTCTCGAATTTTCTCTTTTCTTTGTATTCTTTACGTTCACATAGAGCGTGTGGATCTGAGTAACCTTGAACTTCTTGGCTCGGATATTTCGGATCAATACACCAGACGGTAGGTTGTACGCGTGGAAGAACTCAGTGTCTCTGAAGCAAGTGTGCACAGCCGCCATTTTTAAATAGTGAAAAAAAAAATTGTTTTGAAAAATTGAGAGATGTAACAAGTTCATAAAATTCCAATTATCTACACTAAATCATTTCGACAAAAAAAATCTTGTAAATTCGCTTATTTTCGGCTGCCTAAAGGGACCCCCTCTCCCCCACTACTTAAGGGATAACACCACTCTAGGATTTTAGAAAAATCGTTTTTTTTTTGCTTAAAAAATACTTTGGGCTCATAAAAACAATATGCAAGTGGTCTTGTAGGAATTTTTTCTTCTTCAGTTTTCGTCAGTGCTCCGAGGCGCTGCGGCAAAACTTTTTTCAAACTGGGAGGACGGATTACTCGAACACCTTTGCATGGATCGATTTGAAATTTTGAAGGTAGCTTCACAATCACATTCTCTATGGGACTACGTAGCCGTTCTTAGATTGAGTGTAAACTTTTTTTTATAAACAAACTACTGTTTATTTTTTGGGCGAAAAATCGATGTATTTCTTTCAAAGTGCGCCATTTTTTTTCAAAATTTGATTGAAAAACGAATCCTTGCGTAGTCCCATAGCTAATAATATATAGATTATAACGTTTTTTGGTTTCTGTTCCAGATCTTCTACTTTACGAGAAAATCGTTCTCCCGTGAAGCTATTTGTAAAAAACACGTTTTTCAAAATCGGCTCTGTCGCTGCCATTTTGTATGAAAAACGTGATAATGTTTTTTGTATACTTAACCCCTTCGTTGGCATTGACGCGATAGCGCGTCAAATAATTCCGCAATAGTGCGTCAACCTTTATTTCCCTATTTAACTTGCTCTGATTTGAAGTCACAGCCTCACTCGGAGGTTTTTGGGCTCGCTGAATCCGAATTTGAAGTCAAAATTTGGAAATTCAAAATGGCGGACAAAAATCAAAAACTTTACTCGATTTAGATGAAAATTAGTACTCCGGGATTTTTGAGGTCGCTTATTACGAAACTGAACTTTAAATTTGAAAATTCAAAATGGCGACGGTAGAATGGCGGACCGAAGTTGAAAATTTTACTCGATTTAGATAAAAATTGGTGCTCTGGGATTTTCGAGGTCGCTTATTACGAATCCGAACACAAAATTCAAAAAATTTTAATGGCGGATCTAATATGGCGGACGAAAGTGCAAGATACAGCTTGATTTGGATAAATCTTGGTACTCGGGGGTTTTCGGGAACGCTGAGTGTGATGCTGAACTCAAAATGAAAGAATTTTTCATGGTGAATTCAATAACATGGAGCATAATACAATAAATAGGTGGAAATATATGAAGCTTGAGTTCCGAATTTCATCTAATTGTAAATCAATCTGTATTATTTGTATTTTCATTCGCCATTGTGAATTCCGGAATATTGAGTTCAGATTCGTAATCAGCACCCTCAAAAACCCCAGCGTACAAGTTTTCAGGATAAAAAAGATTTTCCTGCCATTTTGGGCACTTTTTGTCAAATTCTCTCTGCCAACGAAGGGGTCAAATATGTGCTAAATAAACCCTCTCGGAAGAAATTCTGTTGCTTTTTTCATATTCCCAAATTAAATTGTCAAGTTAGGCCTTATTTTCTGCCGCTAGAGTAGTGTTATTCCTTAAATAATAATTACTCCATGGTTTATCAATATTTTTCAATCAAAAACTCAACCGCGGCAGGAGTATGCATCAATCGTGTGTAAAATCCCGACCTCGTAATCCCAGTACTCTTATAAGCATTTTTTTTTTTCGTTAAAGAGCACAGTACTGTAACTCCTCAATAGCGTGAGACTCACTAGTTCTTGGTGACGAAATCACTGACGTCCGTGATCTTGTCGGCGCCATCGTAAACCAGAGTGTCCGGTTCGAACTTGTTGGCGAGGATTTTCGGTCTATAGAGCACGATGTGATTCCTACGACAGAAAAGTACGAAGGTTGGTGAGGGTTTAGGAAAGCTTCGAGGGTCGGCGATCTCATGAGATCAGTTGGCCTCGCGGATGCAGCGAACCAACTCACTTGTGGCCTTCCTTGTCGAGGACGGATTTGGCACTGGTGTGAGCGAAGCGTGCCTTCTCCCTGAGCTTTTTGGCGACCGCCTGGAAGGCGTTGGCCAACGGCGAGTCTGGCTTTTCGAAGTAGCCGACGAAGCTCACTTCGTCCGTGTTGAGGAACGCTTTGAGGCAATCCACGCCCTTGAGTTCCCTCGACGCCGGACCCACTTGAGACTGAAATTGTTGTTGTTTGTTTTTACGCCTTTTTTTCAGCGTGTGAGACTTCATCACCATAAATACTTCATCATCATAAATACACAAAAGTACACAGAGGTCGAACATAACCGTTCGATATTTTCTTTCAGCGAACCATTCAATTTGGTCGAAACATTTCGCTGTCTAGAAATATTGAACTTCCATTCTGAACATTTTTGGTTGTCCGTTGCATAGTTTTTTCATATACACGAGTGTAGAAAAAAATCTTTTTCGTAAAAACGCTCAATAAGCACGTATGTTTATTTATAAAACGGATTTAAAACATGTTGGACGACCTGTACACTTCGAAAAATACACATCGGATAAAAACAAAGTTTGTAATAAACGTTCGTTATTTTGAAGCTAGGCATTCAACTTTGCACGAAAATTTAGCTGTCACAAAATATTGTATTTACATTCTGAACATTTTTTTACGCGCTGCGAGTTTTTGTTGTGTACACGTGTGTCGAAAAAAATCTTTTCCGTACCCGCAAAAACGCTCAAGAAGAACGTATATAGATTTATTTATAAAACGAAGGAAAAAAAATCGGTATTCGCTGTTTAAAATATTGAACTATCATTCTGAACATTTTTTGTTGCCTGTGGCGTAGTTTTTCATGTACATGTGTGTCCAAAAAATCTTTTCCCTGCTGGGAAAAACGCTCGGGAAGAACGTATATGTATTTATTTATGAAACGGATTTAAAAAATCGCGTACGACCTCTGTATCACGAAAAATACGGGCCGGATAAAATCAATGTTCTCAATAAAAGTTTAATATTTTACAGCAATCCATTCACGACCACGAAAAAAATTCCGCTCCGATAAAATATTCGACTTCCATTCTGGCAATTTACTGTCCATTGCGTATTTTTCTTTATAAGAGCGTGCGCGCGTGTGTGTGTGTATGTGTCAGAAAAAAGTCACTTTTATGCTGGTGAAAATCCTCACTGGGAAGGTAAACATATTTATTTGTGAATCGAATTTCCAAAAATCGCGGACCACCTGTGTATTTCGAAAACCACGCATCAGATAATAATGAAGTTCTGGTAATTTTTCCGATGAATGGCTTTTCCGAAAAATGAGCCGAATTTTTTTTTGTTTTTTTTTCTCATTTATTAGGTTTAATTTTTTTCCTAAGGTACACGCTGCTGTTCGGATTTGTTACCTGTTATTTATTTCCTCCACTGTTTCTGTTTCTACGCTCCTTGCTTCATTTTTTGCCCCTATTCCCCTCTCCTCTTGCGGCCGCAGCCGACTTCCCCCTCTGTATCATATATTCATCATGACATTTTTGTCATGAGTATAGGGAAACTGCGGAAAACCTATGCCAATACAGCCGGTCATCAAGTTCGCCCCCCCTCCCCCCCAGTCGTGGAACTAGTCTTATTTCGCCGCGAAATGCCGAAGAAAAACATTTCACGACGAAATGTACGCGACTGGGATTCGAACCCGGTACCTCCCGGTCCGCAGTTTTAGTGGCAAGCACGCTAACCACTAGACCATCGCACCGGATCCGTTTATTGGGTTATAAATCATGATATTCAGTCGGGGGAGGATAAAATCCCCCCCTCAAAAGTTATGGGTTTTTGACGCGCGCGGAAACACGTAACTAAATAGGGCATTTTTGAACATTTCGACCCCTATATTCGATTTGTTTGGCCGTGTTTGGATTTTTGAAAAATTCGAAATTATTTTCAACGATTCTTTGCTCGTAAAAGATTTGTCAATGAAAAATTTCAGCTTCCCCCGACTGAATATGATAATTAATAACCTAATAAATGAGAAAACAGCAAAAATTTTCTTCGCAAAAGCAGGCTTGTTACGCATGATTGACTCAGAAATTCCCTGACTTTTCCAGGTTTTGCAAATTAGCCAGATTAGGGTCAAATAAAGAACATTTTTTTTTCATCAAACATATATTTTTCGAGTTAGAGAGATATAAGTCTTCGTAAACGTTACAAACTATACGGGAAAATTATATACGTAAAAATAGCAATGACTGATTTTTGTGAAAAACAAACAACATTTTTAACCGATTTGAAGAAACAAAGGAAACTGTCAACTCGATCCTTCTATTGAAGAAATATGGTGAACTGGATAACATAATTTATTTAAGACCGAAAATATGGAAATTTGATAAAATCGATATTTATTTTTTTAAACTGAAATTCGAAACATAATTTAAACATTATAAAATAAAAAGACATTAAAAGCAAATACAGAACCTGTTCTTCATTATAAACAAAAGTTTGTATGCCGGTTAAAATAAACAAAAAATAAATTTAAATACTTATCTATAATGATAATGATGTGGTTGTGCATCAACAGATCGAATGCAAATGTATTTTTGTAGCTTTACTTAATTTACATTAATTTACAAATGTAGCTTTACAGTAAATTAGTTTTCAGTTTTTTTAATTCTCAATGTTTGGCACTGACATAGCTTTCTTTTCTGTGTAATGAGGAATAATATAAATATTAAAAATATACAACAATTTTTATACTGTCCAGCTTTTACTCAAGTCAGTTTCATTATTCATAATTCTTTCAAAAAGTAAATTGTGTGCAAATTCCAGAGACTTTCCAAAACTCCCTGACTTTTCCCTGATTATTCCAGGAGGGAGGGAGTTCCCTGAGTTTACCCGGTTTTCCCTGTTTTCCATATGCGTAACAACCCTGGAAAGTCACTCATCTAACGAATTACCAAAATTCCTAATAGAAATTTGATATTTTCTATCAACCCATTGAATCCGATGAAAAAAATTCGGCTCCCGACAAATATAAAACGTCTATTCTGAAACATTTTTGTCCATCGTGCAATTTTTTTTATAAACATAAAAATTCGACACATACATATAAACGTATACTATATAATTTCTCCAGAATTTTTTTGTACCGAGATCACAAAAACAATCTTTTTTTTTGGCACACACATACATATGGTGTCTTATCAACAACTTTCAGCAGTTTCTGACAGCATTGAAAAAAAAAAAGAATGGGCCAAATTACCTTCATGTATTTGGCGATACCGTCCGCCTCTCTGGGGCCGTTGTACTCGCTGACCATGTCGCTCTTGGCGAATATCTTGAGCGTGGGATAACCGCTGACCGAGTATTTCTCGCAAGTTTTCTTGCCCGCCTCGGTGCAGTCGATCTTGGCGAGGGTTATGGGCGGCTCGTTGCCCTCGAGCAATTTGGCGGCTTTGGCGTACTCAGGCTTGAGACGCTTGCAGTGGCCGCACCTGGATGGTATCAATGAGAGAAAAACATCGTTAATCGCAACCTTCGTAGCGGAAGTTGCCACCGGAAGTGCGTGGGAACCGGAAGTGACAGCGAGAGAAAATCGCCGGTTGTGTTCTCGAGACTGAATTACGGGGGTTAGAAGTGGATGCGATACTTACCAGGGTGCGTAAAACATGACGAGGGTATTCTCATGGCGTTCAAGCTCGGGCACGAAATCGTCGTCGGACCATTCGTAAACGCCGTCCTCGCTCGCAAGGACGCCGCTGATCACGAGGAAGCAAAAGATCAGGCTCTTCGACAACATCGCCGGAATCTTGAGGACTTTTCGTCGATGAATATTTTTTTCGTTACGAGCTATGACAAAAAAAAACAACTCGACTAAACGAGGAAAATAGTGTTGTCGTGTGCAGTCTCGCGGGTGACCCGGGAATTCGAGGAGAACGGGGTACGTGACGGTTGCGAGAGACGTGGCTATTGTGTGTCGCCAGGAAGATGCGAGCTACGATATACCGGTAGGGATACGTACGATAATATATGCGCGTGTGCGTGTATGGCTGCGTACTCGCGTGTATGGCTATCCTCGCGTCAGTGCTGTCGACGCGGGATTGGTCGATGTCGAGGCCCCCACGCCGCGCTCGGTAAAATCTCCGCGTGTCAGCGTCAAGATCCAGGCGCGCTCGTGGTAATCTGCCGTTGGACCGCGGAGGTCTTACGGGGGTCGCGGAGCCGGAATTATGAAGTTCAACGGCGCGGCGCGGGCGACTTGGTTGGGGGTTCAAGCATGGATGGCGGAAAGCGCTGCGGTCGGTCTGTTCCGATTCCCATACACTGTAGTACCTCGCCAAAGTTAGCCCCCCCACTTTGCCTAATCGAACTTTTTTTTTTACGAATCGTTTGGTGGTCGTTTGGTAGCGTTTGGTAGTCCCTTTAAATCGTTTGGTAGTTCTCCGTTTTTCGAAAAATCGATAATCAAAAATTGGGCAGTAAGTTGGCCCCCGTACTTTGACTAATCGAACTTTTTTTTTTTACGAATCGTTTGGTAGTCGTTTGGTAGCGTTTGGTAGTCCATTCAAATCGTTAGGTAGTTTCCCGTTCTTTCGGAAAATCAAAAAGAAAATTCCGATCCATGAGAGAGGACGATAGGTGGCGCAAAAAGACTGTGGCGGTCCTGCTAGTTCCACCATCTCACCGCTACGCGGCTACACATGGTTCGAGCGTTTCTCACAAGCGGTGGCAGGGGCATTCGTTCCGAATATATACAACCGTCTTTCCCCTAGATCCTAACATTCAGCGCGTCTAGGGCAGGGTGCAGTGACACAGCCCTATATACTGATGAGTCTGTCACTGTACCCGAGACGAAACGCGCAATCTTTTCCTGCCTCTTACTACCTTACCGACATTACAGCCCTGGACAAGCCGCGGACAAACAACTACAGGAGTAGAGAACCACACAGACCGAATCTCTACAAGACTCGATAACCAACGCCATCTATGGCAAAAACGTCGTATATTATCGCGACCAATCACAGCCTTCCGTTTCGGATATGCGTGATTTCTTTCGGTTCGGTCGGAGTTTATTAAAAAATTGAATTCGAAAATGTTGATTCGTTTGGATTTCGTTTAATTCATTTCCCAGCAACTTCTCCGTACTATCATTCTTGGATTTAGTTGACTTTGGAGTTTAACTATAAAAATGACACATCGTTCTGCCCTGCGGCTTTTGGCGACCAACCACAGCCCTCTATTCCTGATACGCACATATTTTGTGTTATCGTATTTGAATGATCGACTACCAACCGTCCCGAATAGAATACCAAACGCTACCGGATGTTTTCCTATCGATCGCGACCCATTTGAACGTAATCGGACAAGAAATAACGATTGAATCTACGCAAATAAATAATTCTGCCAGTGTGGCTTCTGGCGATCAAACCCAGCCCTCCATTCCCGATTCGCTGTATTTTGCGTTGGCGATATTGATTGATCGACTACCAAACGTCCGGAATACAATACCAAACGCTGATTTATTTTTCGATCGATTAAGTCTCATCACAATGAATTTGCCACAAAATATTGGGTGAATTTTTGTTAGAAATTCCTTTCCGCTGCGGCTACTGGCGACCAATCGCGGCTCACCATGATCAACTGAACGGTGAGCTGTGATTGGTCGCCACAAATCGTGGCCGGCCAAGAACCTATTTTCGCAGGGTCCCTGATTATTTTTGGCTAATCCAGTTCTTAATAAGACTCGAATGATAGAAAAGCATATGATAGCATTTGGTATTGAATCCGGGACTGTTGGTAGTCGATTACTAAATTATGACGGTGCATAATACTTGTGGGTCCTGAATGGAGGGTCGTGATTGGTTGGCAAAAACCGAATTTTCTGGCCAATTTTGTTGTACGGAAAACAAACAATTTTGTTTAGCGGAAAACTCTGTCTCTGACCGATTTCGATACGCTACCAAACAACGGACCGAAAACGCAGGATGGCCATTTGAATGAATGAGAATCGCCGATCGAAGGAAGCGGAACGCAAGCAGTGCAGCCAGATCGCGCGTAAACGTTACCGCCTCTCTAGTTTCTTACGCGCCCATCGCCAATCGTAATAGCGCGTGTCTGTGAGCAAGCGACGCTCGGGCATCTTCGGAAAGAGCCGAGTGCGGTCGAACTGTCCCGACCGCGCCTTCGGCAGCTACTCCACCATGGACGCTTAGCACCAAGGAGACTAGAGTAAAGGAGTCCAAACTCCCTATCCTAGGGCCGTATTCACAGTCGCGTCTCAAGATCGATCTCAGGATCGCCTAGCGTAAGGTCGTCCTATGCCGTTGAGACGGTCCTGAGATCTTATGTATTCACAGTCGTAAAGTAAGATCACCTTGGGCAAGAATTTGGTCCCAAGTTGTAGCTTACTTTATTTAGGACCGCCTCAGCTAAGGCAATACTTGGGACGAGCTTACATGAGATTCGGGTATTTCCGGAATAGTTCCGTTAGAGCAGCCATTTGGAAAGCACGTTTAACTGTCACGGAATCTCGTGTCGTTTCGGTTCTACTGAAGATGTATAGCCCATGCTCTAGTAATCTGTTGTTTATTATTCAACATTTTATCCAGTGCGTGCAGTGACAACAATAATTGTGAAGCAGGAATTGTGAAGCAGGGTGCAGTATTTTTTGAGAATGGCCACGAAGGGCCAAAACCGCAATTACACCGTAAAGGAGAAACATCTGTTCATAAATATTGTTAAAAAATACTCGCATGTAGTGGAAAATAAAAAAAATTCGGCAGCCAGTCTGCAAGACAAAGACGCAGCGTGGGAGAGGATCGTCGACGAGTATAACGCGTCGACGATAATTGAAGAGGAGGTAAGAAACAATTGATGCATATTTGTTTATTTTTAATGGTTTTTTCGAAAATGAATCTAATTCAAATTTTTCAATGTTTCAGAGATGCGAGAAACAACTTCGAAAGTTATGGACTAATTTAAAACAGTCTCAACGAGACGCATTGACGGAAGAGAAACAGAGCCATTTCTTAACCGGTGGGGGTCCACCAGCGGCTCCGGCGACCATCGACCCAGAAATCAGTGCCATAGTTCCGAACCTCATGACGACGGCACCAGTGCTGTTCACGTCGACTCTCGACGAAGAGACGCTGATAGGTAAGAACTTATATTCAAATGTATATTTAGAATAAATCTTCTCTTGCTACATATTTCATAAAAATAATTTATAAAATATATCATTTTTTATTACAGAGCGAGAGAATCTTGCAATTTTTGACGACTCGGAAAAAATACTCAGTGAGACTGTGGATGACGACGAGCTCTGTGAGGTCGCAGAAGTTTCCCAGAGAGAGATTAACAATCTGCTGGTTGGACAAGGTTCATCGGAAATGAGCCAGCTAGAATCTCAAGGTACTGATCGATCCGAGATGATTGCAAAGAGAAGACGATCGACATCGTCAACACCTGCAGGTACTAACAATCGTTTTTTATAATTGAAATTGCAGTTATTTTGATTTGCTTTTTAATTATAGGTCAGAAATCGAGGAGAACAAACCAAAAAGGTGATTTGGACGACGAAGAAAAAAATTGGAAAATTCGACGATTACAGTCCATTATCGAGCAGGAAACGGCATTATTCAAACAAAAGAAGCGTCACGAAGAGGAGTTGCACGAGATCAACAAAGCCAAAAGTGCATTTGATTTGAGAGAGGCAAAAGCAAGAGCGGAGTTCGCAGAAATGAGGTTGGCGAAAGAAAAAAATACAACAATGTAAAAGCAAGCCTATGTTTATTTTATTATGCAAAAAATCAGTGAACATTCAATTGTAACTATATTTAACTTTATTTTATAATTTTTTTTTTTCAGACATAGTTGAGCACAACAAGTCGGGGCGTACGTTTCGATGGACGCGAGGATTTCCACTGGAAAGCCAGAAGGCGGAGCGCCAAACCCATTGCCTGATCGAGGTAAAAATCATATTGCTTAAAAAAAACAGTTATCGAATTCATGCTGATTTTAACACAGAAATACGGATGGACACCAGCTCAGGTCGTGGATTACACGAGAAGGAACCGAGAGAACATTCATTTGGGTTTTTACACGCGTACAATCGTAAATATATTTCGTTTTACATTACAATTAATTTTTTTCATGGAAAAATTTGAAATATCATATTAGCCACTCAGCGAATCATCCGTTCGATGAGGGCATCTCTGGCCACAAGCCCGTCCGCAGGCTGATAGTCAGGTGCGATTGCAGGAATTGCTTCGACCGCATCGACCTCGTCTTCTTCAGCTAATACGTCGTTGAACTGCAGAGCAAGGTCGTGTAACACGGCACAAGCCACGACGATTGTCGTCGAGCAAACGAGTTTTGTTGTCAGGCCTCTCGACAAACACGGAAATCGACGTTTCCACACGCCGTACATTCTCTCGACGATTTGCCTCGTTCGTACCTGTATAATATTGTATCTGAAACCGAAAAATTAGAAATCAGTGTAAACATTATTTCGCTGCCAGTAAAACTAGAGATTTTTTCAGACATTTATAAAATTGTGGTTGATATACTCAGATAATTATTATTTTGATTAAGAAATGTATTTAAATAAAAGAGACTCGTTTTTTAATTAGTTTTAGGCTTTTTTTTACATTTTATATACATTATAAACTTACAACTGCTGCTCAGGCGTTTGCGGATTTTGTATCGGCGTCATCAAGAACGGCAAGCATGGGTACCCGGTGTCGCCAACAAGCAGCCCGTCGAGAGAGCCTCGAAAATACCGTGCATAGATAGGCGAGTTCTGAAATATCCGGCTGTCATGGGCACTGCCAGGCCATTCTGGCACAATGTCCAAGAACTCCATTCTTGGCCCAATGACAGTCTGTGGAAAATAAAAGTTTAATTGTTTATTTTCTCATGCGAATTTGTCGTTATTTCAATGTTAATAAAGTAAATAATAAAAACTTGCCTGCACATTCAAGGAGAAATATCCCTTTTTGTTTCGGAATACCTCGTCGATGTTGTGGAACCTCGTATGCACTAGCCGAATGTGCGTGCAATCGATGGCACCGTCGATGCCAGGGATTCCAATTGCTCCATTCCCATAGCCGAGCCTTTGAAACAGTTGTCGATTTTCGAATCGTACTTCGGCACTACTTGGCATTTTTATTTTCGTTCGCAATAAACTTGCCAGTAGCGTGCTTATGCGAAACACGATTCTCGACACTGTCGGCTGAGAGATTGGAGCAGTATCTCCAAGAAGAAGCTATTTATCGAAAATATATATTAATTATAATTTTAGCTATAACCATACAAGATGATAACGAGATATTGATTGAAACAATTTCACTCACCTGGAAGCTTGCGGTGGCATAAAATCAGAGTGCCACGAGTAGCTGGAAGATGGGAGGAATCGGTAAGCCTCGGTTATTTGGCTTCGCTAAGCCGACCTCAATCAGGGGCAGAATTCCAAATCGTACGACGTCTTTCCCAAATCGGAATCGCCTCTTGAATTCGTCTTCGTTATAGTTTTCGAAAGGGTTGAGACCATCGCGCACGTATCGCCTGGGAACGCGTGCGTTATTCTCGATGGCGAAGTCCTCTTCATTGTCAATGTCGTTTGGAAAATCCATTGTTGCCACTCAACCACAATAGTTTTTTCGATTGCACTTAACCACACGAACTTTTTCGCTCCAATCTATACAGCTCAACCACAACAATAACTTTTCGCAGAGTATTTTTAATGCCGTTTACATTTTATTTTCACCGCTTGATTTTTTATTCGAACTCTTCTTTAATCACAATTTTACTCTTTAAATCATAAACGAACACGAACGATTAATTTTGGAGCACGCTACATTGGTTTTTGAGATCTGAGATCGTCTCAAGTCGTGCAAATCGTCGACTTGACAAATGCCGTCTGTTCTACTCAAATAGCGAGGTTATGTTGGCTTTTGAGACATCTCAGAATCGACTGTGAATCTTGCACAGTAAGATCGCCTCAGGATGATCTCAAGATTCGTCTGTGAATCAGTCCTATCTTGGGTAAGGTAGAGATCTGAGTTCTGCCTCAAGGCAAACCTCGAGACGCGACTGTGAATCGAAACGCCATCTTAAGATCGCCTCAGGGCGAGCTTACATTCTGAGACGCGACTGTGAATACGGCCCCTAGCCTGTATGTATAAAGTTCTTTCAATCGGTCGCAGAGAGTTAGTGTTCAGTTTCGCCGCAGGCATCGCTAGTGTTCCCCAGAGCCCATAATATATAGTAATACAAAACTGCATAAGGTCCGAGCTCCGCCGCAACGACCAATCACAAAACTGGGGTGATCGTGTTTCTCTCTCGTACTCACTTGGAATAGTCATGGTGTGTTTTCTTTCGCACACCCGAACGATAATACACCCAAGTGGGGATCCCTTCTATTATAATATATAATAATATTGTGTACATATATATAATAAATAAAATATAAATAATATTAATAAAACAACTCGTGTTGTTTTATTCACATGGGCTTATTATATAATAAGCACATGAGATATAATAATTATATAATAAGTACAGCACGAGGTATTTTATTATGGAAACTTATGATTTGCCTGTTATGTTTAAAAATATAGCTAATTATAATGAAACGCGAATAAAGCGATGAACGTACCGAAAAGCCGTCAAGCCTAATTGAACCCCCAGCACGGCAATCACTTAAATATGAGAAGATTTTATTGGCAAATCATTGTGTGGCGAAGTTGGTAGAACGCTAGATTACTGTATGAAGGTCCTGAGTTCGAGCCTCGGTAGTTAAAATTTTTTTCTTCTGCTTTCGTATAGATATTTGGTTGTACGAGCGAATTGAAGCAGTTTTAACCAATCAAAGGACTCGTCCAATCCCAAAAGAAATCGAACAAAAATAACATGGAAGAATATATTCTTTAATTTACTGCCATCAATAGTTGAAAGACCATAGCCGGGTAAGTAGGGAAAAATTGCCCCCGCATTTTCTCTAGCGAAATTAGGAGTATATTCTGAGGTATAAGAAAAAAAACAAATTTTCTGAAAATTTCATCCCCGCCAACGCAATAGTTTTGGATAAAATGAATTTAAAAAAAATAAAAAACAATAAAAATTCGGGAAACGCTTCAGTGGATCGATTCGATTTTTTTTTGGTACTTGTTACGATCAAACGTGTTACGGAATAAAATTATAGAACATTTTGCGAAAGATTAAGGTTTAAAAAAAATAATGTTCCTTGTTTTATTTTTTTTTACTATAATCCACTTGGGGTACAATAACGAAATTTTTTCATATAATCTTTGGGCACCTTATTAGATTATATAATGTTTTCAAAATGATCGGTTTGGTACGCCACAGTGAAAAAAAAAGAAACAGACTTTATTGATATATTTTAGTTATATATCTATATAACTGAAATATATCAATAAAGTGTGTTTCTTTTTTCAGACTTTATTGATATATTTTAGTTATATATCTATATAACTGAAATATATCAATAAAGTGTGTTTCTTTTTTTTCCCTGTGGCGTACCAAACCGATCAATTTGAAAAAATTATATAATCTAATAAGGTGCCCAAAGATTATATGAAAACATTTTCGCTATTGTACCCCAAGTGGATTATAGTAAAAAATAATAAAACAAGGAAAATTATTTTTTTTCAAACCTTGATCTTTCGCAAGATGTTCTATAATTTTATTTCGTAAGACGTTTGATTGGAACAAGTATCAAAAAAAAATAAAATCGATCCACTGTACCGTTTCCGGAAAAAAAAATGTTTGTGGATATTTTTAAAAAATTCATTTTTCTAAAACCATTGCGTTAACGGGCATGAAATTTTCAGAAAAATTGTTTTTTTTATACCTCAGAATATACTACAAATTTCGCTGGAAAAAATGCGGGGGCAATTTTTCGCTACTTAACCGGCTATGGCCTTTGTTTTATAATTCCTACCTAGAGTGTTTACTTTTCCCTTTATCTCATTGATTCGCGAGGAGTCATCTTCATTATTAGTTCGATTACATCAAGAGGGAAGTTTTTTATTTATAAATATCAGTACATCCCGATCACTTTCAATACGTCAATACTCTTTATCGGAAGGCTTCGTATAGTATAAAAATAGTAAAAATCATAAATATTGAAGACCCTTGGTGAAGTGTATATATATGTATGCATATATATACACTTGAACGAAAGATCTCGAAAAAATTTTCAGCGAGAATGGCATGAATGCGTGAGTTGTTTAACGTTAGAAGTTCTTGGGGCCCTGAAAAGGGCTGTTGATTCCATTTGGAAGGTCGGGGCTCGTTTCCACAGGCTACAAATGATCGGTCCCGATACAATTTTCTGCGAGAATGGGGGGAATATGTGTGTTGTTTTACGTTAAAAATTTTTGGAGACCTGAAAAGGGCTATTGCTTCCATCTGGAAGGTCAGGGCTCGCTTCCGCAGGCTGAAAACAAAAAAATGTGCATCATGAAAATATCTAGAAACTACTGAAGTGTGTACTATTTATATATAAAATGAATTAATACTCTCCTTGATGCAAACGTGAGAGATGCAGATTCGCAGACATGATGAGACTCGCCCGTTGGTACTCTAAACCGCATTCGATTGAAAAATACAAACGCTTTTTTAAAAACATAATGTCACACCTATTCGTTATTAATTTATCTATTGCAATATTACTCGTAAATTTTAGATCAAACCTTTCTTATATTCTTTCAAACCTTTCTTATATTCAAATACTAAATGTCAAGATATTTTGACAGTCTAAAAACAATCTTATACATACTTATACATTCCATATAGGTACCACCGATTCATTCAAGTTCTCGCAAAATTGTCATTGAATATGATTTTAATTTACAATTCTAATAATAAATATACATTAAAAATATTAAATTACAATTGAATTTAATTTACATCTTGCAGAATGGAAAATAGTTAATATTTTACCTTCAATCACCGTGCAGATCCGCGCGGACTGGGTCACCGTAACCTAAAACCTTAACAAAAAAATTTGGAAAAAAACTCAGATTAGATTTATAATTTAACAGTAAGTCTTGAAATACTCCCTGCTTCTTCTTTGCCGTTGCCGTCGCAAAAAAATAATTAAATTCGCTGAAAAAGAATTCGCTGGCGAAGGTTTTATATAGCTGCTGTGCTGGTGTACACGACAGATATTTTTGTGTTTGACAGGCGCAAACAATTTTGCCGCCATAACACGGTCAGTTTCACCTTATGCAGTTTTGTATTACTATATATTGTGGGCTCTGGGGAACACTAGCGACGCCTGCGGCGGAACTGAGCACTATATCTCTGCGACCGATTGAAAGAACTGTTTTAGGCGGGAGTGTCGACTCCTTCTCTCTAGTCTCCTTGCTTAGCACGTTCATGTGCGGCCAAGCCGAATGAAGGCTCCGAGGGAAAAAGCAATGTGAGCACGACTCGCGCGTGACGTCACCCAACGGCACGCGCGAGGCTTTTAGATGATTTCAATGCTTATTTAGCTCTTGATTCTCTGCGTTATTAATGTATACAAAAAAATGTATCACGCACTCTGAACGCTTATTTTTTTAGTTTATACGTTAATTTAAATATAATAATAAATGTAAATTACAACTTATTTATCTTCTAAAAAATTGTTTACGCCTTACTCACACCCGTCCTTATGGCAAATAAATTATAATTCAGAAAAGTAAGCGAAAATATATTTATATTCGTATTATTATATTAATTCTCATACTTTCATCAAGCGGTAAAGCATTATCCCCAAAAACAAGTCAATCATCCATCCGGCCGTCAATCGTGATTGGCAGAAAATGCATTTTTAACACAAGCGATAGGATGGTCCCGTTGGTAGCGTTCCTGGCTTCGGTCCGCAAGGGCGCAGGATCGTTCCTCACGCTCAGCGCTTTTTTTTTAAATCATGATTACCATTAATTCTTATTTGATTAGTTATTTTTATTAGTTATTATATTCATTTTAATTAGTTATCTTTTAGTGTCGAAATATTTATCGCGCACTCTGAGCGCCTATATTATTAGTTTTCACGTTAATTTAAATATAATAATAAATCTAAAATTAGCCACAAAGGAAGATACAACTGACTTATCTTCTAAAAAATTGTTTGCGCTCTACTCTCACCCGTCCCATGCCAAATAAATTGTAATTCATAAAAGTAAGCGGAAATATATTCATCTTCGTATTATTATATTCATTCTCATATATTTTTATCAAGCGATAAAGTATTATCCCCAAAAACAATCATCCATCCAACCGCGAATCGTAAATACCAGAAAGTGAACATACATTGACACAAAAAATTAAAGGAGCAAGAGAAGTTGAACTTCGTCAAAAATGGTCGTACAAAAAAAAGCATTTTGAAGCTTGAAGTTTCTAGTATTGGTTCCGAGAATGATTTTTTTTTTGAGAATCACTGATTGCGCGGTCGGAAGAAATATCACGGCAAAAAAAATTTCGCACATTTTTACGTTTTTCAAAATTCTGCACGGGTTTTGGAGATTTTTTTCGGACTTGACCAATATCAAGGACATTGCGCCCATTCAATTCACTTTAATTTGCTTTTTTTTCTCCGTCGACCATTTTTCGCTGAGATATATCAGGAACTAATGGTCGTACGGGAATTCGATCGGTAGTTTTGGAAACGTGAATACATACTCTACAAGCTCTGATTATTATTGTAGTGAAACTTTTATTTTTTATTTTTGCCATTAGTGTTAGAACAGTAGAAAAAAACGATGTTTTCTTTGTTTTTATGGAATCCACCGCTACTTTGCAAATAGTGCGATAAACACTAATGTTGATGGACGATCATTCAGCTCAATATGTCCCCAAGAGCCATGCAAAATTCCAAGTTGATCCGATTAATCGGTCTTGCCCGATTGACCAAAATTTGAAAAAAAATTAAAGGAGCAAGTTTCCTCCTTTTCAGACATTATGATTATTAAAAGGAAAAAACTATTCATCACTTTTCGTACAATTGGGTATTGAGTACGCATTAAATGTTGGAAAAAAACCTTGAAAATCATATTGACTAAAAATTTTCGAAAAAAAATTTGTTTAATAGAAAAAAATGTTGAAATTTTTTTTTTAAAAAATCACCTTTGAATTTTTTTTTTAAATGTTGACATTTTTTTCAAGTCACCATTGTACCGCCAGCATTAGAATTACCCAAAGCGTACCACGTGGAGGTACGCTTTGGGTAATTCTACGTACGCTTTGGGTAATTCTAATGCTGGCGATACAATGTTGAATCGAAAAAAAATGTCAACATTAAAACAATTTAAAAAATCGAAATAGATTTTTTTATAAAAAAAAAATTTCAACATTTTTGTTATTAAAAAAAAAAAAATTCGAAAATTTTTAGTCAATATAATTTTCAGGGTTCTTTTCCAACATTTAATGCGTACTCAATACCCAATTGTACGAAAAGTAGTGAAAAGTTTTTTTTCCTCTTAAGGATGTTGTCCCAAATCGTAAATGATAATAAAATTCTGAAAATTTGGTACGTTTTGGTATGAAGTTTTTCAGAGGTCGTGTAAAAATTTCACGACAATTAGAAAGCTCGTTATTGAACAATTAACATTCACAAATCAAATGTTGTCTTATGGAAACTGATGTAATTTTGCAATAAGTTTTTTTTTGACCTCTCAATTTTGTAATATCTACAATATACTGAAAGAAATGGAAACGAAACGAAGTTCATTGGTACATTTTTTTAAATTTCTTTTAAAAATTGTTCTTAACAAAATGTTAATTTTTTAATAACGAGCTTCCTAATCGTCGTGAAATTTTAACACGATCTCTTAAATACTTCATACAAAAACATACCAAATTTTCAGAATTTTCTTATCATTTTTTATTCCAACCCTTGAGGAGGTTGAAGTAATGATGATAGAATTCTGAAAATTTGGTATGTTTTTACATGAAGTATTCAGGAGGTCGTGTAAATATGTAATGACGATTAAGAAGTTATTTATTGAACAATTAACAGTAACATGTTTCATAGGGACTCAACATCCTTAATAATCATGAAATGATGTCTGAGAAGGAGGAAAATTGCTCCTCTAATTTTCTTTCATATTTTGGTCAATCGGGCAAGAAAGACCGATGAACGGATCAATTTGGAATTTTGCATGGCTCTTGGCGACATATTGAGCTTAATGACCGTCCATAAACATTAGTGTTTATCGCAATATTTGCAGAGTAGCGGTGGATTTTATAAAAACCAAGAAAACATTGTTTTTTTGTACTTTTTTAAAACTGATGGTAAAAACATATTTTTTTACCTACAATAATAATCAGAGCTTGTAGAGTATGTATTCACGTTTCCAAAACTGCCGGTCGAATTCCCGTACGACCATTAGTTCCTGAGATATCGATGACTGAAGACAAAAGGACGTCTTTTCATTCAAAGGCCGATATCTCCGCAAAAAATGGTCGTAAGGAGATAAAAAAAAGCAAATTGAAGTGAATTCAATGGGCTTAATGATCTTGATATTGGTCAAGTCCGAAAAAAATCGCCAAAACCTGTGCAGAACTTTGAAAAACGTAAAAATTTGCACAATTTTTGATGCCGTGATATTTCTTCTGACCGCGAAATCAGTTATTCTCAACAAAAAAATCATTGTCGGAACTAAAACTAGAAACTTGAAGCTTCAAAATCTTTTTTTTTTGTACGACCATTTTTGACGAAGTTCAACTTTTCTTGCTCCTTTAAGGATGTTGAGTCCCAAATCGCCAATGATGATAAAATTCTGAAAATTTGGTATGTTTTTGTTTGAAGTATTTCAGAGGTCGTGTAAAAGTTTCACGATAATTAGGAAGCTCGTTATTGAACAATTAACATTCACAAATTAAATGTTGTTTTATGCAAACTGATGTAACTTTGCAATAAGTTTTTTTTTTGACCTCTCAATTTTATAATATCTACAATCTACTGAAAGCAATGGAAACAAAAGGAAGTTGATTGATCATTTTTTTTTATTCCTCTTAAAAATTGTTCTTAACAAAATGTTAATTTTTTAATAACGAGCTTTCTAATCGTCGTGAAATTTTAAGACGACCTCTTAAATACTTCATACAAAAACATACCAAATTTTCAGAAATTTCTTATCATTTTTTATCATGTTTCATAGGGAATCAACATCCTTAAGGATGTAGAGTCCCTATGAATCATGTTAATGTTAATTGTTCAATAAATAGCATCTTAATCGTCGTGAAATTTATACACGACGTCCTGAATACTTCATGTAAAAACATGCCAAATTTTCAGAATTCTATCATCATTACTTCAACCTCCTTAAGGGTTGAAATAAAAAATGATAAGAAAGTTCTGAAAATTTGGTATGTTTTTCAATGAAGTATTTAAGAGGTCGCGTTAAAATTTTACGACGATTAGGAAACTCGTTATTAAAAAATTAACATTTTGTTAAGAACAATTTTTAAAAGAAATTAAAAAAAATGTATCAATAAACTTCGTTTTGCTTCCGTTGCTTTCAGTATATTGTAGATATTATAAAATTGAGAGGTAAAAAAAAAACTTATTCTAAAGTTACATCAGTTTTTATAAAACAACATTTAATTTGTGAATGTTAATTGTTCAATAACGAGCTTTCTAATTGTCGTAAAATTTTTACACAACCTCTGAAATACTTCATACAAAAACATACCAGATTTTCAGAATTTTATCATCATTTGCGATTTGGGACTCAACATCCTTAATTTTTTGTGTCAATGCATGTTCACTTTCTGGTACTTACGATTCGCGGGCGGATGGATTATTGTTTTTGGGGATAATACTTTATCGCCTGATGAAAGTATATGAGAATGAATGTAATAATACGAAGATAAATATATTTCCGCTCACTTTTGTGAATTACAATTTATTTGGCATGGGACGGGTGTGAGTAAAGCGCAATCAATTTTTTATAAGATAAATAAGTTGTATTTTAGATTTATTATTATATTTAAATTAACGTACAAACTAATAAAATAAGCGGTTAGAGTGCGCAATAAATTTTTCGACCCTAAAAGATAACTAATTGAAATAATAATGATAACTAATAAAAATAACTAATCAAATAAGGATTAATAGTAATCATAATTCAAAAAAAAAGCACCGAACGTGAGGAACGATCCTGCGCCCTTGCGGACCGAAGCCAAGAACGCTACCAACGGGATCATCTTATCGCTTGTGTTAAAAATACACTTTCTGGCACTTACGATTCGCGGCCGGATGGATGATTGACTTGTGCTTGGGGATAATGCTTTATTGCTTGATGGAAGTATGAGAATTAATATAATAATACGAATATAAATATATTTTCGCTTACTTTTCTGAATTATAATTTATTTGGCATAAGGACAGGTGTGAGTAAAGCGTCAACAATTTTTTAGAAGATAAATAAGTTCTAATTTAGATTTATTATTTTATTTAAATTAACGTATAAACTAAAAAAATTAGCGCTCAGAGTGCGCGATACATTTTTTGTATTCATTAATAACGCAGAGAATCAAGAGCTAAACAAGCATTGAAATCATCAAAAAGCCTCGTGCGTGCCGTCGGGTGACGTCACGCGCGAGTCGTGCTCAGATTGCTTTTTCCCTCGAAGCCTTCGTTCCGGCTTGGCCGCACATGAACGTGTTCAGCGTCCATGGATTGGTGTAGCTGCCGAAGGCACGGTCGGGACAGTTCGACCGCACTCGGCTCTTTCCGAAGATGCCCGAGCGTCACTGGCTCACGTACACGCGCTACTGTGGTTGTGTAATGGGCGCGTAAGAGACTAGAGAGGGAGTAACTTTTACGCGCGATCTGGCTGCACTGGTGCAGGGTGCCGACGAGTAAGTGCGGTTAGGTACCAGCACAGTGGTCTTCAACACGGTCTTACATACAGGCCTTGATCTCGCTCAAAATTTCAGTGGTGGGTAATGGCCTCTTATTGAAGCACCGACTGTTTTAACTCCTGACCACGAGGATCGCTGCTACAGAGTGATGCAGGCTGTGTGAGAGAGACGGAAATATATTTCAAAAGTAAACAAAACTCAAATATAACCGCTGATTCACGCGACCACACGCGACGTGCTCTACTTGTAAACTTGTAAAAACCAACCCCCACGACCAACACGAGCTCACATTGACACCTATATAAAAAACATTCATATTCATTGTACCCACTTGGATAACTATAGTCTTTCGGTTTTTTTCACGTTTACGATAAAGTTACTTTTAATTGTGTTTCGGTCCATCATGCATTTTTGACATTGAATATCATAATTTGCCTACGCCAGCCAATTGTATAGCTAGGTTAGGTTCCTATGAGTCAACAATCGATTTCCATCTCTGTCGCACAGCCTGCATCACTCTATCGCAGCGACACTCGTGATCACTAGGCGAAACGGCTGGTGCTTCAATCCGAGGACTACCCCCACCACCAGAGTTTCAAGACCTGTATGTAGGACCGTGGTCTTCAATCTCTTCGATTTCATCGCGCGTGCATTCATAGTATTGATGTAAATCGGTATTTTCAATTTTACGGCTAAACTAATGGAGATAGAGAAAACAATCATATACACCTACGAGGTAAAATCTTCTATTCAATAACTTTTGTTCGAAACTTTTTTGCGATTTCCTCCTCGTTCTCGAAATAATGAAAATTTTTCGATTTTTAACCGTTTTCTTCACTGTTAATACGTAAAATTCCTAGAAATTCGGATTGCCCGGGCCAATTAACATAGGAATACATGTTTCACTAAGAGGAATCACAAATTTTCGACTTTCACCACTTTTGACTGGACTAATACGTCTGAATTCGTTGGTACGACCAAGGAGACTAGAGAGAAGGAGTCGACACTCCCTACTCAAACAGTTCTTTCAATCAATCGGTCGTAGAGGTGTAGTGCTCAGTTCCGCCGCAGGCGTCGCTAGTGTTCTTGCGAACCGATAATATATAGTAATACAAAACTGTATAAGGTGAAACTGACCGTGTTATGGCAGCAAAATTGGTTGCGCCTGTCACGCACAAATATATATGTCGTGTACACCAGCACAGCAACTATATAAACCCTTCGCGAGCGAATTCTTTTTCAGCGAATTTAATTATTTATTTGCGACGGTAACGGCAAAGAAGGAGCAGGGAGTATTTCAAAATTTACTGTTAAATGACTCGTGTTGTATAAGTAGATATATTATATATATGTATCTCTGTATTACTCTCTGAATCTTTGTATTACTTATCTCTGTATTACTCGTGTTGTATAAGTACATATATTATATATATGTATATAATTATTACATCTGATGTGCTTATTTTATAATAAGCCCATGTGAATAAAACAACACGAGTTGTTTCATTAATATGTGCTCTATTAAGATTATTTCAATTTTATTTATTATATATATGTACCCAATATTATTATATATTATAATGGAAGGAATCCCCACTTAGGTGTATTATCGTCGAGTGGCGAGAGAGAACGCACCATGACTGTTCCAAGTGAATACGAGAGAGAAACACGATCATCCCAGTTTTGTGATTGGTCGTTGAAGCGGAGCTCGGACCTTATGCAGTTTTGCATTACTATATATTATCGTTTCCTAAGAACACTGGCGACACCTGCGGCGGAACTGAGCACTACACCTCTGCGACCGATTGAAAGAACTGTTTGAGTAGGGAGTGTCGACTCCTTCTATCTAGCCTCCTTGTTTATTACACCCACGGTCTTACATACAGGTCTGGAAACTCCGGCGTTTTTTAGTGGTGGGGGTAGGTCTCTTAGTGAAGCCATATTCTGCGACTTTTAGCGGCGGCGCTGCGGCAGTGTCCTATTCTTGGATGAGGGTCGGTGGTGCAGGGGCGGGTTCTCTGTCTCAGTCTTACTCTCGCACAATTGCAGCTGTCATCAAATTCGCGAATCAACCTAACCGTAAAACCCGAAAAATTTGAGTACAAATATCGTGTCTCTGTGAAAAAAAAATGGGAAAGTGGTGTGTGGTACCGAACTGCAAAACAGGTAATAATACGTGGAAAAACCAGTCGGTATTTCGTATCCCAAAAGATATAGAAACGTGGAAAAAGTGGGAAAATACTATTCTCGGAATCGTGTATTTACGCAAAACCGATGTGGTGTGTGAAAGACATTTTAACGAGGAAGACATTTCCCGTGAGTAGATTAAAGTCGACACAACTGGCCGAGTAATTGCACGGGTGAGTTCGATTTGAAAATATCATATGCAGTTCAAAACGTAAGATTTTCCATCGAACCATGTATTTATCTATTGATGGTTGCATACAAGTATCCACAACTCAAGAAGTTCGCCGTGCCGACAAGATTCAACAGAGTTTAGAAGGCAAACGTCCGGATGTGGCGAATAAGCATGACGTTTTGCCCCGTCCTACAAATCAGGCAACTTCATCGATTCAAGCAGTCGTTAGTTCTGTTGGTGAGTTTCTTCTGGTGGCAGTCATATAGGCTGCAATGATTTGGAAAAATTTTAATGTGTCGCCGCGGTATAAAGATAGTATTGCACGTTGTGAGAACCGTAGACGTTCCAAAAAATTATATTCCTGCTCTTCTGCATTTTTCTATCTCATGTTTTCGCATTGCAGATATCTCTTTACCAACCTCAGCCACTGGCATGAGTGATGAGTTATCGATCCCTCCCGTTGAAGCAACGAAGTCAGAATCTCTAACGGTAGCATCGTTGGCTCCTCAGGAGCTTGTCGAAACACGAAACGAATTCCACGCGTGTGTGTGTGTGTGTTTATAAATGTATATACGAATATTTCTGAATTTTGAATGAATAAATTTGAATAAAAAAACGAGAAAATGGAACCGATATTTTTATTAGTACTTACCTGTATTTTTAAGACTGAGAAACCTATATAAATAAAAATGGATGCGATTTCCTTGAAATTATGCTAATAGGTTTTTTTCTATTCTTACGCGTTCTTACAAGGGGACAGTACGGCAGTCGGATTTTTGTAATTTTTCGTACTCATGGTACGTGAAGTTCAGAGCTCGAATATTAATATCCCAAAGCAGTTCGACGCCATATTCAGAAATTTTCGAGAAAATTGACTGAAGTTTTCGAGCGCACTCTTATCCCACAAAGATGCACCGATATTCGAACCGGGCTCGTGGCGTACCCGGTAGCGCTCGAGTCTAGTAATCGCGGGGTCGCTGGTTCGAGTCTCACTACGATATTTTTTTTTTTAATTTTTTTTTAATTCGCATACCTCCGTCATTTAAATATCCCGATAAATTTTTGTTGTATATAATCACATATCATTATATATAATTAATATAATATATCTATATATGTTTATATATCGACAAAATCCATATATAGGTATTTATGTACAAAATTCATTATAGTTATACATAATTATATATTTTCTCATATATGATCATATATTATTTATATATAACAATAGGTGATTATTTATAAAAAAATAAATAAATAATCCCGGGATAAAAATCATAAAATCTATGCTAATTCACATATATGTAATTGTAATTGTCAATGATAAATGCGTCTTATTTTTGATTATATCTTGCTTGAAATTGCGAATAGGCGACGTAAAAATATCCAGTAATAATATTTACATAAACTCCCTTGTAGATTAATAGGAATATAAATAGAAGAATAAATGTTGAAATATGTGAATATAACGCTTGCTTTGGCAACCGTCGATATTGTGAATAACAGTTCTGCGTACATCGTTTGCCTTTGTCCTGATCAACTACCCGCGAAGCAATTTATTCCTTTTCTATTTTTTTCAGGATGCCAATACCAGTCGACGTTCGACAGAACTCTGGCGATCAAAGGATCAAAAGTAGTGCTGGTAAAGCGGCAGAATATGAATAAAGTCACCCATTCCTATACTGCGGAGTACTCTGTCACCCTATCAGGAAAATTGTTGCCCCTGGTGTTCGTATGCCTACAAGAAACAACAGGTTCATTTGGTCCGAGAGTTCAAAAATCGGTCGACGAGTACCTAAAAAAATACGGAAACGTCGTAGTCACGTCATCGAAATCGGGAAAATTGACTACAAAGTTATACAAAGATTTTCTCAAAGCCGTTGAGTATGATAGCATGCACATCCCTTGACTTCCGGTGTTTTCTCCTCGCCGTTCTCCTTCGGCTTCTCGCTGTCGCTATTTTCCCCGATCTTCTTCGCCTCGCAATCGGCCGCAACGGTTTTCTCGTCGATTCTTTCTTTGTCTGGATTTTTCGTCGGTGGTGTGCCTCGTTTTGTTCTTCTCAGCAAAATAAATGCACCAAAACGCGACGAAAAAACGAACTCCACTTTATCACACACTACTACACATTATATGTCATTTATTTCGACGAATGTACGAGGTTAGAGTGCCTAGTACCGAACTGTCAAAAATCGAATTGTTTGGAAGGTGGCGAGGCGAGGCATTTTAAACATTTTAGGCAAGTTTTCATATTCTCTTCTTGCGAATGATGAGCAGGGTGCGCCCCATGCGTGACACGGCCCTGCGGTTGGTCGCGTTTTTGGAAAAATTCTTATATTTCATAAAATATGAACTCTAGAGTAATTTTTTTGAACTCTCAAACCCTCTCAAATGATTCTCAAGCGATAAAAAAAAATTGTGAAATGTCGTTTTTTACGGATTAAAAAAAAATCTGGGGGCTAACTTCACGCGAAAATTTAAATTGTCTTGCTTGGAAAAACTATAAACTCTCGAACGATTTTTCCTTTCTCTCAAACTCTCTCAAACGATTCTCAAACGATTAACATTAATTAGAATTATTTATTAACATATCGGGGGGCCAATTTCACGGCGGTGCGGGGGGGGGGGGGGTACCCTAGAACCTCACCACATATTACCATGGGGGTGGGGGAGTTAAAAGTGGCTTAAAAAACCTCATGTGATTAATGGACGACCCCAAAGCGGAGTGGGCGATAAAATATATAGGTATAGCCCGAGTCGAGCCCGTCAGCTATAGATATAGTAGGAGCGCGGTGAAGAAAATTGCAGTGTGTTTCTATCGTCCAAGGTCGACAGTTTCGCGCAAAGCGGAGAGCACGATACATATATAGGTATAGCCAGAGTCGAGCTCGTCAGCTATAGATATACTAGAAGCGCGGCGAATAAAAGCAGCAACGGTTTCGTTCGCCCTAGCTCGACGAATATCCGCACAAAGCGGAGAGCGCGATAACATATAGGTATAGCCAGAGTTGAACCCGTCAGCTATAGATATACTAGAAGCGCGGTGAAGAAAAACAGCACCGGTTTCGATCGCCCTAGAACGACGAATATCCGCACAAAGCGGAGAGCGCGATAACATATAGGTATAGCCAGAGTCGAGCCTGTCAGCTATAGATATACTAGAAGCGCGGTGAAGAAAAGCAGCAACGATTTCTATCGTCCAAGATCGACGAATATCCGCACAAAGCGGAGAGCGCGATAACATATAGGTATAGCCAGAGTCGAGCTCGTCAGCTATACATATGCTAGAAGCGCGGTAAAGAAAAGCAGCGACGGTTTCGATCGCCCTAGAACGACGAAGATCCGCACAAAGAGGTCGTCCATTAATCACGTGAGGCTTAAATTGGGGGGGGGGTTCCGATAACATCACGATTGATCACACTGGGGGGGGGGGGGGTGTTGTGACATATCACGCATACTTTTTTTGGTAATTGCGCGGACAATGCCATTTAAATATACTGAAAGCATATATTACTTCGTTTTTCACAATAAAATACCGTACTCTCTATACCTTGTGGCTGACATTTTTGAACAAAACGAATACACGCGATGTTACTGGCGGGGGAGGGTCCCTAGAACCTCACCACATATCACCATGGCGGAGTGGAGTTCAAAAAGTGGCCTAAAAAACTTCACATATCAATGAACGACCCCAAAGCGGAGGGCGCGATAACATATATAGGTATAGCCAGAGTCGAGCCCGTCAGCTATAGATATAGGAGGAGCGCGGTAAAGAAAATTAGCAATGTGTTTCTATCGTCCAAGGTCGGCGAATATCCGCACAAAGCGGGGAGCGCGATAACATATAGGTATAGCCAGAGTTGAGCCCGTCAGCTATAGATATACTAGAAGCGCGGTGAAGAAAAGCAGCAACGGTTTCGTTCGCCCTAGCTCGACGAATATCCGCATAAAGCGGAGAGCGCGATAACATATAGGTATAGCCAGAATCGAGCCCGTCAGCTATAGATATAGTAGGAGCGCGGTAAAGAAAATTAGGGATGTGTTTCTATCTTCCAATACTTTATCGGAGCAGTATTTTTCGAGATAGATGAGGTGTAAGATTAGAATGGGACACCCGGTATAGCTGAAGAAAAGAACTGAGAAAATTGAGTATGCATCAGGGGGCTGACATCTTTTGCAATTTTCGCTACTCGAATTGTCCTCTGTTTGTAGTGTACGACTCTTCCACTCGCAGCGCTAGTTGTTCTCCTACATCCTGACATTGCGAAGCTGGCAGTATGCCGCAGGATGGGTTGGGATCATGGGGATACTTTCTAGGCCAACAAACGGACTAGCCGTTTTCACCACAACAAAGTCCGCGCGCTGCTGCCATACCGAGCGGTCTCATACCGCGTGGCGCTATCGCCTCTCGCCGCCAGAGGGACTCGGCCCCGCCGTTTCTCAGGAAACTCCCTCACCCAACTCACTCGGTTTTCTCGCTAAATACTATTTTCCCGTCCGACTTGCTAACTTTCACTCGGTAAGAATATTGCAAATAATAAATATCCCGTAGACTTTTTTTAGCCTCTCGTTTGACTCTCGAGAGTCGTTCTGGCGCGCGCAGGGATATCAATCCATTTCTACCCTATCATGGAAAAATAAATGGCGTTGGTAGACGACAAGGTTTCGTTGCTTGCTGTTGCCCATTCGTTCGATACCAATCGCCCGGGCCGAGGGAAGGAAAACTTTGCGAGTCAGTGCTGGCAACTTTTTTTCCCGTATTATTATTTATACTTGCTGAAATATGTTTTGTTTCGTGCGCGCGGCTAGCCAGAGTGACGTGCGGATCGCGAATTAACGCTCTTTCATTGTTTCCAACTCGCAATTGTCTTTTGTTTCTTCTTTTTCGTTCGCTTTCGCTCGCTCGCCGCCTCTGCCGAAATTGTTCATTTTCCAAGACTTTTTATCCCCGCCTCAATGACACTGCTCGTCGTGATGGAAAAAATAATTGTCTCTACGAATTGTCGGACGTCCGTTGGCTTTCGCAGTTCCGAGTCCCGATCGCCTTCAGGTGCGATTTTTCACTCGTACTGGGGCCGGCAGCTGTTCGAGCATGACGAACGAGCCGCCCAACGAGCCCGGCCGATGCCTCGTATGCGACCTCAAGGTCGGAGCAACCGGTCGCAACGGCGTGCGCATTTTCGGCGAAAACGCGGACAAATCACTCGCACGCGTCGTACGCTCCGTACTCGAGAAGGACATCACGGAGGAGACCGCCCACTCGGTGCTACTGTGCAAAAAATGCTACAAACTGTTTACCGAGGTGAGTGGTGTCCCTTTTTGGCCCTTTCTCTTCCTCGCTGGAACATGCGCGAGGTGAAATTTCTCCAAAGTCTAATCGCTTGGGCGCAGTTCGACGAGCTGGAGAACAGACTGGCGGAGATCCGCTTGGAGGTCTACACGAACTACGAGAGGACGTTGAAGAGAACGTTGCCGGACGTGCAGGAAGAGTACACCGATCACGACTATGTGGATCATTCGGACGCTCAGTTGGAATATCCAGACGAAAAGTACGAGGAAAAGGAGGTCAAGTGCGACGCCGAGAAGAACTTCGCGAGCCCTGAAGTCGTAACGGAGGTGAGCTATCGCTTTGGGTCTGTTGTTTCATTTTCGTCGTCGTTCCAATGTGTCCTTCTTGGCAACAGTACATGGTGCACGACCTGGACAAAGTGCCGATCGAGACGATCGAATACATCCACGAGGACGATATAGTAGTCAAGCTGGAGACTTCGGCGAGATTGGACAGCGCGGAGCGGGACGAGGAGCTCAACGATAGCGAGGATAGCGGGGTAAAGACAGGCGCTACCAGGACGTGCTTGAAACTGGAGGATTCCGAGTATCCGATCGTGACGCGAGACGGCACGGAATACACGTGCCTGTTGTGCTCGAGCGACGAAGAGCGCGTCGTTGGTGACGCGAGGCTCATCGTCTCGCACGTCAAGGGCGTGCACGACTCGCGACTCTACATATGCGACATATGCGGCGCGGACTTCAAGAAGAGAAACGAATTGTCCGTTCACATGGACGATCACGTGGCCAAGGAGGAGGGCGACTTTCAGTGCGAGGTTTGCAACAGGATATTCAGCAATTTGCGTCTCTTCAGGATCCACAAACGCATACATTATCCCCAAGTGAAGTCGTGGCCCTGCGAGACCTGCGGCAAACGTTACAGGTACCTCCCGTCGCGTCTCATTCGCCTATCGCATCCTATCTGCCGTTTCTCAACGTGTGCAAAAAAAAGTCCAATCGTATAAATTCGGATTATGCTTCATGTCGCAGCTCGAAGAATCTCCTCGAGGAGCACATAAACACGCACACCGGCATGAGGCCGTACGTCTGCGAGAATTGCGGCAAAGACTTCGCCTCCAAGTACACGTACAAGGCACACGCGAAGACTCACGAGGTCCGACCACGGCCGTTCGAGTGCAGCCAGTGCAGCAAGTCCTTCCTCAGCCAACAAAATCTCAATCAGCACGAGAGAACGCACAACGGTGTTAAAGAATACGTCTGCCACCAGTGCGGTTAGTATCGCAGCTTGTAACGAAATTGGAGCGGCTGGGCTGGAATGCGGATTTTTGGTCTCGGATACACGCGTACACACTATGTATATATATTTAAGGCGGGATACATTTAGACGGGGAAAAAACTATTAAGGAATCATCACGGTGTAACGAGTCGAAGTGTAGTTGATTTTCGCAGTTTTTTTCGATAGTTGAAATACGCTAATCAGACTGATTTTTTATGTCAAATCAAAGCACTTATGAAGAACGGAAAATACATTTTTAAACGCTTTTCTTTTTTTTTTCATTTTTTCTAACGGTTGAAAATGTCTTCGAAAAAAGGAGTCCTCACGGTGTACACGGTTGTGGCCGTAAATATTATCTGACACAAAATTTGTAAAAAGATTATTAATCAGCATGAAAGCCGCTATCTTGCTATGGAGGTTTGAAAAAAATCAAAATTGACAAAATGGCGACGGTTTACAAAAAGTATCGAATTTAGCTTATTGCCTCGACGATTTTTCGTTTAAAAAAATGAAGATTTCAAAAAAACAAAAAAGCTTCCATAGGAAGATCGATGGCGTGAAGAATGTTGTGTTAAAATTTGAGACGGATAGTTCGAAAACTCTTCACAGTGAACACCGTTTTGGCAAACGACATTTCGAGAAAAACGCGTCCGTTCGCGCCAGGTCTCACACAGCTGGTCGAAACCCTTTTTCTTAGAAAGCCTGTAGCAACCGGAATAATTCGAATTTCGCCCCCAAATCGAACAAAATGCTTGTAACCGTCTATACTATCGGATAACGCAAAAAAATCGAGTTTTTGAAAATTTAACACTGAGCTCTTCAACAATTTTCAGGGATTTTTTTAACTAAAAAAAATCCGTCTACATTTATCAAACTTTAATAGTATTTTTAAGTATACGAAACAGTTTTTAAAAAATCATTTATCATCAAAATAGCGGAGCTGTGGCAGAGTGCTACAGCAAGGTGGCCGCGGAAGCTGCGAATCGACGTGCAGTCTAGCGTCCCGTATGGTGACTTGCAACAAAATAAGATAAAAAAATTCATTCAGAACATGTATGAACTATGTATGAAAATTCATTCAGAACATGTATGAACTATTTGACAGTAATTAAAATGGAGAAAATGCAAATTTGAGAGAACGACACGCAATTACAAAATCAAAAATCTAATTTAGAATCGAATTTTTCAAAAACAATTCTCGTCAAGTAGAAGCTAGCAATATTATGAATATTTCTACCAAATTTCGAAAATGCAATTTTGAATCGAACGCTTGGATTTTAGCGGATTTAGCGTTTACATAGAATTCGGCTTGAATTGAACTGGGTACTTGTGCCAACTAATTACTTAAGTAATATGCTACAAAGTAATTCAATTAATTACAGTAGTAATTGTAATGGTTAATTGTTAATTTAAATACTTTTCGCTGCTTGTAACCGCGGCCCGCGCTCCGAATCTGAGCGGTGAGGCACGTTGACGGGCTGTAATGTTTTAGGTTTTCAAATCTCGCTTTGAAACTTTGGGAAAATGTTCTACCTATATAGTTCTATCGCTTAAAAAACAAAAATCATTTGTTTTTTATCGTTGTAAATGTATATCCCGCCTTAAGATATTTTGATAACTGAAAAATTGATAGAATATTACATATATTTGTAGGAAAATGTATGACCAAACATATTTATTTTAAAGGATTTATAAGAACATATACGGACATATATATGCCATACATGTGCATATATATGGCATGTGTACATGAAATCGTTCAGTACATTATTATTTTGATTACTTACAAATAATAACGACAAGAATAATAGTAATGATAGATCTATATATGTGTATGTGTGTGTATAGTTCAATATTGGGTTATTAATGCTTTTGCAAATGTATTTCAATACATGGTACGATAAGTGTTGTGTCACACATGAAAATATTCATAACACAATTATATCGCTCATATAGTAATAATCATAAGAATAATTTGCGTGCGTTGCCCGGAGCAATAAAACCGATTATCATAAACGAAAAATAATAGATTTGAAAAATCTGCATCTAAAGAAAAAAAGGATTAATTGTTTTAAAAATTTTACAAAGCGTCAAGTTCATGAGGGTGAAGAGTTAAAAAAAAATTGGCGAAAATTCGAAATTTCGAAGCTCTTGAGCGACCACTAAATATTCATTGGCCGGCAAGAGCTTTCGCGCGATCAATTAAAAAATTATAGAGCGTTTGATTTTTCAACATTTTTAAAATTCATGAGTGACAAGTGGATCGAAAAAAACGATTTTTCAATAAAAATTTGAATTTTTGGGAGGTTTGATCGCTCGCAGCTTTCGCGAAAATTTTTTTTCTTCTTTAAAGAATATAGCGAAAAAAGGGACAAAAGAAACGAGGTAAAATTGGTGCCGTGGTACTGTATACACATAAATCGTGTTCAATATTCATAACTACCGTAATCAACGATATTTCAGGGAAAGCCTTCGGTTCCCATCACAATCTCGAGGTTCACAATATCGTCCATACCGGATACAAGCCTTACATTTGCCGGATATGCGGGAAAGCGTTCGCTCGAAAAGCCGAGATAAGGGATCACGAGCGCACGCACACGGGAGAGAAGCCGTATCAGTGCGAATTTTGCGGCGCTACGTTCAGGCAATAACTCGGTTTTTTTTTCAATTTCACTCCCGTTGGCTGAATTGTGCGAATAACGGCAAACATTTCACAAGGAGTTGAGAGCGAGGGGTGACGAAAATTGTTGAAAATTTCAGTCAGCGATCGAATCTGCAGTCCCACAAACGTGCGACCCACTACAACGACAAGAGATACAAGTGCGACGACTGCGGCAAGGGATTCAAGAGACGGAGACTCCTGGACTACCACATAAAGGCCGCGCACACGGGCGAGAGACCGTACAAGTGCGAGACGTGCACCGCGACTTTCGTCTATCCGGAACACTTTAAGAAACACATGCGCATTCACACAGGCGAAAAGCCCTACTTGTGCGAGGTAGACAGGCTGATTTCTCACGCCCCTGAACGTTGAAGTGAAGAGCAAACGACAAAGAAGACGAGGAGACGAAAAACCACGCTGAAGAGATTCATTGTTTCAGGTATGCGGCAAAGCTTTCAACAGTCGTGACAACCGGAACGCGCATCGTTTCATTCACAGCGACAAAAAGCCGTACGAGTGCCTCGTTTGCGGCATGGGATTCATGAGGAAACCGCTGCTTTACGCACACATGCAGACACAGGTGAGCAGAAGAAAAAACTAGCCCAAGTGCGAGTCGGGCCTCGCTCCATTAGCGTTCCGTACATATGGCAAATTAACTTTTTGTTTAACTAGACATTTAATTAGGTAATGCTTTTATTCTGTCTTAGTTCCTAGGTACTCCTAAACTGAAACATATGGCGTGATGATAGCTAAAGAAAGCTTTGTATACTCCTGCTGTAAGCTCATAATAAGAATGTATAAAATTATTGTTATTTGAATATTTACAATACCAAATGACTTATTTTTGAAGTTTCTACCAGCCAATTGCCAATATTGTCACATTTTCCGCAGAAAAAGAGGAGGCGAAGAAAAATAAACGAAATATACGATCTACGGTATTTTTTTCATTTGCAATCTCGTTTCTTCCGTGACGTCAATCGCTCCTTCTTGGCTGGCACCAACTCCAAAAATAAGTTATTTGGTATTGTAAATATTTAAATAACAATAATTTTATATAAATATTTTCATTATAAATTTATTGTATTATGTATACAATAAATTATTATACAGGGTGTCCCATTTTAATCTTACACCTGAATTTTCTCGAAAAATATTGCTCGGACGAACTATTGTGTGGAACAAAACTTCTAGGGATTGAAGGGGGACGTTTGAAAAAAATTTATTTGAGGAGTCAAAATTCAAAATGGCGGCGTTACAAAGGCTGACATGTTTTTTTCAAACGGAAACATAACTTCTTTTTATTGCCAAAAAATTTGTCAGCTGAAAACTAAAAACTTTTGTTGAAAAATGTTTTTGATAAAGTTCATAGTTTTCAAGTGAGAACATCATTTTCAATTATTTTAGATGTATCCAGGATTTGTGTGTGTGTGTGTGTGTGTGTGTGTGTGTGTGTGTGTGTGTGTGTGTGTGTGTGTGTGTGTGTGTGTGTGTGTGTGTGTGTGTGTGCGTGCGTGCGTGCGTGCGTGCGTGCGTGCGTGCGTGCGTGCGTGCGTGTGTGTGTGTGTGTGTGTGTGTGTGTTTAACACACACACACAAATCCTGGATACATCTGAAATAATTGAAAATGATGTTCTCACTTGAAAACTATGAACTTTATCAAAAAAATTTTTCAACAAAAGTTTTTAGTTTTCAGCTGACAAATTTTTTGGCATGAAAGAAAAGTTATGTTTCCGTTTGAAAAAAACATGTCAGCCTTTGTAACGCCGCCATTTTGAATTCAGGCTCCTCAAATAAATTTTTTTCAAACGTCCCCCTTCAATCCCTAGAAGTTTTGTTCCACACAATAGTTCGTCCGAGCAATATTTTTCGAGAAAATTCAGGTGTAAGATTAAAATGGGACACCCTGTATATACTACATTATGAATCGGCGTTTTCAGTGTTTGTTGTTTAAATACAGTATGTGGTACATAATATACAGAAATTCCAAATTCCTGGCTAGTTTAGTTTATGACATAGACCCCGTAACAAAAATGGTCTAAAACTGACAACTTTAACGACCCCCAATTTCTTTATCTTTGAAGATAAAAAAGAAAAAACAATATATTTGTACTCGACTTAATGAGCTTTAAAAAATGACACCCCACATGCCAGGATAAGACATTTTTCTTCTGCTCCTTTTTCGTGTATGGGACCTCCATGAAAATAATTTAAGGGAATTTCTAATTCAATATTCGGTTTTGGATCAATATTCTGCACAGCGTATCCAAATTTCAGATCTGTAACTCATTCCGTTTACGAGCTAGAGACCCGTGACATGCAGACGGCAGAGTGACATTAATAGGCTTCCGGTTTGGGTACAGAACCCTAAAAAAATGATCAAACACATGCCGATTTTCAATATCATTTGTTTGTGGGGATTAGTTTGGGTTGAGGAGGAAAAGAAAAAAACTAACGAAGGCCAGGTCAACTTAACATTTGTTTTCCAACGAGAGCGTCGCGCTACCGAGGTCGGCATTCTACACAAAACTTGTACACAGTCTTGCCAAGTTTGCACTTTCTTTTTTATCGAACAATATCGATTAACAATGAAATTATTGTCATTCAAAGCTTTGACTCCCATTTATTGACCCATCCACGCACAGGGCCATCTGAACGACACGATAGTGGTGAACCAGCCAAGGCTCACGAGCGAGGAGGATCAAGTGATAAGTTTGACGGACGGCCATGTCGAGCTTCTGATGGAGGGACCGGAAACGGAACAACTCGAGGACGCCACCGAGCTGTACGTCGCCGAGCTCAAGAATCACGTTATAATACAGCGTGACGACGAAGACATCTATCAGGAAGAAAATGTTCTCAGTATACCGACAGAGGAAGGTTCCGAGCACGAAGCAATCGATCATCAGCAGGTGGTCGATGAGGGACAGGTTTGTGTTCAATAATGGGAGAGCGTTTTATCATATGTAGAGATAATACGTCAAAAAATTATATATAGATTAATATATATTACAAATATTTAGCTGGATGAAGTAAAATTGAAGTGAGGAAAAGCTATATAGTTTTAAGGCTTTCACGGCTCCTTATGTAATTCGAAGAGTATGTGGCTTCCGGATGGAGGCCATGTTGAGAATTAGCGTTGTGCCGACGTTTCGCAAACGTTACAGTCTGTATCATCAGGGCTGAGAGATCCGATACTGAAGCTCCCGTGTCTCAGGTATTTCTTATATAGTTGGAGGCATCGCTCCAGGTCACTGCACCATCCAATCAGATGTTTCAATTGATCGGCCGATCAACCCTCATAGAACATTGCATAAACTCTACATGTTTCCAATTCCAATCCCAGTTTTATGAACAAACTTCAGGCGCAGCCATGGGTTCCCCTATTTCCCCTATCATCGCCAACATCTTTATGGAGACCTTCGAGAACAGAATTCTGCAAGAAGTACCCCTCAAACCCTCCACCTGGTTCCGATATGTTGATGACACCTTCGTCATTTGGAGTCACGGCAAAGAAAACCTCAATCATTTCTTAACCCTCCTCAACTCCCAGCACCCCAATATACAATTCACCATGGAGATAGAACAGGACAATCAAATTCCTTTTCTCGATGTACTGGTTCAACGGAAAAATGATGGCACTTTGGGCCATAAGGTTTACCGGAAGCCAACGCACACGGATAGATATCTCCACGCTACGTCGCATCACCACCCCTCCCAAAAACAATCGGTCATAAGCTCTTTGGTCTACAGAGCTCTAGCCATCTCCGAACCGGACTCTCTGGAGGGCGAACTAGAACACCTACGAAAAACTTTAGGAGGTAATGGCTACAAGCCAGGCAACATCGAAAGAACGATCAAACATCGAAAAAGAAAGATAACTGATCCGAAAACGGTAACAGCACCCAAAGGGGAGAATGAAGGACAAATAACAGCAACAACTCCTTTTCCATATCTTGAGGGCATAACCGATCGCACAAGCAGGGTCCTTGGAAAACATAACGTGCCGTCATCTTCAAACCTCAGAAGAAGCTAGCACAAGTGGTTCCGAGTGCAAAAGACCAAAGACCACCATTAAGTGCGCCAGGAGTGTATATCATACCCTGCTCATGCGGTAAAGTGTACATAGGAGAAACCAGGAGAAAGATCAGTACACGGATCAAAGAACATCAACGGTGTATCAAATATGGCCACATTGCACAATCAGCCCTGGCCGAACGTTGGATGGAGATTGGTCATGCCATTCAGTTCGATAAAGCCCAAAATCTGGCCCCGTCAAACAGCTATTTTTCCAGGAAACACCGAAAAGGCTTGGAAATCCGAAAACATCCGGACAATCTAAACAGAGATGGTGGATATCATGTCAATCCCATTTGGCACACCGTCCTCCCGGTTTTTTAATTGATCGGCCGATCAATTAAAACACCTGATTGGCTGGTGCAGAGATCTGGAACGATGACTGCAACTATATAAGGAATACCTGAAACACGGGAGCTTCAGTATCGGAGCTCTCAGCCCTGATGATGCAGACTGTAACGTTTGCGAAATGACGGCACAGTGCTGATGCTCAACACGGCCTCCATCCGGAAGCCACATAATCTTCGAAAAAGCTATATATATTGCTTTTCTTCACTTCAATTTTACTTCAACCAGCTAAATATTTGCGTGATTCAAAACTTCTACGGTTCCCTTGTTGAGCATACACGGTGCGTCGAGAAACAAAGCGCTCATTTTTTAATGTCGCGGCACAAAAGTTGAGCGAGATATTCGCGTTGAAAGTCGAACGCTGAGTAAACAATGGCACAGAAGTTGCGCGCACGGATTTTTTCCCCTCGAGTATCAAGTAAACGAAAATTATTGAGTCGTATAATGGATTGTTAGTTGTTGATTGTTGATAGTTAGTTGACATTTTTCTCCTCGTAATCCTAAGTAAGTCCTAAGTAATAACTTAGGACTTTGAACCCGACTTTCAAAGTCCAAGTAATAACTTAGACTTTGACCCGACTTTCAAACTCTAAGTAGCAACTTAGACTTTGAAGCAAACTTTTAAAGGCTAAATAGTAACTTCGACTCTGAACCCGACTTTCAAAGTCTAAATTTTAACTTAGACTTTGTCAATCGCATATTTTTCATACATTCTCGTTAATTAGTCGGTAACTTGTCTTTTTTTCGGTAATATTGTTCTGTACACTAACCCGCGCACAATATTCATTTTTTGGGCCACTTTCCTTACACACGCGGAAGCCATACGCGAGAAACTCAAGTACTAACGACGTTGCACCATACAACCAATGCGAAGAAGCGGAGCTTGGCGTGAGCTTTAAAATTGAATATTCAATAAACGAGTGCGGAAACGTCGCTTCTCCTTTCGCTAGTATGTTCCGAAAATATACCATAGCGACTAGTAAAATTTTCACTAATATCTATCGACCCCAATATTTTGAAGCAACAACCTCAAAGGAAAAGCGTCCTGGTCGCCACACCACGAGATACATGCTCACCGATGGAACTCCAATAGTTGTTTATCAATCTATATATAATCTTCAGCCTTTCCCCTTGAATTCGATTCCAAGCGATTAATATTGTCGTTTGGATTTGTTTCGCTGACGAAGATGGCTTTCGTGGATGCCGATGGAATGGACTGCAAGTCGGGCGATTCGATGGAACAACAGGTCGGCCAAGTGTACAGTTACAACGGTAGCGAGGAGGGCGAGACGATCGTTGTGCCTGCGAGCAGCACAGGCGATTACAAGGGCATGATCGGCGAGAACAAAAGTAATTCCGTCCATCTCGTACAAATAAGAATACCATCGGGGGCAGTCGGCGAGGCGAGAAGTTGGCTAAGCCTCGTACAAAATACGTCGTAATTGTATATATTGTACTTCCTCTTTTTCTTCGTATCCTTGCACACGGGTGAAATCCCTCCGAGTTTCGATTCCGTTTCGTTTTTGGCTCCGCCAAAATCTGTACTGTTACGCTGTAATAATTATTGAGAATACAAGACGCCGCCGGCAGTCAGTGTTATTGATTCTTCTTCACTCAGCTCGACGGCATTACCACCCAACGTCGGAATGTCTTTCTCTGTCGACGAGTAAGCTTCGGAAAGAAGACGTTAAGCGTAGCCTCGTACGGATTACGTTTGTCGAAGGGAAATAATCTGCGGTCGAAGGAAGGACCCAAACTGTCAGGCTTGCACTTCGAATCAGTGAGGCTTCTGTACATTTCAGTGCAACGGAAACTGTGGAAAATAAAGAAGCAGGACTGTCTTTCGAACGCGACGATTCGAGCGATACGTGCGCCACGTCCAATGAAGGATGGAAATATTTTCGTCAGTGGGTAGAAAAGGCCTTGGAAACACGACGATCTTGCATACAGGTCTGGAACGTTGTAGGGTGAACTTGTGCACGGTCTTGCATACAAGTCTTGCAATTCTAGTGGTGGGGGATGGTTTCCTTGCCAAAGCTGTCTGCTAGAGTCGCTGTAATCGCGGGATGGACTGTGCGACAACGACAACAATTGCCACGCATCCTCGTAGCCTAACCTGAGAATCTAAAAAAGATGTTTCCGTTTTTTTTTTTCAAGACGCCCGAAATTTCGCCTTTACATCGGCATAACTTTTTTGTTTGTGGTTGTAATAGTACGAAATAACTTTTGTTGTATTCTGCAATGTATGTTTATTATAAATAAACTTGAGCTTCCACTTTCAAAAGTGTGTAAATGTATGAAAAATGTCAACTTCTAAATTCATTATGAAAAAAGCTTATTCTCCATTTTGACCACAATGATTACTATGGCGAGAACGTTCGTCGGTAACTGGCTTAACGAGTAAGGCCACTGTAACGGCCCAAAAAAAAAGGTTTTTTCACTAATTTTTTGCTCCCGAAATTGAAGGTATTTGAAAAAAAACTTTTAATGGTGTTATCGGGCATACATTAAACTTTATTATAAAATTTTTTTACAGTAAAAAAAAAACAAAATGGCGGTTCCACAGCTATCTTCCCGGGACATGTTTTGCTTCCAGGGCTCCGCGGCACGCAGCACCACTGGTGCACTTTTGAATCTAGAACAAAAAAAAAAAAAACCATTCATCTAGAGGGCTATAGCTAGAGAATGTCGATCGGATTTTAAAAAGTATCAATTTTTGTGGATTTGGCGTGCGTTTGAAAAAAAAATTGATTTTTGACGAAAAAAACGGCAAGTTTTTTTTTAATAAAAAATCAATAAATAAAGTTCTTGAAAATTCCGATCGACATTCTCAAGATAATGTAAATGTTCACATCTGGTTAAAATTTCAAGTAAAAAAATGAAAATTGTTCGAGTTATGCTGCGTGCCATTTTGAAAAACCATGGTTCGAGAAAAACGCGTTTAAAGTTTTGCGAATAGTTTTTTATTGGAAAAAATTAAAAAAAGAAGTTAAAAAAAATTTTTACCGTTAGTCTGCAATCCCAGCACCATACATTTGTCCTTCGATAGCCAAATTTTCGTCTTCTTCGTCTTTCCTGGTTGATTTTTGGAGCGCGCGCGCACTTTTGGCCGCGTCGCTCAGAGATGTCTCCGCGTGCGTGATGCGTTTGGCGTCGGCTTCGATGCAGAAATTATATAACTGTACACCAATTTCCACCTCCAACATCTTGAATATTTGCAAGACGTTGGTAAGGCCGCCATTGAATATGCAAACAGCGATATCCGTCGCAATATCTAGTACAGTTTTTCCGCTTGAGGATGATTTGGGGGCCAAACTCCAAACGGTAGCGTTGAAACTTTCGTTATTGTTTTGAGTATAGGCCCCCAAGCAACGCTCCAGCAACTCGTCCCGGCTCAATTCCATGTAGATGGGTTTGATGGCTTGATAAACCTCCTCACTCATTGGCTGATTGTGATGATACGCACCCAAGGCATTTTCTGCTTTCGCTTTCTTCCAACTGCACCAATTCTCCGAACATTTTTCGTGCTGAGGCTTTTCATCCGTTGACATTTTGTGAAAAAGGGTTGGCCGGATCTCATTTTTCATATTTTTGATGGAATCGGAATTTCGACGGACTGCTAAGCCGTAATAAATGCTTAGTTCGTCAATCAATTTGGCAGTGAGTTTTCCTCTTCCCCCGAGACCATTTGTTCCTTTTTTTAAGTTTCTCAATCGAGTGCCAATTCTTTTTTGCACGTGATCTATGCACTCTTTTTTTTTAACATCAACATTTTCATAAGGCTTCGAATCCACGATGCCTTTGAAAGTTTTGGAATCGCCATCTCCGATATAATTGCAGTCGTTTCGGAGCAAGTTTTGACACGCTTGGCGGCGACCTTCATTTCCTAAGGACAACAAATTTTTTTTCGCACAGGACCTTTTTTTCCTTATTCTAGAGGGTTTAAACTATTTTTTAAGCCAATAAAAAAAAATCGATTTTTCAAAAAATTTACAGTGGCCTTACCCCTTAATAAATTGTGAATAGCACAAATAATTGAGATTAGTTATTCCAAGTATTTCGATGTACAGGTATACATGGGCTGCTGTTTTCGCCAACAATCGATATGGTGATAGCACCTTATATTTTGCATGCAGAAATAATTTCGGCTGGTTAACTCCTGTGAAAACAATGATCTATCCCTTAAAATTCAAGACGGTGGCGAAATGGCGGGTATTTATTAATTGCTGTAGTGCAGCTACAAAATAATCGCAGACAACACATACAATGCAGCGAAATAACAAACATTTTATCGGTTTGGCAATTTAGACTTTTTTTATTTGATGTTTCCCTGGAGTGCATTGTGTCTCATGCGCAACAGAACCTAATAAACAATCGCGTAGAATCGAATATCCGAGCCATGTTGTTCGCATAGAAAAGTTCAATTATAACACATCTCGAGAGTTGAATCAAACACACACAAGTTTGAGGCATGCTTTGCAGAACACGATTCAACGTAGCGTTCAGTCGAACCTCGATATAACGAATCTCAAGCGAAGTTCGTTACATCGAGGTTTCGTTATACCATTATGTTCCCTAAAATGTTCTAAAATATATATATGAGTAATATAAATATGGGGATATTTTTTAACGAAAGAGGTTCAAATTAGACCATTTTTTACGAGCAATTGGCAATTAGAGCATTATAAAGAATTATGTCGTTCTATCGAGGATTTCGTTATACCGAGGTTCGAATGTATAAGATGAATGAATTTTAAATTAGCATAGATCAAGCTGCCACGAGATTTCATATCAAACGATTCGCTATCGAAACAACATCTCGCGATACTAGCGACACCCAAGACTGCTTCAATACGCGGGTCACCCCTACCATTAAAATTCTATCGAGTGCAAGACCTGCATGTTTGTAAGACAGTAGCAAAACTAGGGGGTGGCATCTTTTGGAGTTTTTGCTACGCGAATTTTCCACTGTTTGTAGTGTCCAGCTCTGCCGCTCGCAGCGCTAGTTGTTCTACAATCCTGACGCGCATGTAGGGGCTATGTATGTATACAGGGTGAGGCACATGAAGTGTTACAGAGCAATCGCACTCAAACTATTGATCATATCCAAAAATGTTTCAGACAATAGTTTCAGTGTTCGAGAAGGCCGTCATACTGGTCCACCCTATTTTTTTAACGGTGGAGGCGCTGAAGCTCCGTCAAGGTCAACTCCACTTTTTTAAATGGAACCATGTATTTTTTCGATGACATTATTATCGATTTTAAGGCGAATTCAGCGACCTACAACACAAGGTCATTCTAGGCATCGAAAAAAATACATGGTTCCATTTAGAAGAGTGGAGTTGATCTTGACGTAGCTTCGCGCCTCCACCGATAAAGAAATAGGGTGGTCCAGTATGACGGCCTTCTCGAACACTGAAACTTTTGTCTGAAACATTTTTCGATATGATCAATAGTTTGAGTGCTATTGCTCCGTAACACCTTATGTGCCTCACCCTGTATATACACACACGCGCCATATAACGCAAAGACTTTCCATAGCTTCAAATACGAGGATCGGCTGGTATGGTGAAAAATGCACCTTTTCAGGATTACCCGTGTACCCTGAGGTAGAAGCGTGCACAACACACGGCATTAGCACACGAGTATAAGTAATTTCGGTAATTTCATCAATTCCGCACTGCGGCTTTAAGTCCAAACGTCAAAATAGTCGATTCGGCGCGGGGTTGTTAAACACCGTGCGGGCGTCGCGCCTGCGCAATAAGAATACTGTAAGTAACCTACAAGCGCCACACGGAGAGGTAGAACGATAAGGGTGCGGCCTCATGCAGTCGCTCGTTTGCAGCGACCAACTTGGTCACGTGATGTGTAGCGACCAATGAGCTACTTTTTTGAGTCGCGGGAAATTCAAAATGGGGTCACGTGACTAGATTTATCGCTCCAAACGAGCGTCGAGCGACTGCATGAGGCCGCACCCTAAAGCGTTAAAAAAGCGTAGCATTTTTACATACCCTAAGGGTTAGGAGGTGCCAGCCCCCTGGGAAATACTCATATTTCGCTGCAAGGAGACTATAGTCTCCTTGTTTCTCCTTGTTTCGAGTATGCTCGATAACAGTGCAGTCAGATCGCGCGCGAAAGTTACCCTCTCTCTAGTCCCTCGCGCGCCCATACACAATCATAGTAGCGCGTGTCCGTGAGCGAGCGACGCTCGGACATCTTCGGAAAGAGCCGAGTGCCGTCGAACTGTCCCGACCGCGCCTTCGGCAGCTACACCAACACATAGACACGCTGAGCACGTGCATGTGCGGCCAAGCCGTACGAAGGCTTCGAGGGACAAAGCAATCTGAGCACGGCCCGCGCGTGACGTCACGCGACGGCACGCGCGAGGCTTTTAGATGATTTCAATGCTTATTTAGCTCTTGATTCTCTGCGTTATTAATGTATACAAAAAAATGTATCGCGCACTCTGAACGCTTATTTTTTTAGTTTATACGTTAATTTAAATATAATAATAAATCTAAATTACAACTTATTTATCTTCTAAAAAATTGTTTACGCTTTACTCACACCCGTCCTAATGCCAAATAAATTATAATTCAGAAAAGTAAGTGAAAATATATTTATATTCGTATTATTATATTAATTCTCATACTTTCATCAAGCGATAAAGTATTATCTCCAAAAACAAGTCAATCATCAATCCAGCCGCCAATCGTAACTGCCAGAAAATACATCTTTAACATAAGTGATAAGATGGTCCCTTGATAGCGTTCCTGGCTTCGGTCCGTAGGGGCGCAGGATCGTTCCTCACGCTCAGCGCTTTTTTTTTTTAATCATGGTTACTATTAATTTTTATTTGATTAGTTATTTTTATTAGTTATCATATTTATTTTAATTAGTTATCTTTGAGTACCGAAAAATGTATCGCGCACTCTGACCGCTTATTTTATTAGTTTTTCCGTTAATTTAAATATAATAAATCTAAAATACAACTTATTTATCTTCTAGCAAAATGTTTGCGCTTTACTCACACCCGACCCTATGCCAAATAAATTGTAATTCATAAGAGTAAGCGGAAATATATTTATCTTCGTATTATTATATTCATTCTCATATACTTTCATCAAGCGATAAAGTATTATCCCCAAAAACAACCATCCATCCGACCGCGAATCGTAAGTACCAGAAAGTGAACATACATTGACACAAAAAATTAAAGGAGCAAAAAAAGTTGAACTTCGTCAAAAGTGGTCGTACAAAAAAAAGGATGTTAAAGCTTCAAGTTTCTAGTTTTAGTTCCGACAATGATTTTTTTTTGAGAATCACTGATTGCGCGGTAGGAAGAAATATCACGGCAAAAAAAATTTTGCAAATTTTTACGTTTTTCAAAGTTCTGCACGTGTTTTGGAGATTTTTTTCGGACTTGACCAATATCAAGGTCATTGAGCCCATTCAATTCAGTTCAACTTGCTTCTTTTTTTATCTCCTTACGACCATTTTTCGCTGAGATATCGGCCTCCTCGTCGGCCTCTGAATGAAAAAACCTCCTTGTGTCTTCAGTCATCGATATCTCGGGAACTAATGGTCGTACGGGAATTCGACCGGCAATTTTGGAAACGTGAATACATACTCTACAAGCTCTGATTATTATTGTAGGTTAAAAAAAAATTATTTTTGCCATCAGTTTTAAAAAAGTACAAAAAATCGATGTTTTCTTGTTTTTTATAAAATCCACCGCTACTTTGCAAATATTGCGATAAACACTATTGCTTATGGACGGTCATTCGGCTCAATATGTCCCCAAGAGATATGCAAAATTCCAAATTGATCCGTTCATCGGTCTTTCTTGCCCGATTGACCAAAATATGAAAAAAAATTAAAGGAACAAGTTTCCTCCTTCTCAGACATCATTTCATGATTATTAAGAGGAAAAACAACTTTTCGTACAATTGGGTATTGAGTACGCATTAAATGTTGGAAAAGAACCCTGAAAATCATATTGACTAAAAATTTTCGATTTTTTTTTTTTAATAACAAAAACGTTGAAATTTTTTTGTTTATAAAAAAATCTATTTCAATTTTTTTTTTTTTTTAATGTTGACATTTTTTTTCGATTCAACATTGTACCGCCAGCATTAGAATTACCCAAAGTGTACGTAGAATTACCCAAAGCGTACCTCCCCGTGGTATGCTTTGGGTAATTCTAATGCTGGCGGTACAATGTTGATTTGAAAAAAATTTCAACATTTAAAAAAAAAAATTCGAAACTGATTTTTTTATAAAAAAAAAAAATTTTTATATTTTTTTTATGAAAAAAATTTTTTTTCGAAAATTTTTAGTCAATATGATTTTCACGGTTTTTTTCCAACATTCAATGCGTACTCAATACCCAATTGTACGAAAAGTAATGAAAAGTTTGTTTTCCTCTTAATAATCATGAAATGATGTCTGAAAAGGAGGAAACTTGCTCCTTTAATTTTTTTTCAAATTTTGGTTAATCGGGCAAGAAAGACCGATAATCGGATCGACTTGGAATTTTGCATGGCTCTTGGGGACATATTGAGCTGAATGACCGTCCATAAACATTAGTCTTTATCGCAATATTTGCAAAGTAGCGGTGGATTTCATAAAAACCAAGAAGACATCGTTTTTTTGTACTTTTCTAAAACTAATGGCAAAAATAAAAAAGAAAAGTTTCACTACAATAATAATCGGAGCTTGTAGAGTATTCACGTTTCCAAAACTACCGATCGAATTCCCGTACGACCATTAGTTCCTGAGATATCTCAGCGAGAAATGGTTGTACGGAGAAAAAAAAGCAAATTGAAGTGAATTGAATGGGCTCAATGACCTTGATATTGGTCAAGTCAGAAAAAAATCTCCAAAACACGTGCAGAACTTTGAAAAACGTAAAAATTTGCAAATTTTTTTTTTGCCGTGATATTTCTTCCGCCCGCGCAATCAGTGATTCTCAAAAAAAAAATCATTGTCGGATCTAAAACTAGAAACTTGAAGCTTTAAAATCCTTTTTTTTTGTACGACCACTTTTGACAAAGTTCAACTTTTCTTGCTCCTTTAATTTTTTGTGTCAATGTATGTTCACTTTCTGGTACTGACGATTCGCGGTCGGATGGATGATTGTTTTTGAGGATAATACTTTATCGCTTGATGAAAGTATATGAGAATGAATATAATAATACGAAGATAAATATATTTCCGCTTACTTTTATGAATTACAATTTATTTGGCATAGGGTCGGGTGTGAGTAAAGCGCAAACATTTTGCTAGAAGATAAATAAGTTGTATTTTAGATTTATTATATTTAAATTAACGTAAAAACTAATAAAATAAGCGGTCAGAGTGCGCGATAAATTTTTCGGTACTAAAAGATAACTAATTAAAATAAATATGATAACTAATAAAAATAACTAATCAAATAAGAATTAAGGATGTTGGGTCCCAAATCGCAAATGATGATAAAATTCTGAAAATTTGGTATGTTTTTGTATGAAGTATTCCAGAGGTCGTGTAAAAATTTCACGACAATTAGGAAGCTCGTTATTGAACAATTAACATTCACAAATTAAATGCTGTCTTATGGAAACTGATGTAACTTTGCAATAAGTGTTTCTTTTGACCTCTCATTTTTGTAATATCTACAATATACTGAAAGCAACGGAAACAAAACGAAGTTTATTGATAAATTTTTTTTAATTTCTTTTAAAAATTGTTCTTAACAAAATGTTAATTTTTTAATAACGAGCTTCCTAATCGTCGTAAAATTTTAACACGACCTCTTAAATACTTCATACAAAAACATACCAAATTTTCAGAATTTTCTCATCATTTTTTATTTCAATCCTTAAGGAGGTTGAAGTAATGATGCCAGAATTCTGAAAATTTTGTATGTTTTTACATGAAGTATTCAGAAGGTCGTATAAAAATTTCATGACGATTAAGAAGCTATTTATTGAACAATTAACATTAACATGTTTTATAGGGACTCAACATCCTTAATAGTAACCATGATTTAAAAAAAAAAAAGCGCTGAACGTGAGGAACGATCCTGCGCCCCTTCGGACCGAAGCCAGGAACGCTACTAACGGGACCATCCTATCGCTTGTGTTAAAGATGCATTTTCTGGCAGTTACGATTGGCGCCGGAGTGATGATTGACTTGTTTTTGGAGATAATACTTTATCGCTTGATGATAGTATGAGAATTAATATAATAATACGAATATAAATATTTTTTCACTTACTTTTCTGAATTATAATTTATTTGGTATAAGAACGGGTGTGAGTAAAGCGTAAACAATTTTTTAGAAGATAAATAAGTTGTAATTTAGATTTATTATTATATTTAAATTAACGTATAAACTAAAAAAATAAGCGTTCAGAGTGCGCGATACATTTTTTTGTATACATTAATAACGCAGAGAATCAAGAGCTAAATAAGCATTGAAATCATCTAAAAGCCTCGCGCGTGCCGTCGCGTGACGTCACGCGCGGGCCGTGCTCAGATTGCTTTTTCCCTCGAAGCCTTCGTTCGGCTTGACCGCACATGCACGTGCTCAGCGTGTCTATGTGTTGGTGTAGCTGCCGAAGGCGCGGTCGGGACAGTTCGACGGCACTCGGCTCTTTCCGAAGATGTCCGAGCGTCGCTCGCTCACGGACACGCGCTACTATGATTGTGTGATGGGCGCGCGAGGGACTAGAGAGAGGGTAACTTTCGCGCGCGATCTGGCTGCACTGCTCGATAAGGATGGAGATAGCCGAGTGTTTCAGTGAAACACTCGGCTCATGGTTCAGTGAAACACTCATGGTTCAGTGAAACACTCGGCTATCTCCATCCTTATCGAGCAGTGCAGCCAGATCGCGCGCGAAAGTTACCCTCTCTCTAGTCCCTCGCGCGCCCATCACACAATCATAGTAGCGCGTGTCCGTGAGCGAGCGACGCTCGGACATCTTCGGAAAGAGCCGAGTGCCGTCGAACTGTCCCGACCGCGCCTTCGGCAGCTATACCAACACATAGACACGCTGAGCACGTGCATGTGCGGTCAAGCCGAACGAAGGCTTCGAGGGAAAAAGCAATCTGAGCACGGCCCGCGCGTGACGTCACGCGACGGCACGCGCGAGGCTTTTAGATGATTTCAATGCTTATTGAGCTCTTGATTCTCTGCGTTATTAATGTATACAAAAAAATGTATCGCGCACTCTGAACGCTTATTTTTTTAGTTTATACGTTAATTTAAATATAATAATAAATCTAAATTACAACTTATTTATCTTCTAAAAAATTGTTTACGCTTTACTCACACCCGTTCTTATACCAAATAAATTATAATTCAGAAAAGTAAGTGAAAAAATATTTATATTCGTATTATTATATTAATTCTCATACTATCATCAAGCGATAAAGTATTATCTCCAAAAACAAGTCAATCATCACTCCGGCGCCAATCGTAACTGCCAGAAAATGCATCTTTAACACAAGCGATAGGATGGTCCCGTTAGTAGCGTTCCTGGCTTCGGTCCGAAGGGGCGCAGGATCGTTCCTCACGTTCAGCGCTTTTTTTTTTTTAAATCATGGTTACTATTAAGGATGTTGAGTCCCTATAAAACATGTTAATGTTAATTGTTCAATAAATAGCTTCTTAATCGTCATGAAATTTTTATACGACCTTCTGAATACTTCATGTAAAAACATACAAAATTTTCAGAATTCTGGCATCATTACTTCAACCTCCTTAAGGATTGAAATAAAAAATGATGAGAAAATTCTGAAAATTTGGTATGTTTTTGTATGAAGTATTTAAGAGGTCGTGTTAAAATTTCACGACGATTAGGAAGCTCGTTATTAAAAAATTAACATTTTGTTAAGAACAATTTTTAAAAGAAATTAAAAAAAATTTATCAATAAACTTCGTTTTGTTTCCGTTGCTTTCAGTATATTGTAGATATTACAAAATTGAGAGGTCAAAAGAAACACTTATTGCAAAGTTACATCAGTTTCCATAAGACAGCATTTAATTTGTGAATGTTAATTGTTCAATAACGAGCTTCCTAATTGTCGTGAAATTTTTACACGACCTCTGGAATACTTCATACAAAAACATACCAAATTTTCAGAATTTTATCATCATTTGCGATTTGGGACCCAACATCCTTAATTCTTATTTGATTAGTTATTTTTATTAGTTATCATATTTATTTTAATTAGTTATCTTTTAGTACCGAAAAATTTATCGCGCACTCTGACCGCTTATTTTATTAGTTTTTACGTTAATTTAAATATAATAAATCTAAAATACAACTTATTTATCTTCTAGCAAAATGTTTGCGCTTTACTCACACCCGACCCTATGCCAAATAAATTGTAATTCATAAAAGTAAGCGGAAATATATTTATCTTCGTATTATTATATTCATTCTCATATACTTTCATCAAGCGATAAAGTATTATCCTCAAAAACAATCATCCATCCGACCGCGAATCGTCAGTACCAGAAAGTGAACATACATTGACACAAAAAATTAAAGGAGCAAGAAAAGTTGAACTTTGTCAAAAGTGGTCGTACAAAAAAAAAGGATTTTAAAGCTTCAAGTTTCTAGTTTTAGATCCGACAATGATTTTTTTTTTGAGAATCACTGATTGCGCGGGCGGAAGAAATATCACGGCAAAAAAAAAATTTGCAAATTTTTACGTTTTTCAAAGTTCTGCACGTGTTTTGGAGATTTTTTTCTGACTTGACCAATATCAAGGTCATTGAGCCCATTCAATTCACTTCAATTTGCTTTTTTTTCTCCGTACGACCATTTCTCGCTGAGATATCTCAGGAACTAATGGTCGTACGGGAATTCGATCGGTAGTTTTGGAAACGTGAATACTCTACAAGCTCCGATTATTATTGTAGTGAAACTTTTCTTTTTTATTTTTGCCATTAGTTTTAGAAAAGTACAAAAAAACGATGTCTTCTTGGTTTTTATGAAATCCACCGCTACTTTGCAAATATTGCGATAAAGACTAATGTTTATGGACGGTCATTCAGCTCAATATGTCCCCAAGAGCCATGCAAAATTCCAAGTCGATCCGATTATCGGTCTTTCTTGCCCGATTAACCAAAATTTGAAAAAAAATTAAAGGAGCAAGTTTCCTCCTTTTCAGACATCATTTCATGATTATTAAGAGGAAAACAAACTTTTCATTACTTTTCGTACAATTGGGTATTGAGTACGCATTGAATGTTGGAAAAAAACCGTGAAAATCATATTGACTAAAAATTTTCGAAAAAAAATTTTTTTCATAAAAAAAATATAAAAATTTTTTTTTTTTATAAAAAAATCAGTTTCGAATTTTTTTTTTTAAATGTTGAAATTTTTTTCAAATCAACATTGTACCGCCAGCATTAGAATTACCCAAAGCATACCACGGGGAGGTACGCTTTGGGTAATTCTACGTACACTTTGGGTAATTCTAATGCTGGCGGTACAATGTTGAATCGAAAAAAAATGTCAACATTAAAAAAAAAAAAAAATTGAAATAGATTTTTTTATAAACAAAAAAATTTCAACGTTTTTGTTATTAAAAAAAAAAAATCGAAAATTTTTAGTCAATATGATTTTCAGGGTTCTTTTCCAACATTTAATGCGTACTCAATACCCAATTGTACGAAAAGTTGTTTTTCCTCTTAATAATCATGAAATGATGTCTGAGAAGGAGGAAACTTGTTCCTTTAATTTTTTTTCATATTTTGGTCAATCGGGCAAGAAAGACCGATGAACGGATCAATTTGGAATTTTGCATATCTCTTGGGGACATATTGAGCCGAATGACCGTCCATAAGCAATAGTGTTTATCGCAATATTTGCAAAGTAGCGGTGGATTTTATAAAAAACAAGAAAACATCGATTTTTTGTACTTTTTTAAAACTGATGGCAAAAATAATTTTTTTTTAACCTACAATAATAATCAGAGCTTGTAGAGTATGTATTCACGTTTCCAAAATTGCCGGTCGAATTCCCGTACGACCATTAGTTCCCGAGATATCGATGACTGAAGACACAAGGAGGTTTTTTCATTCAGAGGCCGACGAGGAGGCCGATATCTCAGCGAAAAATGGTCGTAAGGAGATAAAAAAAGAAGCAAGTTGAACTGAATTGAATGGGCTCAATGACCTTGATATTGGTCAAGTCCGAAAAAAATCTCCAAAACACGTGCAGAACTTTGAAAAACGTAAAAATTTGCAAAATTTTTTTTGCCGTGATATTTCTTCCTACCGCGCAATCAGTGATTCTCAAAAAAAAATCATTGTCGGAACTAAAACTAGAAACTTGAAGCTTTAACATCCTTTTTTTTGTACGACCACTTTTGACGAAGTTCAACTTTTTTTGCTCCTTTAATTTTTTGTGTCAATGTATGTTCACTTTCTGGTACTTACGATTCGCGGTCGGATGGATGGTTGTTTTTGGGGATAATACTTTATCGCTTGATGAAAGTATATGAGAATGAATATAATAATACGAAGATAAATATATTTCCGCTTACTCTTATGAATTACAATTTATTTGGCATAGGGTCGGGTGTGAGTAAAGCGCAAACATTTTGCTAGAAGATAAATAAGTTGTATTTTAGATTTATTATATTTAAATTAACGGAAAAACTAATAAAATAAGCGGTCAGAGTGCGCGATACATTTTTCGGTACTCAAAGATAACTAATTAAAATAAATATGATAACTAATAAAAATAACTAATCAAATAAAAATTAATAGTAACCATGATTAAAAAAAAAAAGCGCTGAGCGTGAGGAACGATCCTGCGCCCCTACGGACCGAAGCCAGGAACGCTATCAAGGGACCATCTTATCACTTATGTTAAAGATGTATTTTCTGGCAGTTACGATTGGCGGCTGGATTGATGATTGACTTGTTTTTGGAGATAATACTTTATCGCTTGATGAAAGTATGAGAATTAATATAATAATACGAATATAAATATATTTTCACTTACTTTTCTGAATTATAATTTATTTGGCATTAGGACGGGTGTGAGTAAAGCGTAAACAATTTTTTAGAAGATAAATAAGTTGTAATTTAGATTTATTATTATATTTAAATTAACGTATAAACTAAAAAAATAAGCGTTCAGAGTGCGCGATACATTTTTTTGTATACATTAATAACGCAGAGAATCAAGAGCTAAATAAGCATTGAAATCATCTAAAAGCCTCGCGCGTGCCGTCGCGTGACGTCACGCGCGGGCCGTGCTCAGATTGCTTTGTCCCTCGAAGCCTTCGTTCGGCTTGGCCGCACATGCACGTGCTCAGCGTGTCTATGTGTTGGTGTAGCTGCCGAAGGCGCGGTCGGGACAGTTCGACGGCACTCGGCTCTTTCCGAAGATGTCCGAGCGTCGCTCGCTCACGGACACGCGCTACTATGATTGTGTATGGGCGCGCGAGGGACTAGAGAGAGGGTAACTTTCGCGCGCGATCTGGCTGCACTGACTGCTCCAGTAGTGACTAACCGTTGGCTGAGTACAGCTGTCGCAAGCGCCTGCGGCGAGCGAACGTTGCGACATCTCGGGACGCGACTGCCCAACTGTCACACACCGCGCCGTACAGAACGGCCCCACAGTTCACTCTCTGCAGAACCGCGAGCGGTTCGTTTTTCTTGCACAACGCAATAACGAATGTTATCGTCCAACGACGCGCGACGATGACAGCTATTTTCGAAATAATGGCCGCGATAATGATGGACCTATTATCGATGAAAATGGTACTCTACGCGGCGCTGCTTATGTCGGGCATACGAGCAACAATCTCTACGCGACCTTTTTTTTCTTCCCATTTCCACATTGCTGCCCGTTTCATTCGTTGTATATTGTTATATAAGTGATATTACGTCTATTCACTCGTGAGCGAAGCTCCGTTATCTCAAGCGATCCTGATGCGAGTTATCTCACGTGAAAGTTTGCTATCTTGATATAGAAAGTAACGGAAAAAGTAGTAGCGAAGAAAGTGACGAACCTGCGACTCGGGATGGTTTCGAGGATCCTGGAGAAAATTTTCCAGAGGCGCGCGTTCTCCAGCTGCTTGACGCTGCCGAAATCGTCTCCAAGAGTATGAGCTGATTTTTTTTGCTTTCTTCTTCAAGTTTACTTTACATTTGGGAGGTATATCTGGCAATTTACAACTTTCGCTGGTAATGGCCACAACGTATTTTCCTGTGCCCTCTATCATAGCTAGAAGAACTCAGAGAGCGGCTGAAGAATGACTCGGGGCAAGGAATGCTGGTCGACACTTTTGGGAGGCATCACACATATCTGAGGATTTCTGTAACGGAGCGTTGCAACTTGAGATGTAAGACCTGCTGAGCCCAACCCCAGAGGCAAGCTCGGAACCAAAAAAAATCTCTCGATTTTCCATAATTCTTTCTGATGAGTGTCGAGATGACGGATCAGGATTTTACATACTATTGACACACAGTCTTGCCATGTTCGAGTTTTTGAGTTATTGAAATAAATTAACATATATTAAAAATATTTAAATAAATGAAGTACAATTAAAGTGAGGTAAAGCAATACACAGGGTGTCCTGTTATTAATGGAACCTTGCGACTGTCGGTAGGTCAGATCATATCCTACTGTGCTGGAATTTCAGTTTAGTAAAAGTCCCACGGTTCTTGAGATTTTAGGCTTTCTGTTATATTTGAAAAAAAATCATCTGCTTTTGGTTTTTTGCATGCCGTTTCGACCAATGATATGAATCGACAATAACTCAGTAACTTTTTAAAGTAATTGTAAAGTATTATTGTGTTAATAAAGTTCCACCGATCGTGCGTGACAAATCGGTGCAGGTGCTTGTGGCTCTTCTCAAGTGAAAAATAAAGAACAGTACGTTTAATATCATTATCAAACTTTCGTATGACGTGATAATTTTCTGAAATTTTGAAAACTACGACAAAGGCAAGATGTCGAAAACGGAGTTCGATTTTGAGCGAAAAAGCAACTTCGATAATTTGTTATTAACAAATGGATAAACGTACAAAAAAATTATCGGGTCGTACGATAGAAAATGTTGTAAGCTATGTTTTATCCCAATTTAAAGTGAATCGGACGAAAAGATTTTGGGATACAACTTACACCATTTCCTAAAACAGTGATCGAGAAACAGGCTTCACAAAAATTCTCACAACTCGATGTTTCCAATTTATACAAAACCTTGCAAATTGAAGTTAAAATCTTACCCTCCAAAACTATGCAATAAGAAAGTCCGCTTGTCAAAGTTACTACGCTATGCAAACCCCTTAAGGCTTCGGCGTCGTTCTCCCGCCATCAGCCGCAAATGTTGAATTAACTGTGGGCTTCCTTTCTGCCTTTTTTGCTTATTCGCAGGTCTGTACTGTATGCCCGAGGAGGGTGTCAACCTGACGCGCAAGGATGGGATCTTGAGGACCGACGAGATCGTCAGGCTTGCGAGTCTCTTCGTCAAAAGAGGCGTAAGGAAGATCCGGCTGACAGGTGGGGAACCCACCGTGAGAAAGGACGTCGCAGACATAGTTGGTAAATTTCCGAAGATACGATCAGAAACGTTTTTTTCGCTCGTATGTGCAATTCGATTCGGATTAGTGAGAAAAAACTATAGAGCATTATTCCAAATAAAAAATCTACAGATATTATACAAAGTGCAACTAACTCATGGCATTGAAAATGTAATCAGACATTTCAGATAATAAAAAACAGGTACATGTGAATATCCATCCATCCATCCATCCGTCCGTCCGTCCGTCCGTCCGTCCGTCCGTCCGTCCGTCCGTCCGTCCGTCCGTCCGTCCATCCATCCATCCATGCAACAAAACTGCAGATGTTCACTACATGTCATTCGGCATTTAGCATGTCGCAGTTCCCACACTACTACAAGAGAGTGGCAGTGGAGTGGGGGTAGCGTTAGTTTCGTGTAACATCCACCTAACTCAGACCTCTATACGCAGCCAACCTCAACAAACATATACATTTTTAAAAGCATTTTCAATGCTAGAAAAATTGATCCAAAGATAAATGACTTAGTGAATTGTTTTTTCAGAGCGTTTGAAAGAACTGGAGGGCTTGGAACAAGTCGGCATGACGACCAACGGTCTCGCGTTGACCAGGCAGTTGCCCGCTCTTAGGAGAGCCGGCTTGGACGCTCTGAATATCTCCCTGGACAGTCTGCGCGAGGAGCGTTTCGAGAAGTTCACACGACGCAAGGGTTGGAAGCGCGTGATCGCCGGTATCGATCTAGCCGTTCAATTGGGCTACGATCCGGTCAAGATAAATTGCGTTGTGATGCGCGGCTTCAACGACGATGAGATCGTCGATTTCGTAAGACTTACCGAGGACCGACCGATAGACGTGAGATTCATCGAATACATGCCTTTCTCCGGCAACAAATGGAACGAGTCCAAAATGGTACCGTTCGAAAAAATGAAGCACCTCGTGAGACAGGAATTCCCGGACTTTCGAGCCCTCCAGGGGACGCCCAACGACACTGCGAAGGTGAGATACCGTGTGGAGATACTATGACAGGCCGAGGAAAACTTCACAGGCTCAAATATTACATTGATATATATATATATATGGGTGTCCTGTTACGAATGGATAATCCTGCACTGCCGATAGGTCAGATCATGTTCCACTATATGCTCGAATTTCACTTTAGTAAAAGTCGTTTAGTACTTTAGGACAAGGTTTTCGAGATTTTGGGCTTTATGTTATTTTTTGGAAAAAAATCATCTCATTTTGGTTTTTCGCATGCCATTTCTACGAATGATATGAAACGACAATAATTAAGCAACTTTCGAAAGTAATCGGCACGATATGCGTAGTACATTTTTTGTTACACCGCAGGCTACCAAAGTCAAATGTTCGAATTGGTTTACATGATAATTCTACGTAAGATCTTTTTTCATAAAGTTTCCTTAATATTTAAGGTTAAGAAGAAGACTTTTCTAGATAAAACAAATAACCAAGAGTATTTTTTTCAAACCGGGTCAAAAACGTTATCATTTGTAGAAATGGCATGCGAAAAACCAAAAGCAGATGATTTTTATCTCAAAAACCTTGGGACTTTTACTAAACTGAAATTCCAGCATATAGTAGGACATGATCTGACTTGTCGACAGTTGCAGGATTATCCATTCATAACAGAACACCCTGTATATAAACAATATATAAATAATGACATAAAACAAATGAAATTGAATCTAAATTGAATTTACGGTTCACACGTTTTTGTATTACAACATTCCGTAGGCAATTGAATTTTAAGGACATTCAGTTCTCATCAGAGCCAAGTCGCAAAAAAGAAACTATCGATGTAATTTAATTTCAATTGAATTGGATTTTCGTCATGAAAAAATCATTCACATATACAGAATGAACAGAAAAGTGACGTCCGAAAGGAGGATCTCGATGCCTCGTATCAATACCTGGTCGCATCAATCCCATTTATGTTCTGCGATCTCTTTGACTATTCGAAAAACAAAGTATCTTTTTATTTTTCTCGTTTGTGTATGTACTTTCCTCGCGATTTTTATACTTGTGTTGTCGCTAGAAAGTGGACCATTAAGGAGGTCGGAGGGTTAGCCGCAATCCAAGATTAATTTTTTTTCATATACATATATATATATGTTATTCTTTAGAGTATACTGAGTCTGTGCAATTTTTTGAATTTTTTTTTCACTACAAAACACCAGAGATAACAAATAGTTCATTGTATTTAATTTTACGTGGGGTTAGATGGACAAGAGGCTCACGCTACGTGTGATGTAATTTTTTTTGCTCTTCAGCACCAAGATAAACCATTTTCAACAACGAATCAAGGCAAAGTCAACCTTTGTAAACATTTCGAAGAAAACCCACCTATCTTGCCCATCGTAAACTATATACATTCAATATTGAAGCATCAAGGTTTGACGAAAGATTACCCATCATGGCTGGCAAATGAAGACCATTGCCGGGAAACCTCAATGTCCGCGAAGTGGCCGTGTTTCGGAAACACTTAATGTTAACTAATTGTGATAATAAATAGTCTCGTGACATGAATATCAATAGGCGTAATTATAAATGACTCAAAGTTTCATTCTGAATTGTACAAAAGATTCGCTGACGCAGTGTTTTCTCAATGATCATCGATAATGTTATACTTTTTCAAGCTGATCGTAACACAAAGATTTTCTTATTGACGTCATAAAAATATAAAAATGCTTAATTTTGCCCTTCCATTATGTATATTTGGCAAAATTAGCATCTACAGAATAAATGGATAGCTCGTATGCATTTTTTGAGGTTAATTTGATGAAAATGAATAAACCGCCATTTGACTCTACTGGACCAACTGAGTACAAACCCAAGTACCTTAGATTTTGATGCAAAGTTAAAAGAATGCGTTTGAGCGGATCAGTCGCTAAACTGCAGATGACAAAAAAAAGTACTTCCACCAGTCTAAATGATTTCCAATTGCTTACAAAAACTTTTTAGAGAAAAGTACATGCACAAAAGAGAACTTTTTTTCAAACTATGCCACGGGTAACTCGATAAAGTAATTTTAATGTTTTTTTCCTCGTAAAGTAAACAGGACATGAAAATTCAAATAAAAACATTAATTATCGCACAAATGAATGTTATTTAAATGCAACTTTGGTTGTAAATTGTATAAATAAATACCGGACACTCGCCAAATATCCATAATTTCGTTAAAATTCATTTCCAAAATACGAATTTCATAAATATATCCAGTACTGAAAAAAACGAACATAAATTCACGAAAAAAAGCAAAAATAATATTTGGATAAATATCTTCGACGCTCAAAAAAACGAGTATAAATGAACTAAACAAATGTACAAAAAAAAACGATCGCCAGAAGCTGAAAAAAAAATCCCAAATCGAATTGACGAATTTCCGTTCGCGATTGGACGCACAGCCGTACGCGGTTCCGGGCTTCGTGGGCCGTGTCGGTTTCATAACGTCGATGAGCCAACACTTCTGTGACTCGTGCAATCGTTTGAGAATAACGGCGGACGGTAATCTGAAGGTTTGCCTGTTCGAGGGCAAAGGCGAGGTGTCGTTGAGGGACGCCCTGCGGAGCGGCGCGGGGGACGGCGCGCTCGAGGAGTTGATCGGCCAGGCGGTGAGCCGCAAGAAGAAACAACACGCCGGTGAGTGAACTGAAGAAACGAGACGAAAAAAAAAACCATCGATAGCGAGTTCGATTTGGCGATATCGCTCGCTCGTCGTTGTGTTTCAGGAATGCTCAATCTTAGCGAGATGGAAAATAGGCCGATGATCTTGATCGGTGGTTGATGGCGTTCGAAAAAAAAAAACCAAAACAATTCTTCGTTTTTCCTCGACGGCGATTGACAACGTTATCGCTCTCACGCGAATCTCCAATAGGGCGTGTCGAAAAACAACATCGTCTTCCATTCTAACAAATGTATTAGGGGCAAAAAAAATTCGTGCCAAATTCGAGTTCTCAGTCGAGTCGGACTGGAGCTGAATCGTTCTTTTTCGTAATTCGTGCGAGAATAAAACATTCGCAAGTTTTTAGTGGATCGTAAAATCGTAGCAACAAATTTGTTACGTTTAAATAAATTTAAATACGGTTACGTAAAATATAGAAAATATTACGTAAAATGTACTATTTTATCGATATTGAATTGAATTTTCGATAGTGATATTAAATTTCAATACAGTTACGTAAAATGTACGATTTTATCGATATTGAAAAAGGAACACTTGAACATACACAATGGCCGACTACTAATATTTTCTTTTATTTTTTTTTTCGGCGCTCCGCGGCGTGACATTTAGCATCCACTATTTTTTACCTAGAACAAAAAACAAAAATTCTCGTCAATCTACATTATAATACCTAGAGAAGTACGTACGGAATTAAAAAAACATTGTTTTATTCAAAAGTTGTAGGTATTTGAACTTATGAAATGAATTTTCAGTGAAAAATATCGTTATAGCTGCTCATAAAATGAAAAGTTTTCGATTAATCAGAAATTGCGCACGTACTTTTCTGAAAAATGCAATTAGGAACATAACTTTTAAATTTGAAGTAAATCGAGTGAAAATTGTTGAAGTTATTTGTCACGCCAATTGGAAAGAAGATAACAAAAGAAAATAGTAGTCGGCCATTTTGTACATCGAAAGAAAAAAAGAAATTTCCAACCGCTTTGTATTCATATTAAATAGATGTGTATTTCATTTTATGAGTGAATCACTTTTTCATACGAAAAAAATGGTTACATTCGCATATGACTTTATACCCGTTACTGTGGCCTAAGGCCTTAATTGCTTCAAGTTCGCCCGCAACCATCGAATTTTTGTGTGGGATGATGAGGCCAAAAAAGAACGATGGATCGCTACTCAGACTCGTGTCAGAGACTTCGGCACGAATTTTTCCCTCAATCCAATTGTTCGACGAGTTGAGTCGCCTGTTTTTTCGACACATCCGTTTCCTTCGTTCCTCACTTCCGGTACGAGTTTCCTCCTCTTCTTCGCAGGCAGTTTCGAGGCGTCGTTCGCCCGTTGGCCCAGCTACGGACTGGTCGCCAGCCGGCCGATATTCCCGACGATCTCGCTCCCGCGTTTCCACGCTCGTTGCTACGTTACGTCAGCGCTGTCGCACGTGGACGATAGCGGCAAAGCGCGAATGGTGGACGTCGGCGAGAAGGGCGCGAGTCGTCGCGCGGCCGAGGCTCGCGCTCGCGTCACCGTAGGGCCGATCGTCGCTCGGCTGATCGCCGAGAACTCGATGAAGAAGGGTGACGTGCTTTCGGTCGCTCAACTTGCCGGAATCATGGCAGCGAAGAGAACCGCCGATCTGATACCGCTCTGTCATCCTCTCGCCCTGACCTACGTCAACGTGAGCCTCAAGCTCGATCCCGAGCTGCACACGATCGAGATACGTTCCGAGGTTCGGTGCAACGGCCAAACGGGAATCGAGATGGAAGCGCTAACGGCCGTGGCCGTGGCCGCACTCGCCGTCTACGACATGTGCAAAGCGGTCGCGCCACCCTCGATCTTGCGAATCGCCGCCATCGAATTGGTCTCGAAAACTGGCGGAAAGAGCGGCGATTATTTTCGAGATGGGGCCAAGGGGTGAACAACACGATGACGCGAGGAGCGGGATCTCAACGGTTATCGTCGATGCCTACATTCCAGTCATGTGCAATCTTTTTTTCTTTCGTCGTGTACATAAAACGTTAAGTTTGTCAATTTTACGAACGCGCTCGATCGGTCGAGGAGAATCATTTGCAGGAATTAATATTTTTTTTATGACTACGTATTGAACAAATTAGAACTCTTTACTCTTGTTGTCCTTGGTGAGAATAATTATTTTGCGGGTAAAAAAATGATGAAGACTTTTCAGTATGCTCAAACCTCCTTGGTCTCTCTCTCTCTCTCTCTCTCTGTCTTTCACTGGCGAGGATCACCTCACGTTATCTTTCGCTTGGAGGGTTCCTCGTGCACGCGAACCTGAAGCGCCGACCTCGGACCGCACTTCCACACGTGGCCGTCCTTGTCGAGTATACTGGCGTTCGCGGTCACCTGAAACTGGCCGCCCTGGCTCGCGGTGCTCGTGCACGAACTCGCTCCCGTCTGGCAACTACCGAGCGAGAGTAGAAACTCGCAGGCGAAGAAGTCGCGATGCGGCGTCACCGTTTGTTGGAGGTCGTTGAGGCCGGACGAGTCCTGGGCGTGCGCGTTACCCTGTGGAAGCGAACGAGAGGAGCATGGCGACTGAGTCAAGGAGTCCAGACTCGGTCAAAAGGCGGCACTGCTGTCTTACAATCTATTCGGTCGATTCACTTCAAATTCTCGGACAGAGCATCGTTGACGCCATTTTCTATCGTATGTCCCGATGATTTTTTAATGGGTTCATCCATTTTGTTAATAACGAATTATTAGCGTTGTTTTTTTGCCGAAAATCGAGCTTTCCTCTAGAGCTTCTCATTTTCGTAATGTTGAAAATTTCAATAATGTATCCGGTCTTACGAAAGTTTGATTGTTATACTAAAAGTACAATGTTGATATTTTTCATTTGAGATGAGTCTAGTTGTCAGCGATTTGCGGAAATTTTCTCGAAAAACAATTTCTCAAATGCAATTTCCCGAAAGAACAATTCACCGAAAGGGAGGTAAAAAGGGATACGCAGACACCCTGTGCCGTTGTGTAGGATGGAAGACGAAAGTTTCGAGCACATGCGTGAATGCGGGAGAATAAAAGAATACATGAAGTGGTAGATGGTTCGGAAAAGTGGCGAAGAAACTATAAGCGGGAGGCGCTAAAAGAAAAAAATGAATACAGATATGAAAGGAAACCCGATCAAAGAATTGTGCGAGCATGTGACGGATTTCGAATGCATGGTAAGGAAGGGAGCATAAAGAAGAAAAATGGCAAAAGACAAATGGAAAACCCGCAAGGGCATACATACTTGAAATCAAGAACTATACTATACTACTATACTAATAACTCTATCGTTTATCAATATTTTTCAATAAAAAAGAAACTCAAACTTGGCGAGACGGTCCATCAATTGTGTATAAAATCTCGGCCTCGTCATCACAATATTTGTATCACATAAAAATATTGAAGATCGACCGGCTTTTTGGGCCCTAAACGTTCCAGACCCCTTGAGCAATATAATTTTCCCGTGACCGCACGAAGTCTCGCCCATTTTAATAAATTAGATAAATCACTTTTTTTCTCGCACGTGATTTCATTGGAGTAAAAAGAAAAGTGTACATTATAAAATAGTATACTGCAAATAGGGTTTAGTTCCTAATTAATTAAATATGTAAAAGAATGTAATTCAGGATTGTTACGCATCATTGACTCAGAAATTCCCTGACTTTTCCAGTATTTCCATACGGGTTTTGGCCAGATTACGGTCAAATAAAGTACCCTTTGTTTTCATCATATATATATATTTCTAAAGTCAAAGACCATAAGTTCAATCTCGTTTCAACCATACCAGTATTTGTAAACTTTACAAACTATACGAGAAAAATGATATACGTGGAAATAGCAATAAATCATTTTTGTGAAAAAAAATACATTTTTAATCGACATGAAAAAATTATGGAAATTATCAATTCGTTTCTTTTATTAAAAAATTAAGTTGAACTGGATAAGATCATTTTTTTATCATCAAATCGGAGATGTTAAAAATTGTAATAAAATGTTCAAAAAACTTAAATTCGAGAAATTTCAACATTTCAAAGTAAAAAAAATACATTTAGAGCCAATACAGAACCCGTTTTTTATTATAAACAGACATTTGTATGCCGGTGGCAATAAATAAACAACAAATATACCAGGTGTAGAAGTATGAAACCGGAATTTTTTTGTAACAATTACACGTCTGTCTGAAAATGATAAAAATGAATGGAGACGGCTTTCTGCGTCACATTCAATTGATCCGCGAGTTCTTGTTGACTTTGAGTATCATCTTCATCCAATAAAGCTTGCAATTCGTTGTCTGCGAACTTTTTCGGTAGTTTCCCGCGCTCTTAGTTTCTCACGTCAAAGTCACGACTTTTGAATTTTTTGAACCGCTCGAAACACTGTGGTTTACCAAGAGCATGTTCACCGTAAGCTTCGACAAGCATTCGATGCGATTCTGCAGCAGTTTTCTTCAAATGATAACAGAAAACCAATGCTGTCCGCAAATCGTAGTTCGTAGGCACAAAACTCGACATGTTTAAGGTTATAGAAAAATATACCGGTGTAGGGAACTTGGGTTGTTGTGTGTTGAAAATCTTCATCAGCTGTTAGAGGGAGATGATGGCGCCGCAGAAGCGGTCTTACGGACCCTAAACTGATGGCTAGCACCATCTATAGGGAAATTCCGGTTTCATACTTCTACACCTGGTAAACACTTATCTAGAATAATGATGCGGTTCTGTATCGGCCGATCGGATGCAAATGTATAGAGCTTCACAGTAAATTAGTTTTCAGTTTATCACATTTTCAATTTTTTGCACCGACATAACTTTTTTTTAAATATATATATTGGAAAGTCATATGAATATAAAAAATATACAAAAATATTCATTTTTATACTGTTCAGTTTTTCGTCAAACCGATTTCATTTTTCGTAATTCTTGCAAAAAGTAAATTCTGAGTAAATTGCAGAGCATTTCCAAAATTCCCTGACTTTTCCCTGATTATTTCAGGAGGAAAGAAACTTCCCGAGTTTTCCCGGTCTTCCCTGTTTTCCCTGTGCGCAACAAGCCTGTAATCATTGTTTTCTTCATTTGTATCGCAAAACGAAAAAAGTGACAATTCCTCTCCCTCGGAGGCGGCATACCTTGGGATCGTTGTTGACTTTCGACGGCGGAGCGGTCGATATTGAGATGCAGACAGCATCGACCGAGCGGAAGAGCGACCCCCGTTTCCCGTGCCTGAGTACGCCCTCGATCTTGAGCGCCAATTGTGAGCCCTGTGGTACGCACACGGGTTCGCCGAAGACTCTCGGTTGCGGGGATACCGAGAGTTTCACCACGGTCGCCTGTAACGTCTGGAAGAAGTAACGCGGCAGTGGAAGGCGTACTTTGCCACCGGCTAATAGCATGACTTGGGAAACGAGGCATTCGACCCTGGCGTGGCTGATGGACTCGTCCTCCTCCTTGACTTCCCAGGGCGGTGCGAGTCTCCTGACTTCCGTGAGGTAGCGCGCCATCTGGCGTAGCTCGACGGTCTCGCCGAACTTGAACTCGGTCTCGTCCGGGCGATGGGTCGCTGTCGCGGCATAGCCGCCGCACACGCGATCAACGCTGTTCGCCAAAAGGCGGCATAGTTCCCGGAGCACGCGGATGTTGTCGAGCGAGCCGGGATCCGCGTCGAACGCCGACTGATACAACTTTTGATAGTTGTCCGCGCAGTTGCGCAAGTCCTGGGCGGATTTGCGCAGTTGATAGGTGACCCGGCCGTAGCGCTGAAAGTCGTCCTTGGTGGCGAGCACGATGGAGTGGGCGATCGCCGGTGGTGGCGAGGTGCACAACGATCTGCACGAGTGCAAGAGCTGGCCGAGAGCTTGCAAAAATTCGCAACGCAGCTTGGCGTATTCGCTGGCGAATTGAAGACTTCGCAGTGGCGTGCTGGCGGCTTTGAGGGAAGCGCAGGCGCTGGCGTAGCGCGATATCGCACCGTTGAGAGCATCCAATATGGCGGCCCTCTTCTCGGCCCTCGTCTCGGCCGTGTTATCGCCCAGGTAATTCTCGGCGCTCGTCATGAGCTCGAGACCCGAGAGCCAAAAGTGCAGTTGCTCCGAGGCCACCGCTTCCTTCAAGGACTTGAAGAGACGCGTCGCGATCCCGTGATGACCGTAACGAGCCGCGCTCCTCGCAACTCGATACCTCGACCAACCGTCGACGCTGCGCAAAACTCCCTCGATCGCCTCGAGGCACTCGCCGTTCCACTCGTAACCACCTGCAACCATCTGGAAGAGCAACGTGCACAGCATCACCCTCGTGTGCACGTGACCCGTCTGACGCATCTTCTCCAGTATGTCCGGCAACAGCGGCAACAGCACGTTGTCACCGAGATTACCAATGGCGCCCAACGCCTCGCACAACAGAACCGATTGCCTCTCGCCGTGCCCGTTGTCCGTGCTCGCGTTTATCAACGTCGATCCTATCGCGTCCACGAATATCGGACAGTGACTCGGATGGGCCTGGCAAAGCTTCACCGTCGATTGCAAACACACCTTCAGCTGGTAAATGTGCTCGTCGTTCAACGACAGCAGCACTATCAACGACTCCAGCGACGATATCACGTCCTGTATCCCGAAGACCGGCAGACCCTCCTCGTAACTGTGAAAGAGCCAGGGCATAAAAAAAGGGTCGCGATTCTCGTCTTGCGATTTCCTATCGTATGACTGGATGATTTTTTCATATTTTTATCCAGTTGACAATTGATTTATTTTTTTTCGTATGAAATCGAACTTCGTTTTCTACAGCTTGGCATGTTCGTAATTATCAAAGTTTCGTGTCCCGACCTCGTCATCCCGAAACTCTCACGAGAAAGAAATATTGAAAATCGACACTTTCTTTAAGGTATTCCTTTTCCGGAGGGCCGTATTTTGTGGGGGCATAAGAGGGCTCTCTGAATCGTTGGTAAATAAGAGTGGTGTTCAATAAATATAAGTCACAATTAACTATTATACCCAACGACAAAGTGGAATAAAAAGTTTCGCACAAATTTCGTAGATTTAGACGTTTTTTACATTTTCTCTGAAAAATCCGCAGCTACGAAAATTCTTCCGCTAGTCGAATTTTTCTGAGTTTTATCATTTATATTTTCTTGAAACATTCGGTGATCCCCTGTTTTTATTCGCGTTACGGAATCTTTAGATGTTTTTACACGTGTGAGCAGTTTATGTCAGGCATCTGGACTTATTTAGTGCATTAATTATCAGATAGAAATGTAACCAGCGTCTCATCTCCATAAAACGCCGTTGAAATGAGACAATTTTTAGAGTCGTAATGTTTCGTTAAAAATTCGGTCACTTGGCTTGAAATTTTACCAATATACTGGAATGTATTTTTACTTGGTTGTGGATGGAAATCAGTTAATTGTTATTCAGGTTCGTGAAAGGAATACCTTGAAGAATTAAATATTCAGGTTTAAATATTAAATATTCAGATTTAAATATTAAATATTTAGGATGAAATATTCAGAAAGGTTAAATATTCAGGTTCGTGAAAGGACTGACTTCATTGTATCAATATTTTTCAATGAAACAAAACTCCCCCTCGGCAAAACCTATGCATCGATCGTGTACAAAATCCCGACCTCGTCGTCCCGAAACTCTCATTGGCCAAAATATTGAAAATCGACAACACCTTCTTCAAATATTAATAACTTCTTGTGTTATCAATATTTTTAAATCGCAACAAAACTCAAACTCGACAAGACTATGAATGAATTGTGTTTAAAATCCCGACGTCGTCATCCCGAAACTCTCATTAGCGAAAAATATAAAAAATCGACCTGCTCTTTGGACCGCAAGCATACGGCGACCCGTTAACTGTCGAATCTCCAACTTGTATCGGCACCATTTGGCAAGACTTCCGCTTATCACTGAGACTAGCCGTGTACGTGCCCTAGAACGACTCACCAGTAGCACGCGATTCTCGAGAGTATAGTAACGGCTTTGACGGCGACGAATGGATCAGGCGAGTAACAGGCGTTGACACAGAGCAACAGGAGTGGGCTGCCCTCCTCCATATTCGCGTCGCAGGTCACCGCGCTTCTGCTCAGTACCTAGATGACGACCCCGTCAAGAAGATGCTGTTATTATTCGCATTCGACGCTTCGAAACATCAACGACTTCAAGCTAGCCTACCTCGATCACGTCGAGCGTACGAATGAGAAGATCGGTGTTGCCCGCACCATCTTGGAGAAGAATGTTCGTGCTGTCGATGAGATTGGTGAGTGCGCCGCGTGGCCAGAGATGAACGCCGCTTCTCGCCAGTCGATGCAACAACTGTAGAGCGTGACGTTTCACCGAGAGGCGAGGATCGTCGTGAAGATAACGCAGCAGGAGGGTGACCTGACTGGGCACATCGACGAGGGTGGCCGAGGCGAGTGTCGTAAGGGCGCTCAGGGTCACCCTGACGAACTCCACGGCGGGATAACTTCCCAACAGTTCGGTGCACAGTTCGTTCACCATCGAGGCGGTCGATGTGTCGTGATGCATGTACTGAAGTATCGGTATCAGCTGTAGCTTCATCGAGGCCGGCGTCGCCTGACCTCTGATCATATCCGATATTTTGCTGCACATCGACACCGCGAAGAGTTTCGATTGCGCCGCGAACATTCTCGCCGCGTAAATCGCCGCCTCCACCTCCACCGAGTCGTGTGAATCCAGGGACTTTCTTATGCTGTGATGGACCTGCTGCCTCTCCGGTATTATACCCGCCGCGCTCCCCAGGGTTCTCAAGGTCAGCGCTCTCGCCACCGGGTCGTTGGAGTGTATCACGCTGTAGATGCGCCTAACGAACTCGTCCACGTTCAGTATCTTGTCCAGATGCTTCTCGCTCTGCTGACACACTCGCAGCACCCAAACACGCAGAAAATTACTCCCCAGGCGAAACACATCGGCAAGCTTCAGCAACGCAGAGTTTATCAGTATCGGAAAGGGATACTTTTCGAAGAGGCGCGGAAAGCGCACTATCGCCTCGCATCTCTCGCCCGTGTTCTTCGAACGAAGACCTGGGGGAGCAACCGTTGAAACTTTCAACGAAATGTCGATTTTTTTTGGGTTTGTTTGGAACATTTGAAGAAAATTGAAGCTAATTGCCAATAGGATGGGGATTTTGTTTAGGTTCGTTTGGGAAGCCTGGAAGAGGAAGCATTTCGAGCGATTTTTCAATGGAATGTAAATTTTGTTCGGAAGAACCTGAAGGAAAAATTGTTTTCGGTGAATTGTCATCTGAATGGCCATTTTATTTGAATACATTTGGGTTCTTTTGAAAGACACGGAAGAGGAAACGGTTGAAGTGAATTGTCAATGAAATGTCAATTTTGTTTAGGTTTATCTTGAAGACCTAGAGAAAACGATTTAAGTTATTTGTCAATAAAATGTCGATTTCGTTTAGGTTCGTTTGGGTTTAGAAGAGTATATGGCTTTCCGATGAAGGCCGTACTGAGGATCAGTGTTGTGCCGATGTTTGGGTTCGTTTGTATTTTATTTGGAAGAGCTGGAAGAGAAAACGATTTGAGTGCATTGTCAATTGTCGATTTTGTTTGCATTTGTTGGGAAAATCTGGAGGAATCAATTTGAGTAAATTGTCTAAAAATTTCAATTTTGTTTGATTTCATTTGGAAGATCTGGAGGAGGGAACGATTTGAGTAAATTGTTAATGAAATGTCAATTTTGTTTAGGTTTATTTTGAAGGCCTGGAGAAAACGATTTGAGTTATTTGTCAATAAAATATCGATTTTGTTTAGGTTTGTTTGTATTTTGTTTGGAACACCTGGAAGATAAAATTTTTTCGAGTGCATTGTCAATGAAACTTCGATTTTGTTTAAGTTTGTTTTGAAGATCTGAAAGAAGAAACAATTTGAGTGATTTGTCAATAAAATGTCGACTTTGTTTACGTTTGTTTGGTTTCGTTTAAAAGATCTGGAGGAACAAACAATTTCGGTGATTTGTCAATAAAATGACGATTTTGTTAACGTTTGTTTGGTAGACCTGGATAAAAGAATTCGAGTCAATTGTCAATGAAATGTCGATGTTGCTTGGGCTTGTTTGAAAGGCTTGAAAAAAACAATTCGAGTTAACTGTCAATAAATTGTCGATTTTATCCAATCCGGAGCAAGTGTCAGAGAGACGAGAAAGAAACCTAAGAGTTAATCGATATTTTGAGGTTAAACGTAGGGGTATCGGGACGAACCTAACCTTTATCGAGCTCTATCAACGCCGAATTTGCGTCCTGTTCCGGCTCGCCCGGGCCCGTCTCATTGAACGAATTCATCCTCTTCACCGGCTGTGTTGTACGAGGCGTTAACCCCTCGTAATTTCGATCAGGTGCTCATCGAACGTTGACTTGATTGTAACAAATCCTGGAAGTTCTAAATTTCTAAATACATCGCACTAAACAAAACGTGCTGAGTACACGAGTTTCATCCATTCGTTATTATATTATTATTCACGTCCTTATTACCATCATATACAAAGGTCTATCAATGAATTTAATTGGTAGCTTATGGAATTGCAATCATACGAGGGGAGAGACAACGAGGAGGTAACCGCGCATGGGCTTTGGTCGTTTTGGTCATATATGTAATACTCCTATATTGCCAGCGGCCTATGCTTCCCTATATAAGTGTGAGGACGGCGATGAAGTGAGACAGAGCGAGTTACTTTTGGTCGTGCTGCGCACGCGCGACTCATTGGCGTAGTCACAAATAGATATATGTTACTTGCGCGAGAAATGTTGATGCTATTAGCGGGAAAATGAAATATTTGTGGAGAGGCGTTTTAAACATACATTCAAGAAACCTCAACAAATGCATACATGTATTATTCACATGTATTGTGCACTTTTTATTTCTGATTTTTTTTCATTTATATTATATTTCATTTCCATAAGCACTCTCGTGTATGCTCAATATAAACTCAAGGGGGATCTCACTGATATTTAGTATGCTTTATTTTGGCGACACGTGCATATCTGCTGATGGAAACCTTTTTTATCGTTATATTAAAAGTACGGGTTACCATAAACCGCAAACCAACCGAACAAGCTAACAGTAAACCAAACTAAACCCCAAGCGCGGCTTCCTCGGTCATGAGCCCTTTATCGGTTAAATGTTGTACCAAATCTTGTAAAGAGTCGATACGTTTCTTCAAACGCAGAACTTGGTCCTGAAGCTTCTTTATAGTTCTGGACTTTTTTTCATCGGTCTCCTTTACTAGTTTTAAAACCCGCCGAGCTCTCTTGGGAGTTGCAACATCAGGTGTGCTGATTTCCGAGATATAGCGTGGTTCAGCAAACCGTCGTTTTTGAGGGGTGTGCAATTCACTCGAGGCCGGATCTGTGAAGAATATCGATATATATATATAATACATATTACAAAATTATGTAATATTTTACTCATATCTTACATGATGCGTTTTCCGAGATACAGTGTGGTTCAGCAATTTGTCGTTGTCGAGGAGTATGCGATTCACTGGAGACTGGATCTGTGAAAAATATCAATATGTATATAAAACATGTTACAAATTGATAATGCATCATATGTTATTTATATCTTACGCGATACGTCTTCCGAGATACAGCGTGGCTCAGCAAATTCTTGTTGTCGAGGTGTGTGTAACTCGCTTGAGGCCGGCTCTATGAAAAATATCAATATTTATATAAAACATGTTATAAACGTATAATGCATCATATATTACTCATGTCTTACGTGATATGTTTTCATCATTATTTACGGTTATTTCCGTCAAACAAGAACCACAACTTTTTGCAGATTGAGTAGCGTCAATCTCCACAGTGACTTGCACACTGCGGTCACTGATCTTACGCTGCACATTGTGGGACGATGCAGGAGGCGTAAGAGTTGTGACAGGAACAGATATCGATGGCACTGCTCCTATCTTCAACCGAATTCTTGATTGTTGCAGCGCATCCACTTTTTCAAGATTATCCGCAGAGAAGTGAGCAGAACAGATGTAAATACGCGACACATCATCTTTTTCTGTGAATCCACAAGTTTGTTTCCATCTTTGACGTAAACCGGGATCCTTTGGAAAACTGCAAACAAATAACAAAATATAACTACAATATATCAACACATGCTCATTTATATAATTTTCAGAATGTACTTACCTATGCAACGAAATGTTATCACTTTTCGAGGCTTTACGGTTACATAAATAACAATTGTAACCCATTTTTCATTAATGTTGACGTCGAAAACACTTTTTAGATTTCCAAAACACGAGCACTCATAACCTCACAGCACCTTTCAGTTGAACTGCCAATGGCGTAGTCAAGGAATGACGCGTTTCCATATACTCCTATACAACTGTTGCGCACTCCCGCTTTTATTCGCGCTTGCGCACTGCAAGCAAGAGTGACGAGCCACGAGCGAGAGAGCGATATTGTCTGCACCGTAATGTTCTCGTCACGTTTCGGTGAGCGCTGGCAATATAGGAGTATTACATATATGGTTTTGGTGTACGTAAACACCTGGCGGCGGGCCGAGCGACCAGAGGGGAAATCCTGGCTCCTAACGTCCTAACCTCAATTCATCACCCCATTCTTTGCTCTCCGCATTATCTGAATTCTTAGCGTTTTTTTGTGTTGTGCCGCATCATCTTTGCGGCGCAGTGATTTTTTTTGTAGGTTATGTTGCGACATAACCTAAAGCGCACTCGTAATTGCGGGGCCGTGTCGCCGCAGCAGCTCTCACCATCCGCATGGGATAGTGGAAGAAACACGTGGTGTATTTAAAGCGATTTGAAAACTTGACAGACGAATATGATAAGATAGAAGAACGAATATCTTAGACGAAAAGAATGGCACTGTCAAGAGGTGAGTGACAGTACATGAGTAAAAGAAGCGCGAGAAAATTGTTTTCTTTGGAATTGTCCATTTATGAAATTACATTGCATATTTCGGCGACAAAATGCTAAAGTTCGGTCGCACGTTTAACCTCAATGTATCGCACTTTTGGCCTCATTCTGTCGTGCTTTTAGCCGCAATATATCGCACTTTCAACCTCAATCTATCGCACTTTTAACGTCAATCTATCGCACTTCTAACCTCAGTCTATCGTACTTCTAACCTCAATCTATCGCACTTTTAACCTCAATCTATCGGACTTCTAACCTCAATCTATCGCACTTTTAACCTTAATCTATCGCACTAGTACCCTCAATCTATTGCAGGTTTAATCTCTATTTATCGCACGATTAACCTCAATCTACCGTAAGTTTAACCTCAAATTTTTCTACCTGAAATCTCTATTTATCGCATGCTTAATCTTAACCTATCGCACCTGGAATCTCTATTTATCCTAAGTTTAACATCAATCTATCGCATCTTTAACCCCAATCTACCACACGTTGAACCTCAAGCAATCGCACGGTTAACCTCCATCTGCCATAGGTTTAACCTGTTACTATCGCGCCTTCAATATTTATCGCACGTTCAACTGTAATTTCACAAACTTCTCACCACCCGCACAGAACTGTCCCGTCGGCTGCGCACAGATGACGAGCCGCTCGCGAAGCGTCTAAGGCTCGTGGAGAACGCGTTAGCGCGAGAGGATCTCCCCGTCACTCGCAAGAAAGACCTAGTGCTGAAGTGGCTGTGCGAAGAAGCCGAGAGGCGGGAGAACGACGCGATCCTCTGGAGCTCGCTGTCTCGCTGCCTGCGATCGGCAAGGGACGGTGTCGCGTTGAAATCCGACGTCAAGCGAATTCTCAAGAACACACTGGTGTCCAAGCTTTCCGAGAGCGCCAATGGCGACCTTGAAGACGCCCTCGCCTGTTGCGAAATGATTTTCACCGACGGCGAAACTCGTCGATACTTCAGCGGAGACGCGGCCGCCCTTGCCGAAATTCTCGTCGCCCTGTTCGGCCTTGTTTCTCGTCTGGAAGGTTCAGCGGACGTCGAGCGAGCGCGCAACTCCGCGACCCGCGGCGTCGAGTGCTTCGTCGCGTGCTACAAGCTCGCGGCGGATAAGGAAGCGTGGCGCGATATCTTCGTGCGCGAAATTTTGTATCCCTTGTGCCGCCTGGTGGACGCGACTCGCTGCGACAAACTCGGAGCAGAGACTCACAAGTGCGCGCAACAAGTGATCTTCGCCAAGTCCAGATACACGCGGTTCAAAGAGAACGGCGAGTCGGATGATCACGCGGCGGGATTGTTCCAGGCGTTGAGGGAAAAGGCGGAGACGTCCGAGGTGGAGAACAGCGTGGTTGTTTTTCTCTACGTCTTTCGAGCCGCTCTTGCCTCCTGGAAGAACGACCCGGCCGCTGTGGACTTTGTGCTTCGGGGGCTCCTTGGAGCCGCTGGAAGCGCAAAGTTCAAAGTACTCGCTGTCGTTCGTCAACAACTAGCAGGCGTGAGCTTCGATTACGAGAACAAAGTTGGCCAGGCGACGCTCTTCGAGTACCTGCGCCAACTCGTGAACGAGATTATATCCTCGGGGGCTATGGACGCCCAGCACTATCGAGCTCTGGAGACCATCGCCGTGCTCAATCCTCTCGTTATCGAGGCCGACGTGCAAACGGTCCTCGCTAACGTTTTATTGAGGAGAAGGCATAACCCTGAGCAAGTCGAGGCCTATCGAGATCTCATGGTCGCCCTTGTCCAGGCTGGAATTCGCCTGCGAAGGGAACAAAAACTCGTTTCATGGATTTTGAAAGCAATAGAGGAAAAACTCGAGTCCGGATGCGAACCCGAACTCGAGATCGACGCAGTCTTACCGACGGAGTTTCGGAAAAGATTCGGTCAATCGGTCGCCAATATGACGAGCACGCAGAGCATTGGCGTACTCCGAACTCTCTTGTTTCATCTAAACAATTGCCTCGAATCGTGCCAGAAAGACGAGAGTGAGTATTCCGGCAGGCCTTTCTCGTCAAAATCGACGCAAATCTTAAGCTTTTGTAGAATTTTGAGCTTTTCGAAAATTCCCGTGCTCACTTGAGCTCCGCCAAGCCCTTTACGTTCCATAAACTTTGGATATCAACTTTTCAGCAAACGTTTTTCGCGAACGATAAAATCCAATATTTTCCAGACGTTGGGACCTTCGTGCTACGAGCCAACGTCGCCCTGATGTCCGCCTACTTCGATGGCGTGAGAATATTTGACAATTCCGTGGCAATTTCTGCCCAGGATAAATTCGTTCAGTGCCTGAAAGAGCTCGGCAAAACAATTTCGTCGTTGGCCGACAAAATATTGGAGATCGGCGCCAGTGAAAAAATGATTAGTCCACTGCTGACGGTGATTTGGTATTGGGACGTTATGCACGACTGGATGAGCTATTACGCGCCGGATGCCGTGCCGGAAAAGCTCGTTTCCCCGATAACCGAGCACCGGATGCGCGAAATCGTCGCGAACGTCCATAGTGTCGCTTTGAAAAATGCAATGGTACACTTTTTTCGTCGAATCAATTCGAGCACATTCATTTATTCCTTCACTCGTCATTGTTAAAAATATACGTTCAACATTGCTCGCAGAATAAGATTCTGGTTCGGCAAATCGAAAGAAATTCGGAAGACGTTCCGGACTTGTCGGGATTGTTGGACGGTTTGGAGAACTCTTGGTCGATCGTTCTCGACCATAATCCTCGCCTCGTGTCGTCCATGAACAACTCTCAGATCGCCGAACTGACCGGTTTCTTGTTAGACGACGCGAGATCAACGGCCATCGATGAGGCTAATTGGGGCCGGAGATTGAGCGCCGATTCCGTACAAAACGACGAGCGATTCGTCGAGGCACTCGCTTATGGGACTCTCGTCGATACGGCAGCGAGAGTGTGCGAGAGCACGACGAAGAGTGTCACGGATCGCGTCAATGTGGTAAATTTACCGGAAAAATTATTTCGCCCAGCCTCTGTAACCAGTGTTGTGCTTGTTGCGAAAATTGTGCTTGTAATTTGTACAGGTGAAGATGCTGAAACGTGGCAAAGCCTCGAAGTTGATCAAGGAGATGAAAAACGACCTGGCGAGCAAAGAATGGAAGTCTCTGGATGCGGAATCGTTGTCGGTGATTGAGAAAAGTTTGCAAATTCTTTTGCGTCTTCCGTTGAAGTATCTCAGCCTGGATCTGAGGACGGTCCTCTTGCTGTTCGTTTACTGCGTGAAGAACGAGTGCGGTCGGCACTCGGTGATTCTACAGCTCTGCAAGGACATCGCGATGGGTACGAGATGCTTCAAATTGCCCTAGTCCCCGTTCGGACCCGCGAGATGTTCATCGATATTTTTGTGTCGACACAGACGTGTCGGAAAAATTCGACATTGACCTGATCGAGGTGATCGACGCCGAGTCGCTGATGGCCGAATTGGCGAGCGACAATTCGTTCCTCCGAGTCATCGAGTCATCCCTGAGAAACGTCACTTCGTGGGAGAGCCTCAAAGTCTTCACGAAACTCTGCCAAACGGACCGAGTCGCGGCGACGATGTTTCTCGAGTGCCTCGAGCGAGTCAGGCCGAAGCTGAAGAGCGACCAGAGACGAGCCTTCAAGAAGGCCGAGTCGAAGTTGTGCCAAAGGTTGCTCGACTCGATCGACGGGGAGGCGCACGAGAGCGAGGACGTTGGACGATTGTGCGTTATCGTGAAAGCTTCCATGGCCAATGGACGGATTCCCGACAACTTGGTCAACGTCACTGAGTCGACTCTGCGTCGCGTATTCGCGGTACGTTTTTTTCTTTACCCTCTACTCCTGTCGCATTCGTCGCAATTGCAACGATCAATTTTCCTTGACTTTTCGTTTCCAGTCAGAGGTGAAAGACGAGAAAGTTGTGGCGGAAGGTTTGCAACTGGCGAGGGTCGTTTTGAGGCATCGCGGCAAACTGGAGTTTGACGACGAAACACTCAACAGCGTGTGGCCGCATGTGTTGCACAATCCGAGCAGGGAGGTTGTGGTTCCTCTTTTGGAAAGAACGGAGCCGAGGGCACTGAGCAAAGTTCTCGCGTCGCTTCATACGAAAACCGTGAGACTTTCGTCTAACTTTTTCCCCACTGTATTTACACACAGGCTGACTCATGGGGCTCTACAGCTACCTAGAGGACGGAAAAAATTGCCAAATTCTGATTTTTTCCCCTGGGAAGCACTCGGTAAAAAGAAACTCATTTTATGTTCAACACAAAGATATATAGTCTTTAAAAAAATCACCAAGAAATACAGAAAAACAACAAAAACATGGCCGCCCGCACATAGCGATTTTTTTTCGCGACATTTGGCAGGAGACGCCAGTTTAAACGGTCCAGCCGAAATCTAAAAGCCAAACGAGTTTCAAGAAAACGATAAATACGAGTCGTTGATGATCGTCGACTTTGAAAATAATCTTCTTTAACGTGGCAACGAATTGAATCTCGAGCATATAAAATCTATTTTTAAAAGGTCGTCATTTTTACTTTACTATTAATAAATCAAGATCGTAGCTCATTCGATTTTAGGAATATTTCAATGAAATTTTCCGAGAATAATATTCGGATAATTCAATTTTTTTGCGCACCCGGTTTGGTGTAGCCCATTATTGAAGAGTAACAAAACAAGGCAAGTTTAGACGCAAATAATTCACATTAGCGGGAAGTTATGCTTTATTATTTCCTGGCAAGGAAATGAGTCACGTAAACGCATCGTTTGCTAGAGGAAGTGTATGCCGAAGATGCTCCATCGAGTACAGCGTGCAAAGAGTGCTTTCCTGCGTCGACTCCGATTGCGGACCAAAAGTTTGGCCCACTTTGTCTCTTCCGATGGGCAACACTTCAATTGAACAGCTTCGTTAATTTGCTACCGAATCACCATCTTTTCTTTCGCTCAAAAATGCCTGCTCTCTATGCAACATACGCACAGTAAACAGCCGCAAAACAAATCGCATTATCGGCACGAATTACAGATGGCCGAACTGAGGGAATCGGACTCGACGGGCTTCGCGACTTCGCTGATCGTCTGGGACTCGTTAGCGGCCGTTCAAATGGGCGGTGGCCGACAAAAGCTTCGCACCACCGCGTTGCACGCATTGCTTCAAGCTCTTCAAGTTTCCGAAATACCGGTATCTTTTTGGCCACCCGCGTTGAGACTGGTGCGAAGCGCGCTCCCGGAATCGTTGCACGTAATTGAGCGGAGTATCGACGTTGCGACGTTACTCGCGGAACGATCGCTGAACGAGGCTGGCGTGTCGGCTTGCCAGGACGTACTCGCCGTGTGTTACTCCCTCGTGAAATTCAACACGAGCCTCGTCACCGACAGACTGCCCGTGTTGCTCGCGTTGTACAGAAAAATCGTGGCCCTCGTTGCGCGCGAATCGAGAACAGTCGACCACGACGCGCCAGAACAACGGAAACTCGGCGCTCTCGCACTGGAAATCGAAAAGTGAGTCGTGGAAAGAGAAGAGACGGTTCAGTGCAAACTCAAATTACCTTGACGGCGAAAATGAATTTTTCATTGGCTCGCGTATGAATAATTTCAGATTCACCAACGCTCTGGTCAAGCTGAAGAAGGATCTTGCCAGGATCAGCCCATACGTCATTGCCGATCTCGTGGAAATATTCTCCGAAGGTGTTATTCCTCCGCGAGTCAAGGTACCGAAACAGCGGGTTTTTCCTCCATCCTTTTACCGGTTGAATTTTGCGCCGCCGACCGAATAAAGAGGCGGACTCATGCGTATCTCGTGTTCTCCTATAGGGACCCTTGGAAGATTCGGTCGGTCACTTTTTGAGCATATCCGATCAGCACGCTGTTTCCCTGCTGTCGCGGACTCTGCCGAACTCGACGCGTGCCATATTCCAGAAGCTGTACGAGACTTACAACAAATTCTACAAATACACCGGAAAAATTTAATATCGTTTTTATTACCGTTGCTTTTTTATGTTCTCATGTGAATGGCCGATGGTGTCTTTTTCGTGTAGGATCGACCAATCCTTGTCGGCATTAAAGTGTGTGAGTGTGTGGGCGTGCGCGCGCGTGTGTGATGATATAGGTCGTTCAATTCGTCTCAATATCACCTACGTCTTAATAAAAAAAAAAAAGACATGTTCCCATTTGAAAAACCATTGATGACCTTGAGAAAGCATAAACTATCTTGATAAAAATGAATTTTTCACCACTGTATCAACTCTTTGAAATCAATCAAATTACCTCGTGACATTTTTTTCGTCATCCTACAGGCAACGGAGATATTTGGGGTGGCCACGTTAAATGGTCCATCATGTATATACCATTCACTCGGCGTTAACCGTCGACTGAATGGACGAAGGCTGATTTATATTTAAAATAATTAAAGAATATGAATTACCGATAAAAAAACTCGAATCACTAGAATTTAGCAAACAACATCGCAGGGGCCGTTAAAAGCGATTTCTCATTTTGATATCGAATGTTGACGCCACTCAGAATTTTTCTGTTTTGTAGTACTTGCACACAGCGCAATTTAGTTACGATACGGCAGTGCACAGTTGGTGTTCTAAGGAGAAAAAAACAATAGTTTTTTATAAGTTTTGCAGGAATTACTTTTGCTACTTGAGATAGAATCAATCTTCGATTTTTTTGTACAATTTTTAAATAGGTAAGAATTAGAAATGTTTATTCACTGGTGCTGCATCCTTAGCTCTTTCCAGTGGAGGGACATATGGACTCTGGTATGATAATTCTCAAAGCAGCCTAAACAATTTAGCTCATCTGCTGAAAATGGCAAAATTAATTACTGTTAAGAGATGACAATGTACTTTCATTGCATAAAATGTTGTCATAAATTCATTTCATTAGTTTTTCAAATTTGGACAAAATTTAGTTCTTTATCTCTGTTGAAACAACTTTAGCAGTTTTTTTTAGAATGTCACGTTACGATGCAAAACAAACTTCGTATTTTCTTCGAAATTTTAGTGACATATATAATATTCATGTGTATAAGAGTATTATATTTTTTGTTTAACACAGTTATCTCCAGGTCGAGCATTTAATAAAAATAAATATTAAATCGTTATCCTTACAGCGTTTTTCTACACCACACATCCATTTACTAGCGGTCGAGTGTCTATTAACTGATAATTGAATCGATTCACTAACGATTTAGTCGTTTTGCTAAATATTTATCAATTCCTCCACTATTATTGGTGGGAATTCGGGGAATTTTTATTCTATCAGAATAATATATTTTGTTAACTACACCAATAAAAGAATGAGGCTTCATATTTTCATTCTACAGACTATCTGAATCCTGCGGTGTCGTTATTCGTCCATTCACTGGTCTAATTACCCTATATCTATAAATCGTTTATTGAACATTGCATCGCTACAAAAGCCGGTATTTTTGCCTCGCGATCTGGCAAAGATTGACTGCGAAATTTTCATCCGAAAAATAATAAGCTTAAAATTATATAAGCCGTGTGGAAGGAAAAAAAACGTAGGAGATGTACAAAAATGATATAACAATAATAAAATATCAAATATCGAATGAAAATTGTTCGTTTTCGGGTTCGTTCCCCTGGTACTCTGTAATCAAGTGTACAGTAGAAGGTCGATTTTTCGGCAGTACCGCACGAGCCCGTCGTCTGCTCCATTGCGTCTGTGCTTCACGGAGGCGGTGAACTATGAGACTACGAAAACCTCGCGGCTTGCGTTTCATCGATTACATTGTTGTCACGGTCATTGGTGTATTGGGAGGTGCCTACTGTTGGCAGCCGGCGCTCAACGAGTATTGGCAAGGTCAGCATTCGCTCCAACAGAAAGAAACGAGCGAGTCGGAGAAATGAGGTAAAAGATCACGGTTCCGAACGTGACCTAACCTCAAATACATCAGAGTTCTGCGTTTCTTCTCGCATATAGATGTATATTTTAATTACCCGAGTCCCAACGAATGACCTTCCCAGCTAAAGCCCTTTCTACTACTCCCGACCTGCACTTTGCTGGCCTAACCTAACTTCCACTGCGTCCACTGTCGTCCCGAACTTCACTATGCCCCATTTGCCAAGGGTATGGGGAACTGCAAAGTTTGCATAAAGGAGCTGCATATTCTTGAACTCTGGCGCACAGATTTTTTTACTCAAGTATCAAAAGCAGCGACCGCTCCAAGTGTCGGCATTGCTTAACTCGAAGACCCCAACGCCCAACCACTGCCCTCCGTGGGTCAGAATTAATAAGCATTATCTATTGACATGGGTGGTTTTGCAGTCCAAAAACGCCGGGATTGACGCATAACGCCGGTTTCTTCATCACAATTTCAGCTGCTCTGGTCATCATCATTTGCACTACCAAATCAGTCAGGTGAATTTTTTTCTAAACTCCGGCAATTATAAATACCAACTAGAAAAATACTACATTTCCTTTTTACAATCTCAGCTGGCTGATGGGCACCAAACTGAAGCAGCGCCAAAGGAAAGCAGCTGCTGCATACGGCGAAATGTTGTTCCAACTGGAGGCGGAGACGCCCACCCTGGAAGCCAGGTCCTCAGAACCAGCGATGGAACAGACTTAACCGCTCCTTCGCTACTTTCGTCTGTGTTAATAAATCGTGTTTTGCGATAGCTTCGCCTCGCGTTCATTGATCGGAACCTCCGGAATCGAGAGTCAATCTCGTCGGAAAGTCATAGAAACTAGACGCCCATGTATTTTCTCTAACTGCACGAACGTGTATTGTACCGCGTGCGATATATAATAATTATTTTACATTATGGGTGCATGTAGATGCAGTTTTTCGCACGCCGATAATTGGGTTATCATTGATCTAGTCGTGCTTCCAAAAAGACTCGTAAAAGGGCATCCACTCCATGACCGCCTTCCATTCGGTGAAGTAGATGAGACTGAGACCCGCCATACCACTGTACGTAGCCAGTGACGGAATCCTAGGGAAATAAGGATTTTAGGGATAATTCATTGATTAACGAGACAAAATGGGCGCTTTGACTCGTTATGTAAGCCAAATATGTATATATACACAGTCGATTAATTATTCGCGCAAAAATTTGCACACTGATTTTTTTCCTCGGATAATATGAGTCGGTACATATATATATATTTTTTTTATAATTGCCAACGATAGTTACGACGTTTTGTTGAGCACTGACAAAACGTAATCTAGGCGGAGATTTTTGTCTTTATAACTCACCACTTAGCGGCTACTTCGACGTGCTTCTTTCCAATCGGCCCGAGCATTATTTCCGTCTCTATTTTTCAGTTCAGCTTTGACGAGAGATATTTGTGTGATCGAGATGGTGCGCTCAAGAGATTCGGCAGTCGCGCAACTAATGTCTCCTGTCCCGTTTTTCTTGTGTCCTGTATTTTCCCGTGGCGTAATCCCGAAACTCGAATGAATTGCGTCAAGACAGGCACGCTCTCGTTCTCGGCGATGGCCATTTGCTTTACCGACGGAGTGCGAGATTACACCCCTAGTTTTTTAAGTATATTTTGAAGAAGTGAGAAATATTTGGCATTTGGTAAGTTGAGAGGGAGAAGGGTAGTCGAGCGATAGATTCGTGCGATTCTTGTAGATTCGAGGATTTTTTGCGCCGAAAATAGTGAGAATGGCACTAGGAAGAGGCAAATTTATTAATTGGGCGAGCGTCCGAGAGATGGCGCCGAGGGTGCGTCGCGGGGCCGACGAGCCGCGTCGGCCGAACTTCGGATGGCGCCACGGGTGACGAGTCCTAGCGGGCCGAACACGTGAGACATCCGTCGAACGAGAGCCGCGACGCGAGCAGAGTTCGGCGCGCACGCGCGCGACTGTGCGACAAGACGAGATTCTCAGTGGCACTGGCACGGGGTAGTCCGCAGCAACAGTCTCGCGAAGAAACTCCTCGCGCGTTACACTAGCCAGAGTCGTGAACCGTGCCGTGCGCGAGCGGCACGTATTCTTTATTCGCGCAACGGCGTCGTCTCGTTCCTATCGCGACGCGAGCAGAGCGAAAAAAGTGATACGCGAGCTAGGGAGACGAGGCCGAAAATAAAAATAACAAGTAACCACTCATCGCGCGGAGAGATGAGAAACGGAGCGCGGAATTAACGCGGTCGCGTACGTGAGTTCGTTCGCGCGAGCGAAAAGCAAAACAAAAACATTGTGTCGTTTGGTGAAACCCGCGCGGGGTTGGCACAAGGCGTGAAAAATAGTGCGAAAAGTTTGTCGAGTATGAATCGTATCTCCGCTCGTATCCTTCGCGCTATGCTCGTACGTCGAGAATAATCGTGCGCGTTCAACGTAACGGGCTACCATCCGAAGAGAACGAGCGCCCCCGCCGTGGACCATTTTCTTTTTTCACTACGGCACGAACAAAGACGCTCTACATGTACATATGCATACATGTACATCCATACAGATGTGTGCACGGTTTAGTGTCTTGTGATATTAAATAAAATACAAAATTACCAACAACAAAAAAACGATAACATTTTCGCCCCGCATGGATCTTATCGCTGCATCATTAACAATAAGATGGCAACGCTTTTCGAGAGTCCCTACTTGTCCAACAGGCTACGACACATCGAAGAACGTTACGAGGAGCCTACGACCTTCGGCAAATGCGACTGCACGAGCTACAGCTATTTGGGCCTGAGCCTCGTGCTTTTCGCGATCGGCACTGCCATTACGATAATGGCCCTCGGAGACGTTGCCGACCGTCAGGTCTTCTCGAATCTCGGCCACATGTGGCTCGTAGGCCCGATCTTCATATGCTCCGGTCTCATGTTCGCCGTCAAGTGCATACTATATCTCAGAAAAAAGTCCGTTATCCAGATGATCTTTCATCAGCGGCTGCTCTTTCGGGTAAGACGCGCGCACGCGCGGGCAAACAACAGGTAGATCGCTTACTAAAAAAAAGTCGAACGATTTGAAAAACGATGCTAAGAACTCTTATTGAGATGAGCGCGCGTCGTGAAATTCGTAAATTTATGGAGGAACTAAAAAACGCCGGAGACCTAACCAGAGCATTTGTTCGCCTCATACGTGCAGTTGTATGGTAATTGGCGAAAATACGAGGAATTTTTCGCCGATGCGTTTGCTTCATCGCGCGGTCTCGCGAATTTTTACGTTCGAAATTAATCGATCACCCTAATCACGTCACATATATTATTTGGGAACCGTTATGTTTTTTTTTCTTCCTCCAACACGCATATTCCGGAACATTTGACGATATTTTTCGTTGAGAATTCCCGTCGTGCCACTTCGAACGCAGTTGGTCTTTTTTACTTCTTTTGTCGGTGGTTGATAAATAATGAGAAAAAAAGGAACAAAGGCGAAGAAAAGAACGAAAGAGCGGGAGACGAGTGTGTTGCGATTGTGGGAACGAGCGCGCGAATCGGGTTTGGCCTAGAATTCGATGTATTTTTCTCGCGAGTAATCGGCGAACCGGACCGGTCGCCGCGGGCGAGTGCGAACGTCGCCCAGTTGTTGGTTCTATCGCGCGTGGAGGGGCGCTCGGAACGCGAGAAAACTTCGAGAATCCATACGAGATTTAAAATAGCGAGCGTGTGGCCCGCTTATCTTTCATGTTTTTTCTACCCTCGGATTCTTTCTTTTCTTTTTCGCTCGCTCGTATTTCTTCGCTATAACGACGACGCATATTCTCGTCTTGTTTATTTTATGTTCGTTTGGTTATTCTGCTCCTCCGGCTGAAAAGGAGCGAACGAGTTCTGCGGGGCGCGCCGGGAATGCGAAGAAAAAAAAACACTTTGATAATGAAAACACGCTAATATTGGAACGCGGAGATATTTTTGCGGTACGGAGCCAACGAAGGGGCGGGGAGGGGACGTTTCTTTCACAGCCCTGCATTTGCATACACTCGAGGGACCCGAAAATACGCGAAAAGAAACAGGCAGATGCAGCGTTTGTTAGGCGCTTTGTCACGGTATATGATCAACACTGTAGTTTTAGCATTTGCAGGAATTAGCGGCGGCTCAAGGAATGAACAGTTCCGGCGCCGGGATGATAGGACCACCCTCCTACGAAATAATAACTCAGGGCCAATGTACGAACGAATTGCCGCCGCCGACGTATGCGGAAGCTGTGGCTCTACTCCAGCAGGCCGGTATTCACGGTAAATATTGTTG